>OX451736.1:1688074168-1688729793 GCA_948472305.1 Vicia faba | reverse complement strand
AAATATGAGATGTTTCGAAGTTGTTGTTTTGTTAGAGATGTTATTAAGAATTCCGCTATAAGAAGTGTTATATATCCTCGATGAATGCAATGAATTTGTTAGAAGAATTTGTGATGTCCTGATTCATTTGTATGATTGAAATTTTATAACTCTGATTTATTTTGCATAATTGCTTGGGGTAGAATTGGGGTGTTACATATTTCATAATGATGTTCTCAAAATAAATGAGATTATGCTATATGTTTTATATGTCATGATGTATGAATGTTTTTGAAATGTATCTTTGTCTGGGAAAATAAATCCCTGACTACTGCTAGGGAGTTTTGGGAAGGTAAATCCCGGACTACTACCGGAGACGAAGAGTATGTGTATCTTCAACTTTGTTTAGAGTGCTTCCACCGGGAACTCCCGTTTTCTGTTTGAGGAAACTCTGCAGGGAATGTTGATTTCTGCTTGGGGAGTAGAGTTTAGGAACCTTAGTCGTTCGTTGCTCTACTGGGAAATTTAATTCTTATATACCCTGCCTGGGGATAAAAGAGATAATTAAACTTCCGATTTGTCTGGGGAGAGTAAAGTTAACTGGTATTTTGGTCGAATTCCAAGTTTTACAACAACTCTCTGGGGATAGTGGCAACTCTACTAGGGAGGAGGAGTTTTATTAGTGATGTGTAGTAGTATGAGGAATAGACTCAAGCTAGAGAAATTGTATTATGTTGGGGAAATAAACCCTATTGAGGAAGATATTCTGGAGATTTCACTGGGGAGACAAATTCTTCTGGGGAAGAGCTTTGCAAGGTTTCTCTTTCAGTTTTGGAAGACTAAACTCGGATGGGGAAGTGAATTTTCGGGAGATATGCTGATTGGAACTCTGAAAGGAAATTGTGGAGAATTTACTATGTGGGAAATAATCTCATAGAGGTGGCTCTGAAGACTTTACTGGGGATCCCCTTATGAAAGGGATTCCATGGGGATTTATGGACAACATAAGTGTCATCCTGGATCTTTGAATAAATACTTATTTATGTTCTTAGGCGTATATTTATTAACAGTTAATCATGTTCATATGCATATGTTCATTCAATTTTAGTCATTGGACGTTTTTGTAATCAGAACGAAAAAACAAAATGTTTGCACTTCAATGTATATTTGTATTGATAATTTGCCTATAAACAATTGTTTTTGTACAAAGAGACGGAAATCCTAGTAAGAGGAAGTCGTCGTGAAATGAATGGAATACAAAGTGAAAACAAATACAAAGGGCCATGTGGAAGTGATCTCTTTGGGTTCCAACTCTGCTGTTGCTCATATGTCTTCGAATATCTCATCCTTTGATGTCGGGAGAAGTTGATTGAACTGATCTTGTACCATTTGAACTTTTGACCTTGGTAATAAAGTTGGCTGTAATGATCCAATGGGACATAGTCGTACGCTTTAATCCCTAACTTTTTCCTGGACCGCCTTTCGGGTTTTTAGTCCACCAGGATACCCTTTTTTGCCCAAGTTTCCCTTGCAGGTTTTCGACTTTCCGGGTGTACAATATTTTGTATATATCCCTAATTTTTTTCCGAACCTTTTGGTTAGCTGGGATGCCCTTATTTTTGCCTAGGTATGTTAACCTAGTGGGTCGTTCTTATGCGTTGTTTTTTTACTATGTCTGCATCTATAGGGTGTGGGAAATCTTCACCGTCCATAATGGTTAACATCATAGCACCTCCAGAGAAAACTTTCTTGACAATAAATTTCCCTCTGTGGGTGGGAGTACATTTGCCCCTGGGATATCCTTGTGGTAGAATGATGCATTTTATTACCAAGTCGCCATCCTGGTATACTCGATGTTTGATTTTTTTGTTGAATTCCTTGATCATACACTTTTGATATATTTGACCAAGACATACAACAACCAGTATCTTTTCATCAATCAAATTCAACTGATCCAATCTAGTCTGGATCCATTCATCTTCGCCTAAGTCTACTTCTTTCATAATCCTCATAGAAGAAATTTGAACTTCGACAAGCAGGACGACTTCCATGTTATAGACTAAAGAGAATGGGGGTTTCCCCAGTTGATGTTTGCACCGAAGTACGATATCCATGAAGAGAAAATGGTAGCATTTCATGCCAGTCTTTATAGATCACCACCATCTTTTGCAAAATCTTCTTTATGTTCTTCTTAGCAGCTTCCACTGTGTAGCGGTAGAAATGTTTAAGAGTAAGCCATTGGATTGACTATACTTATACAGATCAAAATAAAAATCGTCACCGTGCTTTATTGTTTCCAAAGGTATGGGAAAAGAGAGAATAAACCAAAAAGAGGGGGAAAGATTCAAGGCAAGGGGGTTGGTTATGAAAAGGGAAGGTATTAGCACCCTAAACATCTACGGTACTCCGTAGGAACCTCTTTGTAAAATCTATATATTTTGGATATAAAATATTGTATAAAAATAAATGGTGGAGGTGAGAAAAGTATTATTTTTTATGATTTTTGCGCCCGCAGCGGTTGCGAACCTTTAGTGCCTATTGTGATACGGTGGGAAGAACTGACTATTTTTTGGAATGCTGGTTTGCGTTTTGCGTTTGTATTCGCAAAATGTCGCGGTAAGCAAGAGTCGCCACCGACTTTTATTTTATCCAACAAGGAAAGTAAAAAAGCACAGAAAAATTCCTTTTTCGAGATACTTCTCGGGTTCGGGGGGTAGATTATAGAAAGGGAAGATGTTAGCACCCTTTCTATCCATGGTTATCCACGGGCTCTTAGATACTTGCTCATATTGTTTTCAAAATATTGCTTTCTTTGTGTTTGTGGGTTTGAAATAAAGTTTTTGTTTTGAAAACTTCGGTTTAACTCTTGTTTCTGTCCTCAAGAGCGTATGAAGTGTTTTTGAAAACTTTGTTCGAAAAGTGTAAGTGTGAAAAAGATTTTGTTTTTTGAAAAGAGCAAGTATTTAAGAACCATCTACCTACTCGAAAAAGGAATCATTCTATGCTATCTTCCTTTGGAAAATGCTGTCCCACTATTGATGAGTAGGGAGCATCGTCGTTGGAGTTTTAAGGGTCAATTCGAATTTAGGGACTTACGGTCATCAAACCAATGTTAGGACGCCTTAGCGGTAACCCTAATGTCTTAGATCATTTGTTTTGAGGCAACAATATCCGAGGCAACCGTTTCGAGGCGACTATGATCTTTGGACAAGAGGGTGACCTTTAAAGTGACCTATTGTTGGCTGAAGATTTTGATGATATTGTTCGAAGCAAAGCAAGTTAGACGTTTCGATTGGAATAAAGCAAGATGTCATGTTTCGAAATGGTAGAAGCAGTGCTTCGAATGGGCATATCAAAGCTTGGAGCTTCGAGTGACAGTTATGAGGATATCTTCAAAAGAAGTCTCGAAGTGATAACAAGGTTGTGTCTAAGAAATATGTTCGAAGCGAAGAAGTGCCAAAACATTTGAAATTCAAATGCAAGCGGGATGTTCGAAATTTAAAATATATGCGCTGGAGCATTCGAAGACGCGTGGAAGCTAGAGAGAGGCATTGCTCTGCATGTTCTGAACGTGGCAGAATCTTATAGCAAGACCATTATGGTCGAAGTAGTATAAATAGAAGTCTTAGCATTAGGATTTCGTGTGTCATATCTATTGTACAAAAAACTCAGTAAACATTCAAAATACCACATGGCTAGGGAAACGAATGCACGAGCAATGTACGTATGATAACACCAAGTGTTTATGATTTAATAAAACTCTTTATCATTTCTAGTATTTTCCTCTATCTTCATGTCAATACCATTCAAAAGCCTTTGCATTAAAACATTTTCATTCGAAATCTTTTATTGATGCCTTACATTTAAATGCTTTCTTTCCATTTCAAATACTTTACATTTCAGAAACTTCTGTACATTTCATGCCTTTATCTTCAAGCTTTTATCATTCGAACACCTTTTTTCACTTAAAGTCATTTTACTGCTTTCTTACATTTAAACGCTTTCTTCATATTTCGAATCTTTTACATTCCAGAGAATCTTTTACATTACTTGTTTTTATGCTTCGAAGTCATTTACTTGTCTTTTCTGCAGTTTTATACGTCTTTACAATTGAACTTTATTCATGCAATTTAGTTTCGCACGCATTTACTTGATCAAGTTATTAGATCTTTAATAGAGTAATCGAAGTAAGTTAAACACCTACACAACATTCTAAATACCAACCATGAATACCAGTTCTATAATGAGAGTTATCCAAATGACCAATACATCCTAGGATCAATCTAGTCGATCCTGCGAGTTACCAAAGAGATTGAATAACAGTCATTAAGATTATTCGATAGTTTGGAGGACTAGCGGTTGTTTACCAGAAATCACTGTAAACACCTATACTCAATGATCGTGTACGAAGGCAACCAAGTGGGATGTACCCTAAGAGTGCGCATGTGCGAGTGTGTCGTTTTCAGTTAATTTTATCTTTATACATGTTAATGGTTATCTAAGTTGATTTTAGGTTATACATTCATTCTTGTCATGCATTCCTATTATCAAACATCTAACAGTTATATTTTGCGAAAAATAAATTGTGGAAATTAAATTACAAGGCGTCGGGTATTTACATCGCCAAAAGCAACCCTTTGAAATTTAAATGCGGAAAAATAAATAAAGCGATAAATAAATGGTCCTAATTATCTATTACATTCCGGGAACAAGTACAATATTGAATAAATAGATCGCGTGTGGGAAATTAAATCGAGTGCGAGTTCTAGGGTTTTGACCCTTTATTATTAAAGAAAAGATTTTTTTGTTGTTTTTGAATTAGGGGAGAAGTTACCTAAGTTAATTATTAAATTAATAAATTATTTAATGAAAATAATTTTTTTTTGGATTTTTGGTATTTAAAGAAGGAAAATAAAATTAATCAATGTTAATAAAAACCTAATTAAGTCTAAGTTAATTTTAATTATTTACAAAAAATACATTAAAGTTATTTCTAATTAATAGCCTAAATTAATTAATAAATTTATTAAGAAAAAATAAAAATACTAAAATTTAATTTGATGAAGAAAATATTTTGGTTTTAATTTTATAGAGAAAAATAAAATTTGATTGGTTAGTTAATAATGAAAATAATTAAATCAAATAAAACATAAATAAATGAAATAGAGAGAGTTAGGGGGTATGGGCCTGATTGGAGTGTTTGGGAAGCAAATTCTATGGCCCAAACGAGCTGGCCCTTTGCTGGCTTTGTGAGATCCAGTGAGTGCACGTTGACTTGACTCCATGATGGACCATCAACCTGGACCACCAGATCTGGCCTTTGGCCATCTGGCACTTTGACGTGTGAAGGCACATGGTGAGCTGCAAGCCTTGATTTGCACCTGATTACATGAAGAGGAAAAATAACAAAGCGCATGGGGGACCTGGGATTCGAACCCAGGTCCTGAAAGTGATTGGATGCACGCTTGCCACTAGGCTGTTTGGTTTTTATTGTTAGTAATATACGAATAAAATATAATATATTAAAACAAGTCCATAGCCAGAAAAGACAAAAATAACACGCGCGATTTGAATGGTGCAATGGGTAGGCGCCACGTCTTCATCTTCTTTGTTGAACCGTGGCTAAAACATCCAGATCTATACCAACGGACAATAGTCCGTAGCTATAAGCCAGGCCATCTTCAAAACTTGCTACAAGCCACAAAAATGCCTTTCAAGGGTATGGTCATGCTCGTTTCAACCTCCTGGTTCTAACCATGCCCTTCTTGATGGCCAATTTTTCCTGAAACAAAAACACCCAAAATATCCACGAAAACCTAGCTATGGCATTTTGTAGTATAGGTCAGATAAATAAAATTAAATTATGCCAAAAGCTTGGAAATGTTATGAGGATTTCAGATATACCAATAATTTACTCAAATGATGCAAGAGTGATGATTTACGAATTCAAGAAAGAAGAGGATTATCGTGGTACTTACAACTCGTTTTGGTGTCTGAGAATGATTGCTTTTTATCCAGGAAGGTTGAGTGTACGTCCAGGAAACGATTGGGACCGGTCTAAGCTTCTGAAATTGCCTCTAGCTATGGATTCGATTCCACACTTTTTAGTGAATTTTGCAACTTTTTGTATTACTTATTCTTGCAGCCTCTAAACCCTATTTTCGTGCCTTTGCCTTCCTTATGTAATGTATATTACATTAGGGTAAGAAACTTGGTACAAATCTCTCCATATCAATGCTCATGAATTGGATTTGATTCCACCATTACAACCTTCCAAATTTGGCCTAAATCATATCTTCTTGTAACCAATGCACTTGATGCGAATTTGATTCACATAATAGCTGTATTCAAAGCCTAAAGCAACCAAAAAATCATGAGTTATAAATACTTTTGATTTTATATGATTTTATTTGATTTAAAGTGAATAAATTCAATTAAAAATCAAATTAAATAATAAAAATAATATGTGGGATCATGGCTGAAGCTAGGACACGTGGACAATGATTCAAGCCCAAATCAAGTGGAAAAGAATGGGCCCATTTGACAAAATTTGAAGTTTTGGGGATAGTTGACTTTTGGAAATTTTGCAAAAATGCCCAACTTCAACAATGCATAACTTCTTCAATTTTAAACTTTTGGAAGTGTTCTTGGACCTTTTAGAAACTTGAGATGTCCTCTAAACAACCCTTTTGGTCTCATCTCATTTTGATATTCCATGCTCAAGTTATAAGCTTTGGCAAAAAATGTGTTTTTGTTGACTTTCAAAAATGACCTATAATGTCCAATTTTATAACTTCTTGTGAGTGAATTTTCTGATCTTGGGTATGAATATGGATTGTAGGAAATTTCATACTCTTCAAAATGAGCTTTGTATGGGTCATTTCTCATAAAGTATGAGAAAGTTATGCTTGGTCAAAGTTGAGTTGACTTTTCCTGTAAAACCCTAATTTAGCAACTTTTGAGTCTTGATGAATTTTGAGCAATCCTTGATGAATCATGATCAAACCTTTATAAAATTATTAAATATCCTTCAAAATGAGAATGTTGACAAAAAATCTTGAAGTTTGACTGTATTTGGGTCACAGTTGACTTTTGCCCTAACACAGTCGATCTTTGGACCCTTTGAGCAATTGACTGACCAAACTTTCTCTGCAAGGCTTGAAATTTGACATGGATTACCTTGAGAATATATTAGGACATTGGGGAGCACTTGAGGTCATTTGGACTCAAGGATCTTGATGCAACACAAAACCCTAATTTGGGGTTGACTACCTTAGGAGATAGCTTGATTGTCCAACTCTTGAGCAATCTTGAGCCACTTGGAGATTTTCCTTGCAATGTTTTGAGAAATATGAGAGGGAATATTTTGGGGTACAACAGTTGTCCCTGTTCAATCTTCTTAGACATGAGGATGTAGATTGGCTTTCGTGCCTTTCGTGATCCGAAGGTGGAAGATGATTGAACACTAGAGTGCCTAAAAATTTGCACTAGCATGAAGTGGTATCAGCCTTATGATGTCGGGAATGGGCTTACAGATGCCATTTGGAGATTGCTGGCGGGAGGATGGGCTTAAAGATGCCATTTGCATGAGTGTCGATCGCATTAGAGATTCCTTAGCGAGAACTTGCATACCTGTTGTTGTGGAAGATTCCGCTGGGGAAGCCTGGTTTTTATTGAGTTTTAGGAATTTGCCTGTGCTTCAACTGAGAGAATGCCTCTGCTGAGTTTTAAGAACTTGTCCGTAATTCAACTGGGGGAAACATCTTCATCAAGATCTAGGATTGTCTGGTCTTCAACGGAGTATAATTCTGTTGAGATTGTAGAACTTGTCCACACTACGACGGAGGAAATTGTCGAGATTGAGAACCTTATTTGTAATTCAACCGAGGATAATTCAGTTAAGATTAAGAACCGGTCAGGTCTTCGACTGAGGGAAACATCTTCATTAAGATCTAGGAATTGTCTGGTCTTCAACGGAGTATAATTCTGTTGAGATTGTAGAACTTATCCACACTACGACGGAGGAAATTGTCGAGATTGAGAACCTTATCTGTAATTCAACCGAGGATAATTCAATTGAGATTAAGAACCAGTCAGGTCTTTGACTGAGGGAAACATATTCATCAAGATCTAGGAACTGTCTGGTCTTCAACGGAGTATAATTTTGTTGAGATTGTAGAACTTGTCCACACTACGACGGAGGAAATTGTCGAGATTGAGAATCTTATCTGTAATTCAACCGAGGATAATTCAGTTGAGATTAAGAACCGGTAAGGTCTTCGACTGAGGGAAACATCTTCATCAAGATCTAGGACTGTCTGGTCTTCAACGGAGTATAATTCTATTGAGATTGTAGAACTCGTCCACACTTTGACGGAGGAAAATTGTCGAGATTGAGAACCTTATCTGAAATTCAACCGAGGATAATTCAGTTGAGATTTAAGAACCGGTCAGGTCTTCGACTGAGGGAAACATCTTCATCAAGATCTAGGAACTGTCTGGTCTTCAACGGAGTATAATTCTGTTGAGATTGTAGAACTCGTCCACACTTCGACGGAGGAAAATTGTCGAGATTGAGAACCTTATCTGAAATTCAACCGAGGATAATTCAGTTGATATTTAAGAATCGGTCATGTCTTCGACTGAGGGAAACATCTTCATCAACATCTAGGAACTGTCTGGTCTTCAACGTAGTATACTGTTGAGATTGTAGAACTCGTCCACACTATGACGGAGGAAAACATCTTCATCAAGATCTAGGAACTGTCTGGTCTTCAACGTAGTATACCATTGAGATTGTAGAACTCGTCCACACTATGATGGAGGAAAACATCTTTATCAAGATCTAGGAACTGTCTGGTCTTCAACGTAGTATACCGTTGAGATTGTAGAACTCGTCCACACTATGACGGAAGAAAATTGTCGAGATTGAGAACCTTATCTGAAATTCAACCGAGGATAATTCAGTTGAGATTTAAGAATTGGTCAGGTCTTCGACTGAGGAAAACATCTTCATCAAGATCTAGGAACTGTCTGGTCTTCAACGGAGTATAATTATGTTGAGATTGTAGAACTCGTCCACACTACGACGGAGGAAAATTGTCGAGATTGAGAACCTTATCTGAAATTCAACCAAGGATAATTTAGTTGAGATTTGAGAACCGGTCAGGTCTTCGACTGCTGAGAACTTAATTGCATCCTTCCTGAAAGGTAAAGGTCAGTCATATGCAATGCATGATATGGATCAAGCATTGATGTTCTCAAAATAAATGAGATCGTGTTGTATGATGCGTATATGCATGTATCATGATGTATGGAAATGTAATGTTTCTAGCTGGGGAAAATAAACCTCGGATAGCTGGGGAAAATAAACCTCGGATAGTTGCTGGAGAATAGAGTTGGATTCTTCATTTCCGCTGGGGATGGTGAACGAATATGATTGTGTGAATAGACCTGCAGGAGAGAATAACTCTGTTGGGGAGTAATACTGAGGAGGAGATTACTCTGTGAGGAAGAAATGTTCTGCTGAGGATTCAACCAATAAGTTCTGTTGGGGATGAATTACCGTTGCTGGTGATACTGAATCCTGTTGGGTTTTGGATTCTGTTTGTGAGAGGAAAGAACTCCGCTGGGGATGCACTTTCAGTTGCGACTTCACTGGGGATAACCTGTTAGACTCTTGTGGGGACAATCCTTTGAGCTTTGCTGGGGACAATCTTCCTTTGAACTCGGCTGGGGATATTTATTTTTATACTCTGCCGGGGACAAACTTCCAGAGTCTACTGGGGATGATTATGTAACTCCACTGGGGAAGCTTTTTCAGAATGTGCTGGGAAATTTTTTAAATCCACTGGGGATATCTTGTATTCTGCCGGGGAATATTCTTATGCTCCGTTGGTAAATATTAATACTGCCGGGGATATTAAGCTTTTTCAGTGTTGATGGTAGATAAACTCTGCTTGGGGGAGAATATTACCGATTCATTCATGATTGCAAGTCTCAGCTGGGGAGAGTTAATATTACTGTCTTTTTCTTTTACTCTGCGGGGAGTGAACACACATTGACCATGTTCTTTAGCTGAATTTACCTTGTACCTGGTGGATAAAGCAACTGTACAGTTTGGACAATTCTTATTGCCCCTGTTTCTGATATTACCAGTAATCGTCTTTTGTTTCGCATGTAAACATTCATGAGCATCAATTAATGTCAAGTGCATATATCAAAAATGAACATTGGACGTTCTTTGCAAAACAAAACAAATAAAGGAAAAACAGTTTAAAATTTCTTTGAAAATGAATTGTATTGATTTTAAAGTTTGGCCTGTAAATATGCACTTTTGTACAAGAGGCTGGCGTCCTAGAAAAAGAACACCGATGAACAAATAGAATTTATACAATTTTGTGAAAAGAAAACAAAACAACTATGTGAATAACCCCACTGGGTTTCAACTCTGCTATTTCCTTTATGTCCTCGAGCATCTCATCACTTTGCTATTGGTTGAAGGTAGATCAGATTGATTAGTGTCGTCCGAGCTTGATAGTCGATACTGAAGTCTGGATGCAAGGTGATCCAATGAGACATAGTGTTACGCTTTGATCCCTAATTTTTTCCTGGGCCGCCCTTTCGGGTTTTCAGTCCACCGGGATACCCTTTTTTGCCCAAGCCTCCTTTTCAGGTTTTCGACTTGCCGGGTGTACAATTTTTTTTATTTTCATCCCTTATTTTTGCCCGAACCCTTTTGGTTCTCCGGGAAGCCCTTATTTTTGCCTAGGCCAGTCAACCTAGCGGGTCTTTGATTATGCATAGTATTTTTTCACTATGTCTGCATTGACAGGGTGAGGAAGGTCGTCACTATCTATGGTGGTTAGAATCATAGCTCCTCCTGAGAAAATGTTCTTAACCATAAATGGCCCTTCGTAAGTAAGGGTCCATTTGCCCCTGGGATCACCTTAAGGTAGAATGATGCGCTTGATAACCAGGTCCCCAACTTGATACTCTTGTCGTCTAACTTTCTTGTTAAATGCCTTGATCATTCGCTTTTGATACGTCTGACCATGACAAATAGCAGTAAGTCTCTTTTCATCGATTAAATTCAGCTGATCAAGCCGGGTCTGAATCCAGTCATCTTCGCTCAAACTTGCATCCTTCATTATTCGAAGAGAGGGTATTTGAACTTAAATGGGCAAGACTGCCCCCATGCCATATACCAAGGAATAGGGTTTTGCCCCTGTTGACGTCTGTGCTGAGGTACGGTACCCATGAAGAGCAAATGGTAACATCTCGTGCCAATCTTTGCATGTCACCGTCATCTTCTGCACAATCTTCTTAATGTTCTTATTAGCCGCTTCTACAGCCTCATTCATCTTCGGCCGGTAAGGAGAAGAGTTGTGATGATGTATTTTGAACTGCTTGCAGAGCTCGGTAATCATCTTATTGTTGAGATTGGTACCATTGTCCGTAATGACCCTCTCTGGTACACCATATCGACAAATCAGATTATGCCAAATGAACCGTGCCACGACGTTCTTGGTTACAGTAGCAAAGGAAGCTGCTTCAACCCACTTTGTAAATCAATAGCTACCAGGATGAAACGATGCCCGTTGGATGCTGTAGGTCTAATCTCGCCGATCATATCAATGCCACACATTGCAAAAGGCCAAGGTGCCGTCAAGACATTCAGAGGTACTGGAGGGATGTGCACCTTATCAGCATAGACTTGGCACTTGTGACAGGTCCGAGAATGCTGATAACAGTCGGCTTCCATAGTGGACCAATAATATCCTGCCCGAAGGATTTTCTTTGCCATGGTGTGTCCACTGGAATGAGTTCCGAAAATACCTTCATGTAACTCTGTCATGATCCTTTCTGCTTCGTTCTTATCCACACATCATTGTAAGGTTGAATCATGGTTACGCTTTTAAAGGATGCCATCGCTGATGAGGAACTTCGCCGCGAACCTCCTCAGAAACTTCTTGTCAATAACAGATGCACCCTCGGGGTATTCCTGAGTCTCAAGATATCTCTTCACCTCATGAAACCAGGGCTTATCTGCTACCTCTTCAGTCTCAAGATCACAGCAATGTGCAGGTTCATCCAATCTTTCAATGATAATTCGGGGAGCTTCGTTGTCCCAATTGACTTTGAACATAGAAGACATCGTAGCCAGCGCGTCCGCTAACTGATTCTCCTCTCTAGGGAAGTGTTCAAAGGTTATCTCTTCGAAGTGCGGAAGAAACGTCAATACATACTCCTTGTAAGGAATGATATTTGGGTGTTTTGTATCCCACTCGCCTTTGATCTGACTGATCACGAGAGAGGAATCTCCGAAAACACTTAGAAACTTAATCCTTAGGTCAATAGCAACTCGAAGACCCATGATGCACGCTTCATACTCCGCCATATTGTTGGTGCAGTTGAAACATAGTCGGGCGGTAAATGGAGTATGAGAGCCTTTAAGAGATATGATCACGGCGCCAATGCCATTACCCAAAGCATTCGAAGCTCCATCAAAGTACATAGACCATCAGGATCCTTCCTCAGGTCCTTCATCCGGTCCAGCTATCTCACAGTCCATCACTATCATGATATTCTCGTCCATAAATTCAAAGTTCATAGACTGGTAATCATCCACTGCCTGATGTGCCAAATGTTCTGCCAACACACTTCCCTTAATTGCCTTTTGGGTCGTATATTGGATGTCATACTCAGTCAAGATCTGCCATCTTGCTATTCTTCCGGATAAGGCAGGCTTCTCGAAAATATACTTGATTGGATCCATTTTTGAAATCAATAGAGTAGTGTGAGTCAGCGTATACTGTCTCAGCCGTCGAGCAACCCATACCAAAGCGCAGCAAGTTTTCTCAAGCAACGAGTATCGGGTCTCGCAGTCGATAAAATTTTTGCTAAGGTAATAAATAGCATGCTCTTTTTGGCCAGACTCGTCATGCTGACCCAGCACGCACCCCATTGAGTTGTCGAGTACTGTCAAGTATAAGATCAGAGGTCTCCCTTCAACTGGTGGCATCAGAATAGGTGGCTCTTCGAGATACTCTTTTATCTTTTCGAAAGCGGCCTGACATTCATCGTTCCATCTTACCACTTGATCTTTCTTCAATAGCTTGAAAATTGGCTCACAAGTAGCAGTCAGGTGCGAGATAAATCGGGCAATATAGTTCAAACGTCCCAGAAAGCCTCTGACTTCTTTTTCTGTTCTAGGAGCTGGCATTTCCTGTATATCCTTCACCTTTACAGGATCCACCTGAATACCTTTATCGCTTACGACGAAACCCAGCAGCTTACCAGATCTCACCCCGAAGGTGCACTTGTTCAGGTTTAACCTCAGCTTGTACAATTTCAACCTGTAAAATAACTTCTGAAGGTGGTCAAGATGCTCTTCCTCCGTCTGGGATCTTGCAATCATGTCATTGACGTATACCTCAATCTCGTGATGGATCATGTCATGAAACAAAGCGACCATGGCACGCTGATACGTTGCCCCAACATTTTTCAATCCCAAAGGCATGACCTTGTAGCAAAAGGTACCCCATTGGGTAACAAAGGTTGTCTTCTCCATGTCTTCGGGAGCCATTTTAATCTGATTATAACTGGAGAAACCATCCATAAAGGAGAAGACCTTATGCTGAGCGGTGTTGTCAACCAGAACGTCGATATGAGGCAGAGGGAAATCATCCTTGGGGCTTGCCCTGTTCAGATCTCTATAGTCGACACACATTCGAACCTTACCATCCTTCTTCAGCACGGGAACCACATTGGCCACCCACTGTGGGTAAGAAGTAACTGCTAGAAAACCGGCGTTAAACTGTTTCATAACCTCAGCCTTGATTTTCTCAGACATATCCGGGCGCATTCGGCGGACTTTCTGTTTTACTGGAGGATAGTCTTCCTTGGTAGGCAATCGGTGAACCACAATATCGGTATCCAACCCAGGCATATCTTCATAAGACCAGGCAAAGATCTCAACGTAGTCACGCAGCATCTGAATCAACCGTTGCTTCACACTAAGCTCCAGATTTGCCCCGATCTTGACCTCTTTCTTGTTCTCTTTTGTACCCAGATTTACCGTTTCCACTAGCTCTTCATGCGGCTGTATAGCCTTCTCTTCCTGGAGTAGTAGTCTAGCAAGTTCGCCAGGCACTTCACAATCATCTTCACCTTCGTCTTCGGCTAAGTTGATCGGGCTTTAGAAATCATAATTGGCAGTAGCAGAGTCGTTACCAGTGAGATCCAGAGTGGATGTAGACCTGTATATGTGAGTGTGTGTAGAATAGCTGTTTTGCAATATAATAAAAGAAAAACAAGGAGCGCAAGATTTGAAATGCAAGAAACTTCTAATAATTTTATTAATGATATATGAAAATGACACACATAAGGACCTCACAAATGAAGCCACGATGCCCCGGGTAAGACACTGGGCCGTAAAGTTTAAAACATTGTTTGTTACAAATACAAAACAAAAAGTCTCATTACTGGATAACAAAAGAAATTGGGATGAAGTCCTTTGCTGTCCAGTTGCTTAGTCCTCCATCAGTAGTAGGATAGATCCAACTGTCGAACTCAGACTCTTCAACGTCGTCTTCAATGGCATTCACTCCTGAATTGCTGATGAACAAGGGAGGCCTTCCGATCCATGCATTCCGAACAACCTTTTGAGCTTCTGCAATGAAACCCAAACCAAACTTGTTAGTCTTCTGTGCAAAATCAGGGAGTTGTCCCCAATTTGCACACCCACCTTTCTCAACAACAGCCCGGACATCCTTGAAGGAAGCCATCTTCATAGGAGGATCTTCAACAATAGTCTCGGTTGACACCAGTGTCTGGGGAACCTCTTCAAAATTCTGAAATGGGGTCTCAATGAACTCCCCATCCATCTCTACATATCGGAAAGAGTTGAGGTGGCTCACCATGTACTCCTCTTCTCCTTATACTGTCACAATTTTCCCTTTGACTGGGTACTTTAACTTCTGGTGGAGTGTAGACGTCACGGCCCCAGCTTTGTGGATCCATGGGCGACCCAGCAAACATGAATAAGATGGTCGAATGTCCATCACACAGAAAGTAGAGGCGAAAACCTGGGAACCAACCTTAATCGGAATATCCACTTCTCCATGCACCATCCTCTTAGACCCATCAAAGGCCCTAACAACAATGTTGCTTGGTTTTAGCTTCAACCATTCACAGTCCAACCGATCTAGAGCTTTCTTAGGCAAACGTTCACTGAGGAACCAGTATCCACCAATACATGAGCAAGAGTAGTGCCCCTGCATTTAATGGAAACATGCAGGGCATCATTGTGATTCTTCCCTTTAGCAGTCAAGTCGGTGTCAGAGAAACCCAACCCCTTACCAGCAGTCAGACTAGCCACGCAATCTTTAAACTAATCAGCTGATGTTTCTTAAGGTACGTGTGCAGTCTTCAGGAATGCAACCAGAGCCTTGGCATGGGCCTCTGAGCATAGCAACAATGACAACATAGAGATATTGGATGGGGTTTGCCCCAGCTGCTCGACTACATTGTAGTCGCTCTTTTTGATGATCTTCATAATTTCCTCCATCTCTTGTCTAGAGGCTTCAACAGTAATTTTCTTTGGTGCCTCTGTCTGGGAAGGCTCATCAATGGTCCCTTTGCCCCGAGTATCGGACGACTCGGCAACAGGGGTAAGAATGGGAACTTGAACAGGAATAGTAGCAGGTACACTGGTAGGTGTAATAACTACAGGTTTCCGGGCAGTTGGTGGAGAGATATCAGGGGAGAAAAGTCTTTCGCTGCGGGTGACTTTGGCAGGTCCAACGATGTTGCTGACGTTAGTATCAGCATCCAAATCTTGTTTAACTCCGTGATAATAAACATCAGCCCCGTAGTGCCAAGGGACATCTTTATCATATGTATAGGGGATAGGCCCTGGAATAGTGATGATCAACAGCGCGACTCTTGGAATAGATGTAATTCTAACAGGCTTTCTCGAGGAAGCCTTGGAAGAATTTTCGAAAATGGTGATAATAGCAACTTCTTCAGTAGGAACCAAAGGAACAAGAGTCTTCTCAAACAGAATTTCTTTATTATCCATCAGGCGTTGGACACCTGACTTCAAAAGATGGCAACCGGTAGGTAGGACAGAACACATACGACAACCTTCGTCATAGCCCAGAAATAAACCGGCTAACAAAAGGTTCTTCTTTACAGTCATCAAAGGGGTAACAATGTCGTTCACAGAAACCACAAATGAGTCTTCATCTACAACATTTACTCCATGCTTGGGCATGGGAGCAGTCACAACATTAGGTCTTTCAGGCGCCTCGAACTCAATCTCCTTAGCATCAATTAAGTCCTGTATTTTGTTCTTCAAAACCCAACAATCATCTGTATCATGCCCCGAGCTATCAGAGTAAAAAGCACAGCGGGAATTAGGGTTGTACTTTGGTGATGTAGTGTTGGGATTCTGCAGGGCCTCCCTTGGAATCACTAGATTGGTTTTCAATAACTGTGGCAGAATCTGAGATAACGTCATGTTAAGCTGGGTGAATTGTCTTCGAGGTTTTTCGGCCCTTAGCTGATTATTACGCTGAGGAGCACCAGCAGGTCTTGAAATAACAACCGCATTAACAGCTTGGCGGCGTTCAGGTCTATTCTGGCTTTTCGAACTGTAAACAGCACTGGATTCCTTCTTAAAAGGTTTCTTCTTGGTGCATGATGAAGCACCCTTCTGTATTTTACCAGACTTAACACCAACCTCAATCCTTTCCTCAATCATGATCAGCTCCGTAAACCCGGACGAAGAACTTCCAATCAGATGGTTGAAATACGGACCAGACAAGGTCCCCAAAAACATATCTACTAGATCCCTATCAGCCAAGGGTGGTTGCACTCTTCCAGCGAGGGCCCTCCACTTCTGAGCATAATCTTTGAAACCTTCGCCCGCACCCATTGACATACCCTGGAGTTAGGTACGCGTGGGAGCAAGGTCGGCATTGTATTGGTACTGCTTGTAGAAAGCAGTAGCCAAGTCCTCCCAGTTACGGATGCTAGTCCCTTCCAACTGGTAAAACTATTCAAGCTGAGTCCTTGAGAGACTGTCTTGAAAGAAGTGGATCCAGAGATTCTTGTCAGCGGTGTATGGCTGAATCTTCCTAACATATGACCGGAGGTGCAGTTTCGGGCAAGAAACTTCGTCGTATTTAGAAAAGGCTGGTGCTTTGAATTTATGGGGAATCACCACCCCAAATGATAGACCCAGATCACCAAAGTCCAGACCAAGCACTTTCTGAACTTCCATCGCACTCAACCGGTCTTCCAGTTGCTTATATATATCCTCAGCTGGAGGATACTGGTCTTCGTTGAAGTCCGTCTCGTTGTCTGAAACCACAGGGCGAGGAGCCCTCCTTTCTTCCTGACTATCTTTCCCTCCAGATGAGGTGGTCAAATCAACTTCATCTCATATCCTGTTTCCAAACCTGTGGCCCATGTTAAACAGGACCGTCTTCTTCTTCTTCTTCTTCTTCTTCTTTTTCTTCTTCTCTTTCAAGATAAGGGCCTTCAGATCTTGCTAACCCTTAGCCAAATTCATGAACAACTCTTGGAATTGGGCGTTTTAAGCCTGCAGAGCCTTGATTGCTTGTTCAGTTGATGGTTCAGAAGACATGATGCTGAAATAAACAACGAAGAAGATGAGAAAACCTGTAAGGGTGCCTGTTATGAGGTGCATGGAATGAAATGCGTATGCTATGATTTCAAAGACATCGAGAGATTCAAATTCGTAAACCAAACATGAAACACACTTTTATTAGATAAACTTGAAATTCAATTGTTCCATAAATTTCCCTTAAGGCGTTACAAGAAAGGAAATACGGAAAAGTAAATAAAAACTGGAAATAATCAAAGGACATCAGCGCTCCCATGGTAGTTTGCCTTTAGTGCTGACATAGTCGTTGATAATCTACTCCTTCTCCAACTGTCTTGTCAACTTCTGGATCTTTCCTCTTGCTCGTGATACTTTTCTCTATAAGTATCCCGCTCTTCCCTCAGCTGCATCCAGGACCTCTTCAATGCCCCAATGTCAGTAGGCATGTAAGGGTGTAATATAGTAGGAGAAACCCCTTCCTCATTAGCAACTTCAACAATAATAGGCAAGACGGCTTCATATGGCATTCCCATCTTTTGGGCACATATGCGAACCCATCGAAGATATGGTTCCATTGGTAGAGAAGTCTTCGCACCCAGCTCATGTGGATCAGATCTGTGTACTCTATCCCAAGCCCTTATAAGTCTGTTGCGTTTCTCGTCACTATCTCCTTGGAAATCAAATATTATACTAGGCATTAGCAGCTCATGAGGTCCTTCCCTTCTGGCTCGCCCAAACTGACATAAGGCCAAGCATGGATTGTAAGTAATTCCTCCATTGGTCCCTATCAGTGGAACATTGGGGTATTCCCCACAGCGATCAATAATAGCCACCTCGTCGATACCCTTAATAGTCCAAATGATGTCATTATGAGAAATAGAGACATAATCCTATAAGCCCAGCCCATGCCTTCCTTGTTCTTTAAAACTGATTTAGGGAGGTGAGAAATAAACCACCTCGCCAATAACGGAGCACAGCACATCAAGGTTCCCCGCCTCCGAGCAGTATGGGCATAAAGCTAATGAAGAATGTCACCCAAGAGAGTGGGTACAGGATTACCAGAGATGAAGATTTTTACTGCATTCACATCAACAAAGGAGTCAGAGTTAGGAAACAATACCAAGCCATATATCAGAAGAGCCAGAATATCTTCGAATGCCTGGAAGTCTAGACTATCCCAGAAATGATTAGCCTTACCAACCAAAAACTTAGTCAAAAAGCCCTTTGCTCCACTACGAGTTTCCCAATTAGCCATTACCTCAGCCTTTGTCATATGAAGGGATGAAGCAATCTCTTCCGGCCTAAGAATCTTCTCCCAACCTGTAAATGGGGTCTGCTCCAGAATAGAGATACCGAGCAGATCAGAGAACTCTTCCAAGGTAGGGACCAACTGGTAGTCCTGAAAAGTAAAGCAGTGGTACAGTGGATTAAAGAACTGGACTAGGACACTCATCATTTGCTCGTCCAATTTGGAGGTGACCAAACCAAGAAGATGCTCATGTCTTCTGATAAAGGAAGTAGTATCAGACATCTTTGCAACCAATTCTTTAAGCATAGTGGGAACCTGGACAAAGTTAATTCGGATGGTGTTCCTACGCATAGGTGCCATGACCTACAAAACAGAACAAAGATGAATCCCTCATGTCTTTGAAATAGGTTGGTTCAATGCAAGATGTATGCAATGTTATGTTGTCATGATGTTATCATAGAAAGCACACCACAAGTATCCACAAATAGAAAACATGGTAAAGGCACACAAGCCACACAGAGAGCCCTTAGATTTTAGGCTGGCAAGGAGTCTAGGTACTACCCTCTTTCAGTTCAGTTGGTTTAAACCTGTCCTAAAAATAGTAACCGGGTTCTAGAGGATCTCAATATCACTGACTACCCTCGATCGGTCATAATTCCAGTTTAGCAACATTTTCTTGCGGCCGGAATCATCGCGAGAGTTTAGTCTCAATGAGTGTACCATACTGTTACTGTTCTATGGCCAAGTTGGTCAATTTAAAGGTTCTAAGGTCAGTTGGTGCTTAATGACCCCTTAGCAGACCCATATTCTCCTCGTTGTGCCAAAAGGGATATCAGTACATACTAAAGTGCCACACCAACGTAGCTACTACTTCAACCGTATCGGTCTACGCCGTACAATTCCCTCACAGTTTATTGCTATTTACCTAAAGGGTATCCCCCAGATCCGGGTTAGGATCTATAGTAACTCCGATACAAGCCCACAAATATAAAGCATACAAGTCAAGCAATTTAAAGCAATATGAACTATTCCTAAGGTACATCCCACTTATTTAGCGTCCCCAGCAGAGTCGCCAGTTCTGTGATACGGTGGGAAGAACTGGTTATTTTTTGGAATGCTGGTTTGCATTTTGCGTTTGTATTCGCAAAATGTCGCGGTAAGCAAGAGTCGTCACCGACTTTTATTTTATCCAACAAGGAAAGGAAAAAAGCACAGAAAAATTCCTTTTTCGAGATACTTCTCGGGTTCGGGGGGTAGATTATAGAAAGGGAAGGTGTTAGCACCCTTTCTATCTGTGGTTATCCACGGGCTCATAGATACTTGCTCATATTGTTTTCAAAATATTGCTTTCTTTGTGTTTGTGGGTTTGAAAAAAAGTTTTTGTTTTGAAAACTTCGGTTTAACTCTTGTTTCTGTCCTCAAGAGTGTGTTTTTGAAAACATTGTTCGAAAAGTGTAAGTGTGAAAAAGATTTTGTTTTTTGAAAGAGCAAGTATTTAAGAACCATCTACCTACTCGAAAAAGGAATAATTCTATGCTATCTTCCTTTGGACAATGCTATCCCACTATTGATGAGTAGGGAGCATCGTCGTTGGAGTTTTAAGGGTCAATTCGAATTTAGGGACTTACGGTCACCAAAGCAATGTTAGGACGCCTTTGCGGTAACCCTAATGTCTTAGATCATTTGTTTTGAGGCAACAATATCCGAGGCAACCGTTTCGAGGCGACTATGATATTTGGACAAGAGGGCGACCTCTAAAGTGACCTATACTCAATGATCGTGTACAAAGGCAACCAAGTGGGATGTACCCTAAGAGTGCGCATGTGCGAGTGTGTCGTTTTCAGTTAATTTTGTCTTTATACATGTTAATGGTTATCTAAGTTGATTTTAGGTTAAACATTCATTCTTGTCATGCATTCCTATTATCAAACATCTAACAGTTATATTTTGCGAAAAATAAATTGCGGAAATTAAATTACAAGGCGTCGGGTATTTACATCGCCAAAAGCAACCCTTTAAAATTTAAATGCGGAAAAAAAATAAAGCGATAAATAAATGGTCCTAATTATCTATTACATTCCGGGAACAAGTACAATATTGAATAAATAGATCGCGTGCGGGAAATTAAAACGAGTGCGAGTTCTAGGGTTTTGACCCTTTATTATTAAAGAAAAGATTTTTTTTGTTGTTTTTGAATTAGGGGATAAATTACCTAAGTTAATTATTAAATTAATAAATTAATTAATGAAAATAATTTTTTTTGGATTTTTGGTATTTAAAGAAGGAAAATAAAATTAATCAATGTTAATAAAAACCTAGTTAAGTCTAAGTTAATTTTAATTATTTACAAAAAATACATTAAAGTTATTTCTAATTAATAGCCTAAATTAATTAATAAATTTATTAAGAAAAAATAAAAATACTAAAATTTAATTTGATGAAGAAAATATTTTGGTTTTAATTTTATAGAGAAAAATAAAATTCGATTGGTTAGTTAATAATGAAAATAATTAAATCAAATAAAACATAAATAAATGAAATAGAGAGAGTTAGGGGGTATGGGCCTGATTGGAGTGTTTGGGAAGCAAATTCTATGGCCCAAACGAGCTGGCCCTTTGCTGACTTTGTGAGATCCAGTGAGTGCACGTTGACTTGACTCCATGATGGACCATCAACCTGGACCACCAGATCTGGCCTTTGGCCATCTGGCACTTTGACGTGTGAAGGCACATGGTGAGCTGCAAGCCTTGATTTCCACCTGATTACATGAAGAGGAAAAATAACAAAGCGCATGGGGGACCTGGGATTCAAACCCAGGTCCTGAAAGTGATTGGATGCACGCTTGCCACTAGGCTGTTTGGTTTTTATTGTTAGTAATATACGAATAAAATATAATATATTAAAACAAGTCCATAGCCAGAAAAGACAAAAATAACACGCGCGATTTGAATGTTGCAATGGGTAGGCGCCACGTCTTCATCTTCTTTGTTGAACCGTGGCTAAAACATCCAGATCTATACCAACGGAAAATAGTCCGTGGCTATAAGCCAGGCCATCTTCAAAACTTGCTACAAGCCACAAAAATGCCTTCCAAGGGTATGGTCATGCTCGTTTCAACCTCCCGGTTCTAACCATGCCCTTCTTGATGGCCAATTTTTCCTGAAACGAAAACACCCAAAAATATCCACGAAAACCTAGCTATGGCATTTTGCAGTATAGGTCAGATAAATTAAATTAAATTATGCCAAAATCTTGGAAATGTTATGAGGATTTCAGATATACCAATAATTTACTCAAATGATGCAAGAGTGATGATTTACGAATTCAAGAAAGAAGCGGATTATCGTGGTACTTACAGCTCGTTGTGGTGTCTGAGAATGATTGCTTTTTATCCAGGAAGGTTGAGTGTACGTCCAGGAAACGATTGGGACCGGTCTAAGCTTCTGAAATTGCCTCTAGCTATGGATTCGATTCCACTCTTTTTAGTGAATTTTGCAACTTTTTGTATTGCCTATTCTTGCAGCCTCTAAACCCTATTTTCGTGCCTTTGTCTTCCTTATGTAATGTATATTGCATTAGGGTAAGAAACTTGGTACAAATCTCTCCATATCAATGCTCATGAATTGGATTTGATTCCACCATTACAACCTTCCAAATTTGGCCTAAATCATATCTTCTTGTAACCAATGCACTTGATGCGAATTTGATTCACATAATAGCTTTATTCAAAGCCTAAAGCAACCAAAAAATCATGAGTTATAAATGCTTTTGATTTTATATGATTTTATTTGATTTAAAGTGAATAAATTCAATTAAAAATCAAATTAAATAATAAAAATAAGATGTGGGATCATGTCTGAATCTAGGACACGTGGGCAATGATGCAAGCCAAAATCAAGTGGAAAAGAATGGGCCTATTTGACAAAATTTGAAGTTTTCGGGATAGTTGACTTTTGGCAATTTTGCAAAAATGCCCAACTTCAACAATGCATAACTTCTTCAATTTTGAACTTTTGGAAGTGTTCTTGGACTTTTTAGAAAGCTTGAGATGTCCTCTAACCAACCCTTTTGGTCGCATCTCATTTTGTTATTCCATTCTCAAGTTATAAGCTTTGGAAAAAAAAAGGTGTTTTTGTTAATTTTCAAAAATGACCTATAATGTCCAATTTTATAACTTCTTGTGAGTGAATTTTCTGATCTTGGGGTATGAATATGTGTTGTACCCCAAAATTTGCCCTCCCATATTTCTCAAAACATTTCAAGAAAATTCACAAGTCCAACCTGGCGCGTCATATTCAGGTATTCTTTCGCCAAGATATCTCTGATAACATATTCTCAAATTCAGGTTCGGCTCAAGAGTCAATTCTTTAAAGAAGGTATCCGAATGTGTGAGTTTTCTTGAAGAAATATAGTGAAAAAGTATGCTGAAAGTGCAGTTTTTACGCGCTAAAAAATTCATAACTTGAAGATCGTGACTCGTTTTGAACCCGTTCCGGTGGCCAAAATTCCGTCTTGACATTATCTACATTTTCATCTCTCACGGCTGGAAGCCAATTTCGATCAGAAGGTCTTCAAAAATGTGGATTTATCAAGTATTTTCGTGCAGGAAATTTGTGACAGAAGTTTATTTGCGTCATGTTCAAAAAATCATAACTTGGTCGATTTTCATCGTATCGAGCTGGTTCTGGCGCCAAAATGTCACAAATTGAGTTGGCTACATTTTCACAAAAGGTATTGAGTTCAAAAGGTATTCAAAAGGCCTTCATTTTTTGCTCAGAGCGCGTGACACGCCGAAAATCCTGAATGCTGAATATTATTTCATCTGGGCCGAAACTTCGAAAATTCATAACTCGGTCAATTTTTATCGGATTGGGCTCATATTTTTACACAAGGTCCCTGACTCATAGATCTACAACTTTGCTTCAAAAGTCGAGACCAAATTATGCACCGATCAATACCAGTTTTTTATTGAAGAACGTGTCAGAGTCGACACTGGAGCCCAAAATAAGTTTGTCTGAGCTGAAACTTCAAAAATTCATAACTAATTCACCGTTTATCCGATTGAGTCGATTTTCGGACAGGAGTTAGTTCTCGATGTAGGCTACATTTTGTTTTCACATTTCAACTTCGAAAAATGCACTTAAGTCCCTGCGATTTAGCCTGGAAAGTGACGAACTCAAGTGAACATTGGAGGCCCAATTACACATTCAAAGCCCATTTGCTTTACCCTAATTTTCATTATATAATCACCTTCTTTTCACACAAACCAAAAAAAAAAGGAGAGAGAGGAAAAGAGAGGAGAAAAAGAGAGGAAAAAAACCTTGCCACAACACTGTTAGAATATCAAACTCTTTCAAGAACCCTAAAACCTTGAAATCCTTATTACAAATCTCTCTCTCACTACAAGCAAGCCATCACAGTTATAAACCAATACCTCACTACTTCTTCAGTAATGATAAGGCTGGCTTGATCTCCATGATCCTAATCTTCCAGTAAGGCATAAAAGCATTCAGGTCACTAATCTTCCAGTAAGGGTAAGATTGATTTGATCTCCATGATCAAAAGGGTATAATCATTCATACATGCCATATTGTGCCAAAACATTAAATTTCTTCATATGTTGGTTTTATTTGAATTTTTATGATTTTATTTAATGTGTTCATGAGGTTCAACACTGCAGATTTAGACAGGATCTCATGCAGGTTCATTAAGGAACGTTGAAGCCAGAACACAAATGGCCAAAAGCCAAAAGCCAAAAGCCAAATGGCCAAAGTAGAACAACTTATGCATGAAACTCAATCCAATGGCCAAAGAATGCAGACCACGGTACTCAGGAGTCAATACTTCAAAAAAAACCTCCCCTTGGGCCAGACACCCCCTATGGTTTGCTCAATTTTTAATTTTTATTTGTTTTTTCCTTTTTATTCTTTTAATTGTTTTTTAATTGTTTTCTTTTAATTCTATAAAATAATTTTCATAATAAATATAAAATACAGAAAAATCAAAAAAAATGTTTATTTTATTAATATTAATTTTACTATTATTATTTTTGTAAATAAACTTTAATAATTAACTTAGTTAATTTAGGTTTCAAAACTTTAATATTTTTCTTAATAAATTAAAATATGTAGAAATTAGGTTTTTTAACTTTTTATCACTTTTCTTAATAAATAATTTTTTCTTATTATCATTATTATTAATCACTAATTTATTTTGTAAATAAACATGTACATTAAATATTTAGTAAATTAGGTTAAACTTTAATATTTTTCTTTAATAATTAAAAACAACTTAGAATTGAGGTTTCTCTTGAATTTTAATTTTCTTTATTTCATAAATACAAAAACCATCAAAAAAACATTTATTTTCTTTAATTTAATAACTAATTAACTTTTCATTCAATTTAATTCCAAAAGGGTCCAACGCCCTCGAACGTTCTATTTTCTATTCTATTTGCGCATTTTATTTATTTCCTTCTTTTAAATATTTATGTAATTCTCCCAAAGCCGTGTAAACTTAATTTCTCGCACTTTACTTTATTTCTTTACTTTCTGTCAAATCGGGTCCTGGATTTTAATTTGGCGATGTGGATCCGCGCCTTTGTAATAGTTTAGGAATTTTATCTTTCCGCACTTTTTTAACTGTTAATAAATGCATGCAAGAATGAATGTCTAAATAAAAACAAAAGCGTAGATCACCCATAACCTGACAAGACAAAAATAAATGAATCTGACACACAAATCACACACCACCCCTAGGGTACGCCTCACTGTTGCCTTGCCTCGAAAGGTGATCGTCGAGTAGAGGATGTCTTAGTAAGTCCTCATGATCCGGGAACCTGGCATGAGGGTAGCTTCTAAGGTGTCTTCCCATTGCTCTGGTGATCACCATGTCCCGAACCTCGAATTGACCCGAACACCTCCAACGGTGGTGCTACCTACCTCTCAATGGTGGGATGGCACTACTTTAAAGGACATTTACACAGACGAATTCCTTAGGGTAGGTAGACGACTCTAGATACTTGCTCTAAATTTCAAAACAAAACAAAATACTTTTCACACCAACACATTTTCAAAAAGCTTTCGAAAGCAATTTTTCAAACACTCTTGAGGACTGATACAAGAGTCGAACTGGAATTTTCAAAGAAACTTTTTAAACCCACAGTTGAAAAGCAAACAAACCATTTTTGAAAACACAATGAGCAAGTATCTAAGAGCCCATGGATAACCATGGATAGAAAGGGTGCTAACACCTTCCCTTTCTATAATCTACCTCCCGAACCGAGAGCAATCTCTTTAAGGAATTTTTCTGTGCTTTTGTCCTTTCCATTTGGAGAAAATAAAAGACGGTGGTGACTCTTGCTTCCGCGACATTTCGCGAACCAACGTTAAACAGTCAGTTCCAGATCCACCGATCCCAGAACTGGCGACTCTGCTGGGGACCAAACTTAAAGTGAGGTGTACCTTAGGGCTAGTTCATAACTGCGTTTTCAATTGTTTTCCTTGTGTGCTTTAAATTGTGGGTTGCTTGGGAGTTCTATAGATCCTAACCCGGATCTGGGGGATACCTTCTTAGAAAGTAGCAACAAGACTGTGAGGGAACTGTGCGGGGTATACCGACATGGTTGAAACAGTCTGCTACGTTGATGTGGCACTTTGGTGTGTACCGGTAACCCTTGAGTTCAGTCAAGGAGAGTACGGGGCCTCCGCGTGGTGTCGTGAAGCATCAACAGACCTTAGGAACCTTAATTGAACTATCTTGGCCTCTTTAGGGTAGTGAGATAACTGACTTTGGTGCAGTCCGAGGTTGGTTGATACTCGATACTACACTCAATTGAGGGTTGCTTTCCTGGAATATTTCGGTCGCCAGTTCAGTGGCTAAATCGAAACGATGAACAATGAAAGCAATCCCGTGATATTGGGACCCTTAGAACCCGGTTACTTCTAATAGGACAGGTTGAGCCCACCAACTTCAAAAGGGTACTACCCAGACCCCATGCTGGCCCTAAACTCTAAGGACTTCTCTTGTGTGACTTGTGTGCCTTCCAACTTGACTACTTGCATGCTTGTTATCTGACACTTGAGTTCCCTGCAGGTTTTGTTTATTGTCCTTAACTAGGACTCATAACAGGGTTTGCTAAGTTTCTTGCAGGTTTCGTTTATAGTCCTTAATTAGGACTCATAACAGGTTTTACTTGAGTTTCTTGCAGGTTTTGGCTTACAGTCCTTAATCAGGACTCATAACAGGGTTACTCACATTATCCCATGCATACTATAACATCATACCATTGCATACATCCTAACCCATTCCAAGGATCTCAAGGGCTTGTGATGCAGGTCATGATGAACAAAATGTCTAACAAGGGGCAAAGAGGATTTATTTTCCTCTAGCCAAAGTTGTCAGAGGCTATGACCCACTCGATATGGTGAGCCTTGACTCTTGAAGAAAGACTCTCAACAACATGAAGCTCTTTCAATCAAGATACCAGATTCCAATTCTAACAAATTTTCTTGTTTACCCCGCGAGGTCCTTGAAAACATTGCATGCATATCATACATATCATTGCATAACAGGTATCCCTCTTGCAGGTCACTTACCTTTCTCGCTGTTTATTTTAGCAATGGCCTTCCAACCAGATAACCAGGACCTTCACACTCAAGAGACTCAGTTCAAAGAGATCTTCCTAAGCCTATCCAAGGGGCAGGAAAAGTTGAGGACACTCCTCATGGGGAATCTGATCAGAAAAAGTCCTGAAGATGACAAGGACGAACAGCTGAAACGTCTACAAGCTGAGGTAGACACACTGAAAACCCAGATGCTGGGGCAAAGGGCACTCATTCAAGGTTTAGCTCAGGAGCAAGGAGAGCTGAGGGCCATGATCAGTCAGCTTCATCAAGACATGAAGCAACCAGCCCAAGTCAGGGACCCAGTCATTAATCAACTTCCAAGAAGTCAAAGGTTTGGGCTTCTCCAAGCTGCTATTACTTCACAGGTCCGACAACGACCTCGCCCAGAATAACGGGCTGATCAGAGCAAACCAGACAAGGCTAAAAGGCAGTTCACCAAGATCAACATGTCGCTGGATCAAGCACTACAACAAATGTTGGAGGCAGGGCTGATCACCTTAAGGGCTCCTCTCCGGAATCCAAACACTTCTGCTCCTAACTATCATCCCAACGATAGGTGCACATATCATTCTGATAGCCCGGGGCATACTACGGACAACTGCTGGCCTCTCAAAAACAAGATTCAAGACATGATCGACGCCGGAGAGATTCAGTTTGAAGTACCTGAGACTCCGAACATAATCACTGCCCCCTTGCCAAATCATGGCTAGGATTGAGAAATTTTTGTTCATTCGAATGTTCAAGTTGCAATTTTATTTTGTTCAAACATTTACTCATGTTAAACATTGTTATTTCATTAATGCATCGCATATGTCTGTTCTGAAACAATATATTCGTATTCACTAAATGCAAATTATTTCCATATTTTTTCTGATGTCAGCTCTTGATCTAAAATTCTAAGCCTCTTGAGGGAGGATGACGAAAACGATACCGCGATCATTACAGTATGCTTTTGAACAGACCCCGCTTATGAAGTACAGGCATTGTTTCAATTCCTAAACACTGGAGTAATAAGGAAGATAATCCCTCGTCAACCCCTCTGAGCCAAAGAAGTAGGAGTTTTTCTTTTCGAAATTTAAAACCCTTAATCATAACCTGGGGCAGGGTAGTCTCTCAATTGATCCAAGTGCATAACGAATGGCACCAAATAGGTCCTTACAAAGCAAAGAAAACAGTGATGGTTCCAAATAATCAATAAAGAAAGGCAGTCATTATCTCAAAAAATGAAAAACCCATTAAGTCAAAACCCATGAAGGAAACTTACAAAACTGGGGCATCCCGCTGACTGTAATTCCAAAAAGGGAAACAGTTCAGGCAAAAAAAAGAAAGGGATAACAAAAATCAAGAAAGAGGTCTTACAAACCCTCAGCAAAAAAGGAGATGACTGCCTACTCAAATAAACGTTCAAAATCCGAATCATCACTAGTATATCAGAACAAAGGCTCAAACAAGGTCTAGCGTATGATCAACTGAGCTTAGGTTTGAAGAACATCACGAAGAGCGGGTGGGTACAAATAATTTGAGCCTTTATCCTTTGTTTCTTAAACCATGAACCAGGCCACGTTATAACCCTTAAAAGTCCTAGCTGAAGCATGGGTTAGTTCGAAAGCATACTGTTACGAAAGGTATCCTGACTCCTTAAGGCCTACGGTAAATACGGTGTTGACATCACGTTTTACAAACAATCACTTGTTTTATGAAAAAAAACGCATTTACAAAATCTTCAAGACAGACATAGGCTTTGCATTTTTAACATAACTTTGTTTGCATATGACTTTTTGTTTGAACAGCAGGGAAATTCGCACAATGAAAGTCTAATGAACAAGAGTATCTCCAATCAAGGGGCATGGCATGACCATGGTCCATCATCTGGGGCAATCCAATCAAGATTCGGAGAATCTCTCAAAGGCCAAATAGCCTGGGGCAAATCTCCGCCTAAGTCACTTGAGGCATTCCAACAACGAATCTTGCCTGATCAAATCCCTTGTGGTGGCATGGCAAAACACTCCTAACAAGGGCAATTCCCTACATTCTGAGAGCATGGACATAGTCGAAAAAATACTACGCACAATCAAAGACCCGCTAGGTTGACACACCTAGGCAAAAATAAGGGCTTCCCGGCGAACCAAAAGGGTTCGGGCAAAATGAGGGATGAAATGAAAAAATCTGTACACCCGGCAAGTCGAAAACCTGAAAAGGCGGCTTGGGCAAAAATGGGTATCCCGGTGGACTGAAAACCCGAAAGGGCGGTCCAGGCAAAAGTTAGGGATCAAAGCGTACGACTATATCCTGTCATCTTGTCACCTGCCTACCAGAAGAAGGTTTGACCCTCAACAATTATCAGCATCCCACATGTGCCTCCCCCATAGAAACAGGGGCAATAACGGGTGGTTTAAGCAATCTGATTGTTCTATCCTTCAAGGTACCAAGGTAGGTTTAGCTAAAGAACATAACCAGATATCCTAATTCCCCAGAGAGTAAGCAAGTCAGTACACTCTCTCCAAGCAGAGTTATCAAATCTTAAGGAAGTTGAGTATCCTCCAGCAGATCTCAACATCTCCCCAGCAGCATATGTATTTTTAACAAGCATCCCCGGCAGTCCTGGTCTAAAGATTGTTCCCCGGCGGCGTACCAATATTCAAAGAAATCACTTCCCCAGCATATCAAAACTTCCCCAGAAGAGTCCGATCCAGTTCCCCAGGAAGGTTGGAATTCATATCCCCAAGCAGTACGCTTATCCCCAGTAGATTCCGGAAGCTTATACTCGCAGAACACGAACGCGTCGCCCGACTTTATTTAAAGAGTTATTTCCTTAACAGGATATAACTGGGTTATCCTCAGCCAAAAGCCATGGAAAGAGCGTCCCCGACGAAGTTCTCTTACCCCCAGCTAAGTCTATCAATACTTCCGATACAGCAAAGATATCCTCAGCAAGTTATTATCAACAACTCAGCAAAGCATCTCTCTCCCCACAGAGTATCGCTCCCCAACAAGATCGCTAGAGTACTTTTCTCCCCGCAGAATCTTCCATTCGCCAAGTCTATTCCGCAACGGAGTCATCTTCTCCTGCCGGTATTCTTGCAGCTATCATCCCCAGCGGAAGCGAAATCTATTCTTCAACATCAGCCCAGGATATGACTTCCCGGCACCCGTCAAGGATTTAATTTCCTAGACGAAAATACATTCCTAAACATCACATACATCATTATAGCATGCATAGACACATTATGTCATACAAATCTCATTTATGTTGAGAACATCATTGCTTGATCCATATCATGCATTGCATATGACTGACCTTTACCTTTCAGGAAGGATGCAGTTGAAATTCTCAATCATATTTCAAGACCTAGACCAGTTCAGTTAATCGACTCAAAAGATTTCTTATCCAGTCCCAGGCCTTTTCTAGTCCAGCTAAATCGACTCCCAACAGATTTTTCTAATAAAGACTCAGCAGAAGTTATTCCAGATTATAATTTCCTATTGGTCCTCTCTCCGACGGTGCATGAGATTTCCATTTTAGGGTTTTCTTTAAGATTATAATTTTCAGATGGGTTCCCTCTCCGACGGTGAGTGAGGTGGTAAGTCCTTTTCAGATGTTTCCCTCTCCGACAGTGAGTGAGGTGATAGTCTCCTATGGTTCCCTCTCTGACGGTGAGTGAGGTGGTAAGTCCTTTTCAGATGTTTCCCTCTCCGACGGTGAGTGAGGTGATAGTCTCCTATGGGTTCCCTCTCCGACGGTGAGTGAGGTGGTAAGTCCTTTTCAGATGTTTCCCTCTCTGACGGTGAGTGAGGTGATAGTCTCCTATGGTTCCCTCTCCGACGGTGAGTGAGGTGGTAAGTCCTTTTCAGATGTTTTCCTCTCCGACGGTGAGTGAGGTGATAGTCTCCTGGGTTCCCTCTCCGACGGTGAGTGAGGTGGTAAGTCCTTTTCAGATGTTTCCCTCTCCGACGGTGAGTGAGGTGATAGTCTCCTATGGTTCCCTCTCCGACGGTGAGTGAGGTGGTAAGTCCTTTTCAGATGGTTCCCTCTCCGACGGTGAGTGAGGTGATAATCTCCTACGGTTCCCTCTCCGACGGTGAGTGAGGTGATAATTCCTTTTCAGATGTTTCCCTCTCCGACGGTGAGTGAGGTGATAATCTCCTATGGTTCCCTCTCCGACGGTGAGTGAGGTGGTAAGTCCTTTTCAGATGGTTCCCTCTCCGACGGTGAGTGAGGTGATAATCTCCTACGGTTCCCTCTCCGACGGTGAGTGAGGTGATAATTCCTTTTCAGATGTTTCCCTCTCCGACGGTGAGTGAGGTGATAATCTCCTATGGTTCCCTCTCCGACGGTGAGTGAGGTGGTAAGTCCTTTTCAGATGGTTCCCTCTCCGACGGTGAGTGAGGTGATAGTCTCCTACGGTTCCCTCTCCGACAGTGAGTGAGGTGGTAATTCCTTTTCAGATGTTTCCCTCTCCGACGGTGAGTGAGGTGATAATCTCCTATGGTTCCCTCTCCGACGGTGAGTGAGGTGATAATTCCTTTTCAGATGTTTCCCTCTCCGACGGTGAGTGAGGTGATAATCTCCTATGGTTCCCTCTCCGACGGTGAGTGAGGTGATAATTCCTTTCCAGATAGTTCCCTCTCCGACGGTGAGTGAGGTGATAATTCCTTTCCAGATAGTTCCCTCTCCGACGGTGAGTGAGGTGATAATTCCTTTCCAGATAGTTCCCTCTCCGACGATTATAATTTCAGATGGTTCCCTCTCCGACGGTGAGTGAGGTGAGTCCCTTTCAGATTATAATTGCCTATTGGTTCTCTTCCCGATACTGCGAAGATGGTAATTCCCACCAAGATTTTCTCAACGAGCATTGTTGAGGTAAAAGTCACCCAAGGTTCTCTTACCATTCATGCTAAGGTAGTAACCATCCCTGGTTCATTCATCATCTTGTGAAGCTCCAGATCCAGCTCCTGTAACCAGTCAGGACACATCTGTACCAACCATCTGAAAGCCAGTTCCTGCAACGTGTCAGGTACTCATATTTCTTTTGCAGGTATGCAGGTTCTCGCTAAGGAATCTCTTACGCGATCAACATCCAGATGGCATCTATGAGCCCATCATCCTATCCAGCAATCTCTAAATGGCATCTATAAGCCCATTCCCATCATCATCATACTGCTACTATGTGAGCGCAAATTTCTGGGCACTCTAGTGTTCAATCATCTTCTATCCTCGGATTACGAAAGGCACGCCAGCCAATCTACATCCTCAGGCCTAAGAAGATTGAACAGGGGCAACTGTTGTACCCCAAAATTTGCCCTCCCATATTTCTCAAAACATTTCAAGAAAATTCACAAGTCCAACCTGGCGCGTCATATTCAGGTATTCTTTCGCCAAGATATCTCTGATAACATATTCTCAAATTCAGGTTCGGCTCAAGAGTCAATTCTTTAAAGAAGGTATCCGAATGTGTGAGTTTTCTTGAAGAAATATAGTGAAAAAGTATGCCTAAAGTGCAGTTTTTACGCGCTAAAAAATTCATAACTTGAAGATCGTGACTCGTTTTGAACCCGTTCCGATGGCCAAAATTCCGTCTTGACATTATCTACATTTTCATCTCTCACGGCTGGAAGCCAATTTCGATCAGAAGGTCTTCAAAAATGTGGATTTATCAAGTATTTTCGTGCAGGAAATTTGTGACAGAAGTTTATTTGCGTCATGTTCAAAAAATCATAACTTGGTCGATTTTCATCGTATCGAGCTGGTTCTGGCGCCAAAATGTCACAAATTGAGTTGGCTACATTTTCACAGAAGGTATTGAGTTCAAAAGGTATTCAAAAGGCCTTCATTTTTTGCTCAGAGCGCGTGACACGCCGAAAATCCTGAATGCTGAATATTATTTCATCTGGGCCGAAACTTCGAAAATTCATAACTCGGTCAATTTTTATCGGATTGGACTCATATTTTTACACAAGGTCCCTGACTCATAGATCTACAACTTTGCTTCAAAAGTCGAGACCAAATTATGCACCGATCAATACCAGTTTTTTATTGAAGAACGTGTCAGAGGCGACACTGGAGCCCAAAATAAGTTTGTCTGAGCTGAAACTTCAAAAATTCATAACTAATTCACCGTTTATCCGATTGAGTCGATTTTCGGACAGGAGTTAGTTCTCGATGTAGGCTACATTTTGTTTTCACATTTCAACTTCAAAAAATGCACTTAAGTCCCTGCGATTTAGCCTGGAAAGTGACGAACTCAAGTGAACATTGGAGGCCCAATTGCACATTCAAAGCCCATTTGCTTTACCCTAATTTTCATTATATAATCACCTTCTTTTCACACAAACCAAAAAAAAAAGGAGAGAGAGGAAAAGAGAGGAGAAAAAGAGAGGAAAAAAACCTTGCCACAACACTGTTAGAATATCAAACTCTTTCAAGAACCCTAAAACCTTGAAATCCTTATTACAAATCTCTCTCTCACTACAAGCAAGCCATCACAGTTATAAACCAATACCTCACTACTTCTTCAGTAATGATAAGGCTGGCTTGATCTCCATGATCCTAATCTTCCAGTAAGGCATAAAAGCATTCAGGTCACTAATCTTCCAGTAAGGGTAAGATTGATTTGATCTCCATGATCAAAAGGGTATAATCATTCATACATGCCATATTGTGCCAAAACATTAAATTTCTTCATATGTTGGTTTTATTTGAATTTTTATGATTTTATTTAATGTGTTCATGAGGTTCAACACTGCAGATTTAGACAGGATCCCATGCAGGTTCATTAAGGAACGTTGAAGCCAGAACACAAATGGCCAAAAGCCAAAAGCCAAAAGCCAAATGGCCAAAGTAGAACAACTTATGCATGAAACTCAATCCAATGGCCAAAGAATGCAGACCACGGTACTCAGGAGTCAATACTTCAAAAAAAACCTCCCCTTGAGCCAGACACCCCCTATGGTTTGCTCAATTTTTAATTTTTATTTGTTTTTTCCTTTTTATTCTTTTAATTGTTTTTTAATTGTTTTCTTTTAATTCTATAAAATAATTTTCATAATAAATATAAAATACAGAAAAATCAAAAAAAATGTTTATTTTATTAATATTAATTTTACTATTATTATTTTTGTAAATAAACTTTAATAATTAACTTAGTTAATTTAGGTTTCAAAACTTTAATATTTTTCTTAATAAATTAAAATATGTAGAAATTAGGTTTTTTAACTTTTTATCACTTTTCTTAATAAATAATTTTTTCTTATTATCATTATTATTAATCACTAATTTATTTTGTAAATAAACATGTACATTAAATATTTAGTAAATTAGGTTAAACTTTAATATTTTTCTTTAATAATTAAAAACAACTTAGAATTGAGGTTTCTCTTGAATTTTAATTTTCTTTATTTCATAAATACAAAAACCATCAAAAAAACATTTATTTTCTTTAATTTAATAACTAATTAACTTTTCATTCAATTTAATTCCAAAAGGGTCCAACGCCCTCGAACGTTCTATTTTCTATTCTATTCGCGCATTTTATTTATTTCCTTCTTTTAAATATTTATGTAATTCTCCCAAAGCCGTGTAAACTTAATTTCTCGCACTTTACTTTATTTCTTTACTTTCTGTCAAATCGGGTCCTAGATTTTAATTTGGCGATGTGGACCCGCGCCTTTGTAATAGTTTAGGAATTTTATCTTTCCGCACTTTTTTAACTGTTAATAAATGCATGCAAGAATGAATGTCTAAATAAAAACAAAAGCGTAGATCACCCATAACCTGACAAGACAAAAATAAATGAATCTGACACACAAATCACACACCACCCCTAGGGTACGCCTCACTGTTGCCTTGCCTCGAAAGGTGATCGTCGAGTAGAGGATGTCTTAGTAAGTCCTCATGATCCGGGAACCTGGCATGAGGGTAGCTTCTAAGGTGTCTTCCCATTGCTCTGGTGATCACCATGTCCCGAACCTCGAATTGACCCGAACACCTCCAACGGTGGTGCTACCTACCTCTCAATGGTGGGATGGCACTACTTTAAAGGACATTTACACAGACGAATTCCTTAGGGTAGGTAGACGACTCTAGATACTTGCTCTAAATTTCAAAACAAAACAAAATACTTTTCACACCAACACATTTTCAAAAAGCTTTCGAAAGCAATTTTTCAAACACTCTTGAGGACTGATACAAGAGTCGAACTGGAATTTTCAAAGAAACTTTTTAAACCCACAGTTGAAAAGCAAACAAACCATTTTTGAAAACACAATGAGCAAGTATCTAAGAGCCCATGGATAACCATGGATAGAAAGGGTGCTAACACCTTCCCTTTCTATAATCTACCTCCCGAACCGAGAGCAATCTCTTTAAGGAATTTTTCTGTGCTTTTGTCCTTTCCATTTGGAGAAAATAAAAGACGGTGGCGACTCTTGCTTCCGCGACATTTCGCGAACCAGCGTTAAACAGTCAGTTCCAGATCCACCGATCCCAGAACTGGCGACTCTGCTGGGGACCAAACTTAAAGTGAGGTGTACCTTAGGGCTAGTTCATAACTGCGTTTTCAATTGTTTTCCTTGTGTGCTTTAAATTGTGGGTTGCTTGGGAGTTCTATAGATCCTAACCCGGATCTGGGGGATACCTTCTTAGAAAGTAGCAACAAGACTGTGAGGGAACTGTGCGGGGTATACCGACATGGTTGAAACAGTCTGCTACGTTGATGTGGCACTTTGGTGTATACCGGTAACCCTTGAGTTCAGTCAAGGAGAGTACGGGGCCTCCGCGTGGTGTCGTGAAGCATCAACAGACCTTAGGAACCTTAATTGAACTATCTTGGCCTCTTTAGGGTAGTGAGATAACTGACTTTGGTGCAGTCCGAGGTTGGTTGATACTCGATACTACACTCAATTGAGGGTTGCTTTCCTGGAATATTTCGGTCGCCAGTTCAGTGGCTAAATCGAAACGATGAACAATGAAAGCAATCCCGTGATATTGGGACCCTTAGAACCCGGTTACTTCTAATAGGACAGGTTGAGCCCACCAACTTCAAAAGGGTACTACCCAGACCCCATGCTGGCCCTAAACTCTAAGGACTTCTCTTGTGTGACTTGTGTGCCTTCCAACTTGACTACTTGCATGCTTGTTATCTGACACTTGAGTTCCCTGCAGGTTTTGTTTATTGTCCTTAACTAGGACTCATAACAGGGTTTGCTAAGTTTCTTGCAGGTTTCGTTTATAGTCCTTAATTAGGACTCATAACAGGTTTTACTTGAGTTTCTTGCAGGTTTTGGCTTACAGTCCTTAATCAGGACTCATAACAGGGTTACTCACATTATCCCATGCATACTATAACATCATACCATTGCATACATCCTAACCCATTCCAAGGATCTCAAGGGCTTGTGATGCAGGTCATGATGAACAAAATGTCTAACAAGGGGCAAAGAGGATTTATTTTCCTCTAGCCAAAGTTGTCAGGGGCTATGACCCACTCGATATGGTGAGCCTTGACTCTTGAAGAAAGACTCTCAACAACATGAAGCTCTTTCAATCAAGATACCAGATTCCAATTCTAACAAATTTTCTTGTTTACCCCGCGAGGTCCTTGAAAACATTGCATGCATATCATACATATCATTGCATAACAGGTATCCCTCTTGCAGGTCACTTACCTTTCTCGCTGTTTATTTTAGCAATGGCCTTCCAACCAGATAACCAGGACCTTCACACTCAAGAGACTCAGTTCAAAGAGATCTTCCTAAGCCTATCCAAGGGGCAGGAAAAGTTGAGGACACTCCTCATGGGGAATCTGATCAGAAAAAGTCCTGAAGATGACAAGGACGAACAGCTGAAACGTCTACAAGCTGAGGTAGACACACTGAAAACCCAGATGCTGGGGCAAAGGGCACTCATTCAAGGTTTAGCTCAGGAGCAAGGAGAGCTGAGGGCCATGATCAGTCAGCTTCATCAAGACATGAAGCAACCAGCCCAAGTCAGGGACCCAGTCATTAATCAACTTCCAAGAAGTCAAAGGTTTGGGCTTCTCCAAGCTGCTATTACTTCACAGGTCCAACAACGACCTCGCCCAGAATAACGGGCTGATCAGAGCAAACCAGACAAGGCTAAAAGGCAGTTCACCAAGATCAACATGTCGCTGGATCAAGCACTACAACAAATGTTGGAGGCAGGGCTGATCACCTTAAGGGCTCCTCTCCGGAATCCAAACACTTCTGCTCCTAACTATCATCCCAACGATAGGTGCGCATATCATTCTGATAGCCCGGGGCATACTACGGACAACTGCTGGCCTCTCAAAAACAAGATTCAAGACATGATCGACGCCGGAGAGATTCAGTTTGAAGTACCTGAGACTCCGAACATAATCACTGCCCCCTTGCCAAATCATGGCTAGGATTGAGAAATTTTTGTTCATTCGAATGTTCAAGTTGCAATTTTATTTTGTTCAAACATTTACTCATGTTAAACATTGTTATTTCATTAATGCATCGCATATGTCTGTTCTGAAACAATATATTCGTATTCACTAAATGCAAATTATTTCCATATTTTTTCTGATGTCAGCTCTTGATCTAAAATTCTAAGCCTCTTGAGGGAGGATGACGAAAACGATACCGCGATCATTACAGTATGCTTTTGAACAGACCCCGCTTATGAAGTACAGGCATTGTTTCAATTCCTAAACACAGGAGTAATAAGGAAGATAATCCCTCGTCAACCCCTCTGAGCCAAAGAAGTAGGAGTTTTTCTTTTCGAAATTTAAAACCCTTAATCATAACCTGGGGCAGGGTAGTCTCTCAATTGATCCAAGTGCATAACGAATGGCACCAAATAGGTCCTTACAAAGCAAAGAAAACAGTGATGGTTCCAAATAATCAATAAAGAAAGGCAGTCATTATCTCAAAAAATGAAAAACCCATTAAGTCAAAACCCATGAAGGAAACTTACAAAACTGGGGCATCCCACTGACTGTAATTCCAAAAAGGGAAACAGTTCAGGCAAAAAAAAGAAAGGGATAACAAAAATCAAGAAAGAGGTCTTACAAACCCTCAGCAAAAAAGGAGATGACTGCCTACTCAAATAAACGTTCAAAATCCGAATCATCACTAGTATATCAGAACAAAGGCTCAAACAAGGTCTAGCGTATGATCAACTGAGCTTAGGTTTGAAGAACATCACGAAGAGCGGGTGGGTACAAATAATTTGAGCCTTTATCCTTTGTTTCTTAAACCATGAACCAGGCCACGTTATAACCCTTAAAAGTCCTAGCTGAAGCATGGGTTAGTTCGAAAGCATACTGTTACGAAAGGTATCCTGACTCCTTAAGGCCTACGGTAAATACGGTGTTGACATCACGTTTTACAAACAATCACTTGCTTTATGAAAAAAACGCATTTACAAAATCTTCAAGACAGACATAGGCTTTGCATTTTTAACATAACTTTGTTTGCATATGACTTTTTGTTTGAACAGCAGGGAAATTCGCACAATGAAAGTCTAATGAACAAGAGTATCTCCAATCAAGGGGCATGGCATGACCATGGTCCATCATCTGGGGCAATCCAATCAAGATTCGGAGAATCTCTCAAAGGCCAAATAGCCTGGGGCAAATCTCCGCCTAAGTCACTTGAGGCATTCCAACAACGAATCTTGCCTGATCAAATCCCTTGTGGTGGCATGGCAAAACACTCCTAACAAGGGCAATTCCCTACATTCTGAGAGCATGGGCATAGTCGAAAAAATACTACGCACAATCAAAGACCCGCTAGGTTGACACACCTAGGCAAAAATAAGGGCTTCCCGGCGAACCAAAAGGGTTCGGGCAAAATGAGGGATGAAATGAAAAAATTTGTACACCCGGCAAGTCGAAAACCTGAAATGGCGGCTTGGGCAAAAATGGGTATCCCGGTGGACTGAAAACCCGAAAGGGCGGTCCAGGCAAAAGTTAGGGATCAAAGCGTACGACTATGTCCTGTCATCTTGTCACCTGCCTACCAGAAGAAGGTTTGACCCTCAACAATTATCAGCATCCCACATGTGCCTCCCCCATAGAAACAGGGGCAATAACGGGTGGTTTAAGCAATCTGATTGTTCTATCCTCCAAGGTACCAAGGTAGGTTTAGCTAAAGAACATAACCAGATATCCTAATTCCCCAGAGAGTAAGCAAGTCAGTACACTCTCTCCAAGCAGAGTTATCAAATCTTAAGGAAGTTGAGTATCCTCCAGCAGATCTCAACATCTCCCCAGCAGCATATGTATTTTTAACAAGCATCCCCGGCAGTCCTGGTCTAAAGATTGTTCCCCGGCGGCGTACCAATATTCAAAGAAATCACTTCCCCAGCATATCAAAACTTCCCCAGAAGAGTCCGATCCAGTTCCCCAGGAAGGTTGGAATTCATATCCCCAAGCAGTAAGCTTATCCCCAGTAGATTCCGGAAGCTTATACTCGCAGAACACGAACGCGTCGCCCGACTTTATTTAAAGAGTTATTTCCTTAACAGGATATAACTGGGTTATCCTCAGCCAAAAGCCATGGAAAGAGCGTCCCCGACGAAGTTCTCTTACCCCCAGCTAAGTCTATCAATACTTCCGATACAACAAAGATATCCTCAGCAAGTTATTATCAACAACTCAGCAAAGCATCTCTCTCTCCACAGAGTATCGCTCCCCAACAAGATCGCTAGAGTACTTTTCTCCCCGCAGAATCTTCCATTCGCCAAGTCTATTCCGCAACGGAGTCATCTTCTCCTGCCGGTATTCTTGCAGCTATCATCCCCAGCGGAAGCGAAATCTATTCTTCAACATCAGCCCAGGATATGACTTCCCGGCACCCGTCAAGGATTTAATTTCCTAGACGAAAATACATTCCTAAACATCACATACATCATTATAGCATGCATAGACACATTATGTCATACAAATCTCATTTATGTTGAGAACATCATTGCTTGATCCATATCATGCATTGCATATGACTGACCTTTACCTTTCAGGAAGGATGCAGTTGAAATTCTCAATCATATTTCAAGACCTAGACCGGTTCAGTTAATCGACTCAAAAGATTTCTTATCCAGTCCCAGGCCTTTTCTAGTCCAGCTAAATCGACTCCCAACAGATTTTTCTGATAAAGACTCAGCAGAAGTTATTCCAGATTATAATTTCCTATTGGTCCTCTCTCCGACGGTGCATGAGATTTCCATTTTAGGGTTTTCTTTAAGATTATAATTTTCAGATGGGTTCCCTCTCCGACGGTGAGTGAGGTGGTAAGTCCTTTTCAGATGTTTCCCTCTCCGACGGTGAGTGAGGTGATAGTCTCCTATGGTTCCCTCTCTGACGGTGAGTGAGGTGGTAAGTCCTTTTCAGATGTTTCCCTCTCCGACGGTGAGTGAGGTGATAGTCTCCTATGGGTTCCCTCTCCGACGGTGAGTGAGGTGGTAAGTCCTTTTCAGATGTTTCCCTCTCTGACGGTGAGTGAGGTGATAGTCTCCTATGGTTCCCTCTCCGATGGTGAGTGAGGTGGTAAGTCCTTTTCAGATGTTTCCCTCTCCGACGGTGAGTGAGGTGATAGTCTCCTGGGTTCCCTCTCCGACGGTGAGTGAGGTGGTAAGTCCTTTTCAGATGTTTCCCTCTCCGACGGTGAGTGAGGTGATAGTCTCCTATGGTTCCCTCTCCGACGGTGAGTGAGGTGGTAAGTCCTTTTCAGATGGTTCCCTCTCCGACGGTGAGTGAGGTGATAATCTCCTACGGTTCCCTCTCCGACGGTGAGTGAGGTGATAATTCCTTTTCAGATGTTTCCCTCTCCGACGGTGAGTGAGGTGATAATCTCCTATGGTTCCCTCTCCGACGGTGAGTGAGGTGGTAAGTCCTTTTCAGATGGTTCCCTCTCCGACGGTGAGTGAGGTGATAATCTCCTACGGTTCCCTCTCCGACGGTGAGTGAGGTGATAATTCCTTTTCAGATGTTTCCCTCTCCGACGGTGAGTGAGGTGATAATCTCCTATGGTTCCCTCTCCGACGGTGAGTGAGGTGGTAAGTCCTTTTCAGATGGTTCCCTCTCCGACAGTGAGTGAGGTGATAGTCTCCTACGGTTCCCTCTCCGACGGTGAGTGAGGTGGTAATTCATTTTCAGATGTTTCCCTCTCCGACGGTGAGTGAGGTGATAATCTCCTATGGTTCCCTCTCCGACGGTGAGTGAGGTGATAATTCCTTTTCAGATGTTTCCCTCTCCGACGGTGAGTGAGGTGATAATCTCCTATGGTTCCCTCTCCGACGGTGAGTGAGGTGATAATTCCTTTCCAGATAGTTCCCTCTCCGACGGTGAGTGAGGTGATAATTCCTTTCCAGATAGTTCCCTCTCCGACGGTGAGTGAGGTGATAATTCCTTTCCAGATAGTTCCCTCTCCGACGATTATAATTTCAGATGGTTCCCTCTCCGACGGTGAGTGAGGTGAGTCCCTTTCAGATTATAATTGCCTATTGGTTCTCTTCCCGATACTGCGAAGATGGTAATTCCCACCAAGATTTTCTCAACGAGCATTGTTGAGGTAAAAGTCACCCAAGGTTCTCTTACCATTCATGCTAAGGTAGTAACCATCCCTGGTTCATTCATCATCTTGTGAAGCTCCAGATCCAGCTCCTGTAACCAGTCAGGACACATCTGTACCAACCATCTGAAAGCCAGTTCCTGCAACGTGTCAGGTACTCATATTTCTTTTGCAGGTATGCAGGTTCTCGCTAAGGAATCTCTTACGCGATCAACATCCAGATGGCATCTATGAGCCCATCATCCTATCCAGCAATCTCTAAATGGCATCTATAAGCCCATTCCCATCATCATCATACTGCTACTATGTGAGCGCAAATTTCTGGGCACTCTAGTGTTCAATCATCTTCTATCCTCGGATTACGAAAGGCACGCCAGCCAATCTACATCCTCAGGCCTAAGAAGATTGAACAGGGGCAACTGTTGTACCCCAAAATTTGCCCTCCCATATTTCTCAAAACATTTCAAGAAAATTCACAAGTCCAACCTGGCGCGTCATATTCAGGTATTCTTTCGCCAAGATATCTCTGATAACATATTCTCAAATTCAGGTTCGGCTCAAGAGTCAATTCTTTAAAGAAGGTATCCGAATGTGTGAGTTTTCTTGAAGAAATATAGTGAAAAAGTATGCTGAAAGTGCAGTTTTTACGCGCTAAAAAATTCATAACTTGAAGATCGTGACTCGTTTTGAACCCGTTCCGGTGGCCAAAATTCCGTCTTGACATTATCTACATTTTCATCTCTCACGGCTGGAAGCCAATTTCGATCAGAAGGTCTTCAAAAATGTGGATTTATCAAGTATTTTCGTGCAGGAAATTTGTGACAGAAGTTTATTTGCGTCATGTTCAAAAAATCATAACTTGGTCGATTTTCATCGTATCGAGCTGGTTCTGGCGCCAAAATGTCACAAATTGAGTTGGCTACATTTTCACAGAAGGTATTGAGTTCAAAAGGTATTCAAAAGGCCTTCATTTTTTGCTCAGAGCGCGTGACACGCCGAAAATCCTGAATGCTGAATATTATTTCATCTGGGCCGAAACTTCGAAAATTCATAACTCGGTCAATTTTTATCGGATTGGGCTCATATTTTTACACAAGGTCCCTGACTCATAGATCTACAACTTTGCTTCAAAAGTCGAGACCAAATTATGCACCGATCAATACCAGTTTTTTATTGAAGAACGTGTCAGAGTCGACACTGGAGCCCAAAATAAGTTTGTCTGAGCTGAAACTTCAAAAATTCATAACTAATTCACCGTTTATACGATTGAGTCGATTTTCGGACAGGAGTTAGTTCTCGATGTAGGCTACATTTTGTTTTCACATTTCAACTTCAAAAAATGCACTTAAGTCCCTGCGATTTAGCCTGGAAAGTGACGAACTCAAGTGAACATTGGAGGCCCAATTGCACATTCAAAGCCCATTTGCTTTACCCTAATTTTCATTATATAATCACCTTCTTTTCACACAAACCAAAAAAAAAAAGAGAGAGAGGAAAAGAGAGGAGAAAAAGAGAGGAAAAAAACCTTGCCACAACACTGTTAGAATATCAAACTCTTTCAAGAACCCTAAAACCTTGAAATCCTTATTACAAATCTCTCTCTCACTACAAGCAAGCCATCACAGTTATAAACCAATACCTCACTACTTCTTCAGTAATGATAAGGCTGGCTTGATCTCCATGATCCTAATCTTCCAGTAAGGCATAAAAGCATTCAGGTCACTAATCTTCCAGTAAGGGTAAGATTGATTTGATCTCCATGATCAAAAGGGTATAATCATTCATACATGCCATATTGTGCCAAAACATTAAATTTCTTCATATGTTGGTTTTATTTGAATTTTTATGATTTTATTTAATGTGTTCATGAGGTTCAACACTGCAGATTTAGACAGGATCCCATGCAGGTTCATTAAGGAACGTTGAAGCCAGAACACAAATGGCCAAAAGCCAAAAGCCAAAAGCCAAATGGCCAAAGTAGAACAACTTATGCATGAAACTCAATCCAATGGCCAAAGAATGCAGACCACGGTACTCAGGAGTCAATACTTCAAAAAAAACCTCCCCTTGGGCCAGACACCCCCTATGGTTTGCTCAATTTTTAATTTTTATTTGTTTTTTCCTTTTTATTCTTTTAATTGTTTTTTAATTGTTTTCTTTTAATTCTATAAAATAATTTTCATAATAAATATAAAATACAGAAAAATCAAAAAAAATGTTTATTTTATTAATATTAATTTTACTATTATTATTTTTGTAAATAAACTTTAATAATTAACTTAGTTAATTTAGGTTTCAAAACTTTAATATTTTTCTTAATAAATTAAAATATGTAGAAATTAGGTTTTTTAACTTTTTATCACTTTTCTTAATAAATAATTTTTTCTTATTATCATTATTATTAATCACTAATTTATTTTGTAAATAAACATGTACATTAAATATTTAGTAAATTAGGTTAAACTTTAATATTTTTCTTTAATAATTAAAAACAACTTAGAATTGAGGTTTCTCTTGAATTTTAATTTTCTTTATTTCATAAATACAAAAACCATCAAAAAAACATTTATTTTCTTTAATTTAATAACTAATTAACTTTTCATTCAATTTAATTCCAAAAGGGTCCAACGCCCTCGAACGTTCTATTTTCTATTCTATTCGCGCATTTTATTTATTTCCTTCTTTTAAATATTTATGTAATTCTCCCAAAGCCGTGTAAACTTAATTTCTCGCACTTTACTTTATTTCTTTACTTTCTGTCAAATCGGGTCCTGGATTTTAATTTGGCGATGTGGACCCGCGCCTTTGTAATAGTTTAGGAATTTTATCTTTCCGCACTTTTTTAACTGTTAATAAATGCATGCAAGAATGAATGTCTAAATAAAAACAAAAGCGTAGATCACCCATAACCTGACAAGACAAAAATAAATGAATCTGACACACAAATCACACACCACCCCTAGGGTACGCCTCACTGTTGCCTTGCCTCGAAAGGTGATCGTCGAGTAGAGGATGTCTTAGTAAGTCCTCATGATTCGGGAACCTGGCATGAGGGTAGCTTCTAAGGTGTCTTCCCATTGCTCTGGTGATCACCATGTCCCGAACCTCGAATTGACCCGAACACCTCCAACGGTGGTGCTACCTACCTCTCAATAGTGGGATGGCACTACTTTAAAGAACATTTACACAGACGAATTCCTTAGGGTAGGTAGACGACTCTAGATACTTGCTCTAAATTTCAAAACAAAACAAAATACTTTTCACACCAACACATTTTCAAAAAGCTTTCGAAAGCAATTTTTCAAACACTCTTGAGGACTGATACAAGAGTCGAACTGGAATTTTCAAAGAAACTTTTTAAACCCACAGTTGAAAAGCAAACAAACCATTTTTGAAAACACAATGAGCAAGTATCTAAGAGCCCATGGATAACCATGGATAGAAAGGGTGCTAACACCTTCCCTTTCTATAATCTACCTCCCGAACCGAGAGCAATCTCTTTAAGGAATTTTTCTGTGCTTTTGTCCTTTCCATTTGGAGAAAATAAAAGACGATGGCGACTCTTGCTTCCGTGACATTTCGCGAACCAGCGTTAAACAGTCAGTTCCAGATCCACCGATCACAATATGGATTGTAGGAAATTTAATCCTCTTCAAAATGAGCTTTATATGGGTCATTTCTCATAAAGTATGAGAAAGTTATGCTTGGTCAAAGTTGAGTTGACTTTTCCTGTAAAACCCTAATTTAGTAACTTTTGAGTCTTGATGAATTTTGAGCAATCCTTGATGAATCATGATCAACCCTTGATCAAATGATGAAATATCCTTAAAAATTATAATTTTGACAAAAAATCTTGAAGTTTGACTGTATTTGGGTCACAGTTGACTTTTGCCCTAGCACATTCGATCTTTGGACCCTTTGAGCAATTGACTGACCAAACTTCCTCTCCAAGGCTTGAAATTTGACATGGATGACCTTGAGAACATATTATGACATTGGGAAGCACTTGAGGTCATTTGGACTCAAGGATCTTGATGCAACACAAAACCCTAATTTGGGGTTGACTGCCTTAGGAGATAGCTTGATTGTCCAACTCTTGAGAAATCTTGAGCCACTTGGAGATTTTCCTTGCAATGTTTTGAGAAATATGAGAGGGAAAATTTTGGGGTACAAAACCTATGTACCACCTTTCGTGCAATAGGGGATCAGGGTACACGTAGTTCACCTTTTAAAAAATTTTAAACACAAGTGTGTTGATTGATTTTATGAGATAAGACATCATCGTCATTGTCCGTGTGGAGAACATACTTACTACCCACAATCATGAGAAAAGAGAATTTGCATCATCTCAAAGTGGAGGATATGGATTGGATTTTTAAAAATAAACAATGCCTCACTCAACACACAAGTGGAAAATATCTCTTTTCACTACATATTGTAGAAGTATAGTTGTTTGCATCACTACAAGGATTGACAAGAGTCCAATCTTTTGAGAGAAGTTTTAAAATAAAAGGCCAAAGTGGCAAAATTGTTTGAAATGAGATTGATTCACTTTTAGTCTTCTCACAAAAAAATGTCAAGGTATTATTAAATTGATTGAAATTTATTTATGAAAAGGTTTTTGAAAATACATGGACTTAGGTCCAAGTTTATTATGAAAGTGGTTCAAGTTTAAAAACAAGAAGAGTTTTCAAACGGAGGAAGAATATTTTTGAAATTAAAGAAGATGGGAGGAGAAGAAGAGACTATCCTAAGGCATAAGGTAAAAGTTAGGGATAAGAACCATCTAACCAACAAGAAGCCAATACTTAACATTATGAGTCAAGATAGAATTCCTATTCTTTGGATTGAAACCAAGCAAGCAAAATACTAGACTTCTTGAGAGAACCAAACTTGTATTAAGTCTTCACAAAAATTGGGCAGAGTAACGGCTGTATACGGGTGAATTCCAGATTACAAACAAAGAATGTAATCACAATAATCTACACATAAAACAAACAACCTAATGTCTTGAGGTAAACCTCAAGAACTCCAGACAAAATATTAATTAAGGTCACAAGGTCTCCAACATCGGCCAAGGTTTCTAATCCTAAATCCAGGAAGTCCAATACTCCATAATGCCAAGGATAGTAACTAAATAGTCCAAGTATCATTAAAGATTTTTATGGTTCATGTTGATTATTAGGTATCTTAAAAAAGAAAAGAAAAGCTCAAGTGAGCAAAATAAAAATGACAAGAAAGTAAATGCTTAAGTGAGCAAAAGATGAAAATAGCATGAAACGTAAATGCTAAAAGTAAATGGTGCATAAAATAAAAGAGCATAAAATAAAAACACAACATAAAGTCAATTATTAGTGATTAGTGGTTAGTTGGATGACCATCTTGAAACTTGTATTTGGAACTCATTAGAGGATTGGTAGAACCAAAGCCTCCACACAACAAGTTGCATTTGCTTTTTGTCAAGTATATCATCCATTTTGGAATCCTCAAAAGTAGCATTTAATGATCAACGATGTTTAAGTCACCCGCGTTGACCAAAAGTGTTGTAGATCCATTAGAGGATTGGTAGAACCAAAACCTCCACACAATAAATCTCAAGGTTATTGGATCAAAGAGATCAAATTAACATACTTGGGCATGCAAACATAGGTTTGGGCCACGAATGATCATTTATTCGAATCAGGGACACAATTTAGCGTTATGTTAAGCAATCGTAAGTGGATTTATATAGAAGTCACACCTATTTTGAGGTCGGTCAATAGCAATCTACGCACCATTTGTTTTGAGACATGATATAGAGATCATGCTCTAATAACACTTAGTGCAATAAGAAAGGGATAATATGAAAAGGGATGGGAAAGAATATACAAACCACATTTGAATTAAAATTTAATCAAACTATTATTAAAATTATTTATCCATTTTTATAGAGTTAGACTCAACACCATGGATCCAATGATGTTAATAAAGTTCATGATTAAAAATTCAACCCAAGATCAGCCAGAAAATAATCACAAAAATAATATTACATTTAATATATGCATTAAAAATGGTTTTTAAATGTTTTAAAAATAGAAATAAAAGGGAAAAACATCAACTATGTTCAAATTAATCAAGAAAATTTTAGTAAGACCATAGAAAAATCAGAAATAAACCCAAATATTTTGATAAAATTTTTGGTAATTTTTTAAAGTCAGAAACTATTTTTAAAATTAAAAGAAATGAGTAAAACAAACCAAAAATGATGAAAAATAACAAAGTCAGAAATAAAAAATAAAGGAGGTCACCAATATTTGTCACAATATCATTGGATCATTCCATATATTTTTTTAGAAATTAAAAATGCATAAAAGTATTTTTAAACATTTAAAACAATTCAAATAAAGTGAAAATTAAAAAAAAAATCAAAACACAAAATAAAATTGTGAAAAAATAAAAGAACAGAAAGAGAAAAATCAAAAATATTTTTCATAATTTTTTCAGATTTTTTGGACTTAAAATGAAATTTCTATGATTTTTTGAAGTTTAAAACAATTAAAATCAAAATCAAAAAATAAAATATCAAACCAAAAAAATATGTGTCATCTGATCATTGTCAAAAAGCGTTAGTAAACAGATCAAGTGGACCTGACGCATTGTGCATGTTATGGACTTTAGTGAATAAAACATTAGATCACTAATTAAATCAAAAATTCAAAAAGAACAAATGGCACGCCATCATTGGTTGGAAGATGACACGTTGGTCATCTTCAACCTCCAGCCAACGTGAAACGCAAGTCCTTCAAACTGTAAAATCAAAATCTCAGACATATGCCATTCTCTTCGCCTCATAAACACGAAGACAACCAAACCTTCACGAAAAATTTATATAAACTGTAGCTCAAGCAATTTGGAAGAGAAGTTTTGAAAAGGAATTTGAAAATTCATGGCCAAAACGTGTTTCCAGTTAAAAGCAAGTGTTGCGACTAGAACAAGGGCAATGAGAGCTTCACAATGATATCAAAGTTTGGAAGAATTGATGAAGAAATATTCCTATTGAAGTTGAGTTGCAGAGCTCTAAAATTGGACTTCTATGGATTAATATAGGTCACGATTCTTGAAGATAATTGTATGGTGAGCTTCATGGAAGATCAAGGAGGGTGAATTGATAGAAAAAATGGATTGAAAAAGGCTTGAACACTGATTTTGAAGTTGCAGAAAAGTGAGTTATGGAATGAGTTTGGCAGGGTGATTTTGGCTGTTCAAGTTTGAGAAAATGAATGGGGGATGACCCTCTATTATAGGGAATCAAATGGAATGTTCAAGCGTGTGAAATGATGAAGTTTGGAGGGAAATCGTGTGGGTTTGCAGCATGAACAAAGTATGACTTGTTTAGCATCAAAACTCAGCCAAATCGTGTGTTTCATGATGCTAAACACCTTTGGAAAGTTGATAAACATTATTAAAAGCAAAAACGCGTGGAAAACTTGTGATTAGAAACCAAAACAAAGATTTCAAATCTAACTTGTGATGATACTTCAGTTTCAAGTTACCAAATTCAAATCAATCGCATTCTCAACTCAAGGGGTCTTAGGGAATGATTATTGAAGCTTTAGAAAGATGAGGTTACAAGCTTTGAAATGGGAAAAGAATGGAATCAAATGGATGTTTGAGATGAAAGTTGCAATGAGTCAAAGTTGGGAAAAAGAAGTTGACTTTCCATACTTAGAAATATTTCAAATTTTTCTTCAAAAATGACTTATAATGTTTTGCATCCAAACATAGCCTTCCTCTTGGAATTTGCTCTTGACCAAAAAATATGTCATGTAATAGACCTCTTGTATGACATTTTGAAACTTGAACCATTCAAAATCTCCAAAAATTGAGAGAGTTATGAATTTTTGAAGTTGACAAAAAAAATCATGAAATGGTCTATAATATTTTGTATCCTTAGGGCATCTTCCATCCGTTTTCTCACTTTTCATATAAAAGAAGGAATAAAGTTCACATCCTTAAGGTCATTGTGGAAAAAGAGTGGGCTCAAGGTGATAAAAATAGACCAAGTTATGATCATTTAAAGTCACACATGGGAAATTGGGGGTTCATCTGGAGGACTTGTAATCTTTCTTCATCGTCAAGTTTCTTCCACATGAAAACTCCTTGAAACTTTTGAAATGATTTGTTGATAACCCTTTGAAGATAAGGGTGTATTTGGAATCACTCAAAAATACCAAAAGATGAGCAAGATACACTTCTTTGAAGTTCAAAACCCTTGCTCCTAGATCAAGAAAACGCTTTGAGGAACTTTGACAATTTTGAACAACCTTCTTGTACCAACACTTCTGTTTTGTAGATAGAAATTGTTGAGGATGATAATGAGAACTCATAGCAACCAAAACCACTTCCACATCTTGAGAATTGAGAGAAATGTGCACTTGTGACCAATGGGAACAAGGCCTTGTCCAACCATGACAACTTCTTCAATCAACCCCTTATACTTTTGAATCAATCTTGATAACCTTGAAATATGGTGAACCAAAATAAACCTTGCCATGCCACTTCTTCCAAAACAACTTCAATGGCGAGGTTTTAATTTCTCAAGCTTTATTTACTAGGGAATGGAAATAAACTCATTAACCCATGGATCAACTTGCTAAGCCACATTGCCTTTACGTACATTATTAACAAGTAAGACAAACCAACATTGCATTTTATTAATTAAAAGGAAAGTCAAAACAAAAAATTCATAATCACAAAATAAAAACAAGTCAAGGTGCTTGGTGATTGTTGTACCCCAAAATTTGCCCTCCCATAATCTTCAAAGTTTTGACAAGAATCATCCACAATTGGCTCAAGTTTACTCAAGGGCCACATAGTCAAACCATCCTCCTAAGACAGTCAAACTAGGGTTTTGGTTCTTGCAAGGAAGCTGAAGTTTTCAAGAGCTAAATCAAGTCTCCTATGCTCATACACATTTTCAAGTACCTACATGTCAAGTTTCAAGGCTAACAAGGTCAAGTTGCACAGTCAAAAACCCTAATTGCTCAACAGTCAACTGTAGGGGCAAAATGGTCATTTGGCAGTCAAAAGTCAAAAAATTTGGTCAACATCTTAATTTGAAGCCACAAACATCATTTGATCAATGCTTGATCATGATTCTCAAAAGTATGGCTCAAAAAGTCTCAAGATGCAAAAGTTTCTATTTTTGGACAGCTGAAAAGTCAACTGTAACTTGACCAAGGCATAACTTTTTCATGGTTCATCAGAAAAATCCCATCCAATGCTCATCTTGAAGGGGAAGACATTTCCTACAACTCATCTTCACATTCCAAGTCCAATAAATGCTCTCACAAAAAGTTATCAATTTCAACATTATAGGTCATTTTCAAAAGTCAACAAAAAGGGACTTTAAGTCAAAGACCATAACTTGAGATTGGTAAATCAAAATGACATGGGACCAAAGACATTGGTTAGAGGACTTCAAGACCTTTCTAAAATGTCCAAGAACATGATCAAAGCTTAAAAAATGAGCAAGATATGCATTGGAGAAGTTGGGAAATTTTTGTGAAATGGCCAAAATCATTTATCCTTGAAATTTCATTTTTGACAAAAGGGGCCCACTTTTTCCACTTGAATTAGCTTGGCCATGCTTCCCACGTGTCCCACCTTTTATTTCCAATTTTTAAATTAATTTTTTCATTTTTTATTGATTTTATTGGATTTAATTAATTTTAAATCTTTTAAAATCAAAGGAAAATCAAAAAGGTTAATTAAGGAGGATATCTGACTTTGATGAACCTTGAATTACCATTATGCATGTGCCAAATTCGTGCAAGAGGCCAAATAGAGCAAGAATTCAAAAAATGGTTCAAAAATGGAAGGTTGTTAATGGAGGTTTATGGAGAATCTTGAACATGAAGGCAAGGCTTTATGAGGCTATAACTTTGATCAAAACATGTTACATAAGACCTATGCAAGTGATCAGACACTGAACCTAGACCTAAGCTGCGCCCCAACACTCAGAACAAACTTGCATTTTGGCCAAGATTTTTCAAAATTGAAAACACCTCTAGAGCTTGTTTCAGACTCTCATTCTCATCCAAACAAGTTGCTGACACCCTAAGGAAGCGATAGCAATCAAATTCAGACCTTCAAACGCAAAGAACATGTATAACCAAGTCCAACTTTCCTTGAAATTTTTGATATTCGCATTGTATTATTCATGCTGTATTTGTCATTTTTGACCATGGATTTGGACTAATGTGACTGTTTTGAAGCTGATAGTATGATTTGATTGAGTTTTCCAAGCCTGTACGCGATTTCACCATGGCCATTGTTTAGGGTTTCAGAGTTCTGATTTTAGGGCTTTGCATACCAGGAACAATTGGACCCTAAGATCCCTACCATTAAAATCAGCACCTTCTACTGAATGGAATTGGACCATCGCGCCTAATTTCTTTTTCACCCTAAGTTATTCGCTATTTTCTGTGGACATTGCTTTGGGGGGGTTTAAAACCCCCGCTATCTCATTTTCATTACAGGTACATTGTGGACGAAGGCTAGCGTGGCACAGCGTGAGTGGCTGGTTTGAATCCAGCGCCTTTTTTTTAATTTTATAACACTAATGCCAATTGTATTTTATATTATTTGTTTTCTATTTCATGAACAAAGTGCGTTGATAGTTCAATTGGTTAAGGCGTTGGTTGGTGAACACTGGGACCTGGGTTCGAATCCCAGGTCCCCACACATTACTTCTATTATTTTGTTTAGCTCGTTCCCATGCAGTTTCCATCCTAATGACCACCATACATCCAACGCCTCTGCTTGCCATGTGTCTCCAATGATCCATCCAGTGGCCAGGGACCAGGAGTCCATGGAATACTCCAGTCAATGCGTAGACAGGTGATCCAAAAAGTCAGCAAGGGGCCTCATTCAAATGGGCCTGATTCATCAAATCCACCTCCTCATTTGGGGTCAACACCCCTCACAGTTTGCATTTTCATTTCCTTTCTTTTCATTCTTTTTTTTTATATTTTGTTTTTATTATTTCTAATTAATTCATTGAAACAATTTTCATAAAACAAAAATAAAAATATGTTTTTTTATTTTAATTTAATTCATCAATAACTTTTTTTGTAAATAAATTCAATAAATAATTTATTTTTTAATTTTAGGTTGTTAACTTTAATTCCTTTTTTAATAACCAAAAATATAAAAAAAATAGACCTTTAGCATTTTTATCCTTTTTTTATTATTAAATATTTTTATTTTCTTATTATAATTATTATTAACCATTAATTAATTTTGTAAATACTTGTAATTAACCAATTAGGTTTAAATTAGGTTTAACTTAGACAATTTTCTTTAATAAATAAAAAAAACAATTAGAACTAGAATTATTTGACTTTTAATTCCAATTTAATTTTCTTTAATTCCATAAATCCAAAAACATCAAAAAATAAATTCTTGCTTTATTTAATAATTAAATTAATTTTCAATTTCAATTAAAGGGTCCAACGCCCTCGCATTCGATTATATTTTCTTTTTCGCGCGTTTATTTTATTTCTTTTGTAAATATAATGTATTTGCTCCAAAGCCCTGTAATAGTTAATTAGGCATTTACTTTCTGCATTTTATTTTAAATCGGGTCTGGATTAATTTGGCGATGTAGACCCGCGCCTTTGTAATAGCGTAAGACCTTTATCTTTTCCGCACTTTAAATTTCCGCACCTTTTAACTGTTAACTATCACATGAAAGAATGTATGCCAAAAATAAAAACAAAGCGTAGATCACCAATGCATGACAAGACAAATAATAACTGAAAATGACACACAATTCACACACCACTCTTAGGGTACGCTTCACTGTTGCCTTGCCCCTCGAAAGGTGGTCATCGAGTATAGGACGTCTTAGTAAGTCCTTATGTCCATGAACATGGCATAAGGGTAGCTTCTAAGGTGTCATACTGTTGCTCTGGTGATCACACTGTTGCCTTGCCCCTCGGAACGTGGTCGTCGAGTACAGGACGTCTTAGTGAGTCCTTATGTTCCATTGATCTAGTTGCCTCGAAAGAAGTTGCCTCGAAACAGTTGCCTCGGAATAAAAAGATCAATGGCATAAGGGTAGCTTCTAAGGTATCTTACTATTGCTTGGTGACCACACTGTCCCTAACCCTCGAATTGACCCGAACACCTCCAACGGTGGTGCTACCTACCTCTCAATGGTGGGATGGCACTACCTTAAGGACATTTACACAGACTAATTCCTTAGGGTAGGTAGATGACTCGTAGATACTTGCTCTAATTCAAAACAAATAAAAAAAAACTCTTTTCACACCGACACTTTTCAAAAAGCTTTCAAAATAACTTTTCAAACACTCTTGAGGACTGATACAAGAGTCGATCTGAAACTTTCAAAGAAACTTTTTCAAACCCACTCACTTTGAAAAGCAAACAAACATTTTGAAAACACAATGAGCAAGTATCTAAGAGCCCATGGATAACCATGGATAGAAAGGGTGCTAACACCTTCCCTTTCTATAAATCTACCTCCCGAACCGAGAACTAATCTCAATAAGGAATTTTTCTGTGCTTTTGTCCTTTCCATATTGGAGAAAATAAAAGACGGTGGCGACTCTTGCTTCCGCGACATTTCGCGAACCAGCGTTAAACAGTCAGTTCCAGATCCACCGATCACAGAACTGGCGACTCTGCTGGGGAGACTTTGAAAGTGAGGTGTACCTTAGGACTAAGATCACTGTGTTTTCAATTGCTTTGACTTGTTTGCTTTAAATTGTGGGACTGTCTTGGGAGTTCTATAGATCCTAACCCGGATCTGGGGATACCTTCTTAGAAAGTAGCAACAAGGCTGTGAGGGAACTGTGCGGGGTATACCGACATGGTTGAAGCAGTCTGCTACGTTGATGTGGCACTTTGGTGTGTACCGGTAACCCTTGAGTCAATCAAGGAGAGTACGGGGCCTCCGCGTGGTGTCGTGAAGCATCAACAGACCTTAGGAACCTTAATTGAACCATCTTGGCCTCTTTAGGGTAGTGAGATAACTACTTTGGTGTACTCCGAAGTCGGTTGATACTCGATACTACACTCAGTTGAGGGTTGTTTTCTTGGGATATTTTGATCGCCAGTCAGTGGCTAAATCGAAATGATGAACAATGAAAGCAATCCAATGATATTGAGATCCTTAGAACCCGGTTACTTTGGTAGGACAGGTTTGAGCCCCCCAACTTCAAGAGGGTAATACCCAGACCTCATGCTGGCCTAAACTCTAAGGGCTTGTCTTGTGTGACTTGTGTGCCTTACATGTTTGCCTTTGTAAATATTTGTGGTGTGTTTAATCATAGCATCATAACATCATACAGCATCATACGCATCCACTAACCATTTCAGGGGTTCGAATCTTCATCTTTGTTCTTGTTTTGTAGGACATGGAGACTATCCGCAGAAAGACAATTCAGATCAACCTTGTAAGGGTCCCTCCTCAGCTTAAGGAGCTTACATCCAGGGTTCCCGAGAACTCGTCATTCAGTGAAAGGCATGGTAGACTCATCAGCCTGGTCAATACCAATATTGAGGAAGAGATGGTAAAGGTCCTCTTCCAATTCTTTGACCCTCTGCATCACTGTTTTACTTTCCCAGATTATCAGTTGGTGCCTACTTTAGAAGAGTTTTCCCAGCTTCTGAAGATTCCCATTCTCAATCAACTACCCTACAACGGTACGGAAAGGGAACCAAAACTTGAAGAAGTAGCTAAAGCATTATGCCTACAACCATCTGACATCAAGGGGCATTGGGAAGCCAGAAATGGTATCAAAGGGTTCTTGGCAAAATTTCTGTTTGAGAAGGCCCAAGAGTGTTGGAATTCCCTTGACCTACAAGCCTTTGAAGAAGTTGTAGCCCTCCTTGTCTATGGGTTGGTGTTGTTCCCTAAGCCATATCAACTTATAGATATCAGTGCTGTCAAGGTCTTCATGTCTAGGAATCCTATACCTACGTTGCTGGGGGACATACTTCACTCATGTTACACTCGAACCATGAGAAAAAGGGGTGTTCTTATGTGCTGCACTCCTCTCCTGGGAAGGTGGTTTATTTCGCACTTTCCACAATCAGTTTTGAAGAACGAGCGGGGTTTGAGGTCGTCACAACGATTGATGACTCTTACACATGCAGATATACATTGGTGTTCTCGGTCCAGAGAGGATGTCACTATCATTGATCGTTGCGGGGAGTACCCTAATGTTCCTTTACTTGGAATCAGAGGAGGTATTACTTACAACCCATGCTTGGCTTGGAGACAGTTTGGTTATGCTCGGAGGGATGGCCCTCATGAGATGTTAATTCCTGACATAGTTTTTGACTTCGACAATGATGCGCAAGGACTTCGCCAGAGATTTATCAGAGCTTGGAGGATGCCCAGTAAGATAGACAGCAAGACCCTGGGGCACAGGAACTCCATCCCATTGGAGCCTTATCTCAAGTGGGTACGAGCCCGCTCCCAGAAGCTGGTGATGCCATATCCTCATGTTCTCCCCATGATCAAAGAGCCAAACTTAGAAGGAGAGGTGTCCTACACCATTCAACATCCTGACATGCCCACGTCTTGGGAAGAGATGCAGAAGAGCTGGATCCAGCTTAAGGAAGAACGGAATTCTCTGGAGACCAGTCTACATGCTAGTGAAAAGAAGGTCCTGGAGCTCACCCGCCTACTGCACGAGGAGAGGAATCTCAACACCTACATTGCTCCGAAGAGGATACGTAGTGTCTTTTGGGATTGATCTGCTTTGTAATGTTTGCCCATGAGGCTTTGATGTATCAAACAATTATTTCCTTAAATGATAACGTGTGTTCCTTTTTGTCTACAACAAATTTGAATTTTCGAACTCTTGAATGCATTGCATAAACACATATCATTCATCATGTGCATCACAGGTACTCTTCTTTTCAGGTTGCTTACTGTTCTTCGCTGTTTATTTCAGCATCATGAACCCTGAATCATCTACCGAGCTGACTATCAAGGCCCTTCAGGCGCAGAACGCACAATTTCAGGAGCTGATCATGGGTTTGGCTCAAGGTCAAAAAGAGCTGAAGGCTATGCTCCTGAAGAAGAGTAAGAAGAAGAAGAGGACTATGCTATTCAACACTGGGCGCAGGCTCGGGAATACTTTGCAAAATGAAGCTGAGAGGACTACTCCATCTGTGGGGGAAGGTAGTCACCAAGAAAGGGAGGTCCCTACTCCTGTGGTCTCTGATACGGAGACAGACTTCAATGACGAACAGTACCCTCCTGCTGAGGACTGGTACAAGCAGCTGGAGGACAGATTAAATGCTATGGAAATTCAGCGTGTGCCTGGATTGGATTTCGGAGACTTGGGGTTATCTACTGAGGTGGTGATCCCACACAAGTTCAAGGCGCCTGCCTTTGTGAAGTATGACGGGGCTTCCTGTCCCAAGATGCACCTCCGTTCTTATGTAAGGAAGATCCAGCCTTACACAGCAGACAGGAACTTATGGATCCACTTCTTCTAGGAGAGTCTTTCAGGGACTCACCTCGAATGGTTCTATCAGCTGGATGGAACCAACATTCGTAACTGGGAGGATCTGCCCACTGCTTTTTACAAGCAGTATCAATATAATTCCGACCTCGCTCCTACACGTACCCAACTCCAGGGTATGTCACTAGGGTCGGGTGAAGGTTTTAAGGAGTACGCACAGAAATGGAGAGATCTGGCTGGCAGGGTGCAGCCACCATTGACGGACCGAGAGCTGGTGGATATGTTTTTGGGGACCCTATCTGGGCCATTTTTCAATCATCTCATTGGTGATTCCTCTGCTGGGTTTACTGATCTGATCCTGACTGGTGAGAGGATCGAGGCTGGTATAAAATCAGGGAAGATACAGAAGGTTGCCTCCTCAAATGCTGAAAAGAAGCCCTTCAAGAAAGAGGCTAGTGCTGTGTATGACCCAAGAAGGCAGAACAAACCTGAACACAGCCAAGCTGTCAACGCAGTGGTCATTTCTAAGCCTGCTACTGCTCCACAACAGTACAACCTACCCAGGGCTGAGAGGCCCAAACGGCAGTATACTCGGCTCAGCATGACTCTCTCTCAGATCCTGCCGGAACTGCTGTCAACTAGCTTGGTGACTGTTAGAGAGGCCCCGAAGGTTGTGAATACTACATCCCCCAGGTTCAACCCCAACGCCCGTTGCGTTTATCACTCTGATAGCCCGGGGCATAACACAGATGACTGTTGGGCCCTAAAGAATAAGGTTCAGGACCTTATTGATGCCAAGGAGGTACAGTTTGAGGCACCTGAGAAGCCCAATGTGGTGACTGCTCCCATGCCTAACCATGGAGTGAATGCTATCAGGGAGGATGATGAAGTGGATGAAGCTGAGTTCGACAGCTGGATTTATCCGACGACCGACAATGGATCTAGCAATTGGACCGCAAAGGATAACCTGCCTGTTACTTTTGTTACGGAGTAATGAATTCCTTTGTTTTTGTTATTTGTAATAAACAATTAAAACTCTATGGCCCGGTGTCTTACCCGGGGCACCGTGGCTTCATTTGTGAGGGTATATTAATTGTCATTCCATATATCATGAATAAAAACCTTGGAAGTTTTCTCGCATTTCAAATCTTATGCTCCTTTTCTGTCTTTCCTTTCTTTATATTGCAAAACAGCTGTATTTACACACACTCACTCATACAGGTTTCAATCCACTCTGGATCTCACTGGTAACGACTCTGCTACTGCCAGTTATGACTTCGAAAATCCGATCAACTTAGCCGAAGACGAAGGTGAATATGATTGTGAAGTTCCTGGCGAGCTTGCGAGATTTCTACAACAGGAAGAGAGGGCAATTCAACCACATGAAGAGCCAGTGGAGACAATAAATCTGGGTACTGAGACCGACCGTAAGGAAGTCAAGATTGGTGCCAACCTAGAGCTCAGCGTGAAGCAACGGTTGACTCAAATGTTACATGACTACATGGAAATATTCGCCTGGTCCTACGAAGACATGCCCGGGTTGGATACCGACATTGTGGTCCATCATTTGCCTACCAAGGAAGACTGCCCTTCGGTTAAGCAAAAGGTCCTCCGTATGCGTCCAGAGATGTCTGAGAAGATCAAAGCCGAGGTTATGAAAAAGTTTGACGCCGGGTTTCTTGCAATGACTTCTTACCCTCAGTGGGTTGCTAATGTGGTGCCGGTACCAAAGAAAGACGGTAAGGTCAGAATGTGTGTCGATTACAGGGATCTGAATAGGGCCAGCCCCAAAGATGACTTCCCTCTACCTCACATTGATGTCCTTGTTGACAATACAACTCAGTATAAGGTGTTCTCCTTCATGGATGGCTTCTCAGGTTACAATCAAATCAAGATGGCTCCTGAAGATATGGAAAAGACTACCTTTGTTACTCAGTGGGGCACCTTCTGCTACAAGGTCATGCCTTTTGGACTGAAAAATGCTGGGGCAACCTACCAACGTGCCATGGTTGCTTTATTTCATGACATGATCCATCATGAGATTGAAGTGTATGTTGACGACATGATCGCAAGGTCCCAAACTGAGGAAGAACACCTAGATCATCTGCAGAAATTGTTTGACCGTCTGAAGTTGTACAAGCTGAGGTTGAACCCGAACAAGTGCACCTTCGGGGTTAGATCTGGGAAATTGCTGGGCTTCGTTGTAAGTGATAAGGGTATTCAAGTGGACCCTGCCAAAGTTAAAGCTATTCAAGAGATGCCAGCTCCTAAGACAGAGAAAGAGGTCAGAGGCTTTCTAGGACGCCTGAATTACATTGCTCGATTCATCTCACACCTAACTGCTACATGTGAGCCAATCTTCAAGCTGCTGAAGAAAGATCAGGTAGTACGTTGGAATGATGAATGTCAGGCTGCTTTTGACAGAATCAAAGAGTATCTCCAAGAACCACCCATCCTTATGCCGCCGGTTGAAGGGAGACCTCTAATACTATACCTGATAGTACTTGACAACTCAATGGGGTGTGTGCTGGGGCAGCATGACGAGTCTGGCCGAAAAGAGCATGCCATTTATTACCTTAGCAAAAATTTTACCGACTGTGAGACCCGATACTCACTGCTTGAGAAAATTTTGCTGCGCTTTGGTATGGGCTGCTCGCCGGCTAAGACAGTATATGCTGACTCACACTACCTTGTTGATCTCAAAGATGGATCCTATAAAGTACATATTTGAAAATCCTGCTCTGTCTGGGAGAATAGCAAGATGGCAAATGATCTTGACAGAATACGACATCCAGTATACGACTCAGAAAGCCATCAAAGGAAGTGTACTGGCAGACCACTTGGCACATCAGGCAGTAGACGACTATCAGTCAATGAACTTCGAGTTTCCAGACGAGAGCATCATGATAGTGACTGATTGTGAAGTACCTGGACCGGATGAAGGACATGAGGAAGGATCCCGATGGTCTATGCACTTTGACGGAGCCTTCAATGCTTTGGGTAACGGTATCGGCGCTGTGATCATATCCCCTCAAGGCACTCATACTCCACTCACTGCCCGACTATGTTTCAACTGCACCAACAACATGGCGGAGTATGAGGCGTGCATCATGGGACTCAAAGCTGCAATTGACTTAAGGATCAAGTTTCTGAGTGTCTTCGGAGATTCCGCTCTCGTGATCAACCAGATCAAAGGCGAGTGGGATACGAAACATCCGAATCTTATTCCTTACAAAGAATGTGTGTTGACAATGATCCCCCACTTCACAGAGATAACCTTTGAACATTTCCCGAGAGAGGAGAATCAGTTAGCGGACGCGTTAGCTACGATGTCTTCTATGTTCAAAGTCAAGTGGGACAATGAGGCTCCCCGGGTCATCATCTGGAAACTGGACGAACCGGCATACTGTTGTGATCTTGAGACTGAATTAGTGACTGAGAAGCCTTGGTACCATGAGGTGAAGAGATATTTGGAAGCTCAGGAGTATCCTGAAGGTGCATCTGTCAATGATAAGAAGTTTCTGAGAAGATTTGCAGCGAAGTTCTTCCTCAGCAACGGCATTCTGTACAAGCGAAACCATGATTCGACCTTACTGCGTTGTGTAGATAGGACTGAAGCAGAAAGGTTCATGGAAGAGCTACATGAGGGTACCTTCGGAACACATTCCAGTGGACACACCATGGCAAAGAAGATCCTTCGGGCAGGATATTTCTGGTCCACAATGGAAGCTGATTGTTACCAACATTCTCGGACGTGTCACAAATGCCAGATTTATGCTGATAAGGTGCATGTTCCTCCAGTTCCTCTGAATGTCCTGACTGAACCTTGGCCTTTTGCAATGTGGGGCATTGATATGATCGGTGAGATCAGACCTACGGCATCTAACGGGCATCTCTTCATCCTTGTAGCGATTGATTACTTTACAAAGTGGGTTGAAGCAGCTTCCTACGCTACGGTAACCAAGAATGTCGTGGCACGGTTCATTCGGCATAATCTGATCTGTCGTTACGGCATCCCGGAGAGGATCATTACAGACAACGGTACCAATCTCAATAACAAGATGATCACTGAGCTCTGCGAGCAGTTCAAAATACAGCACCACAACTCTTCTCCTTATCGACCGAAGATGAATGGGGTTGTAGAAGCAGCGAATAAGAATATCAAGAAGATTGTGCAGAAGATGACAGTGACTTATAAAGATTGGCACGAGATGTTACCGTTCTCTCTTCATGGGTACCGTACCTCAGCCAGGACATCAACCGGGGCAACTCCTTTCTCCTTGGTCTACGGTATGGAGGCAGTCTTACCGATCGAAGTGCAGATACCCTCTCTCCGGATAATGAAGGATGCAGATCTGAGCGAAGATGATTGGATCCAGACACGACTTGATCAACTAAATCTGATTGACGAAAAGAGACTTGCTGCTATTTGTCATGGTCAGACGTATCAAAAGCGGATGATCAGGGCATTTAACAAAAAGGTCAGACCACAAGAATATCAAGTTGGGGATCTGGTAATCAAGCGCATCATCCTTCCTCAAAGTGATCCAAGGGGAAAATGGACCCCCACGTACGAAGGGCCATTTGTGGTTAAACATGTGTTCTCAGGAGGAGCCATGATTCTAACCAACATGGATGGTGACGACCTTCCTCACCCCGCCAATGCAGACATAGTAAAAAGATACTACGCATAATAAAGACCCGCTAGGTTGACATACCTAGGCAAAACTTAGGGCTTCCCGGCAAACCAAAAGGGTTCGGGCAAAATGAAGGGATGAAATGAAAAAAATCTGTACACCCGGCAAGTCGAAAACCTGAAAAGGCGACTTGGGCAAAAATGGGTATCCCGGTGGACTGAAAACCCGAAAGGGCGGTTCAGGCAAAAGTTAGGGATAAATTGTAATACTATGTCTCATTGGATCACTTTGTATCCGGAATCCGGTATCAACATCAAGTTCAGACGGCATTGATCAATCAGCTTCATCTTCGGTTAGGTCATCAAGTGATGAGACGCTCAAAGATATAAAGGCGATAGCAGAGTTGGAACCTAGTGGGATTATTCTTTTCACACAGTTGTTTTATTTTCCTTTGTACAAATTTGTATAAACTCTTATTCGGAGGCGTTCTCTTACTAGGACGTCGGCCTCTTGTACATAAACGCCTATTTACAGGCAATTCAAAAATCAATACAAATACATTTTTCAGTTAAAATTGCCAATTATTTTCCTTTTTTGTTTTGTTTTGTGAAGGACGTCCAAGGTTCAATTTGTGATATATGCATTTGACAATAATTGCTAACTCATAAATATTTGCATACGAAACAAAGGATTAATTACAGGTAACATTAGAAACAGGGGCAATGATGAGTGGTCTAAGTGATCTAATTGTTCTGTCCACCAAGGTATCAGGGTAGGTTCAGCCAAAGAACATAACCAATATACCTTAATTCCCCAGAGAGTGAGCCAGCAAGTCAATGCACTCTCTCCAAGCCAAGCTATTATCAGCCTTAAGGAAGTTGGGCATTCCCCAGCAAATCTCAACATTCCCCAACAATATACGAGCATTTCTAACAAGCATCCCCGGCAGTCTTGACCTAAAGATTGTTCCCCGGCGGCATGTCAGACATTCAGTGGAGTTACTTCCAGTACATCTCAAAATTTCCCCAGAAGAATCCAATCCAGTTTCCCCAGGGAAGTTGGAATCCATCTCCCCAAGCAGTAAGCTTATCCCCAGTAGATTCTGGAAGCTTATCCCCGTAGAGCACGAACGCGTCCCCCGGCTTTATTCAAAGGTTATTTCCCTACCAGGATATAACTGGGTTATCCTCAGCCAAAATCCACGAGAAGATCGTCCTCGGTGAAGCCTTCTTATCCCCAGCAAAGTCTATTAACACTTCCAACATAACAACGGTATCCCCAGCGAAGTTACTACCAACATCTCAACAGAGTACCTATCTTCCCACAGAGTACTGTTCCCCAGCAAGATCGCTAGAATAAATTTCTCCCCGCAGAGTAATCTCTCCAACAAGTTTATCCCCCAACGGAGTCATCTTCTCCTACCGGTATCCTTGCAACCATCACTCCCCAGTGGAAACAAAGAATGCTATTCACATCAGCCTAGGATTTGACTTCCCGGCATCCGTCAAGGATTTATTTTCCTAAGACGAAAACATACATTCATGAACAACACATCTTCATACATTATAGCATGCATATACACGTCATGAACATACAATCTCATTCATTCTGAGAGCATCTCGCATGTCATACATCATGACATCACATACAACTAACATTTTGTCTTTTCAGGACAAAAGTTAATACAAAGATAATTGCTATCAACTGTCGTAATTCCAGATCCGATTCCTGTATCTTGCCAGGGAGTATCTGTTGACGACTACAGTACCAGACTCGATTCCTGTATCTTGACAGGGCACGTCTGAAGAGTTTGAAGATCCGATTCCTGCATCTTGACAGGGTGTATCTGTTGACGACTACAGTACCAGACTCGATTCCTGTATCTTGACAGGGCACGTCTGAAGAGTTCGAAGATCCGATTCCTGCATCTTGCCAGGGAGTATCTGTCGACGACTACAGTACCAGACTCGATTCCTGTATCTTGACAGGGCACGTCTGAAGAGTTCGAAGATCCGATTCCTGCATCTTTCCAGGGAGTATCTATTGACGACTACAGTACCAAACTCGATTCCTGTATCTTGACAGGGCACGTCTGAAGAGTTCGAAGATCCGATTCATGTATCTTGCCAGGGAGTATCTGTCGACGACTACAGTACCAGACTCGATTCCTGTATCTTGATAGGGCACGTCTGAAGAGTTCGAAGATCTGATTCCTGCATCTTGCCAGGGAGTATCTGTTGACGACTACAGTACCAGACTTGATTCCTGTATCTTGACAGGGCACGTCTGAAGAGTTCGAAGATCCGATTCCTGTATCTTGCCAGGGAGTATCTGTTGACGACTACAGTACCAGACTCGATTCCTGTATCTTGACAGGGCACGTCTGAAGAGTTCGAAGATCCGATTCCTGTATCTTTCCAGGGAGTATCTGTTGACGACTACAGTACCAGACTCGATTCCTGTATCTTGACAAGGCACGTCTGAAGAGTTCGAAGATCCGATTCCTGTATCTTGCCAGGGAGTATCTGTTGACGACTACATTTCCGGACTCGATTCCTGTATCCTGACAGGGCACGTCTGAAGAGTTTAAAGATTCGTTTCCTGTATCCAGCCAGGGCACGTCTACATAAAGAGTTTGAAAGTAAACTCCGGTAACAGACCAGGTAATTTTCTTTCCTTCTCAGGTACGCAAGTTCTCGCTAAGGAATCTCTTACGCGATCGACACCTCCAGATGGCATCTATAAGCCCATCCTGCTATCCACCACCTCTCCGAATGGCATCTGTAAGCCCATTCCCGCTATCACACTGCTGATACTCTACTATGTGAGTGCAAATTTCTGGGCACTCTAGTGTTCAATCATCTTCCACCTTCGGATTACGAAAGGCACGTCACGCCAATCTACATCCTCAGGTCTAAGAAGATTGAACAGGGGCAACTGTTGTACCCCAAAATTTTCCCTCCCATAATCTTCAAAGTTTTGACAAGAATCATCCATAATTGGCTCAAGTTTACTCAAGGGCCACATAGTCAAACCATCCTCCTAAGACAGTCAAACTAGGGTTTTGGTTCTTGCAAGGAAGCTGAAGTTTTCAAGAGCTCAATCAAGTCTCCTATGCTCATACACATTGTCAAGTACCTACATGTCAAGTTTCAAGGCTAACAAGGTCAAGTTGCACAGTTAAAAACCCTAATTGCTCAACAGTCAACTGTAGGGGCAAAATGGTCATTTGGCAGTCAAAAGTCAAAATGAAATGCTCTCACAAAAAGTTATCAATTTCAACATTATAGGTCATTTTCAAAAGTCAACAAAAAGGGACTTTAAGTCAAAGACCATAACTTGAGATTGGTAAATCAAAATGACATGGGACCAAATACATTGGTTAGAGGACTTCAAGACCTTTCTAAAATGTCCAAGAATATGATCAAAGCTTAAAAAATGAGCAAGATATGCATTGGAGAAGTTGGGAAATTTTTGTGAAATGGCCAAAATCATTTATCCTTGAAATTTCATTTTTGACAAAAGGGGCCCACTTTTTCCACTTGAATTAGCTTGGCCATGCTTCCCACGTGTCCCACCTTTTATTTCCAATTTTTAAATTAATTGTTTCATTTTTTATTGATTTTATTGGATTTAATTAATTTTAAATCTTTTAAAATCAAAGGAAAATCAAAAAGGTTAATTAAGGAGGATATCTGACTTTGATGAACCTTGAATTACCATTATGCATGTGCCAAATTCGTGCAAGAGGCCAAATAGAGTAAGAATTCAAAAAATGGTTCAAAAATGGAAGGTTGTTAATGGAGGTTTATGGAGAATCTTGAACATGAAGGCAAGGCTTTATGAGGCTATAACTTTGATCAAAACATGTTACATAAGACCTATGCAAGTGATCAGACATTGAACCTAGACCTAAGCTGCGCCCCAACACTCAGAACAAACTTGCATTTTGGCCAAGATTTTTCAAAACTGAAAACACCTCTAGAGCTTGTTTCAGACTCTCATTCTCATCCAAACAAGTTGCTGACACCCTAAGGAAGCGATAGCAATCAAATTCAGACCTTCAAACGCAAAGAACAGTTATAACCAAGTCCAACTTTCCTTGAAATTTTTGATATTCGCATTGTATTATTCATGCTGTATTTGTCATTTTTGACCATGGAATTGGACTAATGTGACTGTTTTGAAGCTGATAGTATGATTTGATTGAGTTTTCCAAGCCTGTACGCGATTTCACCATGGCCATTGTTTAGGGTTTCAGAGTTCTGATTTTAGGGCTTTGCATACCAGGAACAAATTGGACCCTAAGATCCCTACCATTAAAATCAGCACCTTCCACTGAATGGAATTGGACCATCGCGCCTAATTTCTTTTTCACCCTAAGCTATTCACTATTTTCTGTGGACATTGCTTTGGAGGGGTTTAAAACCCCCGCTATCTCATTTTCATTACAGGTACATTGGGGACGAAGGCTAGCGTGGCACAGCGTGAGTGGCTGGTTTGAATCCAGCGCCTTTTTTTATTTTATAACACTAATGCCAATTGTATTTTATATTATTTGGTTTCTGTTTCATGAACAAATCGCGTTGATAGTTCAATTGGTTAAGGCGTTGGTTGGTGAACACTGGGACCTGGGTTCGAATCCCAGGTCCCCTCACATTACTTCTATTATTTTGTTTAGCTCGTTCCCATGCAGTTTCCATCCTAATGACCACCATACATCCAACGCCTCTGCTTGCCATGTGTCTCCAATGATCCATCCAGTGGCCAGGGACCAGGAGTCCATGGAATACTCCAGTCAATGCGTAGGCAGGTGATCCAAAAAGTCAGCAAGGGGCCTCATTCAAATGGGCCTGATTCATCAAATCCACCTCCTCATTTGGGGTCAACACCCCTCACAGTTTGCATTTTCATTTCCTTTCTTTTCATTCTTTTTTTTATATTTTGTTTTTATTATTTCTAATTAATTCATTGAAACAATTTTCATAAAACAAAAATAAAAATATGTTTTTTTATTTTAATTTAATTCATCAATAACTTTTTTTGTAAATAAATTCAATAAATAATTTATTTTTTAATTTTAGGTTGTTAACTTTAATTCCTTTTTTAATAACCAAAAATATCAACAAAAAATAGACCTTTAGCATTTTTATCCTTTTTTTATTATTAAATATTTTTATTTTCTTATTATAATTATTATTAACCATTAATTAATTTTGTAAATACTTGTAATTAACCAATTAGGTTTAAATTAGGTTTAACTTAGACAATTTTCTTTAATAAATAAAAAAAACAATTAGAACTAGAATTATTTGACTTTTAATTCCAATTTAATTTTCTTTAATTCCATAAATCCAAAAACATCAAAAAATAAATTCTTGCTTTATTTAATAATTAAATTAATTTTCAATTTCAATTAAAGGGTCCAACGCCCTCGCATTCGATTATATTTTCTTTTTCGCGCGTTATTTTATTTCTTTTGTAAATATAATGTATTTGCTCCAAAGCCCTGTAATAGTTAATTAGGCATTTAATTTCTGCATTTTATTTTAAATCGGGTCTGGATTAATTTGGCGATGTAGACCCGTGCCTTTGTAATAGCGTAGGACCTTTATCTTTTCCGCACTTTAAATTTCCGCACCTTTTAACTGTTAACTATCACATGAAAGAATGTATGCCAAAAATAAAAACAAAGCGTAGATCACCAATGCATGACAAGACAAATAATAACTGAAAATGACACACAATTCACACACCACACTTAGGGTACGCTTCACTGTTGCCTTGCCCCTCGAAAGGTGGTCATCGAGTATAGGACGTCTTAGTAAGTCCTTATGTCCATGAACATGGCATAAGGGTAGCTTCTAAGGTGTCCTACTGTTGCTCTGGTGATCACACTGTTGCCTTGCCCCTCGGAACGTGGTCGTCGAGTACAAGACGTCTTAGTGAGTCCTTATGTTCCATTGATCTAGTTGCCTCGAAAGAAGTTGCCTCGAAACGGTTGCCTCAGAATAAAAAGATCAATGGCATAAGGGTAGCTTCTAAGGTATCTTACTATTGCTTGGTGACCACACTGTCCCTAACCCTCGAATTGACCCGAACACCTCCAACGGTGGTGCTACCTACCTCTCAATGGTGGGATGGCACTACCTTAAGGACATTTACACAGACTAATTCCTTAGGGTAGGTAGATGACTCGTAGATACTTGCTCTAATTCAAAACAAATAAAAAAAACTCTTTTCACACCGACACTTTTCAAAAAGCTTTCAAAACAACTTTTCAAACACTCTTGAGGACTGATACAAGAGTCGATCTGAAACTTTCAAAGAAACTTTTTCAAACCCACTCACTTTGAAAAGCAAACAAACATTTTGAAAACACAATGAGCAAGTATCTAAGAGCCCATGGATAACCATGGATAGAAAGGGTGCTAACACCTTCCCTTTCTATAAATCTACCTCCCGAACCGAGAACTAATCTCAATAAGGAATTTTTCTGGTCTTTTGTCCTTTCCATATTGGAGAAAATAAAAGACGGTGGCGACTCTTGCTTCCGCGACATTTCGCGAACCAGCGTTAAACAGTCAGTTCCAGATCCACCGATCACAGTGATTCCTCAAAGAGAAAAGCTAAAGATAGGGAGGAGAACCAAAAGCCCTAATGTGACCTTGTTGTGATTGAATCAATATGGTATGATGAAGGGATCTTAGGGGCAAAAATTGGGGTACAACACACTGCACCATTCATCTTAGGTCTGTATAGAGAAGAGTTATGATGCTTGATTTTGAACTGCTTGCAGAATCCAATAATCATAGCATTGTTGAGGTTGGTACCATTGTCGGTGATAATCCTTTCAAGGATGTCGTACCGACAGATGAGGTTGTGTTTGATGAACCAGGCTACAATATTCTTGGTAACTGAGGCAAATGAAGCCGCTTCAACCCACTTGGTGAAATAGTCAATGGCGACTAGAATGAAATGATGTCCATTAGATGCAGTGGGCTTGATTTCTCCGGTCATGTCAATTCCCCACATTGCAAATGTCCAAGGAGCAGTCATGACATTTAAAGGCATTGGAGGCACGTGAAACTTGTCAGCATAAATCTGGAACTTATGGCAAGTCCTCGAGTGGTGGTGACAATCAGTTTCCATTGTCGACCAATAGTAACCAGCCATCAGAATCTTCTTGGCCATAGTGTGTCCACTGGAATGAGTTCCAAAGATACCTTCATGTATGTCTTTCATAAGTTTCTTTGCTTCCTTCTTGTCCACACAGCGGAGCAGAGTTGAATTATGGTTGCGCTTGTACAAAAACCCATTGCTTAGGAAGAACTTGACTGAGAACCTCCACAGAAATTTCTTGTTGTTGATTGATGCCCCCTTAGGCACTCTTGTGCTTCTAGGTACTTTTTCACCTCATGGAACCAAGACTTCTCCTCATCAACGTCAATCTCAAAATAATGCGTCGGTTCGTCAAATATTTTGATAGTAATTTTGGGAGCTTCGTTATCCCAATTAATCGTGAACATAGATGACATAGTTGCTAAGACATCTGTCAACTGATTTTCTTCCCTTGGAATGTGTTCAAAGGTGACCTCCTCAAAGTAAGGGATCATGGTGAGCACAAGTTCTTTGTAAGGAATCAAATTTGGATGTTTGGTATCCCACTCTCCTTTAACTTGACTGATTACCAGAGATGAGTCTCCGTACACGCTTAAGAATTTGATTCTTAGGTCAATTGCAGCCTTAAGACCCAAGATGCATGCTTCATATTCAGCCATGTTATTGGTACAACTTAAGTAGAGTCTAGAAGTGAAAGATGTATGACAACCTTCAGGAGAAATGATCACAACACCAATTCCATTACCCAATGCATTGGAAGCTCCATCAAAAACCATAGTCCATCAGGATCTTTGTTCAAGTCCTTCATACGGTCCAGGCTTTTCACAGTCAGTTATCAACATGATATTCTCGTCCAGGAATTCAAAGTTCATAGATTGGTAGCCATCCACAACTTGATGGGCCAAATGATCTGCCAGTAATGCTTCCTTTGATTTCTTTTTGTGTAGTGTACTAGATGTCATTTTCAATCAAGATCGTTTGCCACCAGGCTATTCGTCTGGAGAGAGCAGGCATCTCGAAGATGTACTTCATGGGATCCATCTTAGAGATCAAGAGAGTAGTATGAGTCAACATATACTATCTTATTCGGCGAGCAGCCCATGCCAAAGCGCAACAAGTTTTCTCGAGCAGTGAATATCTTATTTCACAGTCGGTAAACTTTTTGCTAAGGTAGTATATCGTAATCTCTTTTCGACCAGACTCGTCATGTTGGCCCAACAAACATCTCATTGAATTCTATAACATAATCAAGTACATGATCAGAGGTCTTCCTTCAATTGGAGGCATTAGGATTAAAGGTTCTTGTAAATACTCCTTGATTTTGTCAAAAGCTATTTGGCAGTCGTCATTCCATCTGACTACTTGATCTTTCTTCAACAATTTGAAGATTGACTCATAAGTAGTAGTTAAGTGAGATATGAATCAGGCAATGTAGTTGAGTCGACCTAAAAAACCTATAACCTCCTTCTCAGTATAGGGAGCTGGCATTTCTTGTATGGCTTTGACTTTTGCAAGATCGACCTCAATACCTTTTCCACTGACGACGAATCCTAGGAGTTTTCCAGACCTCACCCCGAAATTGCATTTGTTGGGATTCAGTCTCATCTTGTATTTCTTCAACCTTTCAAATATCTTGTGCAAATGATCAAGGTGTTCCTCCTCGGTTTGTGATCTTGCTATCATATCATCAACATAGACTTCTATATCATGATGAATCATGTCATGAAACAAAGCCACCATAGCCCGTTGGTAAGTTGCGCCTGCATTCTTCAAACCAAAAGGCATGACCTTATAACAAAAGGTGTCCCACTGTGTGACAAAGGTGGTTTTATCCATGTCCTTTGGCGCCATTTTGATTTGGTTGTAACTGGAAAAGCCGTCCATGAAGGAGAACATCTTATGTTGAGCAGTATTGTCAACCAATACATCGATGTGTGGTAGTGGAAAATAATCTTTGGGGCTCACCCTATTTAAATCCCTATAGTCTATACACATACGGACCTTACCGTCTTTCTTCGGCACTAGAACAACATTTGCAACCTATTAGAGATATGATGTTACTTCTAGGAAACCTGCATTGAACTGTTTCATTACCTCAGCTTTGATTTTCTCAGACATATATGGCCGCATATGACGAACCTTTTGCTTGATCGGAGGACAACCTTCTTTCATTGGTAGACGATAAACTACGATATCAGTATCAAGCCCCAGCATATCTTCATATGACCAAGAAAACACCTCAACATAGTCATGCAACATCTGAACCAATCTGCCCTTGACACTGTCTTCCAGGTTAGCGCCGATCTTAACTTCTTTCTTATCTGCCTCAGTACCCAAGTTTACCACTTCAACTGGTTCTTCATGCGGTTGAATGGCCTTTTCCTCTTGTACCAAGAGATTGGGGAGTTCCCCAGGTATTTCACAAACTTCTTCACCTTTGTCTTCAACTTTATAGATTGGATTTTCGAAGTCATAGATGGCAATAGCAGAATCTTTGTTAATGATATCCGGAGTGGATGTGGATCTGCAAATGTGTGTGTGCATGTAAGGTCACATGGCTATTTTGAAAATGTAGTAAAGCAAGAAAAAGACAGAGAGCTCAAAATTTGAATGCAAAATAGTCCAACGTTTTTTCATTAAAATGAGCATATGATATATGAAAATGACAAACCCTTAACAAATGGACCATTGTGCCCCGGGTAAGGCATATGGTTTAAAGTCATTGTTTTAATGGAAATTACAGACAAATTTCTCAAAAAAAAACAAACAAGAAATGGAATTTATTCCTTAATGAAGGAGATTGGGATGAAGTCATTAGTCTACCAGTTGTTGAGTCCTCCATCAACAGTTGGATAGATCTAATTGTCCCAGTCACCATCACTGTTAGAGTCTTCAAGAGCATTAACTTTATAGTTACTAACGCGGAGAGGTGGTTTCCCTGTACGAGCATGTTGAACCTATTTTTGAGCTTTGGAAGTGAAGCCTAAACCAAACTTGTCTGAATTGTTTGGGATATCAGGAAGTTGTCTCAAAATGGTGCAACCTCCGTCTTCAACAACAACACGAGCATCTTTGAGAGAAGACATCCTTGGTGTATCTTTAGCAGATTTTAGAGTGTCAAGAGTGGCTTTGGCAACAACAACCATTAAAGAGACCACTTTGAATGCTTGACAAGGGGTCTCGATGAACTCTCCATCCATTTCAACATACTTGAATGAATTCAGATGACTGATCATAAACTCTTCCTCCCCACAGACAATGACAATTTTCCCTTTAACCGGGTACTTCAGCCTTTGATGTAATGTGGAGGTAACCGCACCTGCCTCATGTATCCATGGGCGTCCAAGCAGGAAAGAATAATCTGGAAAAATATCCATCACATATAATGTTGAGTTGAATACCTGAGACCCAACCTTGATAGGGAGATCAACCTCTCTATGGACCATTCTCTTTGATCTGTCAAAGGCTTTTAATATGATATCACTGGGTTACAACACCAGTCCGTCACAGTCTAGTCTATCCAAAGCTCCTTCACGTAAGACATTGAGGGAGGATCCAGTATCTTCTAACACACGTGCCATGGTGGTGCCTTTGTATTCAATGGAAACATGTAGAGCTTTGTTGTGATTCTTCCTCGTCGGAGTCAAATCTGCGTGTGAAAAGCCCAAACCATTCTTAGCAGTCAAGCTTGCTACACAATTTTCAAATTGGTCAACCATAGTTTCTTGTGGGACATGTGCATTTTTCAAGAATTTTATCAGTACTTGAGCATGCGCCTCGGAGCATAGCAACAATGACAACATGGAAATCTTCGAGGGTGTTTGCCCCAATTGTTCCACTACCTTATAATCGCTTTTTCTGATAATTTTTAAAATCTCCTCTATCTTTGGGTCGATGATTCCTCAGTGATAATATCTTTTGCGAGCGCCTCTGTCAAGGCAGGCTCAATCATTTTTTTCCTTTCCTCGAGCATCAACAACAGGTTTAATAGAAGTAATACAAATGGGTGTAGTTGTGGTTGTCGAAGGTGAAATCTCTGGAGAGAAAATCCTCCCCATCCTAGTAACTTTACTTGATCCAATAATGTTTGTAATATCAGCAGTTTCATCTTTGGCAATCCATGAATCTTGTTTGATACCATGGTAATACACTTCCGCCCCATAATTCCAAGGCACAGCCTTATCAGAAGAGTAGGGAACTGGCCCTGGTGTGGTGATAATTAGTGGAGCTATTTTTGGTTCAGAGAGAATCCTAATAGAACCTTTGAAGGTGGTCCTAATAGTAGTGTTTGAGATAGTAATGATGGACACGTCTTCAAACTCTTGAGATACACTTTGGGTTAATCTTTTCACAGATGGAGTTTTCTCAAATAGAATCTCATGGATATTCATCAGGTATTGGACACCTTTCTTCATCCATTCACAACCATTAATTTGTACAACACAACAACAACAGTCTTCAAGGCAGCCAGGGAATACCCCAACTTTCAACAAATTCTCTTTAACAGTCTTCAAAGGAGTGATCAAGTCATTGATGGAAGAAACAAAAGAGGCATCTTCAATAGCATTGACACCCTTACAATGATTTGGCATGGGTGCGGTGATCATTTTGGGAGTTGGTGGAGGGTCTAATTCAATCGTCTTGTTATAAATTAGGTCTTGGATTTTGTTCTTTAGTGCCCAACAATCATTGGTATCATGTCGGGGGCTATTCAAATGGTAAGCATATTTGGCATTGGGGTTGTATTTTGGGGAAGCAGTGTTAGGGTTGGAAGGGGGATCTCGTAGTGTTGCCAAATCAACTTTCAATAGGTATTGCCAAGCTTGAGATAGTTGCATATTGATTCTAGTAAATTGTCTTCTCTGGGAATCCGGACTTTCTTGATTGCTTTGTTGACGCGGCCATTGAGTTGGAGTTGGATTGGAAATCAATACCACCCCCACTGAATGATGGCGGTCATTCTTAGCACGACTTCTTGATCCATACACGACATTAGTCTCTTTTTTACCAATAAATGGTTTTTTCACAGGATTAGAGGTGGATGCCATAGGTATCTTCCCCTTTTAATTCCGCTTTCAACCCTTTCACCAGTCAGGATCAATTCAGTAAATCTGGATGATGAACTCCCAATCGACAAGTTTAAAAATGGACCAGTCAATGTTCCCATAAACATGTCTACCAATTCTCTATCAGTTAGAAGTGGTTTCACCCAGCCAGCCAAGTCTCTCCACTTTTGGGAGTACTCCTTGAAGCCCTCATTTGAACCCATAGTCATGTCTTGCAATTGTATTCGAGTCGGCGCCAAATCAGCATTATATTGGTATTGACGATAAAAGGCAGCAGCCAGATCTTCCCATGTATGGATGTTTGTCCCCTCCAATTGGTAAAACCACTCCAACTGCATTCTATATAGACTCTCTTGAAAAAAGTGCACCCATAGTTTTCTATCGGCGGTATACGGTTGGATCTTGCGGACATATGCTCTTAGATGAAGCTTCAGACATGAGACACCGTCGTACTTGGCGAAGATAGGGATTTTGAATTTGTGGGGGATGACTTCCCCAGGTACCAAACCTAAGTCTCCAAAGTCCAAGCCAGACACAACTTGGATCTCTATAGCCTTTAGTCTGTCTTCTAGTTGATTATATTTGTCCTCGGTCGGCGGGTATTGCTCATCATAATAATCCTCGTCTTCAGAGATTTGATTGTTTCCACCTCCAACATGGGTGCTTCTAGCATCTTCATCTTGATTATCATCCTCTTCGGAGGAAACCTCTTCAATTTGAACTTGTCGGGCGGGGCCTTTAAACCTTTTCCCCATGTTGATAATAACTTTGTTCTTGGTCTTCTTCTTCATGATGAGAAGCGCCATCATTTCTTGCTGACCTTTTTCCAGGTTGAGAAGAGTCTCTTGGAATTGAGAGTGTTGAATCTGCAAGTCCTTGACATTTTTCTCAAGATCCATCTTATACTGAAATAAACAGTAGAAAGATGAGGAAATCTGTGTCGGAAAACCTGCTTATGATATGATGCATGTTATGCATATGCAATGTTTTCAAGGACTTTTAAGAGAAACAAAACGAAAATTGTATTAATAAGTTCAAAGGTTACAAACTGCCTCTTGGGCTTACAATGAAAAAGCCAAAGGTCTCAAAGAGACAACAAAATGGAATCCTAAAACAAAAGACTCAGGTCTCATACAAACGCATCCTCTTTGGTGTAATGTAGGCATTCGGGATTTGCTCCTCGTAAAGTTGCCTTGTGAGCTCCAACACTTTCTTCTCGCTTTTGTAGAATCGAGCTTCAAAGGTGTCTCGTTCCCCTTGAGATGGATCCATGATCTTTGCAATTCTTTGAGGTTGGTAGGCATGCTAGGATGGAGAATGGTATGTGGAACATCCCCTTTGACAACAGGCTCCACAAATATTGGTAGGATGGCTGGATATGGCATTATGAGATTTTGAGCACGAGCTCGTACCCACTTGAGATAAGGTTCAATAGGGATGGAATTCTTATGCCCCAAAGTCTTGCTATCAACCTTGCTCACCATGTCCCAAGCATGCACAAACCTTCGATGATAACCTTAGACATCATTCTCATAGTCGAATATAATTCTTTGAATGAGTGCTTCATGGGGACCATCTCTTCGTGCATAGCCAAACTGTCGTAAGGCTAGAGAAGGGTTACAAGTCATACCTCCCATAATGCCCAAGAGTGGAATATTAGGGAACTCCCCATAATGATAAATGATAGTAATGTCTTATTGAGGTCGAGAGCACCAATGGATATCCGAATGATAAAGTGACATCAACCTTTGAGAGCACCTTAAGCCTTGCTCATTCTTCAATATTGATCGAGGAAGGTGCAAAATAAACCACCTAGCCAGCAAAGGAAAATAACACATGAGGGTCCCTCGCTTTCTCATAGTGCGGGTATGAAGAGAGTGCAAAATATCCCAAGCAATGTAGGCACCGGGTTGCGAGTAAGGAAGATTTTGACAGTGTTCACATCTACGAGTTGGTCAGGGTTAGGAAAGATAACCAAACCATAGATTAGCCAAAAATCCGTTGACCCCGCTTCTTGTTTCCCAATTAGTTATAATGTCAGAACTCTTCAAATGTAAGGCCTTGGCAATAACTTCAGGATTTAGAGTTTCCTCTAAACCGGTGAATGGTATTTGGTCAAGGACTGGTATTCCTAGTAGTTGAGATAATTATTCCATTGTGGGCACCAATTGATAATCAGGAAAGGTGAAACAATGATGTACGGGATCAAAGAACTGAAAGAGCACCTTCAACACGTCTTCATCAAAGCTTGTGCTAGCCAGACTGAGAAGTCAACCGTATCTTTTGGTGAATGGAGAATTTTCAGGAACCCTTGATGCTAACTCTTTGAGTTGAGGAGGCAGTCTTACGAAGTGGATTTAGATGGTATTTCTGTGAGTGGAAGCCATATCCTAAAAAATAGAACAAAAATAAATCCCTAGGTCCTTGAAATGGTTAGTAAAATGCTATGGCATGATGTTATGATGTTATGAGAAAATAATCACACACAAACAAAGCACACAAGACCTTAGGTTTAGGCTTACATGGGGTTTATTGGTAAGTACCCTCTTGAAGTTTAGTTGGTTCAACCTGTCCTAAAAAGTAATCGGGTTCTAGGAGCCTCAATATCACTGATCTTTCTTCATCTGGCATTGTTTTAGCTCAAGCATCCAAACTGTGGCCAAAATATCCCGAAAGTACGATCTTAATGAGTGTAGTATCGAGTATCAACCAACTTCAGTCTTCACCAAATCCGGCTGCCTCACTACTTTCTAATGGCCAAGTTGTTCAACTAAGGTTCTACGGTAAGTTAGTGCTTCATGACACCACACATCGGCCTTGTATTCTCCTTGACTGGACTCAAGGGATACCGATACCAACAAATGTGTCACACTAACGTAGCCATCGCTTCAACCATGTCGGTATACCCTTCATAGTCCCCATGATCTATTTCTACTTACCTAATATGCCCCCAAATTCGGGTGTAGGATTTTTACAAGTAACAAACCAAGCATAACCCACAAATGTAAAGCAAACAAGTCAAGCAAGTAAAGTAAAAAAGGTGATCTAGCTCCTAAGGTAACCCCACTTTTAGTTTACTCCCCAGCAGAGTCTCCATTTCTGTAATATGGTGGGAGAACTGACTTAGGTGTTTTGCGTTTTATCACAATTGTTGCCGATAGCAAGAGTCACCACCGACTTTTATTTTATCTAATAAAGGAAAGGGTGAAAAGAACAGGAAAGACCTTTTGAGAATTTTTTTTGAGTTCGGGGGGTAGGTTATGAAAAGGGAAGGTGTTAGCAACCTTTTCATCTGTAGTTACCTACGTGCTCTTAGTTGCTAGCTCACTTTGAAAATGCTTTGTAAATATGTTTGTGTTTGTTTGAAAGTATTTTTGAAAAGTTCCTTTGTTTAGGAGAAATTTGTAATGATTCTCGTCTCTATAAGAATGTATCCAACAGTGTTGGCTTTTGAAAATATTTCATGAAAGTGTTTGGTGTGTTTGAAAATATGTTTATTTTGAAATGTTTGTGAGCAAGAAACTACGAGCATTCTACCTACTCAAAATAAAGTCTTTGTTCTCTTCCTCCTCCTTTAGATAATGTTATCTTACCATTAGTTGGTAAGAAACCATATCATTGGATGTGAAGGGACAAGCGTGGGTCATCGTATAGTCATAGAAGGCAACATTGTAAGATACCTTATCAATTTGTTATAAGAGTTTAATATCATTTACCGAAGGCAACATCAAAGGGTCATTGAGGGACTATGATCTTTTAATCAAGGGTCTTTGCTAAAGTATCCCACGTTCGAGGGACATGATTGTTTTATCCATGGCAATAAGTGGGGGTTACCCTAGAGGTGCAAGTGTGCAAAGTGTTTTTGTTTTCATGCATTTGACTTGATTAGGGTTGTATAGCATTGATTTTAAGATCTTGCCATACAAATCCTAATTACTAGCAATAATATGGAAAGTGATAAATTGCAGAATTTAAATGTCCTACGCTATTATAATACTTTGAGGAATGGGGGATACAAATTTACAAATGGGGATGACAAGTAAAGTAAACCCTAATGACTATTACAAGACTTTGACAATTACATAATTAATAATGTAAAAAAAAATGCGCAAGAAAATGCAAAGTGAAAAGAAATTGTTTTTTAGGGTTTTTTGATAAAAAAGGTTGTGTAGTTCATTTAATTGAAGAAAAAACCTAGGTCTAAGTTAACTTAAAAGAACACAAATTTTTTAGGAAAATTTTTTTGATGTCTTATTTTAGAAAAAGGTTTTATGGTGTTAGGTCATCTCCAAGCAATGTAATATGTCCAAAATAACCTAAAAAAATCTTTAAATCAAGAAATTTGGTGCTTGAGCTGACACGAGCCGTGTCAGTGGGCACGGGCACCTGTGTCAGGACCTGTCTCAGCTCCTATGCACATTTTATGTTCTATCTAAAATGACACGGGCCATGTTGTGTGACACGTGCACCTGTGTCAATTCCTACCCTTCCTGCTCTGTATGTTTCTGACTGACACGGGCTGTGTCGTGTGACACGGGCAACAGTGTCAGCCCCTGCCCTGCATTTTTTGTTAAGTTTTCAAACCATCTGAGCTGACATGGGCCGTGTCGTGTGACACGGGCCGTGTCGTGGGACACGGGACGTGTTGTGTGACACGGGCACCCGTGTCAGCCTCTGGCCTGGCTTTTTGCTAATTTATAGCTTTGATTTATCTAGTTGTATCTTTTTGAAAGCAAAAGCAAATGACATATGGATAAAGATATTACAGTTTGAGAAAGTATACCTCTTGAAGTGAAAACTTTAGAACATGTACAGACGTTTCCGGGTGCAAAGTGGTGATTGATCGAGCTCCTTTGGACCTTCTTAAAGTTGTTCCAATCCTCACTTTGTGCTGAAAGTTTGCTGAATCACTCCAACCAATTCAAGTTGTAAAGTATCATTTTTTGAGTTTGGAAGATGGTGATAATGATGCTACATTAGTTGTTCTTATGTTTGGACAACTTATACATGATGTATGTGAAGTATTTGGATGGTTTTTTTTGGGTAAAACTTTTAAGGTGTGAGAGGTTCAAAGATTTGGACTTCAAATCTCAAAAGTGGAGGTTTTATGGACAATTTTGTTTTTTTGAGAGTATATGAGTTTTGAGGGCTTTTTCATCTCTATTTTTTCCCTCACCCTTTAGATCTTTCTATCTTGCAAGTGATCTCTCTATTTACAGGCAAGAGGTTTTAAGACAAGGGTTGATCAGATTTTCAAAATCATGTGTTGTGGCTAGGTTGGGTTGTAAGTGAGAGTTCATGACTTTTCATAGTTCCAATGTGGGCATGGCATGTTTTTTAGGAGTTCTTTACAGGTTGTAGATGGTTGTTTCTTGCTTTTACATTGTGTATATGCATAAGGAACCGTTGAGAGGCTCAAGGAGTTGACATTGTGATTAAAGCATTCTTTTCAAGAATGACAATGGTGCCTTTGTGCCAAAAATGGAAAGATCACTTGGACAATGCTTAAACCAAATGGACCATAGCTCAAATGTTTGTGTAAGAATTAAATTATTGTGAGATTTGCAAGTTAGAAGGCTTGCAACATAAGATTATGCAACATAGCATGTAGATTGGATCATGTGTTCTTCACCAAAATGACTTGCAATTCAAGAATGGATGCCCAACTTCATGCCTTTGGATCTCCTAGCTCAAGTATGATAAATTCATGCTCTTGGATGTTTTGTAAATCTTGAAACACTGTCTACAACTTTCATGTTGACCACTTTGGCTAAATCAAACTGGAACTTGATGAAAATTGGCCAAGAAGTAGAGATGAAAACTGACCAAAACCTGTTGAAAATTTCTCTAAGTGTTAGATGAAAATGTCATGATTTCATGGGCCTATATCTTCAAATCTAAGCATTTTTTGGACATAAACCCTTTAATACGAAGTTGTAGAATTCATCAAGAACTACAACTTTCATGTTGAAAGTTTTCTTTGAATCATCCTGCATCTTGGTGAAAAAATGTCATGCAATTATCAAGTGTAAAAACACTTCGAAAATTTTTAAGTATTAGAAATTTTGAATTTTTGTTGACTTTCTTGACTTTCTTGATTCTTGATGATCAAGTTTGATATTTTTGTAGGTGCTGATGAATTTTGATCTTTGAAATTTAATGTTGACCGAAAATTCAAAGTTTGACTTTTTGTGTATCGGTTGACTTTTCGTCAGTTGATCCAAATTTCAACTATCAAACCTTTGATCCCGAGAAATGATTCGAGCCATGAAATTAGGTTAACATGTTGTGTTTGAGTCCTTGAGATTATGCTTCAAGCCATTAGGTCATGTATTAGGTCAAAAGTCAGTGATCAGTCATTCTCAGTCAAAACCCTAATTTTGAGTCTCAGTGCTTGGGATGTGAGCTTGTCTGATCAAACTCTCGAGAACCCTTGAGCATTTGAGATCTTTGATGAGAAATGTTTTGAGAAAATAGAGGGCTAATTTTTGTGCACAACACTTATCCATACATCATTTGCTTTCAATTTCAAAAGATAAAATGTAGATATCATGCCTCTAAAGCTAACCATGTCCTTAGTTCTCATTTAAATTGACTTTGTGATGAGAATTTTGAATCTGAACTGTTAGGGTTTGCTTTTGGTATCATCAAAAATTCTCTTTAATCTTTGAGTTTTATCTTGAGTAAATTACATGGTTGAATTCGTGATTAAATTTCAAGCAAGTTTGGTGTTTACATTTTTTAAAATGGTTGTGAAATGAGAGTTTTACAAAATCAACAATGGTGATGTTGTTGGTTGTTTCGCGCGAGGAAGAAGAAGGAGACAATTTCAAATTTTCAGAATTGAGTTCATATTATATTTACTGGGTGCTGTTTCATAACCGGATGAAACAACCACCCCAGTGACAACGCGCGTGTTCTTAAGGCTTACATATGCTTGGTCCTGGGTTCGATCCAGGCGTGGGGCAATTTTTGTTTTCTCATGTTTTCATTGCAGATTCAGTATAATCAGGTTCAGCGCACCTATGGTGTGCCTCATCCAATGACCATCAGATCTCAGAGTTCCAGATCAAAGCGTCCCAAACACACACCCCCTGATACACCTCAGGGGGGTCACCTCCATTGGATCCATCGCAGCAATCTGGGCTCCCTGATTTAGGCCTGGACGTTTTTGCTTCTTTCTCACCCTCATCTTACTTGTTTACACCCAGGCCCATTTTACTTTCTTTTTTTGTTTTAATTAACTTTTTCTTTTCTAATCATTTTTATTTAGTCCGAAAAAAATCATAAAATCATAAAAAATCAAATTTAGGTTTTAATAAATTAATTTAATTTTTTTAATAAATAAAAAATAATTTAACTAATCATAATTTTTTATTATTTAGTTTGTAAATTAATTAAAGAATTAATTTTTATTTTTTATTAATCACTTCAAATATTTTTCTAAACAAAAACAACAAAAAATATTTTTCTTAAATACTTATAATTTTTAGGTTTTTTTTACATCTTTCCATTTTCCATCTCCGCGCTTTTATTTATTTTTCGCCTTATTATCTTTATGTAACTGTAAATGGTATAGATAAATTAGGACTTATTTACATTTTCCTCCCCATTTTTATGGTTTGTAATTCCCCATCCCTGAAGCGATGTAATAGTGTAGATTATTTCCCACATTTTTGAAGAAGTGAAAAACACAAGAAGGGGAGGTTGAATTGAAACTTAAAATCAAAAGCACAGTAGACACGATATTTTTATCCTGGTTCGTTTAATCTCAAACTACTCTAGTCCACCCGCCAAGGTGATTTCTCCTCTCTCCAACAAGGACTTAATTCACTAATCAAAAACTGATTACAACATTACTTTGATAACTGCCAAAGTCTTCTTGAGTACAACCACAACCCGATTAATCTCAAGGAAAATTAGCTTAATCAAGATAAAAGACTATATTGTGTATTGTTGTTTTTCCTTACAAAAATTGTATCACAACTGTGATATTTTACACAATTTTGAGTGTATATATGAATATGTAAGATTGCAGCATTTTTGAGGTATGTTCCAGTGGTATAAAAATCGTAAACGATTTGTCCTTTAAGCTTGTTTATATAGGCATGAAAATCCTGTCCAACATAAAGCATGATAATGGACATTCAATTTTGTTTCCATATTAAGAAGATTCTTGTCCGAATGAAGCCATTGCATATGTTGTTGTCTTGATTGAATAGTAACACTTCAGAACTTAGAATCTTGCATGCTGCAATTGCTTCAGAACATTGATGACTCGGAGATGTGAGGATCTGATGGTATATGAAACTTCTGTTCAGAATCAGAGTATTCTTCACTTCAGCGCAGGTTCTGATCATCATTATTCAGAGCAGATTCTAATTACCTCAGCTTGAAAGCTTGTGTAGCTTAATTTCTGATGTTGTTTCTGTCAGAACTTCTGCATACAAAATAACACAAATTTAGAGTGCATATTTGTTCTTTGTGTTTGTTATCATCAAAACTCTAATTAAGGGATGTAGAATTAAACTATATTCTAACAATCTCCCCCTTTTTGATGATGACAAAAACTAGGATTTTCATTGAAAAAAATATAGAACAAAAAGCTTAAGAGAGACTCCCCCTGAGTTGATTATTCAGATAGAGATGAGTTGCTTCCCTGAAGTTCCTTCTCGTCAGAGATTTTGATGCATCTCCTTCTGTCGTTATCAGAATGTGTTCCTGTTCAAGCTTTTCATAAAATATTGAGGTTAAGATATTCAGAATGTTTGAGACTTTGTCCCGGTATACTGTTATTGAAAATATCTTGCTTTCTCCCCCTTTTTGTCAGGTATCAAAAAGCAATATAATTAGAGTAAAAAAGATGAATTATATTGAAAACAGAATGCAATGACAATTTTCAGAAAAAAAGGAGGATAAGAAAAAATACAGATAAATAGTTTAAAGAAAATCTAAGGAGGGGGAAGACGTGTGAACAACGCTTCCAACAAGCTCTTAATCTGAGTGCTTGATTCTTCTTGCTTTCCCAGAATGTCTTTGATTTCTTTTGTTGTATCTTCTTGTTTATCCAAAATACCCTTGATCTCTTTGTTTGTATCCTCTTGCTTATCCAATCTGGCATGGATTAAGGCATTCTCCTTCTTCAACTCTTCTAGAGTTTGCATGACTAGAGACGAAGCTGGTGTATCTTCAGGGGTTTCATGTCATTCAGAACATTCTGCAGCCTCTTCTGATTGAACCACTTCTTCTGTTGCAATCATGTTTTCTGGAGTAGTAGTCAGAGGGTGACTATCAGAATCTGTTTTAGTGACTTCTGAAGGATGGTGCTCTTTCCAGGGAGCATTATCCAACGGGAGAATTTATTTCTTGTACCATTGGCTCAGAACTTGATCTTGGAAGGCTTTTAGCTGATCACTGAAGTTCTGTTGAGCCCTTTCATAGTCCAATTCTTTCAGCTTCTGGGTTTCAGAGTTGAGCCATTTTCTGAATCTTTCCCATAGAGAATCAGAAGTAGCAGGATTAGAAATCTCTTAACTTGCTTGCTTCAAAGAAGTAATCCATTCCTGCATTTCTGTTTCAAAAATCAACAGATTCTTACCAACATCTGATTTGGTTGAGGTTGGTTTAGGTTTGGGAGTGGCAATTTTGTTTGAGGTGGAAGCTAGTTAGTCCAACACTTGTGGATCAATGACAAGTCTGAGGTTGTCAGCTGGACGATTGATGGGTGATGGAGTGGAAGAGTCAGAAATTAGGATTGGTGAGTTAGGGGTGTTTTTAGGTGTAGATTCATATGGTGAAGGGATTTCTGGAATATCATGAATAGTGAGAGGTAAACAAACCGTAAGAGGTTCTGTTATCCCAGGAATTGGGGTAGTGGTATCAAAATCTGAAGGAAGTCTTCTGATTAGTTTGCGGTAGCGTGTTGAATTTCTGGTTCAAGAATTTCAGAAGATGGGTTTTCAGAAGGAGGAGTGAGAGGGTTTTCATTCTCTGGTTGAGGTGAGTTGAGGTTCAGATGTTCTGGTTGAGGAGAGTGTGGTTGTGAATTTTCTGGTTGAGGAGAGTGTGGTTGTGGATTTTCTTGTTGAGGAGAGTGTGGTTGTGAATTTTCTGGTTGTTGAGGTTGAGTGTTTGGATTTTCTAGGAGTTGTGAGGAAAAGTCTTGATCAAACAGTTCAATATCAGATAGAACTCTAGCAAGTTCTGGTTGATGTTGTTCTGGATTTGGATTTGGATTGGGGGAGTGAGGTTCATTCAAGAAGTTTCCAAGAGTTACAGATGGGTCAAACTCTATGTCAAAATCCTCAAATGTTTGGGGTGAAGGATTTTCTGTTGGTTGAGGTGGAATGGTTTCAGATATTGGAATAGCTATTAATTCTACAACAGAAACAGAAGATGGGTTACCTTTCTTTTTCGCAGCTTTAGGTGTCCTCTGAGAGGATCCCTCTCCTGCTGCCTTCCTCTTTTTGGATTTCTTTAGCACAACCTCTGGAACTAGCTTGTGCAGAATCTTGGATGTTGATTTCTAGAATAGTCCCATCATCCTTGCAAGCTTCAAGGTATCTGACTATGATTTCTGGAGAGGCATCTATCTCAAAAAATAATGGAAAATCCTTCAGATGGATTCTCCTAGAAGTGATGGCCTCATGAGAAGCAATTGTTGGTTCCTTCTTTCTGACTAACAGCTTTGCATGAATTTTTATTAAAGATTATATCATAAACGTTATCACTTAATTGACTTATGGATAACAGGTTATGCATTAATCCATCAACTAAAAGCACATTACTTATAGAAGGAAGATTACCATTACCTATTGTTCCAGAGCCAATGATTTTCCCTCTTTGGTTGCCTCCAAAGCCCACGTAGCCTCCAGGTTTAAGTTCCAGGCTTTGGAACATATGCTTTCTTCCCGTCATGTGTTGAGAGCATCCAGAGTCCAGGTATCATGACTGGTGTTTTAGCCTTGCTGCTAAAGATATCTGCTACATATATAATTTTGTCCTTAGGTACCCATATCTTTTTGGGTTCTGGTTTGTTAGTTTTACCAAAATTCTGGTTGAATTTTGGTTTGACAGAGTAATCATTACTAGTGTATTTTAGGTCATGTGTGTGCCCATATGCGAAGTGTGATTTTAGTGGTGTGCGTTTTATGATAAGGTCCATGACTTTCTTAGGTGGAGATACCTTACCTTGGTATCCTATTCCTTTTCTTCCATTCCGGCTAACTCCATAGATCATTGAAGCCATCTTGCTTCTATCTATGTTTTTAGCCAGAAACTTCTGAAAGTTGTGATCATACTCTTTGATGATCTTGTCAGCATTATTGAGAGTCTATGAGATTATTTCTTTTTGAGAGTTTTGTAAATCGTTTTCTAATTTTAAAATATTTTCTTTTAACTCAGAATTCTCTAATCTAAGACTCTCAGTCTTTTTAGAGTCAGATACAAGATCCCTTTTCAGGTTCTTGAATTTGACTCTGATTTGCTGATACCTTTCTAGAATTTCATTCAGACTTTCTGCAAGTTCAGCCTTAGTAAAATTAACAGTGAAATAAGGGAATTCCTCTTCTGTGTCTGATTCTGAGTCTGAACCAGAAGCTTCACTGTCTTCTGACACATTTTCCATGAGAGCTATGTTGGCTCTTTCATCATCTGACTCTGAGTCAGTATCAGAAGTGTCTGAATCGTCCCATGTTGCCATGAGGCTTTTCTTCTTCTCCTTGAAGAACTTCTTTTTGGGCTTCTCCTTCAAAAGCCTTGGACAATCACTTTTGTAGTGCCCTTGCTCATTGCACTCATAGCAGATGATGTCCTTTTTATTTGACTTTCTGTGTCCTAAGGAACCTTCAGATCTTTTGTGTCAGAGGAGGACTCAGACTTTCTGTAACTAGAGGAGGATTTATTTTGATTCTCTGATCTTCTCGGGTTTCTAAATTTCCTTTGTCTCTACTTCCACAGTTGATTGACCCTTCTAAAGAGAAGAGACAATTCATATTCTTCTGATGAGGATCCATCAGAGGTTTCTTCCATAGCCCGCAAAACCTTAGAATTAGATTTTTTTGTTATATTTTAATGCTAGAGGCTTACCTTACTTTTGAGGCTCATCTTCTTCTAGCTTTATCTCGTGACTTCTGAGGGAGCTGACAAGTTCCTCCAGAGATATCTTGTTGAGATCTTTAGCTAGCTTAAGTGCAGTGACCATTGGCCTCCATTGCTTGGGTAGACTTCTGATGATCTTCTTTACATGATCAGCAGTACAATATCCTTTCTCAAGAACCTTCAGCCCAACAACAAGAATCTGGAATCTTGAGAACATTGCTTCTATGGATTCACTGTCTTCCATCTTGAATGTTTCATATTTCTGAATGAGCGCAAGGGCCTTGGTTTCTTTGACTTGTATGTTGCATTCATACGTCATTCTCAGAGAGTCAAACATGTTTTTAGTTGTCTCTCTGTTTGAGATTTTCTCATATTCTAAGTATGAGATAGCACTGAGAAGTATTGTTCTGGCTTTATGATGGTTTCTGAAATCACGTTTTTGCTGTTCAGACATCCTTTTTCTGTCTATCTTCTGACCACTTTCATCCACTGGATGTGTGTATCCATCAATTACCATGTCCCATAGATCAGCATCATGAACCAGAAAGAAGCTCTCAATTCTGTCTTTCCAGTAGTCAAAAATTTCTCCATCAAAGACTGGAGGTTTGCCGCTGATTCTGTCCTTGTCCTCATGATAGTCATTGCTGATGTTTCGGCTTGGTCTCACCATAGTGTTTTTCTAAAGCTTGGATCTTGTACTAACACGGTTAAGTGTATGAACTCAGAACCATGTGCTCTGATGCCAATTGAAGAAGTGAAAAACACAAGAAGGGGGGATTGAATTGAAACTTAAAATCAAAAGCGCAGTAGACATGATATTTTTATCCTGGTTCGTTTAATCTCAAACTACTCCAGTCCACCCGCCAAGGTGATTTCTCCTCTCTCCAACGAGGACTTAATTCACTAATAAAAAACTAATTACAACACTACTTTGACAACTGCCAAAGTCTTCTTGAGTACAACCACAACCCGGTTAATCTCAAGGAAAACTAGCTTAATCAAGATAAAAGACTATACTGTGTATTGTTGTTTTTCCTTACAAAAACTTTATTATAACTGTGATATTTTACACAATTTTGAGCGTATATATGAATATGTAAGATTGCAGCATTTTTGAGGTATGTTCCAGTGGTATCAAAGTCGTAAACTATTTGTCCTCTAAGCTTGTTCATATAGGCATGAAAATCCTGTCCAACATAAAGCGTGATAATGGACATTCAATGTTGTTTCCATATTGAGAAGATTCTTATCTGAATGAAGTCGTTGCATATGATGTTGTCTTGATTGAATAGTAATGCTTCAGAACTTAGAATCTTGCATGCTGCAATTACTTCAGAACATTGATGACTCAGATGTGAGGATCTGATGGTATATGAAACTGTTGTTTAGAATCAGAGTATTCTTCACTTCAGCGCAGGTTCTGATCATCATTCTTCAGCGCAGATTCTGATTACCTCAGCTTGGAAGCTTCTGTAGCTTAATTTCTGATGTTGTTTCTGTCAGAACTTATGCATACAAAATAACACAAATTTAGAGTGCATATTTGTTCTTTGTGTTTGTTATCATTAAAACTCTAATTAAGGGATGTAGAATCAAACTATGTTCTAACAATTTTTATTTTCCGCACTTGTATATATTTAACTGCTAGATTAATTAGGCGTGCATGACAAGACATAAAAAACAAATGTTAGAAAACCTAATCTCAAGATAAATACTTGAAATAAAAACACTTCGCACACGCACACCTCTAGGGTGACCCTCACTTGTTGCCTCAGATTTAAACAGTCATGTCCCTCGAGCGTGGGATGCTTTAGCAAAAACCCTCGGTTAAAAGATCGTAGTCCCTTGATGACCCTTCGATGCTTCCTTCGGTAAACGATCTAAGTCCCTTATGAAAATTGCTAAAGCGTCCTACAAGTTACCTTCTATGACTGTACGATGACCCGCGCCTTTCCCTCACATCCAGTGATAGGGCTTCCTACTAACTAATGGTAGGATAACACTAGTTAAAGGAGGAGGAAAAGAATAAAGACTTTTTGAGTAGGTAGAACACTCATAGTCGCTTGCTCGCAAACTTTTTAAAACAAAACATCTTTTCATAAAACAACACATTCTTTCAAAATATTTTCAAAAACAAACATTTTGTATACATTCTCAATGATACGAGAATCATTACAAAATTGCCGCACTTAGGTATTTTTCAAAATATTTTCAAACATACACAAGCACAAAGCATTTCCAAAAAGTGAGCTAGCGATTAAGAGCCCGTAGAAAACTGCGGATGAAAAGGGTGCTAACACCTTCCCTTTTCATAACCTTCCCCCCTTACTCAGAAAATTCTCAAAAGGTCTTTCGTATTCTTTTCACCCTTTCCTTGATTGGATAAAAGAAAAGTCGGTGGCGACTCTTGCTATCCGCAACATTTGCGATAAAACGTAAAACCCAAAAGTCAGTTCTCTCACCGTATTAGAGTCAGCCTTCGTGGTCTCCATTTATAAATGTTTGTACTTTATTTTTATGCCTTTATGCTCTCATTGATGCTCGTTAAATATTTGCTTGTCGTTGTTTTTTACTTGTTTATTTTATGAAACTTTTAAATTCCGTGAATGGAGATTTAAGCTCGACCTCAATTATGTTCGACACACGTTTGGATGTGTCGAGGAAGCGGTGTAGGAATCTGTGGGACGAACCCAAATCACGGTCGGGATCTTGACTTCGTGGCGTGAACTGCCCATCGCGAGTTGGGTGTTCTGTCTTTTGGGTACTTCGATAACATAACTGATCGAGGTGTCCCTGCCAGGATAAGGTTTGGCTCGTGAAATGAACAACAAAACCCGCTGTTGTACCCCAAAATTTGCCCTCCCATTCTCTCAACATTTCTCATCACAAGGCTCTTGAAGATCAAGATCCAGTTAGGGTTTCATCTGCTCAAGACTTCTCCTTGCACTGTTGACCCAAATTAGGGTTTGTGTTTGCACAAAGATGTTTTGACCTAAAATGCCTAAGATGACCTTCTCAATTCATATTGGACTCATAAGTTTGTCCATACCAAGTTTCAAGCCTTGAATCAAATTTTTGCCCAGTCAATTGGACAGTTGACCTAGAAATCAGCTGTATTGGGGAAAAAGTCAACTGTGACCAATTGACAGTCAAATCTCATGCAAATTGACCCACATCAACATTATGAACTCACATAGACCATTTGATCAAGTTTGGATCACAATTCCACAAGAAATTTGATCAGATCATCAAAAGGGCAAAATGGTCATTTTTAGGGTTTTGACTGCACCAAGGCAATTTTTGACTGTTTGACCTAGCAAATGGCAAACCAAGCTCACATATAGACTCAAGAGCCCCATGGAATTATCTTAACATGCTCAACAAGTGCAAAAGATCCCAAATACACAAGATTGATAGTTGAATTTCTCAGTCAATTGATCAATTTTGACTGTATACTGAAAAGTCAAACTTTGACTTTTTGGTCAAAATCAAGAGTCAAGATTCATTTTTCATCAAAACATGACAAATCATGAAACTTGTTCCCCAAGAAATCAAAAAATGCAAATTAGGGTTAGAAATGAGAATTTTTCATAACTTAGAATTTTTCTAAGTTATGAAAAACCCTAATTTTTTTCCAACTTTGCCCCACTTTCTCACCAAGATTCATTTGGATTCAAACAAAAGTCAAAACATGAAAGTTGTAGCTTGTTGCATAATCTACAACTTTGATTCACAAAGTTTTCCCAAATGAGGCTTGTATCTCAAGTTACAATTTTTTGAATAAGGGCACTAAACCATTCTTAACTTAGTGAAATTTTAACCTATTTTGGCAAGGTTTTCTATCCAACTTCAAGGCCATTTTCCATACACTTTAACTTAGAATTTCAATTTGCATTTCAAATATGGATTGTAGTACACATTCCAAGCTTTCCAAAATGTCCAAGAACTCATCAAACAACCTCATAACTTGAGAGAATCGAATTCCACAATATGGCAAAAACTCACTTTTGAATTGGTCATGTACATGTTCATAACTTAGGCCATTTTCAAGTCAGCATAGTTTGTGCTACATTACAGGTCCTTAAACCATCCAACACTCAATAATTTAATGCATATTCATTGTGTTAAAGTGTTGTTCTTTAAGTGCAAGCATTACATACAAGTTTAATCCATTTATGGAAAAAGCAAAATGGCCATTTTTGCAAAAGCAAGCTTTATGTCCAATTGAAAATCCAACAAGTACAGATGAAATCTAATTGGCACAAGATTATGAGCAAAACACTCCGATAAAGACAAGGTTAGCAGCATGCTTAAGGATCCCCTACTTTCCTAAAACATCAAGTTGGCTTTGTTTGCTTAAGTGTGAAGAAAAGTATCATAACATAACACAACTTCTCTCTCAGCATTAGAACACAGAAGAAAACATTGTAGACACCTTCTAATCATCCAACCCAAGCTAGAACACGAGCCCTTGGCCTCCCAAACACTCCCATTCCCAGAATCACTCTCAAACTGCAAAAACAGGGCAAGGCCTGCAGTTTGAACACCATCTCTCATTCCTTGCATGTTTTCTTGACCAAAGCTCATCAAACACATTCCCTAGCATCAATGCAAGCTAACCAAAACCTAAAACATGACCTGTAATTCCTCTAACCAGTTCCACCATTTTCACTTTTCTGATTTGCAGGTGAAGAGCTCTAGCACGATTCAAAAGGTTTCAAGACAAAGTAAAGCTTGGAATAGCATCCCTGGACATCAAGGAAGCTATACCAATCATCACTTTGCACTGAAAGTTTCTCCATTGCCAGATAGAACTTCAACTGAACAGGTAAGTTCATGGATTCGTATCTCTCTTATTAAGCATTGTTAGCTTTAGGTTTGTGAAGATAATATGTCACATTCATAGCCCTGAACATGCCCATGTAGTTAGATTTCATTTATATTATGTGTGCTGCAAGAATTTTGAGTCTGAACATGGCAGAAAACTTAGGTCAGGATTTGGGAATGTCAAAATTCTCTCTCATTTCTGAGAGTTAGGATGAGTTTTTTATATATTTGGAATCGTGATTCAATGCTTAACATTTCTTGTGTTGGAAGTTTGTGCAAAAAATCAAAGAATCCAAGTGTTTGAATAGGAAGAACAGGCGCGCGTTTTTGTTCAGAGGTTGAAGAAGAAGTGATCTGGGCTGGGCTTGTTGTTGCATTTTCTCTTCACACACTCATTTCACTTTAACACCCCCTGAGCCCATTTGATTTATTTCAATGTTTTTTTGACTTTTCTTTTTTCATTCTGATTTATTTATTTTTGCTTATAATATAAAAAATATAAAAATTATTTTTCTCACCATTTTTGAATTTATAGGCATTTATTTGTTTATTTTAAGTTATTTGTACATAAATATATATATATATATATATATATATATATATATATATATATATATATATATATATATATATATATATATATATATATATATATATATATATATATATATATATATATATATATATATATATATATATATATATATATATATATATATATATATATATATATATATATATATATATATATATATATATATATATATATATATATATATATATATATATATATATATATATATATATATATATATATATATATATATATATATATATATATATATATATTATTTAGAATAAATAGAAAAAAATAATACAAATATACTTTCTTTTCTGATTTTATTGCATTTTCCCTTTTGAAAATATTTTATACAAAATATACTTTTTATATAAATATTAAATATTATTATTTTTATATATATAGTATTTATTTCATAAATAATAAAGATATATATATATATATATATATATATATATATATATATATATATATATATATATATATATATATATATATATATATATATATATATATATTATATATATATATATATATATATATATATATATATATATATATATATATATATATATATATATATATATATATATATATATATATATATATATATATATATATATATATATATATATATATATATATATATATATATATTAATATACTTAGGGCAAAAATACTAAAATACATACATTTTTTATTTTATTAATATTTGACATGAAAAATACTTTTTATAAATATACTTCATTTTATTTTATTTTGCACATAATAAATAAATATTTGTGTAAATTAAATAATGTATATATTACTTAATAAAAATTAGGGTTTTACCCTTAAAACATAAAAAACTCCAAAAATAATACTTTTTTTATTTTATTTATTTAACATAAATAATACCTTTTTTTTACATATAAAAATCTTTTTTTTCATTTTGCATCTTTATTGTATTTTCCATTTAATTTATGCAATTAATTACTTGTAAATGTTCCAAAAATGATGTAATAGCTAGGTTTAATTTCTTTGTCTAAATATCCCCCCATTTGAACATTTGTACCCCCCTTCCCATATTGTGTTGTAATAGTGTAGGAATTTTACTTTTCGCACTTTAAACGCTTTCTAAATATACCATGCTAGAATTAGGGTTTGTATGCAAATAAAAGGAACCAAATTAGTTTGACCTAATTTAAAGATAAACAAGCATGAAATTGGACAACACATATCACACTTGCACCCCTAGGGTATTCCACTTTGTTGCCTTCAAATAAATGGGCCATTTTGCATGTTAGGTTTCTTTGGGTAAAACAAACAATCAAATGATCATAGTCCCTCGATGACGCTTTCGAAAAGTTGCCTAAAATGATCAAGCCCCTTTCAAAAAGAAATTGCCCAAAGATACTTAGCACTATTGCAATTATGGTCCAAACGATGACCCGCGCCCGTCCCTTTCACCTCCTAATACAAGATTGTCCACCAAATGCAATGGTGGAACAAAATTGTCAAAATGGTTAAAACATAGTAAAAATCTTTGAGAACTTTAGGGTAGATAGCTCTTAAGTACTTGTCCACTTGCCAAAGAAAACTCTTGCCTATTTCCAAACCACACTTCACAAACACTCTCAAAACAAACTTTCAAAAACCTTGGAACATCTTTTCAAAAAGACAAAACACCTTTTGTAAAACATTCGAGTAAAGAATTGTTACAAGGGTAGCCTATACAGGGCATCTTTTCAAAACATTTTCAAAACCACACACCGAGCACCATTTCAAACAATTGAAAACCAAGGCAAGTTGATCTAAGCAAGTACCTAAGAGCCCATGGATAACCATGGATAGAAAGGGTGCTAATACCTTCCCTTTCTATAATCTACTCCCCGAACCCAAGAAAAATCTCAAAGGTTTTTGCTGTGCTTTTTAAACCTTTCCTTAGGATAAAATAAAAAGTCGGTGGAGACTCTTGCTCAACCGAAACATTTGCGAAAACAAACGCAAAACCATAGTCAGTTCTCCCACCGTATCACAGAACTGGCGACTCTGCTGGGGACAAATTTAAAAGTGGATTAACCTTAGGGCTTAGATCACCTTCTTGCATGACTAATTGTTTGATTTTTTTGCTTTATATCTTGGCTCTATTATTTGGGTTTGCAATCCTACACCCGGATTTTGGGAAACATTCATAGATAGCAATACGTTGTGGAAACTGTGCGGGGTATACCGACACGGTCGAAGCAATAGCTATATTAGTGCGACATATTTGTGAGTACCGGTAACCCTTGAGTTCAATCAAGGAGAGTACGGGGCTGCTGAGTGATGTCACTAAGCACTAATGACCTAGAACCTTACTTGACCATCTTGGCCTTTTATTAGGAGTAGTGAGATGACCGGCTTTGGTGCAGTCCGAAGTTGGTAGATACTCGATACTACACTCATTGAGGGTTGTTTTCTTAGAATATTTTGGTCGCTAGTTAAGTGGCTAAACCAAAACAATGAACAATGAAAACAATCCCGTGATATTGAGCTCCTTAGAACCCGGTTACTATTTATAGGATAGGTTTTTTTAAGCCAACTACACTCAAGAGGGTACTTACCTATGAAACCTCATGCAAGCCTGAAACTAGGGTTTGGTGTGATTTGCCTGTACATATGTCTGTGCATACATCATAAACATCATAAAACATCATATGCATTCACTAACCATTTCAAGGGTTTTGGATCTTCATCTTTGTTCTTGTTTTGAAGGACATGGAAATTCCTCGCAGAAACACCATTCAAGTCAACCTTGTGAGAATCTCACCTCAACTCAAGGATCTCACCTCAAGAATTCCGGAAAACTCATCCTTCAGTGAAAGACATGGTAGATTGCTCAGCCTAGTCAACACCAACATTGAAGAGAACATGATGAAAGTGCTATTCCAGTTCTTTGACCCTCTTCACCACTGTTTCACTTTCCCCGACTACCAGTTGGTGCCCACTTTGGAGGAGTTTTCTCAACTCCTGAGAATTCCTATCCTTAATCAACTACCCTACAACGGTACGGAAAAGGAACCGAAGCCTGAAGATGTTGCTCGAGCACTACATCTACAACCATCTGACATCAAGGGGCATTGGGAAACTAGAAGCAGCGTCAAAGGATTCTTAGCAAAATTCTTGTTTGAGAAGGCACAAGAGTGTTGGAATTCATTGGACCTACAAGCCTTCGAAGAAATTGTGGCACTCCTTATCTATGGGTTGGTCTTGTTCCCAAATCTTGACCAGCTGGTAGATGTCAATGCCGTCAAAATCTTCTTATCCAGAAATCCAATACCAACATTGCTTGGGGAAATTTTTCACTCATTTTACACACGAACAATGCGAAAGAGGGGTGTTCTCATGTGCTGTACTCCTCTCCTTCCAAGGTGGTTTATTTCGCACCTTCCAAAATCTATCTTGAAGAATGACCAAGGTTCAAGGTGGTCCCAACGGTTGATGACTCTTACTCATTCTGATGTGCATTGGTGTTCTAGGTCCAGAGAAAATGTCATCATTGTCGTTCATTGTGGAGAATTTCCTAATGTTCCTTTACTTGGAATCAGAGGAGGTATCACCTACAACCCTTGACTAGCTTTGAGGCAATTTGGATATGCACAGAGGGATGGTCCTCATGATATGTTGATTCCTGACCTAGTTTTTGACTTCGACAACGATGCGCAAGGACTTCGCCAAAGATTCATCAAAGCTTGGGGAAGACCCAACAAGGTTGATAGCAAGACTCTGGGACACAAGAACTCCATCCCTCTTGAGCCCTATCTCAAGTGGGTACGAGCCCGAGCCCAAAGTCTAATGATGCCTTATCCTCATGTACTCCCAGTGATTAAAGAGCTCGTCAATGAAGGAGAGGTTCCCTACACCATCCTACATCCAGACATGCCTACATCGTGGGAGGAAATGCAGAAAAGTTGGATTCAGCTCAAGGAGGAACATAATACTTTCGAAGCCAGCTTTTATGCTAGTGAGAAGAAGGTTCTAGAGCTTACCCGCCGACTCCATGAGCAAGAGGCCCTCAACACCTACATCGCACCAAAGAGGATGTGCAATGTCTTTTTGCCTTGAGAAGTTATTTTGTAATATTTGGCCCATGGGGCATTTATGTACTAACAAATTTCTTCTTATTAATATGACGTGCGTTCTTCTTTGTCTGAAACAATTTTGAATGTCCTAAATCCTTGAATGCATTGCATACATAAGCATACCATTCATCATGTGCATAAGCAAGTCTCACTCCAGGTTTCCTTATCTGTCTGTTGTTTATTTCAGTAGGATGGATCTCGAGCAAACAGTCAAAGACCTGCAAGCTCAGAATGCACAGTTCCAGCAACTCCTGATGACCTTGGCTAAGGGTCAGGAGGATATCAAAACTCAATTGGGGAACAAAGACCCAGTGAAGAAGAAGAAAAAGAGACTCGGGGTGGCTACTTTGGGGAGAATATTTGACGGAGAAGCTCGGAGAGTGCTTGAATTTCCTCCTATCTCTGATGAAGGAACCATCAAAGGAGGTGGAGCTGCGGTACCTTCCGAGTCTGATGCGGAAGAAGAGGAGGTCGAAGAGGATGAAGATTATTCTGATCAGCAATACCCTCTAGCTGGTGATAAATACAAGGGTTTAGAAGACAGGTTGGCCGCCATGGAGCTACAAAGAGTACCGGGTTTGGATTTTGAAGACTTGGGTTTGGTCGCCGGGATTGTGATTCCCCCAAAATTCAAAGTGCCAGTGTTTGTGAGGTATGATGGGCTGTCCTGTCCAAAAATGCATCTCAGGTCCTACGTGAGAAAGATCCAACCCTATACGGCAAATAAAAACCTTTGGATTCATTTCTTTCAAGACAGCCTTTCTGGAGCTCAGTTGGAATGGTTTTATCAGCTAGAGGGAACCAGCGTCCGAAATTGGGAAGATTTGGCCACCGCTTTCTACAAACAATACCAGTATAATTCTGACCTTGCTCCTACTCGTACCCAACTTCAGGGTATGTCACTAGGAACAGGCGAGGGATTCAAAGAATATGCACAAAAATGGAGAGATTTGGATGGCAGGGTGCAGCCTCCTTTAACCGACCGCGAACTTGTTGATATGTTTCTAGGGACCCTATCTGGGCCATTTTTCAATCATCTAATTGGTAACTCTTCCGTAGGGTTTACCGATTTGATCTTAACAGGCGAAAGAATAGAAGCTGGCATCAAGTTAGGAAAGATTCAGAAGGGTGTTGCTGCAAGTGTTGAGAAGAATCCTTTTAAGAAGGAAACAAATGTGGTATATTCTCAGAGAAGAGCAGGGAAGACGGAGCATCGGCCAACTGTGGGGGCCGTAATGATTCAAAACACTCCAAGTGAGCAACCTCGCTATAACCAGTCCAGACCAAATCAACAACGGGTGGAACGGCCACAACGACAGTTCACCCGCATTAATATGACTCCAGCACAAGTGCTTCCCCATCTGTTGAAGTTGAATCTTGCAACCATCAAGGAGGCACCAAAGAATGTGAATACGTCCTCTCCGCATTATCATGCCAATGCTAAATGCGCCTACCATTCAGACAGTGTTGGACACGACACCAATGATTGTTGGGCACTCAAGCATAAAATCCAAGACCTGATAGAGGCGAAGGAGGTGGAATTTGATGCTCCGGAGAAGCCCAATGTGATATCTGCACCCATGCCAAAGCACGGCCGAAATGTCAATGCCATTGAAGAAGATTTGTATGTTGTTGATGTCGATGATCTGACTACTCCATTGCTAACCATTAAGTTGAATCTGTTGAGGGCCGGGATCTTCACGGGATGTAAGGAAGACTGCTATTGTTGTTACTCTCTTCCGTTTGATTGTCCGTTACTGAAGGAAGGCATCCAAGGCCTTATGGATAGTCGACAAATTTTGTTTGAAAAAGTTTCTGTTGTTCCAGTTCATACTGAAGATGTCTCAATCATAACCATTCACGCCAATCTTTCCAAGGCCGTCAAAAAGCCTGTTAAGATTACACCAGCCGCGAAATCTGTTCCTTTGAAGATAACAATGCCAGGGCCTGTTCCCTATGTTTCTGAGAAATCGATACCTTGGAACTATGGTGGTGACGTCTACTACCATGGTATCAAGCAAATCGAAATAACTGAAGAAAGTTCGGATGATGAAGAAGCCAACATTAGTAACATTGCGGGCACTAGCAAAATCACCAGGAGCGGGAGAATATTTTCTCCAGAGATTGCCCCTCCAAGAGCAATCTTTGGACCCTCGTCAGCTGATAAGGTCATCCCTGCACCAATAAAACTTTCTGCTAGAACTCCTTTGATTGAAGACGTTGTTGTTCCTAGTACTGTCTCTCCTACCGCTGCTGACAAAGGTAAGGGAATCCAAGATGAGCCCGTCAGGACGAGGGCTCAACCCTTGGTTATCCCGGAAACCTCCAAGAAGGAAATGGATGAGATTTTGAGGATAATCAAAAGAAGTGATTACGATGTGGTAGAACAGCTGGGGCAAACCCCCTCCAAGATTTCCATGCTGGCACTACTACTTTGCTCGGAAGCGCACGCTAAAGCTCTGATAAAATTCCTGAAGGCAGCCCATGTGCCCCAGGAAACCTCTGCAGATCAGTTCTAGAATTGCGTGGCTAGCCTGACTGCGGACAATGGATTAGGGTTCTCTGATGCCGACCTAACTCCTAAAGGTAGAAATCACAATGATGCTTTGCACATCTCAGTCGAGTGCCGAGGAACCACTCTCGCGCATGTCTTGGTTGACACTGGTTCGTCGCTGAATGTATTGCCTAAGAAGGCCTTGGACCGACTAGATTGTGAAGGGTTGGAATTGAAGCCGAGTGATATTGTTGTCAGAGCTTTCGATGGTTCGAAGAGAATGGTCCATGGAGAGGTTGAAATTCCCATCAAGATAGGCACTGAGGTGTTTAAATCCACTTTCTATGTGATGGACATCCGTCCATCATACTCTTGCTTGTTGGGTAGACCTTGGATACACCATGCTGGGGCAGTCACCTCCTCCTTGCATCAGATGTTGAAGTATCCTGTCAAGGGAAAGATCATTATTGTCCATGGCGAAGAAGAGTACATGATTAGCCACTTAAATTCTTTCCGGTATGTGGAGGTTGAAGGAGAGTTCATTGAGACACCGTTTCAACATTTCGAAGAAGTCCTTCCTGAAATAGCAGTAGCAAAGTTGGCGGCTGAGACACCGAGACAGATGGCCAGGATGGCATCTCTGGAGGACGCAAGGCCCGCAATAAAAGAAGGGAAGAATTCAGCATGGGGGCAGTTACCTGACATTCCACATAAGATAGACAAATTTGGATTAGGGTTCACAGCCGCTGGCCAGAAAGCTATGCGCCGTGCGAAGATCGAAGGGGCGCCAGTCAAAATTTCTCCCTACGGAATCAACGCTTTGGAGGATGAAGACAAAGAGAGTAACATCGAAGAGTGGATCTATCCAACTGTCAAAGGGGGGTTGAGCAACTGGGAGGCAAAAGACTTTGTCCCCATCACTTTTATTCATCAGTAATTTATCTGTTAAACATTTCTTATTTGGTCTGTAATATTTATTTTCAAACAATCCGTACACTATCTTTTCACCTCCTGCCTTGCCCGGGGCATGTAGGTCCACTTGTAAGGGTTTTGATTATTTTTCATATCCATATGCCATGTTTAATGATTCATTGGACGTTTTTCATTTGATAAACTGCTTGTGTTCATTTTCTTTCCTTTTGCATTTTTTGTTTAAGGATGGCTATCCCTTACACACACCCACACTCACCAATGCAGGTACCCATCCACTCCGGATTCCATGGGTGACGATTCTGCTATATCTTTCAATAACTCTGAAGATCTGGTCAATCTAGCTGAGTATGAAGATGACGAAGGTTGTGAAGTACCTGGGGAACTAGCCAGACTTCTACAGCAAGAGTAAAGGGCCATCTTACCTCACGAAGAGTCATTGGAAAATGTCAACTTGGGAACCGAGGAGGACCGGAAGGAGGTGCAAATGGGTGCCAATCTGGAACCGAGTGTCAAGGAACGCCTGATATGGTTGTTGAATGAGTATGTTGAAATCTTCGCTTGGTCTTATGAAGACATGTCGGGTTTAGACACAGACATCGTGGTTCACCGTCTCCCCACAAGAGAAGACTGTCCACCGATCAAGCAAAAAGTTCGCCGAATGAGGCCTGACATGTCTGAAAAGATCAAAGCAGAAGTAATGAAGCAATTTGACGCTGGCTTTCTGGCTGTTACGTCCTATCCTCAATGGGTCGCTAACATCGTGCCAGTACCTAAGAAAGATGGCAAAGTCAGGATGTGTGTGGACTACCAGGATTTGAATAGGGCCAGCCCCAAAGATGACTTTCCACTCCCACACATTGACATTTTAATCGACAATACAGCTCAGCATAAAGTGTTTTCCTTCATGGATGGGTTCTTGGGCTACAATCAAATCAAAATGGCCCCCGAGGACATGGAGAAAACTACTTTCGTCACACAATGGGGCACTTTCTGTTACAAAGTGATGCCGTTCGGGCTGAAGAATGCAGGGGCAACTTATCAACGTGCCATGGTAGCTTTATTTCATGATATGATACATCATGAGATTGAAGTTTACGTAGACGATATGATAGCTCGGTCACAAACAGAGGAAGAGCACCTTGAACATCTGGAGAAGCTATTTGCCAGGTTAAAAGAATACAAGCTCAGGCTGAATCCAAGTAAATGCACTTTTGGAGTTAGGTCTGGTAAACTCCTGGGATTCATTGTAAGCAACAAAGGCATTGAAGTCGATCCCGCAAAAGTAAAAGCAATACAAGAGATGCCTGCTCCCCGTACTGAAAAGGAGGTTAGAGGATTCTTGGGGCGCTTGAACTATATTTCCAGATTCATCTCGCATCTGACTTCTACCTGTGAGCCAATTTTCAAACTCTTGAAAAAAGATCAGGTAGTCGAGTGGAACGACGATTGTCAAGCTGCTTTTGATAGAATCAAGGAGTATTTGCTAGAACCTCCTATTCTGATGCCACCCGTCGAAGGAAGACCATTGATCATGTATTTGACCGTCTTGGATAACTCAATGGGGTGAGTTTTGGGCCAGCATGACGAGTCTGGTCGAAAAGAGCATGCTATTTATTACCTTAGCAAAAAGTTTACCGACTGTGAGACTCGCTACTCACTGCTCGAGAAAACTTGTTGTGCTTTGGTATGGGCTGCTCGCCGACTAAGACAGTATATGTTGACTCATACTACCTTGTTGATTTCCAAAATGGACCCTATCAAGTATATTTTCGAAAAGCCCGCTTTATCTGGAAGGATAGCTAGATGGCAAATGATCTTAACTGAGTATGACATCCAGTACACCACCCAAAAAGCTATAAAAGGGAGTGTACTAGCTGACCATCTGGCTCATCAGGCTATCGAAGATTATCAACCCATGAGATTTGATTTCCCGGACGAGGACATCATGAATTTGGACAACATTGAAGGTAACGGACCGTATGACGGACCCGAAAAAGGATCCCGATGGATCCTGTACTTTGATGGTGCTTCAAATGCACTTGGAAACGGTATTGGCGCAGTACTCATTTCTCCGGAAGGTTGTCACACTCCTTTCACGGCCCGACTTTGCTTCAGCTGCACAAACAACATGGCTGAATATGAAGCTTGCATCTTTGGTCTCAAGGCTGCTATAGACTTGGGGATCAAATCTTTGATCGTATTTGGGGACTCGGCTTTGGTTATCAGTCAAATCAAAGGAGAGTGGGATACCAAGCATCCTAATCTTATCCCATACAAAGAACATGTCATGACGTTGTTGCCTCATTTCGAGCAAATTACCTTCGAGCATTTCCCGCGAGAAGAGAATCAACTAGCAGATGCTCTAGCCACAATGTCCTCCATGTTTAAACTCAACTGGGATAACGAGGCTCCCCAAATCACCATCGAGCGAATGGATGAACCTGCGCATTGTCACGAGATTAATACCGAAGAAGTAGTGGAACAACCTTGGTTCCATGAAATCAAAAGGTATCTCGAGACCAGAGATTACCCTGAAGGAGCTTCCGTAAATGACAAGAAGTTCTTAAGGAAATTCGCTGCTAAGTTCTTCCTGAGCAATGGCATCCTTTACAAACGAAGCCATGATTGTGTATTACTCCGATGCGTAGATAAAGCTGAAGCAGAGTTGATCATGACTGATATACACAGCGGCACATTTGGCACTCACTTGAGCGGGCATACAATGGCTAAGAAGATCCTAAGGGCAGGCTATTACTGGTCTACCATGGAAGCTGACTGCCATCAACATTCCCGTACTTGCCACAAATGTCAGGTCTATGCTTACAAAGTTCATATCCCTCCGGTCCCTCTCAATGTTCTGACTGCTCCGTGGCCCTTTGCAATGTGGGGCATTGATATGATTGGAGAGATCAAGCCCACGGCTTCCAATGGACATCGCTTCATCCTGGTTGCCATTGACTATTTCACCAAATGGGTCGAAGCAGCTTCCTTCGCCTCTGTTACTAAAAATGTGGTTGCCCGCTTTATCAAGCAAAATCTCATATGTCGGTATGGTGTTCCAGACAGGATCATCACAGACAACGGTACGAATCTGAATAACACGATGATCACTGCATTGTGCGAATAGTTCAAGATTTATCATCACAATTCATCTCCCTATCGGCCGAAGATGAACGGTGTTGTTGAAGCTGCGAACAAAAACATTAAGAAGATCATTCAGAAAATGACAGTCACTTACAAAGACTGGCATGAGATGTTACCGTTTGCTCTACATGGATACCGTACGACGACACGTACTTCAACTGGGGCAACCCCATTTTCTTTGGTTTATGGCATGGAAGCTGTTTTGCCTATGGAAGTTCAGATTCCTTCTCTAAGGATTATGAAGGATGCAGGTCTGAATGAAGATGATTGGATGCAGACTCGACTTGATCAACTCAATCTGATCGACGAAAAGCGACTTGCTGCTATATGCCATGGTCAGACGTATCAAAAGCGGATGATCAAGGCCTTCAATAAGAAAGTCAGACGTCAAGTGTATCAAGTCGGAGATCTCGTGATCAAGCGGATTATCTTGCCGCAAAGTGATCCCAGGGGCAAATGGACTCCTACATATGAAGGACCATTTGTGATCAAAAGCATATTTTCTGGTGGGGCGATGATTCTGACCACCATGGACGGCGACGATTTGCCACATCCTGCGAACGCAGACATAGTCAAAAGATACTACGCATAAAATAACCCAACAAGTCGAAAACCCGAAAGGGCGGCTTGGGCAAAAATGGGCATCCCGGTGGATCGAAAACCCGAAAGGGCGGTTCAGGCAAAAATTAGGGATAAAAACAAAAAAAATCTGTACACCCGGCAAGTTGAAAACCCGAAAGGGCGGCTTGGGCAAAAAGGGGTTTCCCGGTGGATCGAAAACCCGAAAGGGCGATTCAGGAAAAAGTTAGGGAATTAAAGCGTATGACTATGTCTCGTCGGATCACTTCAAGGACAATCTCTTCATCAACCAGTTCCAGGCTTCTGATCAATCCAGTCATCGTCAAACGAAGCATTGAATGGACATATATTCAGAGTTGTGAAAGCTATAGCGGAATGGAATCCCATGGAATTATTTCACATAGCCATCCTTATTTTATATGAATCTTTCAAATATTTACGACAAAATCCTCTTACTAGGATGATTGTCTCCTTTGTACAAATATACTCATAGAAAATCAATACAAATACTTTTCCCAGAAATTTGTGTCATTTCCTTTTCTTTTCTCTTGCACTATTTGTTTTATTTTGAGAAACGTCCAATGTTTTGTTAAACAGGCATATGCATTTGAACAGAATCATTTCCTTATGAACCAAGAAAGAGGATTACTGATAGGTCGAAGGTACAGTTGGATAACCTGATACCCTTTCAAAGGAAACCCCCAGGAGATTTGGAATCCATATCCCTAGTAAGTCTTGAAGCTCATCCTCAGTAGATTCTGGAAGCTTATCCCCCGCAGAGTACAGACGTCTCTCCCGAGTTTTATTCAAAGTTATTCCTCACAAGCCTTATAATTGGGTTATCCTCAGCTAACAACCACGGAAGATCGCACTCGCCAAAATTCTTCCTATCCCCAGCGGAGTTCATCAAAATTCCCCAGCAGTAACTTATCTTTACAATCCCCCAGCCAGAGGATCCTCAGGAATTCAATTCCCCTCAGAGTTTAAGTTTCAGAATCCCCAGCGAAGCAAGGCTAATGAACCTTCTCCCTACAGAGTTTTAGGAAGGAAAATCTTGAGTTCCCCAGTAAGGTCGCCAGAGATGCTTCCCTCCAAACGGAAGATTCTCAGTCTTGCATCCCCAGCATGAGTCTACTAGATTGGTACTCCCCAGTAGAAGTCATCAGGAATTCCCCAGAGGTTTGGTATACAACCCAAGCTCCTTATTCCCCAGCAACAGCCGAGGAATTATTCTTCCCGGCAGCAGTCAAGATGCTTTTATCTTCAGCCATCCAGGACTCTTCTATCCCCAGCAAGACAGCTCATCAGCTTACATGCGCATTCATTACATTCATATCATAAACATTGATATAACATATATTGCATCATACATTTCATGCAACATAATTTTGTGTTTAGCTAACGTTTTGTCCTTTTCAAGATAAGAATAAAAGGCTATCATTAATAGTTTCAGATGCAGTTTTACACGGACTCATCATCAGGCAACCCTACACCGGTTCCTCCTCAAATTTCAAGATTTCTGAAAACAGTTCACGGGTTCTCCAGTAACGTATGTTAACCTATCGCTTGTTCAGTTTCTTCTCAAGACTTCTAAAAATAGTCTATGGATTCTTCCCAACAACGGATGTTAATCTATCACTTGTTCAGATGCAACTTCTGAAAACAGTTTACGGACGCTTCCCAATAACGGATGCTGCTCTATTGCTTATTCAACTTCAAGACTTCTGAAAATAGTTCACGGGTTCTCCAGTAACGGATGTTAACTTATCGCTTGTTCAGTTTCTTCTCAAGACTTCTGAAAACAGTCTATGGATTCTTCCCAACAACGGATGTTAATCTATCACTTGTTCAGATGCAACTTTTGAAAACAGTTTACAGACGCTTCCCAACAACGGATGCTGCTCTATTGCTTATTCAACTTCAAGACTTCTGAAAACAGTTCACGGGTTCTCTAGTAACGGATGTTAACCTATCGCTTGTTCAGATTCTTCTCAAGACTTCTGAAAACAGCTTACGGATTCCTCCCTACAACGGATGTCAATCTATTGCTTGTTCAGACCCCTAGTTCAGAGATGGTCCAAAGCCTTGACACCTTCCTGATACTCATTCCAGATGGCATCTCTAAGCCCATCCCCGACAAGATTCTGTTGCCCCTCCAGATGGCATCTCTAAGCCCATTCCCGCATCCATTGCTTTGACGAGTGCAAATTTCCAGGCACTCTAGTGTCCAATCTCCTTTTACCCTCGAGTCACGAAAGGCAAACTTGCCAATCTAACTCTTCGGATTCAAGAAGATTGAACAGGGGCAACTGTTGTACCCCAAAATTTGCCCTCCCATTCTCTCAACATTTCTCATCACAAGGCTCTTGAAGATCAAGATCCAGTTAGGGTTTCATCTGCTCAAGACTTCTCCTTGCACTGTTGACCCAAATTAGGGTTTGTGTTTGCACAAAGATGTTTTGACCTAAAATGCCTAAGATGACCTTCTCAATTCATATTGGACTCATAAGTTTGTCCATACCAAGTTTCAAGCCTTGAATCAAATTTTTGCCCAGTCAATTGGACAGTTGACCTAGAAATCAACTGTATTGGGGAAAAAGTCAACTGTGACCAATTGACAGTCAAATCTCATGAAAATTGACCCACATCAACATTATGAACTCACATAGACCATTTGATCAAGTTTGGATCATAATTCCACAATAAATTTGATCAGATCATCAAAAGGGCAAAATGGTCATTTTTAGGGTTTTAACTGCACCAAGGCAATTTTTGACTGTTTGACCTAGCAAATGGCAAACCAAGCTCACATATGGACTCAAGAGCCCCATGGAATTATCTTGACATGCTCAACAAGTGCAAAAGATCCCAAATACACAAGATTGATAGTTGAATTTCTCAGTCAATTGATCAATTTTGACTGTATACTGAAAAGTCAAACTTTGACTTTTTGGTCAAAATCAAGAGTCAAGATTCATTTTTCATCAAAACATGCCAAATAATGAAACTTTTTCACCAAGAAATCAAAAAATGCAAATTAGGGTTAGAAATGAGAATTTTTCATAACTTAGAATTTTTCTAAGTTATGAAAAACCCTAATTTTTTCCCAACTTTTCCCCACTTTCTCACCAAGATTCATTTGGATTCAAACAAAAGTCAAAACATGAAAGTTGTAGCTTGTTGCGTAATCTACAACTTTGATTCACAAAGTTTTCCCAAATGAGGCTTTTATCTCAAGTTACAATTTTTTGAATAAGGGCACTAAACCATTCTTAACTTAGTGAAATTTTAACCTATTTTGGCAAGGTTTTCTACCCAACTTCAAGGCCATTTTCCATACACTTCCACTTGGAATTTCAATTTGCATTTCAAAGATGGATTGTAGTACACATTCCAAGCTTTCCAAAATGTCCAAGAACTCATCAAATAACCTCATAACTTGAGAGAATCAAATTCCACAATATGGCAAAAACTCACTTTTGAATTGGTCATGTACATGTTCATAACTTAGGCCATTTTCAAGTCAGCATAGTTTGTGCTACATTACAGGTCCTTAAACCATCCAACACTCAATAATTTAATTCATATTCATTGTGTTAAAGTGTTGTTCTTTGAGTGCAAGCATTACATACAAGTTTAATCCATTTATGGAAAAAGCAAAATGGCCATTTTTGCAAAAGCAAGCTTTATGTCCAATTGAAAATCCAACAAGTACAGATGAAATCTAATTGGCACAAGATTATGAGCAAAACACTCTGATCAAGACAAGGTTAGCAGCATGCTTAAGGGTCCCCTACTTGCCTAAAACATCAAGTTGGCTTTGTTTGCTTAAGTGTGAAGAAAAGTATCATAACATAACACAACTTCTCTCTCAGCATTAGAACACAGAAGAAAACATTGTAGACACCTTCTAATCATCCAACCCAAGCTAGAACACGAGCCCTTGGCCTCCCAAACACTCCCATTCCCAGAATCACTCTCAAACTGCAAAAACAGGGCAAGGCCTGCAGTTTGAACACCATCTCTCATTCCTTGCATGTTTTCTTGACCAAAGCTCATCAAACACATTCCCTAGCATCAATGCAAGCTAACCAAAACCTAAAACACGACCTGTAATTCCTCTAACCAGTTCCACCATTTTCACTTTTCTGATTTGCAGGTGAAGAGCTCTAGCACGATTCAAAAGGTTTCAAGACAAAGTAAAGCTTGGAATAGCATCCCTGGACATCAAGGAAGCTATACCAATCATCACTTTGCACTGAAAGTTTCTCCATTGCCAGATAGAACTTCAACTGAACAGGTAAGTTCATGGATTCGTATCTCTCTTATTAAGCATTGTTAGCTTTAGGTTTGTGAAGATAATATGTCACATTCATAGCCCTGAACATGCCCATGTAGTTAGATTTCATTTATATTATGTGTGCTGCAAGAATTTTGAGTCTGAACATGGCAGAAAACTTAGGTCAGGATTTGGGAATGTCAAAATTCTCTCTCATTTCTGAGAGTTAGGATGAGTTTTTTATATATTTGGAATCGTGATTCAATGCTTAACATTTCTTGTGTTGGAAGTTTGTGCAAAAAATCAAAGAATCCAAGTGTTTGAATTGGAAGAACAGGCGCGCGTTTTTGTTCAGAGGTTGAAGAAGAAGTGATCTGGGCTGGGCTTGTTGTTGCATTTTCTCTTCACACACTCATTTCACTTTAACACCCCCTGAGCCCATTTGATTTATTTCAATGTTTTTTTGACTTTTCTTTTTTCATTTTGATTTATTTATTTTTGCTTATAATATAAAAAATATAAAAATTATTTTTCTCACCATTTTTGAATTTATAGGCATTTATTTGTTTATTTTAAGTTATTTGTACATAAATATATATATATATATATATATATATATATATATATATATATTATTTAGAATAAATAGAAAAAAATAATACAAATATACTTTCTTTTCTGATTTTATTGCATTTTCCCTTTTGAAAATATTTTATACAAAATATACTTTTTATATAAATATTAAATATTATTATTTTTATATATATAGTATTTATTTCATAAATAATAAAGATATATATATATATATATATATATATATATATATATATATATATATATATATATATATATATATATATATATATATATATATATATATATATATATATATATATATATATATATATATATATATATATATATATATATATATATATATATATATATATATATATATATATATATATATATATATATATATATATATATATATATATATATATATATATATATATATATTAATATACTTAGGGCAAAAATACTAAAATACATACATTTTTTATTTTATTAATATTTGACATGAAAAATACTTTTTATAAATATACTTCATTTTATTTTATTTTGCACATAATAAATAAATATTTGTGTAAATTAAATAATGTATATATTACTTAATAAAAATTAGGGTTTTACCCTTAAAACATAAAAAACTCCAAAAATAATACTTTTTTTATTTTATTTATTTAACATAAATAATACCTTTTTTTTACATATAAAAATCCTTTTTTTGCATTTTGCATCTTTATTGTATTTTCCATTTAATTTATGCAATTAATTACTTGTAAATGTTCCAAAAATGATGTAATAGCTAGGTTTAATTTCTTTGTCTAAATATCCCCTCATTTGAACATTTGTACCCTCCTTCCCATATTGTGTTGTAATAGTGTAGGAATTTTACTTTTCGCACTTTAAACGCTTTCTAAATATACCATGCTAGAATTAGGGTTAGTATGCAAATAAAAGGAACCAAATTAGTTTGACCTAATTTAAAGATAAACAAGCATGAAATTGGACAACACATATCACACTTGCACCCCTAGGGTATTCCACTTTGTTGCCTTCAAATAAATGGGCCATTTTGCATGTTAGGTTTCTTTGGGTAAAACAAACAATCAAATGATCATAGTCCCTCGATGACGCTTTCGAAAAGTTGCCTAAAATGATCAAGCCCCTTTCAAAAAGAAATTGCCCAAAGATACTTAGCACTATTGCAATTATGGTCCAAACGATGACCCGCGCCCGTCCCTTTCACCTCCTAATACAAGATTGTCCACCAAATGCAATGGTGGAACAAAATTGTCAAAAGGGTTAAAACATAGTAAAAATCTTTGAGAACTTTAGGGTAGATAGCTCTTAAGTACTTGTCCACTTGCCAAAGAAAACTCTTGCCTATTTCCAAACCACACTTCACAAACACTCTCAAAACAAACTTTCAAAAACCTTGGAACATCTTTTCAAAAAGACAAAACACCTTTTGTAAAACATTCGAGTAAAGAATTGTTACAAGGGTAGCCTATACAAGGCATCTTTTCAAAACATTTTCAAAACCACACACCGAGCACCATTTCAAACAATTGAAAACCAAGGCAAGTTGATCTAAGCAAGTACCTAAGAGCCCATGGATAACCATGGATAGAAAGGGTGCTAATACCTTCCCTTTCTATAATCTACTCCCCGAACCTAAGAAAAATCTCAAAGGTTTTTGCTGTGCTTTTTAAACCTTTCCTTAGGATAAAATAAAAAGTCGGTGGCGACTCTTGCTCAACCGAAACATTTGCGAAAACAAACGCAAAACCATAGTCAGTTCTCCCACCGTATCACACCCGCCTTTCATTAAAGTTTGGAGGCTATGTTCGTACCTCGACATGCCTCTGTGGTTGAGCTTGTTCTGTCATCTGATAGAGAGGATCAGTCGACTGCTAATGCCCTTCGCTTGACAAGGACTTAGCTATAGTATTGTTTCAATTTTGTAGAGTTCCATGGTCGAGCTAGTGGTTCTCTAGTTAGGTGTTTGAGGTAATATGCCCTAGTGCCTATAGCTCCTTGGACGCGGTATGGTCCTTCCCTGTTCGCAACCAGTTTCCCTTCTCGGGAATCTTTCTGATTTCTCCACAAGGCTAAGCTGCTGACTTAGAATTTGCGTTTTATGACTTTGTTGTTATGGCGAAGGGCCATCTGTTTTTTCAGCGTGGCCTCGCGAAGAGCTTCTCTTAATCAGATTTCCTCGACTAAATCGAGCTCTTCTCGTAAGGCCTCTTCGTGGAACTCCTCGTCAAGAGGGACTTATGTCTCCTGGATGGCTCCATGATTTCCACAGGGATGATTTCCTCGGTGCCATAGGTTAGTCGAAACGGGGTCTCACAAGTCGTTGAGTGCGGAATTATTTGGTAGGCCCATAGGACATTGTGCGGTTCTTCGACCCCACCCTCTTTTAGCCTCGCCCAGTCTACACTTGAGTCCTCACAAGATGAATTTATTCGTGGCTTTGGCTTGCCCGTTGGTTTGAGGGTGTTCGACCGAGGTGAAGTGATTCTTGGCGCCGAGCTTGGCAACAAAGTCTTGGAAACCTTGATCTGTGAATTGCGTCCCGTTTTCGGTGATGAGCGCTTGTGGTATCCCAGACCGAGCAAGTATGTTTCGCTTGTAAAAATGCAGGATATTATGTGAAATGATTTTGGCCAGGGCCTCGACTTCTATCCACCTTGTGAAGTAGTCGACCGCCATGATCATGAATTTATTTTGATACGAGCCTTGCACGAAGGGTCCGAGGATATCCATACCCCACCAGGCAAACGGCCACGGGGATGACAGTGTTTTGAGCCCGTGCGGGGGCACGAGGTGCATGTCTGCGTGCCTCTGACACTTGTCGCATTTCTTGACGTGCTCCTTTGCATCTTGCTGCATGGTCGGTCAATAATAACCTGCTCGCAGTGCCTTTCGTGTCAGAGATCTTCTTCCCAAGTGTTAGGCATTGATTCCCTCGAGGATTTCCCACAGTATTTATGGAATTATGGATTCATCAGCATATTTCAAGAGCGGGATGGAGAATACCGCCGATAAAGTTTGTGCTCGAGTACCACATAAGAATATGCTCGTCGTTTAGTCGATGCTGCCTCCCTTTGGTCAACAGGAAGTTCATCCTCTGTCAGGAAGTTGAACACCAGGGACATCCAACATGAACTATCCCCGATGGAATTTACCTTGGGTGCTACAGTGGATGTTTCAATGCTCGGGCGAGAAAGGGATTCTTGGATGACGGATTTGTTCCAACCTTTATTCTTTGTGCTTGCGAGCTTTGAAAGTATGTCCGCTCGCGTGTTCTGTTCGCGAGGTATATGTTTGATTTCTGTTTGGTCAAACCTCTTCATTTGTTCCCTGAATAGATTTAGATATTCGACGAGGTTGTTGTTCTTGGCCTAGTACCCCCCTTATACTTGAGAAGCGACAAGTTGGGAGCAAGTGAAAATTTGTATTTCCCGAGCATCCAAATCCTCGGCCAGTCTTAATCCTGCGAGCAGGGATTTGTATTTGGCTCCATTATTCCATGTCGGAAAGGAAAAGGGTGAGGGAGTACTCAATCATGATGCCTTCCTCGTTCTCAAGGAGGATTCCTGCTCTGCTCCTGTCGAGATGGAAGCTCCATCTACAAAGATGGTCCACTTATACTTCTTCCCTATAGGGGAATTGTGAGCGATCATATCTGCGACGAAGTCGGCTAGTGGTTGGGCTTTGAGGGCCTTCCTACTCTCGTACTGGACGTCAAACTCCGAGAGCTCCAAGGACCATTTCAGCATTCGACCGACTATGTCTGGTCGGCAAAGGAGCTGCCTCACGGGTTGGTCTGTTCTTACAATGATCGTGTGGGCCAGGAAGTCGTGTCTAAGTCTCCTCGCCACGTTGATGAGGGATAAGACTACTTTTTTAATCTATTTATATCTGACCTCGGTGCCTTGTAGCCCTTTGCTCATAAAATATACTGGTTTTTGCCCTTCTGGAGTCTCGCGAATGAGGGCCGCGCTTACGGCCTCAGTGGAGACGACCATGTAAAGGAATAAAGTTTCCCTGTTCTCAGGCCACGACAGCCCGAGCGACTGCGAAAGGCTTTGCTTGAGGTGGAGGAGGGCTTGCTCGCGTTCCTTGGTCCACTCAAAATCCGCTTCTTTGCGTAAAAGCTTGAAGAATGGTAGCGCGTGTTGCACAAACTTTGCTACGAAGCGGGAAAGCGAGGTGAGCATATCGTTTAGAACTTGTATGGATTTCTTCGAGCTAGGCGTGGGAAGTTCATAGAATTCTCGGCACTTCTCGGGGTTGGCTTTGATTCCCTGTTTGGTCAAATAGAAATTGAGGAACTTACCCGCTTTAACCGCGAAGGTGCATTTCTCCGGTTGAATCTCATTTTGCACTGTCTCGCTTGGGCGAAGACTCTTTTGAGATGGGCAGCATGGTCGGTTTATGTTTGAGATTTGATGATCATGTCGTTCATATATACCTCGAGAATGTTGCCAATCTCGTCGTGAAAGACTTTGTTCATCATCTGCTGGTATGTTGCCCCCGTGTTTTTTAGGCCGAAGGGCATTATGTTATAGTAGTAATTGCCTGAGCCTGTCATGAAGGCAGTGCAATGCTTGTCACTCATGGCCATTGGAATTTGGTTATTGCTCGAGTAGGCATCCATGAATGATAAATTTTTATAGTCGGCCGAGTTGTCGACCAGCATATCAATGTTAGGTAAAGGAAAAGCGTCTTTAGGGCATGCCCGATTAAGATCAGTATAATCAACACACATTATCCATTTTCCATTACTATTTTTGACAAGTACAACGTTTGAGAGACAGGTTGAATATCGGGCCTCATAAATAAAATTTTCCTCTAGGAGGTCTTTTACAGTATTTTCAGCAGCCTCCGCTTTCTCAGGAGACTGCCTACGTCTATATTGCACTACTGCCCTAGCAGCTGGATCAATGGCCAATTGGTGACAGGCGACCTCGGGGTCGAGTTCGAGAATCTCTGCAGTGCTCCATGCGAATAGGTCTGCGTTCTCCCTTAAGCAATCTTTGATATGCTTCCTCGCCAAGTCAGGAAGCGCGTGCCGATCTTCACGCCTCTGTGAGGGTCTTCACCGAGGGGGGTGAACTCGAAGTCTCCGTCTGGGATTGGTCGGAGGAGTTCTTGTTCACCGTTGGGGCTTCATCTTTGCAGAAGCGGGTGTCGAGCAAGATGGAGTCGACCTTTGGTGGAGCCCTTTGTTCCTTTGTTCGAGCTGGCTGCGGTTCAGGTCGAGCGATGGTAGCTCTTTTGATAGGTCGCGCTCTAGTGTCTACCATGCTATGCCCTTTGGAAGCTGCATGAAAACATCTTCTGGGAGCCGAGATGTCCCCGTGGATGATGGTGACGTGCCTTCTTCGAGTTTAGAACTTCATCTTCAAATGGACAGTGGAGGACACGACGGTCAAGTCGGCCAATGTTGGTCTCCCTAGGATGCAGTTGTAGAGAGATGGGAAGTCGATCACTAGAAACTGCACCTTGATTTGTTGGGAGGCGGTATCTTCCCCAAAAGTGACTTAAAGCTCCATGTAACCCCACGGTTTAGAGGTTGAGCCATTGAAGCCTTATAGGTCGGACCCCACGTATGGTGACAGGTGGGTGTCGTCAAACTGTAAGGTTCGGAACAGATGATTGTACATGACGTCGATGGAACTTCCCTCGTCAACCAGAATATGGTGCACGTCAAAGTTAGCCATCCTTGCCCTCATCAGTAGAGGGATACTAGAGTTGGGGGACCCGTCGAGAAACTCCTCCAGGTAGAAGGTGATTGGTTCAGACTTTCCTTTGAACCTCTCAAGTGTCACTGCGTCCACCAATTCGTCGAGCTTCCTCTTTGCGGAGTTGATAGAGAGGTGATTGAATCCGCCACCGGTTATGACCATTACAGAGGGGAATTTTTCTCATATGTTGTGTGTGGATAATGGTTCGTCCACGTAGCTGTTGGGGACGTGGAAGTCCTTCGGCATTGTCACAGAGAAAGCTATTTGTATGGGGCCCGACTCGCCCGATAGTCGGGTTTCTTCCTCGACTTCTTTCACCTCACGGATGTCTCGATGAGGGGTGTCATTGCATTGGTTATACCCGAGTATGCTACCCTTGATAAGGGTCTCAATGGCAACCTTGAGGCGGATACAGTCTTCTATCAAGTGCCCATGACTCCGATTTTACTAACAGTACTTCGTCCTATCATTCTCGGGCTTCGCTGGAGTAGGTCGAGGATGTTTGACGCTGTCATCCTTGAAGTCGATATTGGAGCACTCTGTCAAGATGAGCTCGCGGTCAGTTGTCAGCGGAGTGTACTCTGAAACGCCCTGTCGATCCCCTGTGCTCGCGGGGATCTCGTGGTTTCTCATCCTCTCCCTTCTCGCCAGTCCTTCGAGAAGGGACCACGTCCTGGTGTCGTGGGATGTTGGCGGGTCCGTGATTCCTCTAGTCACAGGCTTTGTTGGCTGCCTCCTTTCCCTCGTAGTCCATGTAGGCTATGGTTTTCTCGAGGAGGACATCGAAAGAACGGAGAGTCTCAATGCCGAAGACCTTTCTGAATTCAGTGCCCGGGAGGAGTCCTCTCTTGAGCAAGTACCTCTTCATGTGATCGGTGCACGAGACCTGAATGGCCTCGCAGTTGGATTGATCAATATATTCCCTGAGGGTCTTGTCGCTTCTCTAGACGATAGCCTCAAGGGCAGCCTTAATCTTCGGGTGTCGATGAGACGCTGTAAAGGAGTTGGTGAACTGGTTTTTGAGGTTTCTCCAGGAGGTGATCGACCATGGGACGAGGTTGTTGTACCGGTCTATTATAGTTATCCTCAAGGTCGTGGGGAACAATCGATATTTGATCGGTCCCCCGACATTGTGATAATGGAGCATTGCCTCGAACCCGTCGATATGGTCGACAGGGTCTGCAATGCCGTCATATTCCTTCAGCTGGGGAAGTTTCTCCATTCCCCTGGAAATGGGAGCCTCCATGATCGCTTGTGATAAGGGAGCGTGAGGGTCGTCTTTATCGCTCCTGTAGGGAAAGTGGGAGGGGGACCAGTTATAATGGTGGTTGTAGTGATGGCCTTGGCCTCAGGGAGGATCCCTTGGCCGAGATTGTGTCTCTCCGTTTTCCATGTTTCTGTTTTCAGGGGATCTTCGTTCCCTGTGTGGGGGGTGAGGCCGCGTCTCCCGATGACTCTGGGAATTATTCTCTCCAACGTGGGGCGTCGCCCGGTCCGTCGGGGAGAGAGGCTTCACGATCTGTCTCGTCTGTGTCTCCGTGGGGGAGACTGAGGACGGTCTTCGTTCTAACGGGGAGGAGGAGTGTCAGGTCTCATGTGTCTCCTTGGGGCCTGACGAGTCTATTCGAGCGCTCTTAGCCGCTTGCCCTGTGAGAAGATCAAGTAGTTTGTTTGGTTGATGGTCGTGAACAGAGCTCTGGTCGTGGCATCAACGCCAGCAAGGACGGGGGACTTCTTGGAAAGTGTTTTACTCATAATTCTGGGAGGCATGGACATGCTCGTGTGGTCGAGAGTGGGATGATGAAGAGGCATTCATTTTGTCTCTACAGTTCTGCTCGAGACTGGCCATGTCGATGTCATTCCCGACGTTGTTGTGACCAATGTTGTCGCCAATGTTGTTGTTAATGTAGACGTGGTGAGCGTTTTGGCTGTTGTTGGCAGCGTAATCGACCATAACAATCAGAGTTTAATGAGAGATTACTTTGGTCTTGCGATGGAGACGGGGAAGCTAGTTTCTCACAGACGGCGCCACTGATCATACTTGGCCAGAAGGGACTTTCAAGGCCTTCAATATTTTTGTCAAGCAACAGTTTAATGTGAAGTGGGGGGTGGGGGGGGGGGGGGGGGGGATGGGGTACTTGCAAGATACTCCGATGCTAAAGTAAGATTGAGAGTGCTAGCAAATATGATAGTATGTGAATTAAAGAATCAATACTTGACCCTCTCAAGTGAGGGGTATTTATAGCCCCCAGTGCTGGGCCAAGATCTCCATCATTGGGCTGGGCAAGCAGGCCCAAAATGGAGACTGCTAGGTCCTACGCGTGTAGTGGGGGCCAGCACGTGGTCCCTAACTTAGATGGACACCTTCGAACTATCAGGAGGATATGGATGGGGTCTTTTCGGGACTAAGAGGACTCTGATATTCAGAGGTGTTGAGAGTCAGTCCTACGAGGAGGATGCTCGTGAGATACTTCTGTCTGTCGTGGACCCTCTCCGTCAGCTGTGAAGTTGTCCTCAGAGGACTCGTCTTAGTTGACAAGAAGAGTGGGATATGCTTGCGAGGTCCTTCTGATCGTTTTCGGCCCTCCTCACCATTCCTGGGATTGTCCCTGTAAGGCAAAGCCATGTCGACCAAAAGAACGAGGTTACTGCCCGAGTTAGTCGATGACAGTCGTTGTTAGCAGGTTATCCCACGTAGTACAATCGAATTGAGTCTTGTATAATATTTAGGCCAAATATAAACTCAGTCCAGAACAATAACCAATTTGTTTCTTTCTTAGAACAGGATCATACTCTTGTTGGCTAAGAGACATTTAACTACGTGTCCATGTAGTTCTTGATAGTAGTAGTATTAGTATATTGTTTTGTTTTTTGTTCTAATTAAACTCATTTTGTTAATATTTCTTGTCCTCTCCGTCAACTATATACTACTACCAAGTATTATATGCTATAGATAGTTTATGTTTTCTATTTTAGCTTCTCAAAATTGAAGAACTTCAAGTCATTAACTAATTAGCCATGTGTTGTTGCTGTGATGAGGGTTGCAAATTCAGGCCACTTGGTTTTCTCCTAGGCTTGCCTTTTGCTTTCTTGTCTCTCATAATCTCCCTTGTAGGTTTGATTGTTTGGATCGTTGGGTAAGTCCCTCTCTTTTAACATCTAGTATTGGCTATTTATAGTATTTTCTTTTCATTTTTTGAGGACTTGTGTATGTGTATGTTGCGATGGCAGGTTGACTTTGACATGCATATGTCCATGCTGCCTTTGCGTGACCCTCATGGTTGAGTTTGCTTTGGTACTCATAAAGGCTCCAATTTTGGTTATGGAGTGGTTCATCTACAAGATTCCATGTTAGAGATATTTGTATGTTTAAGTCTTTCACTCTATGAAGTACCGACTCCGACACAAACATTAGGACCGAACACAGACACTAACACTGATGTAAAAAACATATGACACCACCACCGCTATATATATATATATATATATATATATATATATATATATATATATATATATATATATATATATATATATATATATATATATATATATATATATATATATATATATATATATATATATATATATATATATATATATATATATATATATATATATATATATATATATATATATATATATATATATATATAATAGTATTCGATAATATTTGAGTTTTATTTATATACCTACAATTTAAAAAGTTAAAAAGTTTTTAATCAAAATAAATATTTTTAATTTTTTATAGATAACTTCGATTCAATACAAGATTAATAGTTTTAGATATATGTGAGGTCCGTCTAAAAAAAATGTAAATGGTGTGAAGTAAATCTCACAGACATGGTTAGTGTGTTATTAACTAACTTGTTGATGTATGTAACTAACTATATGTAAGTTAGAATATGGATTGTATATCAGAGTCATTAAGTTTTGAAGAAGCAATGCAAAGTAAAGTGTGGAAGAATGCTATGATGGAAGGGCTAAATGCAATGGAAATGAATAAAACATTGTACTTTACTGAGTTACAGAAGCATCAACACAAAATAATTGTCAAATTGACATATAGGCTGAAATTGAATACAGACGAGGTTGTGTCAAAGCACATATAGATCTTTTAACTAAGGCACTTCTAAATATAACAATCATGTTTTATATTTTCAACAACAGTTTACAAATCCATGAATTTTGTTAGATAAATAATTTTTGAATTAATTACCAAGAGTTTGAGATAATTTATTTTCTTTGGAGAAACATTTTTTTAATGTTTCTTTCATAATTTTTTGGTACTTGGCTTTCAAACTATTATTTACTTTTTCTTTTATAGTTTAGAAATACCTAGGTTTATTTATCGCATTATTGTTTATAAAATAAATGAGAATAAATAAATCGTTTTAAACTAAATCTCACACATTCAGAGACAAAAAATTTAAGAAAAATTTCCAATAACAATTTATAAATCTAAGAATTTTGTTTAGATATATAATTTTGAATTGACTATCAAAAGTTTTGAGAGAGTCTATTTTTTTAGTAGAACAATTTTAAATATTTGCTTCATAATTTTTTGGCACCTCAAACTTTTTACCTAATATGTTTAACATCTCCCTTTCGATGTCAGTATTACCTTCATACCTATTTTGAAAGGTGTTTCACATTTTCTTTTTAGTATTACAATTTGATACATAAGAGTACTCTTTAATACTTAAGGTATTCCTTATCAAGTATTTGACTTTCAAATTGTTTTGAACTTTTTATTTTTCTTCTATGGTTCAGAAGTTTCTATGTTTATTCTCCATTCCATTATTTATTAAGTGTGAGAATAAATGGATAATTTTCAATAGGATATATCTTTTACCATTAAAAAGTGGATGTTTTTTCATTGAAAGACTTATTTTAAAAGAATTGTTTGAAGTCATTTTTCTTGTGAGATGATTAGTCTTTAAATTGTAGAAATTACCATATGATATCAGTTGTTGACCAAGTGACTTCAACTAAAATATAGGTGTGAATTGTGTAATTTTTTTTTAAAGATCTTAAAGGAAAATATTGATTTTACTAGATATATTTTAAGAAAAGAGATGAAGCGTGAAAAATCAAATAACACAAATATAAAGAGATAAGGGAAAAGAAAGAACACACCATAAACTATATTGATTCATATTTGTTAATAAATATGGTTAAGTTTAACTCAACCATACAAAACCGACTTGTAAGATGATGAATGTCACTCTATATAAACTCTTTAGAGACTCTATCTCTAATCAACATGGAACTTGAGATCTTCTAAATACACCTCTACATGTCCAACATTCTTTTGGGCTTGGTGCATTGAAATCAACAGTGGGCGACCCGTGGTCAGATTAAATAGACACTAATACCTTATTAAGGTTTGACTTAACTCAACCATATAAAACTGACTTGTAGAGTGGGGAATTTCTTCACTTATAACCACATGTTCATGCCATATATTGTCTGATGTGGGACTCTTAACACCCCCATGCCTAAGATGTGACAAATGGTGTATGGAAATAAATGGTGGGTGACCCGATAGCGGAAACCTAATAGCAGATAGCCTATCAAATCTTAAATCGGACTCTTGATACAATGTTAAATATGATGAAATCTCACCCTAAAAGCTATCTCAAAGGGTGAGATTGCCACCACATAGTTATACACTCAACATCTTAAAAACTTAAGCAATATGAGACTTCAAACAAACTCCAATAACAAAAATACACATTGAACACTCACTGTCACGCATAGCTTGGGTATGAGTCAAATGTCCATATTATAGTCCTTAACCAGACTCTAATACCACTGATGAGTCATCACGAGGAGAAGTATCCACGTTGGATAAAATGTTCAATTTAAAAATTAGAGGACCTATATACCATATGTTTTAAGGTTTTAGATGAATAAGTGGTGTCTCTATCACTTGTGTGTTTCTCTTGAGCTAATATGAATTTTCCTCCTCATAATCCATTAGTGGTATCAAAGTTGGTAGTTTGAGTAAAAGAATAGCTCCGTGTATGAAAAGTATTTCTGACACGGTGGTGGTCAGGCGACGTGTCCCGTTGAAGTACCCGTGATGTGGTAAGGGTGTCAATGATGATACATGTGTATGTGGATGAAAAAGTTTATGCTTAAGAGGGAGCATAGAGGAAGAACTCACACTTGATGGGGACATTATTAAGAAACAAATGTGAGTTGGAAGTCTCACATTGTTTGAAAAGTGAAGGTTAAGCATTTTATAAGTGAGAATATCCATATCTAATGTCTTATTGTTTTGGATGAATATGTGTTGTCTCTCTCGCTTGTTTGGGTGAGTCTTTTGTCGTGACTTTAAGAGTCTGTCAGAGTTACTGACTGCAAGCGCACAGTCTAATCGCGTAGTTTTAAAAGATATCGAACCCACATGGACTGATAATCAAACTAATGATATCTAATGTTACTATGTAATCCAAGGTTTAATATTAATCTTAGGTTTTTGAAAGAAATAGGGAGTAAATTCAAGTTTAATAAAATATTCGAAATAAAGGATATCAGTATGTAATTCGTCAGACTTCAGGGATTCGACTAACCAATGTCTTTGTTTTAAAAATATTTTTCATTAAAAAATATTAATTTAAAAATCCTTATCTCACACTCTCGTGTTTATTGACTTAGACTATATTCTTAAATCTAAATGCTTGCTCTCGCTGTCTCATTCGAATTTAAAAACATTTTTTGAAAACCAATAAAATCTAATTAATCCTAAAGCGTTCTCGCTGTATTTAAAATTAATGTTCAATTACTACTATCGGATTAAAAATCTCAAACTGCCGTTGTATTGATTTTAACCTTTGTTCTCCTTTTACTCTCGTAATAAAATTGTCTTAGTATTTAATTAGAAACAAACACCAGAAAAGTAGTTTGAAATTATTTAAGCCAATATATTTTCGAATCCATTCTGTTTGATTACTTTTAAATACTGGTATCAAAGGATTCAGTCGAAAATAGTTTTGAATAGAAACATGCTATAACAGTAGTGTTAGCTCCTAAATTCGACACCCACAACATATTGGTCTTATTGGCCAAAAAATAGATTGAAAAAATCTAAGTTGGAGACATTTCGACAGAAGAGCCTATTGAAGTTGGTCATGTCGAAACCTTGCTAAGAGGAGAAGGAACAATTAGATAATTTTCTAAGTTGGAAATAGTCTTCGTCCGAAAATCCTTTGTACTTCGACCGAAAAGCTTTGTATCAGCAGCAAGTAATTTTGAATATGAAGAAAGGAGGGAAAGGCAGTTCACTTGGCAGTTGAGGAAAGTGACGTGGCATGAAGATAGAAGTCGAAGCACATGCAGAGGACATTTGTCCTCATCCTGGAATGATGTAATTGTTCGATGGTTACTTAGTTTTAGTATAAATATAGGGATTTTATGCAGATTTCTATGTGTTAAACATATGGTACAAGTCACTCAATCTTATCCAAGTACCCGCTTTGAGAGAAAAGATATTGAGAATGTACGTTTAAAACACCATCTTTTATTTCAATCAAAGTCTTTACAATTCCTTTACATTCCTTCGCAAACTTTATCATTACTGCAAATTTACTTTATTCTACCCTTCACTTGCACTTCTTATCATTTTTTAGCCTTTATCCTTAAACTCTTCTCAGTCCTTTCTACTTACCTTTTACTTGCACTTTTATCAAGTTTTCGCCTGCATCTTGCCGTTACTCTTAATTTCCCTTTCAACCCTTTTCACTTAAACATACTTGCTTATAAATAACTCAGCATATGTCCTAGGATCAATCTGATCGATCCTGCAAGTCACCAAAATAAGCCTTTTTGAAAGATCAACGATTGTTTACCAATTTTCACGGTAAACAAATTGGCACGTCCAGTGGGACCTTGCTGAGTTTTTTTATTTTTTATATAAACTTTGATAAAAATAGTTTTTATCATAAATGCTTCAAGTAATTTCTTTTCTTTCAAAGATTGTTGTATGTTATTAAGAAGTGGAAAAACAACCACAAAATAATATGTACCTAAGAAAATAATAAGTACAATGGCTAATCAGTCTAGTGGAGAAATGCCTCCACCAATTCCTGGCAATGGAATCACGATTATACCCACAATTAGTGAACATTTGCCATCAACGGCTGGTCCGACACCAACAGTAACAGTTACGCAAACAGGACCAATAATTTCTTATATAGGTCCTAGGGGTCCACCAGGAACACCCCCACCAAAGGGAAATCCAGGAGTTCGGCCCTATATCCCTCCAGGATTTTCGACAGCATGGATGGATCGAGACCAACCCTACGACATGATAACTATTGAAATGGCAAGCCATATGAATGTTGCGTCCACATTTTCAGACCCTTTAGTGAGTGCATCTTTGCAATTGCAGGGATCTGGAACTGGTATGGCAAATTTGGGTAGGAACCAATTCTTAGGAGGAACATCCCATACGATGCCAAGCCGTACAAATGCTTCTACAACAATTCTGAGGCAACAAATGGATGAAAGTAACCATGGCATGGTACAAATGTTGGCATAAAATTTGAGTACAGTGCTAAACCCTCTGATACAAAATACCACCCAGTCAAATCAGCAAATGACAGTGCAAATGACGCGCATGGCTGAACTTTTTGGGGTTCCCCAACCTATTCGACAACCCCAAAGAGAGCTGATAATAGGAAATCAAGGTGTAGTCTTAGAGAATGACATGACCATTAACTAGAACCCACATCCAGTTAGAATGAACCATAGAGTGGAAATCGAACATCCTAGAGTCGAAATACCCAGGGTTGTCCCACAAATCCCTAGAGCTGTCGAACAAGATATAGTAATGGTAAATAGAAACCAAAATGTTGATGAGGTAATACAGCAGGTTCGACACCATAACTATGCGGGAGATAATAACTTGACAACAATGGTCGAGAGGATCATGGCACATAATGGAGTGAACATTGGCTTTCATAGGCCAAACTTTACATCTCCATTATCTGATTATATCTTGCAAACAGATTTACCCCCTAGGTGGAAAGTTCCAAAGTTCACCAAGTTTTCAGGGGATACGACAAAGTCCACTATCGAACATGTGGCAAGGTATTTGATAGAGGCTGGGGAAATTTCGAATAATGAGAATCTTAGGATTAAGTATTTCCCAAGTTCCTTAACCAAAAATGCCTTCACTTGGTTTACCACACTCCCAGCCAATTTGATCCACAATTGGAATCAGTTGGAGAGATTGTTCCATGAAAAGTTCTATATGGGACAAACAAAAATAAGTTTGAAAGAATTGGCTAGTGTGAAAAGGAGGTTCACTGAGCCAATTGATGAGTATCTGAATAGATTTCGACTGCTCAAAGCCAGATGCTTTACACAAGTGTCGGAACAAGAGTTAGTTGAAATGGCTGCAGGAGGTCTAGATTATTCCATTAGGAAGAAATTAGATACCCAATACCTGAGAGATATGGCCCAATTGGACGATAGAGTTCGACAGGTAGAACGTCTTAAGATTGAAAAATTTAAAGTGAATAAAACTCATCGAAGAGAAAGGGTAGCATATGTTGAAATGGATGATGACGAACCAGAGACATCTAGTGATCCTATAACTGTCGAAGAGAGTGAGATCAATTTAGCATAATTAAAGCAAGGACCACCATATTCTTGAAAACTGTTAACACCCTCAAATGGGAAGAGTCCTACTGAATCAGAGAAGAATAATGATAGCTTCCCAAAGAAAACATATAGTTTTGACGTCACAAAATGTGACAAAATATTTGACTTATTAGTTAAAGATGGCCAGATGATAGAGCCCCCTGGGGAAAAATTCCTCCTTTAGATCAAAGGAAAAAAGAGAGATTTTTGTAAATATCATAATTTTTTGGGCCATAAAACCTCACAATGTTTTCTTTTCAGGGATCTCGTTCAAGGCGCAATTAAAGACGATAGACTCAAGTTTGTTGACAAACCACCCATGAAGATTGACGCAAACCCATTGCAAGTTAATGCCAACTATGCTGAACCTTCAAGCATCAACATGGTCGAAGTCTCAGCAAACTTCATCAAAAACCCGTCTTTGGCAGTTTCACTGAAGATGTTAGTAAAGAAGTTATCTAAATGATACAGAAAAAGACCATTGAAGGTTCAAACAAAGGAACTGTTGCAGGTTCCTACTTGGTTGTTGTCACAGGTTCGACGGAGGGCCTAGAAGCCAAGATGCAAAAGCTGAATATAGCTGGTAAGAGCAATGTGAAAATCAATATGGTTGAAGTATCTAAACCTAAGGCTTCAGAAGATGCCATCAGACAATAGGAAATCAACAAAACTGCATTTCCTAAAGAAAATGAAAATCTGGCAGACTTTCTGCAAAGATGCCAAAAAAATAAGTCAGAAGTCATGTTGTGCCCAAGATGCAGCTCTATCTTTGACAAAAAAACTGCTAAACACATACAAGGTATGCATGCAGCAAAAAATAAATGGGGCACCAATGCCTAACCCAACATGGATCCTGATGTGAGATATGAACCTAGAAGGGGATACCAAAAGGGGCCAGTCAATCAGGTGAATAGGCCACCAACGTTCAGGCCTCCAACAAATGTCCCTGCAGACACCTGGGTGAAAACAGCAAGCAGGAAAAGGTCCAACGAGGAAAAATGGCAGACATTCGATGTTCCAAGAGGATCCTCCTTGGCCTATAGAAAGGAATTCCAAACAACAACAAACAAAGTGGCTCATATGTCGAGCAACTACAAGGGAAAGAACCCCATGACACGCTCTCAATGGAGGAGATATCAAAGACGGCGAAAAGCCGAAAGAGAGGCTACACAAGAGCCCCAACTAGAAACAAGAACTAATGTGCCACAAATAAAAGGAAAGGGCAAACCAAGAAAGCCTTTGGAAAGAGAGCCAGTTGCCAGAAGATTGATGTGGCCTGGACAAAATGAATCAAAAGATGAATGTGATTCTGGGTTTGATGCTACACTAGATATCATGGTCAATGTGGTGTCAGTGTTACCCATGGAGTATGACCAATAAGTCGAAGTCGAAGAGGCTGACTGGGAGGTTGAATAGGAGATGGCCAAACATAGGTCAGTATGTTATTCCGTTATGAACAACGGCTGTGTCAAAGAGCAGAATGCTTTCTTTGAACGCCCCACTGAGGCGATGAAGAATCACCTTAAACCCTTGTTCATAAGGGAAAAAGTAGGGGAAGAAACCATCAACAAGGTCCTGGTTGATTGTGGAGCCACAGTCAACATAATCCCACAATGTATGATGAGAAATATGGGCAATAGGGATGAAGACATCAAGCCCCATAACATGGTTTTATCAAACTATGAAGGTGAAATTGGGACCACCATAAGAGTGATTCAATTATACCTCAAAGTGGGGACCGTAGTTCAACCAATGATGTTTATGGTCATCTCCCCAAAACCCAACTACAATCTACTCCTAGGAAGGGAATGAATCCATGGCATAGGAGCAGTGTCATCATTAATGCATCAGCGCGTTAAAATATGGCGCCCAGATGGCATAGTAGAAAATATTGAAGCTGACCAGAATTATTATATGGTCGAAGTCAATAATGTTGGCAGAATAAGCTTCGACATAAATTTGGCCCACATAGGGCCATGTAATCCTCCAGATTTTGACTTGGCGCCAACACTCAACGCCTTCTGTTCCCTATACCTGCACTCAGATCATGGGTTTCAATGGGATATGGAGGTTTTGTCCAACATCGATTTTGGAGAAATTGATGATATACGGCCAACAGGCTAGGGAAGTGAATTCAGTGATTATGACTGAGTCACAAGCATTGGAAAGGATTTCGGCATATGTAGCCGAAAACAGAATGATAGCGACCTTAGAGGCTGAAGTGAAGTATATGGCTATCAAAGCCAATGAACAAGTGCCATTTCCTGAATGTCCTGGGAAACACTTCGACCCAGAGCCGCCTAACTTAAGAAGGAAGGAAGTGCAAAGCCAGAGTCTAGATGTCATCTATGATGATGGGCCTTTGGGTTTTGAAAAGGATCCGTTGGCAAACAATGTTAAAATGATAGCGCAAGATCCTCTAGAAGAAATAGACCTGGGCGAAGGATTGGTGAAGAGACCAACATACATTAGCATAAAGATAGATCTAGAGCTCAGAGTCCAAGTAATCCAATTGTTGAAGGAGTTTAAAGACTGCTTTGCATGGGATTATGATGAAATGTCTGGTCTCGACGTAGAATTGGTGGAGCTTCAACTGCCAATAAAGCCTGGAAAAAGAATGTCAAGCAAACTCCAAGGCGTTTTGCACCAGATATCTTATCGAAAATCAAGACGGAAGTCGAAAGACTGCTGAAATGCAAGTTCATCCGAACGACCAGGTATGTCGAATGGATTGCAAATATAGTACATGTTATAAAGAAAAATGGTACATTAAGGGTTTGCATTAATTTTAGAGATTTAAATGCTGCAACACCCAAGGATGAATATTCGATGCCCGTGGCGAAAATGCTTGTTGATTCTGTCGCTGGTTTCGAGTACATGAGCATGCTTGATGGATACTCTGGGTACAATCAAATCTTCATTGCTGAAGAAGATGTGTCAAAAACAACATTTCGTTGCCCTGGGGCTTTAGGCACTTATGAATGGGTAGTGATGCCTTTTGGCCTAAAAATGCAAGGGAAACATATCAAAGAGAAATGAATTCTATCTTCTATGATTTTATTGAAACTTTTATGCAGATTTATATTGACGATATTGTTGTCTGTGATACGGTGGGAGAACTGACTTGAGGTTTTGCGTTTGTTTTCACAAATGTTTCGGTTGAGCAAGAGTCGCCACCGACTTTTTATTTTATCCTAAGGAAAGGTTTAAAAAGCACAGCAAAAACCTTTGAGATGTTTTCTTGGGTTCAGGGAGTAGATTATAGAAAGGGAAGGTATTAGCACCCTTTCTATCCATTGTTATCCATGGCCTCTTAGTTACTTGCTTTGATTTTCAATTGTTTGAAATGGTGCTTTGTGTGTGGTTTTTGAAAAATGTTTTGAAAAGAGGCCAATGTGGTGGCAACCTTTGTAATGACCCATGTTTGGATGTGTACAAAGGTGTATGTCTTTTGAAAAGTGTTCAATGTTTTTGAAAGTTGTTTTGAAAGTGTGTTGTGATGTGTTGTTTTGAAAAATAGGCAAGTGTTTTTGTTTTTTGCAAGTTGGCAAGTAACCAAGAGTTGTCTACTCCTAAGTTTACTCAAAGATCTTTGTTATGTTTTAACCCTTTTAACAATTTTATTCCACCATTGTATTTGGTGGACAATCTTGTGTTAGGATGTTAACGGGACGGGCGCGGGTCATCGTTTAGACCATGATTGCAATGGTGCCAAGTGTCTTTGGGCAATTTTTCCTTTAAGGGACTCGATCATTTTTTAGGCAACTTTCGAAAGCGTCATCGAGGGACTATGATCATTTGATATTGTTTTGTTTTTGCCAAAGAAACTTAACATGCAACATGGCCCATTATTGAAGGCAACAAGTGGAGTAACCCTAAGGGGTGCAAGTGTGATTGGTGTTGTCCATTTTCATGCTTTTTTGTCTTTGAATTAGGTCAAACTATTCGTTGTTTTTGATTTGCATACAAACCCTAAGTCTATCATGGTATAATTAGAAAGCTTTAAAGTGCGAAATTTAAAGTCCTAAATTATTACAACACGATTATGGTATGGGGGTACAAATGCTCAAATGGAGATATTTAGCAAGAAATTTAAATCTAAACTATTACAATCCAAATGGAATTTACAAGGTATTTAATTGCACAATAATTAAATAAAATAAAATAAATATGCAAGATGCAAAAATGATTTTCATATGTATGTAAAAAGGTATTTTTCATGTGACAAATAAACAAAAATAAAAATGAATAATTTTTGGGTATTTTTCAATGTTTAGGGCAAAATCCTAATTTTACAAATAAAAGGTATTAATTATTTATTATATGCAATATTCATTAATCATGTACCAAAAAATAAATAAAAAGAAAGTATATTGTAAAAAAAGTATTTTTGAGGTTAAATATTGATAAAAATAAAAATGTATTATTTTTGTATTTTTTCCTAAATATTCTAATAAATATATAAGTATTTATATTATTTACCAAATATATTAAATATGTACAAAATAAAATATTTATTATTAAAAAAAAGTATATATTTTTTTATAAAATGTTTTAAAAAGGTAAAATAAAATAAGATCAAAAAATAAAAATGTTTTGTATTATTTTTAGTATTTAAATAAAAGGTATTATGTATTTATTTACATATATAACTAAATGAAACAAATAAATATCAAATAAAATGCAAAAAATGTGAGAAAAATAATTTTAATGTTTTTTCATGTTTGGATAAAAATATAAAATCAAAATCAAAAGGAAAAAATCAAAAATGACAAATATATCTCAAAATGGGCCAGGGGGTGCATGTGTAAAAAGATGGTGCAAAAAGGAAAACAAAACTCAGGCCCAGCCCAAATCCATCTTCTTCAACCTCCAGCCAGTTTGTTCCAAAAACGCGCGTTTTTCATACTGATTCAAACATCCTGATTCTTGGACTTTCAAGCAAAACTCATAACACCAAAAATGTAGAGCATCAAGAGACGAATCCAGACATATAAAGAACTTGACTTAACTCTAAGAAATGAAAGAGAATTTCTTCATCCCTAATTCCTGACCTAAGTTTTTTCTAATGTTCAGGTTCCAAATTCTCTCAGTACACACAACATAAATGCAAAGTAATTATATGTGTAGCTTCAGGGCCATGAGTAGAGCATTTTTCATTCATAAACCTAAGGCTAACTCTTCCTAGATTGAGAGATAGAAGTCCAAAGTTTTACCTGTTTCAGCTTGATACGTGTATGAAAATGGAGGTACTTTCAAGGCAATGTGAGGACTTGTACAGCTTGCTTGAAGTTCAGGGATGCTTCTCCAACCTTTAGCTTGCTTTGAAACTAAATGAGTCGAGCTATAGAAGTCAACCTGCAAAACAGAAAAAGTGAAAATGGTGAAGTTGGTTAGAGGTGTTACAGTCTGTAGCTAGGGCTTGGGATAGTTTCAATGGATGGTAGGGAGTGTGTATGAACCAGCTTTGGCCAAAACGCACGAGCAAACCGAGTTGTGCAACTCAATCTGCAGGGATGCCCTGTTTTGTGTAGCAAAATGGTGTTTTGATGTTTAGGGAGGTATTGAAGGTAGTTGGCTCGTGTTTCAGGTCAGTTGAGGAGTATGGAATGTGTGGAGAAAGTTTGCTTAAGCTTGTTCTTGCAGCAATGTCAGTTATGTTTCAAAATGCCCAGTTTCTTCTATGATAAGCAAAGTTTGTCAACTTGGTTTCTAGGCTACCACAAGCCTCTCAAGTATGCTGCACAAATCACCCTTGATTAGTGTACTTTGCTCATGAACTTGTGCCTCAAAGATCTGCATTGTACCTCATAGATTGTAAACTTGACATAAAGTTCACCTTTTCAAAAATGGCTAAGTTACTTTTTCTAATTATGGATTAAATTGGCATGTAACGGTTAAACACATAAGATAAGGCTTGAACACAAAGGATTTGCATTAAATTATTGAGTGTGGATGAGATAAAAGGCCTGTAATGTAGCTTGCACATGCTGAGTTCAAAAATGCAAAGTTATGAACATGGAAATGGCTCATGAACAAAGTGACTTTTGCCCATATTGACAAATTCGATTCTCCCTAACCACAAGGGTGTTTGAGAATTTCTTGGACAATTTAGAAAGCTTGGAATGTGTACTACAATACATATTTGTAATGCAATTTGAAATTCCAAGTGGAAGCATGTGAAAAGTGGCCATGAAGTTAGGCAAAAATCCTGCCTAGAATAGGTCAAAACATTTCTAAGTTAAGAATGTTTTGCACCCTTGTTCCAAAATTAATAACTTGAGATACAAGCTTCTTTTGAGGAAACTTTGTGAATCAAAGTTGTAGATTTTGCAATGGACTACAACTTTCATGTTTTGAGTTTTCCTTGAATCCAAATGTATCTTGATGAAAAAAATGGGACAAAGTTAAGAAAAAATTAGGAATTTTCATAACTTAGAAAAATTCTAAGTTATGAAATTTCTTCATTTCAAACCCTAATTTGTGATTTTTGATTTCTTGATGAACAAATTTCATAATTTGACATGTCTTGATGAAAAATGAATCTTGACACTTGATTTTGACCAAAAAGTCAAAGTTTGACTTTTCAGTATACAGTCAAATTTGGCTCAGTTGACTGGAAAATTCATCTGTCAATCTTGTGCATTTGGGATCTTTTGAACTTGTTGAACATGTCAAGACAATGCCATGGGGTCCTTGAGTCCATATGTGAGTTTGGTTTGCCATTGGCTAGGTTAAACAGTCAAAAATTGTCTTTGTGCAGTCAAAACCCTAAAAATGACCATTTTGCCCTTTTGGTGATCTGATCAAATTTCTTGTGGAATTATGATCCAAACTTGATCAAATGGTCCATATGAGTTCATAATGTTGATGTGGGTCAAAAATCATGAGGTTTGACTGTCAATTGACCACAGTTGACTTTTTCCCCAATACAGTTGATTTCTAGGTCAACTGTCCAATTGACTGGGCAAAGATTGGAATCAAGGCTTGAAACTTGGTATGGATAAACTTGTGAGTCTAATATGAAGCATGAAAGTCATATTGGGCATTTTAGGTCAAAACATATTTGTGCAAACTCAAACCCTAATTTGGGTCAACAATGCAAGGAGAAGTCTTGAGCAGAGCAAACCCTAACTTGATCTTGAGCTCCAAGGGTCTTGTGGTGAGAAAATATTGAGGAAATGGGAGGGAAAATTTTGGGGTACAACAGTTGCCCTTGTTCAATCTTCTTGAACCTGAAGAGTTAGATTGGCAAGTTTGCCTTTCGCGACTCGAGGGTAAAAGGAGATTGGACACTAGAGTGCCCTGAAATTTGCACTCGCATGCCGGAGTATCAGCAATGTGATGGAGGGAATGGGCTTATAGATGCCATTTGTAGATAGGATGGATAGGAGGATGGGCTTATAGATGCCATCCGGAGGTGTGACAGAACCTTGTCGGGAATGGGCTTATAGATGACATTTGGAGGTGTTGATCGCGTAAGAGATTCCTTAGCGAGAACTTGCATATTTTGAGAAAGGAAGATGTTTCCTGGCCTGTTATAGGTGTTGATCTTCAGTCTCTTCATGCAGATATGCCCTGGCTAGATACAGGTATCGAATCTACAATTAGTTGCTCACAGACGTGCCCTGGCTAGATACAGGAATCAAATCTGGAACTTCAAAAGGTTGCTTACAGACGTGCCCTGGCTGGATACAGGTATCGAATCTCTAAACTGTTTATGCAGATATGCCCTGGCTAGATACAGGTGTCGAATCTACAATTAATCACTCACAGATATGCCCTGGCTAGATACAGGTGTCGAATCTGGAAATTATCGTCTACAGATGTGCCCTGGTTGGATACAGGAATCAGATCTGGAAATGGTCGTCTATAGATGTGCCCTGGCTGGATACAGGTATCGAATATGGAATTTGCAAAAGGTTGGTAGAGATAGCTTTCCTGGCTGGATACAGGTGTAAACCTCTGACCTGAGAATGAAAGATAATTTCCTGGCCTGTTACAGGGGTTGATCTTCAAACTCTTCATGCAGATATGCCTTGGCTAGATACAGGTATCGAATCTACAATCAATCACTCACAGATATGCCCTGGCTAGATACAAGAATCGAATCTGGAATTGCGATAGTTGATAGTAATCATCTTTGGATTGACTTTTTTCCTGAAAAGGCAAAACATCAGTTGTATGCAATGTCATGATGTATGAAATGCATGATGTCATGATGCTCAAAATGAGACAGTGTTGTATGCACTTTATCATGTATGTATGAAATGTGAAATGTCTATGAATGTATTTTCGTCTAGGAAAATAAATCCTTGACAACTGCTGAGAACTTGTTGAATCCTGGGCTGATGTTTGAAGAGTAGAGTTCTTCGTTTCCGCTGGGGATGGTGGTTGCAAGAATAAACCGGTAGGAGAAGATGACTCCGTTGGGGAATAAACTTGTTGGAGAGATTACTCTGCGGGGAATAACTCTGAGGGGAATAAAATAGGTGAAGAGATTACTCTGCGGGGTATTACTCTGTGGGAAGAGATACTTCGCTGAGGTCTTGACGAGAGCTCCGCTGGGGATTCCACTGATGAGTTATGTTGGGGGACTTGATGAACTCCGCTGGGGAATAGGAAGAACTTCGCCGAGGACGATCTTTCCGTGGTAATTAACCGAGGATAACCCAGTTATACCCTGGTGGGGAAATAACCTCTGAATAGAGTTGGGGAGACGCGTTTGTACTCTGCAGGGGATAAGCTTCCAGAATCTACTGGGGATAAGCTTCAGAATCTGCTGAGGAGGATGATTCAACTTTCCTGGGGAAACTTTTCAGATTATACTAGGGAGTGGTTCCACTGGATGTCCGTATTCCGCCGGGGAACAATCTTATATTAAGACTGTCGGGGATGCTTGCTGAGGAATGTCTATACTCCGCTGGGGAATGTTGTGGTCTTCTGGGGATACCCAACTTCCTTAAGGCTGACAGTAGACTAACTCTGCTTGGGGAGAGTATCGCTGACTTGCTAGGGGAATAATGTTCCTTTTCGGGGCTGATGGGAGACTAACTCTGCTTGAGGAGAGTATTGCTGAAATCTGGTCTTACTCTGTGGGGAGTTGAGGTAACTTGGTTACATTCTTCAGCCGAGCCTACCTTGGTACCTTGGTGGACAGCGCAACTAGATCGCTTGGACAATTCTTTACTGTCCCTGTTTCTGATGTCATCTGTAATTAGTCTTTTGTTTCGCATGCAACTATTCATGATTAGCAATTAATTTCAAATGCATATATCAAAAATGAACATTGGACGTTCTTCGCAAAACAAAACAGAAAAAGGAAAAACAATGGATAATTTGTCTGAAAAATTGAACTTGTATTGATTTTGAAATTTGCCTGTAAATAGGCGTTTTTTGTGTACAAGAGGCTGACGTCCTAGTAAGAGAACGTCGCCGAGCAAAATAGAGTTTATAAAATTTTGTGAAAAGGAAACAAAATAGCTATGTGAAAAATAATCCCACTGGGTTCCAACTCTGCTATCGCCTTTCTGTCTTCAAACATCTCATCACTTTGCTGCTTAGTTGAAGATGAAGCTGATTGATTGGAGTCATCTGAGCCTAATAGATGATTTCGGATTCTGGATGCAAGGTGATCCAATGAGACATAGTATTACGCTTTATCCCTAACTTTTGCCTGGACCGCCCTTTCGGGTTTTCAGTCCACCGGGATACCCATTTTTGCCCAAGCCGCCTTTTCAGGTTTTCGACTTGTCGGGTGTACAGATTTTTCCATTTCATCCCTTATTTTTGCCTGAACCCTTTTGGTTCGCCGGGAAGCCCTTATTTTTGCCTAGGTGTGTCAACCTAGCGGGTCTTTGATTCATGCATAGTATCTTTTTACTATGTCTGCATTGGCAGGGTGAGGAAGGTCGTCACCATCCATGGTGGTTAGAATCATAGCCCCTCCCGAGAAGATATGTTTAACCACAAATGGCCCTTCGTACGTAGGGGTCCATTTTCCCCTGGGATCACTTTGAGGAAGAATGATGCGCTTGATTACCAGGTCTCCGACTTGATACTCTTGTCGTCTAACTTTCTTGTTAAATGCCCTGATCATCCGTTTTTGGTACGTCTGACCATGACAAATAGCAGTAAGTCTCTTTTCGTCAATTAGGTTTAATTGATCAAGCCGAGTCTGGATCCAGTCATCTTTGCTCAAGTCCGCATCCTTCATTATCCGGAGAGAGGGTATCTGGACTTCAATAGGCAAGACTGCCTCCATGCCATAGACCAAGGAAAAGGGAGTTGCCCCTGTTGACGTCCGTGCTGAGGTACGGTACCCATGAAGAGCAAATGGTAACATTTCGTGCCAATCTTTGTAGGTCACTGTCATCTTCTGCACAATCTTCTTGATGTTCTTATTCGCCGCTTCTACAGCCCCATTCATCTTCGGCCGGTAAGGAGAAGAGTTGTGGTGTTGTATCTTGAATTGCTCGCAGAGCTCAGTGATCATCTTGTTGTTTAGATTGGTACCATTGTCCGTAATGATCCTCTCAGGTACACCATATCGACAGATCAGGTTGTGCCGAATGAACCGTGCCATGACGCTCTTGGTTATGGTAGCGTAGGAAGCTGCTTCGACCCACTTTGTGAAGTAATCAATTGTTACTAAGATGAAGCGGTGCCCGTTGGATGCCGTAGGTCGGATTTCGCCGATCATATCAATGCCCCACATTGCAAAGGGCTAAGGTGCCGTCAAGACGTTCAGAGGAACCAGAGGGATATGCACCTTGTCAGCATAGATCTGGCATTTATGACAAGTTCGAGAATGCTGATAACAGTCGGCTTCCATTGTGGACCAGAAATACCCTGCCCGAAGTTTTCTTTGCCATGGTATGTCCACTAGAATATGTTCCGAAGGTACCTTCATGTAGCTCTGCCATGATCTTTTCTGCTTCAGTCTTATCCACACAACGCAGTAAGGTTGAATCATGGTTTTGCTTGTAGAGAATGTCGTTGATGAGGAAGAACTTTGCCGCAAACCTTCTTAGGAACTTCTTGTCATTAACAGATGCGCCTTCGGGGTATTCTTGAGCTTCCAAGTACCTCTTCACTTCATGATACCAGGGTTTTTCAGTTACCTCTTCAGCCTCAAGATCACAGCAATATGCAGGTTCGTCCAATTTCCAGATAATGATTCGGGGAGCCTTGTTATCCCATTTGACTTTGAACATAGAAGACATCGTAGCCAATGCGTCCGCTAACTGATTCTCCTCTCTTGGGAAGTGTTCAAAAGTTATCTCCTCGAAGTGGGGAAGGAAAGTCAACACATATTCCTTGTAAGGTATAAGATTTGGGTGTTTCGTATCCCACTCGCCTTTGACCTGATTGATCACGAGAGCGGAATCTCCGAAGACACTCAGAAACTCGATCCTTAAGGCAATTGCAGCTTGAAGGCCCATGATACATGCCTCATACTCTGCCATGTTGTTGGTGCAGTTGAAACATAGCCGGGCGGTGAGTGGAGTATGAGTGCCTTTGGGGGATATAATCACAGCGCCGATACCATTACCCAAAGCGTTCGAGGCTCCGTCAAAGTGCATAGACCATCAGGATCCTTCCTCAGGTCCTTCATCCGGTCCAGGTACTTCACAATCAGTTACTACCATGATATCCTCGTCTGGAAATTCAAAGTTCATCGACTGGTAGTCGTCCACTGCCTGATGTGCCAAATGGTCTGCCAATACACTTGCCTTGATTACTTTTTGAGTCGTGTACTGGATGTCATATTCCGTCAAGATCATTTGCCATCTTTCTATTCTTCCAGACAGAGCAGGCTTTTCGAATATGTACTTGATTGGATCCATTTTTGAAATCAACAGAGTAGTGTGAGTCAACATATACTGTCTCAGCCGGTGAGCAGCCCATACCAAAGCGCAGCAAGTTTTCTCGAGCAGTGAGTATCGGGTCTCACAGTCGGTAAACTTTTTGCTAAGGTAATAAATAGCGTGCTCTTTTCGGCCAAACTCGTCATGCTGCCCCAGCACACACCCCATTGAGTTGTCAAGTACTGTCAAGTATAAGATTAGAGGTCTCCCTTCAACCGGCGGCATAAGAATGGGTGGTTCTTGGAGATACTCTTTTATCTCTTCGAAAGCGGCATGACATTCATCGTTCCAACGTACTACTTGATCTTTCTTCAGCAGCTTGAAGATTGGTTCACAGGTAGCAGTTAGATGCGAGATGAATCGGGCAATGTAGTTCAACCGTCCTAGAAAGCCTCTGACTTCTTTCTCTGTCTTGGGAGTTGGCATCTCTTGTATGGCTTTCACTTTGGCAGGGTTCACTTGAATACCTTTGTCGCTCACGATGAAACCTAGCAGTTTTCCCGATCTTACCCCAAAGGTGCATTTGTTTGGGTTCAACCTCAGCTTGTACAACTTCAGACGGTCAAACAGCTTCCGTAGGTGGTCAAGGTGTTCCTCCTCAGTTTGAGACCTTGCAATCATATCATCGACATACACTTCTATCTCATGATGGATCATGTCATGAAATAAAGCAACCATGGCATGTTGGTAGGTTGCCCCAACATTTTTCAACCCAAAAGGCATGACCTTGTAGCAAAAGGTGCCCCACTGAGTAACAAAGGTGGTCTTCTCCATGTCTTTAGGAGCCATCTTGATTTGATTATAACCGGAGAAGTCGTCCATGAAGGAGAATACTTTATGCTGAGCAGTGTTGTCAACCAGGACGTCGATATGAGGTAGAGGGAAATCATCCTTAGGCCCGGCCCTGTTCAAATCCCTGTAATCAACACACATTCGGACCTTACCATCCTTTTTCGGCACTGGAACCACGTTGGCAATCCACTGAGGGTAAGAAGTCACTGCTAGAAACCCGGCATCAAATTGTTTCATAACCTCAGCTTTGATTTTCTCGGACATTTCTGGACGCATACGGCGGACCTTCTGTTTTACCGAAGGGCAGTCTTCCTTGGTAGGCAAGTGATGAACCACAATGTCGGTATCCAACCCAGGCATATCTTCGTAAGACCAGACAAAGATTTCCACATAGTCATGCAGCATCTGAATCAACCGTTGTTTCACACTGAGCTCTAGATTGGCACCAATCTTGACTTCCTTTCTGTCTGTCTCAGTACCCAGATTTACCGTTTCCACTGGCTCTTCATGTGGCTGAATGGCCCTCTCTTCCTGGAGTAGCAGTCTTGCAAGTTCACCAGGCACTTCGCAATCATCTTCACCTTCGTCTTCGGCTAAGTTGATCGGATTTTCGAAGTCATAACTGGCAGTAGCAGAGTCGTTACCAGTGAGATCCAGAGTGGATTGGAACCTGTATAAGTGAGTGTGTGTAAATATAGCTGTTTTGCAATATATAATAAAGAAAGAAAAGGAGCGCAATATTTTGAAATGCAACAAACGTCCAATGTTTTTATTGATGATATATGAAAATGACACACAAAAGCCCTCACAAATGAAGCCGCGGTGCCCCGGGTAGAACACCGAGCCATAAAAGTTTCAACATATTGTTTGTTACAAATTGAAAAAAAAAAGAGTTCATTACTGAGTGACAAAAGTAATAGGTATGAAGTCTTTGGCAGTCCAGTTGCTTGGTCCACTGTCGGTTGTTGGGTAGATCCAGCTGTCAAATTCAGATTCCCCCATGTCGTCTTCAATAGCATTTACTCCCGGGTTGGTGATGAACACAGGAGATTTTCCAATTCTCGCCTTACGAACAGCCTTCTGAGCCTCTACAGTGAAGCCCAAACCAAACTTGTCGGTCTTTGGAGTGAAATCAGGAAGTCGGCCCCAGTTTGCACACTCACCCTTCTCAATCACAGCCCGGGCATCCTGTAAGGAAGCCATCTTCAAAGGAGGGTCTTCAATCACAGTTTCAGCTGATGCCAATGTCTGAGGAACTTCTTCAAAGTGCTGGAATGGAGTCTCAATGAATTCCCCATCCATTTCTATGTACCAGAACGAGTTTAGGTGGCTGACCATATACTCTTCCTTCCCCTGAACTGTAACAATCTTCCCTCTGACCGGATATTTAAGCTTCTGATGTAGTGTGGAGGTCACCGCTCCAGCCTTGTGGATCCATGGACGACCCAGCAAACAAGAGTAGGATGGACGGATGTCCATCACATAAAAAGTAGAATCAAAAACTTGAGAACCAACCCTGATTGGAATGTCAACCTCACCATGTACCATCCTCTTGGACCCGTCAAAGGCCCGGACGACAATGTTACTTGGCTTGAGCTCTAGACCCTCACAATCCAGCCTGTCTAGGGCTTTCTTGGGCAATACATTCAATGAAGAACCGGTGTCTACCAACACATGGGCAAGAGTAGTGCCCCTGCATTCAATGGAGACATGCAGGGCGTCAATATGGTTTTTTCCTTTGGCAGTCAGATCAGCATCAGAGAAGCCCAAACCATTATCGGCAGTCAAGTTGGCCACACAGTCGGTAAATTGATCAGCAGATGTTTCTTGTGGCACATGGGCCGTCTTCAGGAAGGATATCAGGGCCTTGGCGTGGGCCTCTGAACACAACAACAGTGATAGCATAGAAATTTTTGATGGGGTGTGCCCCAGTTGCTCAACGACATTGAAATCACTTTTCTTGATAATCTTGAGGATCTCTTCCATCTCTTGCTGGGAAGCTTCAACAGCGGTTGTCTTTGGTGCCTCCGTCAGGGCAGGCAAATTAGTAGCAATCCCTTTGCCCCGAGCGTCAGATGACTCGGCAGCAGGGGTAGAAACAGGAACTTGATTAGGAAGGGGAACAGGCACACTTGCAGGTGTGATGATAAGAGGTTTCTGAATAGCTGGTGGCGCAATATCTGGTGAGAACAACCTACCACTGCGAGTAATTTTGGCAGGCCCGGTGATGTTACTGACACCGGTACAAGTATCAAACTCTTGTTTAACTCCAAGCACATAAACATCTTCCCCATAGTGCCATGGGACAGCTTTGTCGGATGTATAGGGGAGAGGCCCCGGAACAGTGATGATGATAGGAGCAATCTTCTGAGTGGACATGATTTTGACAGGCTTCTTTGAAGGAGCCTTGGGAGGTTTGTTGAAAATAGTAACAATAGAAACTTCTTCAGTAGGGGTAGCAGGAACAAAAATCTTCTCGAACAAGATCTCTTTGCTATCCATCAGGCTTTAGATACCTGATTTCAGCAACAGACAACCAACAGGTGAAACAGCACATAGCAGGCAACCTTTACCACATCCCGGAAATAAACCGACTAGCAACAGGTTCCTCTTGACAGTCAACAACGGAGTAACAATCTCTTCTACGGAGGCTACATATCGGTCTTCTTCCACAGCATTCACTCCATGCTGGGGCATGGGAGCAGTTACAACATTGGGCCTTTCGGGCACCTCAAACTGTATTTCTTTAGCATCAATAAGGTCCTGAACCTTATTCCTCAGAGCCCAGCAATCATCCGTGGTATGCCCCGGGCTATCAGAGTGATAAGCGCAACGGGCATTGGGGTTGTACTTTGGAGAAGTTGTGTTCACTACCTTCGGAGCTTCTTTGACAGTTACCAGATTGGTTGATAGTAGTTGCGGCAAAATCTGAGACAGGGTCATACTGAGCCGAGTGTACTGTCTTTTGGGTCTCTCACCCCTTGGTTGGTTAAACTGCCGAGGAGCAGCAACAGGTTTTGAGATTACCAATGCATTGAGCTTGGCGGCGTTCCGGTTTAATTTGTCTTCTGGGACCATAAACAGCACTGGCCTCCTTCTTGAAGGGCTTTTTCTCAGTACTCGCGGAGGCACCCTTCTGTATCTTCCCCGACTTGATACCAGCTTCTATTCTCTCACCAGTCAAGATCAAATCTGTAAACCCAGCAGAAGAATTACCAATCAGATGGTTGAAGAACGGACCGGACAGGGTCCCTAGGAACATGTCAACAAGTTCACGGTCAGTCAGCGGTGGCTGCACTCTACCAGCCAGGTCTCTTCACTTTTGCGCATACTCCTTGAATCCTTCGCCCGCCCTAGTGATATACCCTGGAGTTGGGTACGCGTAGGAGCTAGGTCAGAATTCTACTGATACTGTTTATAAAATGAGGTAGCCAAGTCCTCCCAGTTTCGGATACTGGCTCCATCCAGCTGATAGAACCACTCGAGTTGAGCCCCTGAAAGGCTATCCTGAAAGAAATGGATCCACAAGTTCTTGTCTGCAATGTAAGGTTGGATCTTCCTTACATATGATCTGAGATGCATCTTTGGGCAGGATAGCCCGTCATACCTTGCAAAGATTGGCACTTTGAACTTCGGGGGGATCACAATTCCAGCAACTAATCCCAAATCTTCGAAATCTAAGCCGGGAACTCTTTGCAGCTCCATAGCTGCCAACCTGTCTTCCAAGCCTTTGTACTTATCATCGGCGGGCGGGTATTGTTGCTCATAGTAGTCTTCGTCTTCTTCAGCCTCTCCTTCTTCAGCTTCAGATTCGGAAGGTACCGCAGCCGTATTCCCTTTACTGGTTCCCTCTTCAGATGTAGGGGGAAATTCAAGCACTCTTCTGGCTTCACCCTCAAACCTTCTTCCTAGGGTAGCCACCCCGATTCTTTTCTTCTTCTTTTTCACTTGCTCTTTGTTCCCCAGCAGGGCCTTCAGATCCTCCTGACCCTTTGCCAAGGTCATCAGGAGGTGTTAAAACTGTGAGTTTTGAGACTGCAAGTCTTTGACCGTCTGTTCGAGATCCATCTTACTGAAATAAATAGCAGAAAGATAAGGAAACCTGGTGTGGAGACCTGCTTATGTGTATGATGAATGATATGCTTATGTATGCAATGCATTCAAGGATTTAGCAAATTCAAAATTGTTGCAAACAAAAAGAACGCACGTCATATTAATAAGAAGAAATTTGTCAGTACATAAATGCCCCATGGGCCAAATTTTACAAAAAACTTCTCAAGGTAAAAAGACGTTGCGCATCCTCTTCGGTGCGATGTAGGTGTTGAGGGTCTCTTCCTCATGGAGTCGGCGGGTAAGCTCCAAAACCTTCTTCTCACTGGCGTAGAAGCTGGCTTCAAAAGTATTTTGTTCCTCCTTAAGTTGGATCCAACTCTTCTACATCTCCTCCCACGATGTAGGCATGTCAGGATACAGGATGGTGTAGGGAACCTCTCCTTCCTTAACGGGATCTTTAATCACAGGGAGAACATGAGGGTAAGGCATCATTAGAATCTGGGCTCGGGTTCGTACCCACTTGAGATAAGGCTCAAGAGGGATGGAGTTCTTGTGCCCTAGTGTCTTGCTGTCTACCTTGTTAGGCATCCTCCAAGCTCTGATGAATCTTTGGCGAAGTCCTTGCGCATTGTTGTCGAAGTCAAAAACTAGGTCTAGAATCAACATGTCGTGAGGGCCATCCCTCCGTGCATAACCAAATTGCCTCTAAGCTAGACAAGGGTTGTAGGTAATGCCTCCTCTAATGCCAAGCAATGGAACATTAGGGAACTCTCCACAACGATCGACGATGATGACATTTTCTATGGACCGAGAACACCAATGTACATCAGAGTGAGTGAGGGTCATCAATCATTGTGACCACCTTAAGCCTTGGTCATTCTTCAAGACAGATTATGGAAGGTTCGAAATAAACCACCTTGCAAGGAGAGGAGTACAGCACATGAGAACACCCCTCTTTCTCATTGTTCGTGTGTAAAATGAGTGAAGAATGTCCCCAAGCAATGTTGGTATTAGATTCCTGGATAAGAAGATTTTGACGGCGTTGACATCTACGAGCTGGTCAGGATTTGGGAACAAGACTAACCCATAAATGAGGAGTTCCACAATTTCTTCAAAGGCTTGTAGGTCCAATGAATTCCAACACTCTTGTGCCTTCTCAAACAAGAATTTTGCCAAGAAGCCTTTGACACCGCTTCTAGTTTCCCAATGCCCCTTGATGTCAGATGGTTGCAAGTGTAGTGCTTGAGCAACATCTTCAGGCTTTGGTTCTTTTTCCGTACCGTTGTAGGGTAGTTGATTAAGAATAGGAATTCTCAGGAGTTGAGAAAATTCCTCCAAAGTGGGCACCAACTGGTAGTCGGGGAAAGTGAAACAGTAGTGAAGGGGGTCAAAGAACTGGAACAACACCTTTACCATGTCCTCTTCAACGCTGGTGTTGACTAGGCTGAGCAGTCTACCATGTCTTTCACTGAAGGGAGAGCTTTCCGGAATTCTGGATGTGAGCTCCTTGAGTTGAGGAGGGATTCTCACAAGGTTGACTTGGATAGTTTTCATGCGAAGAATTTCCATGACCTACAAAACAAAAACAAAGATGAAGATCCAAACCCTTGAAATGGTTAGTGAATGCATATGATGCTTTATGATGTTCATGATGTATGCACAAAACATATGTACAAGCAATTCACACCAAACCCTAGTTTCAGGCTTGCATGAGGTCTCATAGGTAAGTACCCTCTTGAGTGTAGTTGGCTTAAAAACCTGTCCTATAAATAGTAACCGGGTTCTAAGGAGCTCAATATCATTGGATTGTTTTCCATGTTCATTGTTTTGGTTTAGCCACTTAACTAGCGACCAAAATATTCCAAGAAAACAACCCTCAATGAGTGTAGTATCGAGTATCTACCAACTTCGGACTGCACCAAAGCCGGTCATCTCACTACCCCTAATGAAAGGCCAAGATGGTCAAGTAAGGTTCTAGGTCATTAGTGCTTAGTGACATCACTCAGCGGCCACGTACTCTCCTTGATTGAACTCAAGGGTTACCGGTACTCACAAATATGTCACACTAATATAATTATTGCTTCAACTCTGTCGGTATACCCCGCACAGTTTCCACAACGTATTGCTATCTATGAATGTTTCCCCAAATCCGGGTGTAGCATTTCAAGCCCAAACAAGAGAACCAAGATATAAAGCAATCAAAGCAAACAATTAGTCATGCAAGAGGGTGATCTAAGCCCTAAGGTTACTCCACTTTAAAAATTATCCCCAGCAGAGTCGCCAGTTCTGTGATACGGTGGGAGAACTGACTTGAGGTTTTGCGTTTGTTTTCGCAAATGTTTCGGTTGAGCAAGAGTCGCCACCGACTTTTTATTTTATCCTAAGGAAAGGTTTAAAAAGCACAGCAAAAACCTTTGAGATGTTTTCTTGGGTTCGGGGAGTAGATTATAGAAAGGGAAGGTATTAGCACCCTTTCTATCCATGGTTATCCATGGGCTCTTAGTTACTTGCTTAGATCAACTTGCTTTGATTTTCAATTGTTTGAAATGGTGCTTCGTGTGTGGTTTTTGAAAAATGTTTTGAAAAGAGGCCAATGTGGTGGCAACCTTTGTAATGACCCATGTTTGGATGTGTACAAAGGTGTATGTCTTTTGAAAAGTGTTCAATGTTTTTGAAAGTTGTTTTGAAAGTGTGTTGTGATGTGTTGTTTTGAAAAATAGGCAAGTGTTTTTGTTTTTTGCAAGTTGGCAAGTAACCAAGAGTTGTCTACTCCTAAGTTTACTCAAAGATCTTTGTTATGTTTTAACCCTTTTAACAATTTTGTTCCACCATTGTATTTGGTGGACAATCTTGTGTTAGGATGTTAACGGGACGGGCGCGGGTCATCGTTTAGACCATGATTGCAATGGTGCCAAGTGCCTTTGGGCAATTTTTCCTTTAAGGGACTTGATCATTTTTTAGGAAACTTTCGAAAGCGTCATCGAGGGACTATGATCATTTGATATTGTTTTTTTTTTGCCAAAGAAACTTAACATGCAACATGGCCCATTATTGAAGGCAACAAGTGGAGTAACCTTAAGGGGTGCAAGTGTGATTGGTGTTGTCCATTTTCATGTTTTTTTGTCTTTGAATTAGGTCAAACTATTCGTTGTTTTTTATTTGCATACAAACCCTAAGTCTATCATGGTATAATTAGAAAGCTTTAAAGTGCGAAATTTAAAGTCCTAAATTATTACAACACGATTATGGGATGGGGGTACAAATGCTCAAATGGGGATATTTAGCAAGAAATTTAAATCTAAACTATTACAATCCAAATGGAATTTACAAGGTATTTAATTGCACAATAATTAAATAAAATAAAATAAATATGCAAGATGCAAAAATGATTTTCATATGTATGTAAAAAGGTATTTTTCATGTGACAAATTAACAAAAATAAAAATGAATAATTTTAGGGTATTTTTCAATATTTAGGGCAAAACCCTAATTTTACAAATAAAAGGTATTAATTATTTATTATATGCAATATTCATTAATCATGTACCAAAAAATAAATAAAAAGAAAGTATATTGTAAAAAAATGTATTTTTGAGGTTAAATATTGATAAAAATAAAAATGTATTATTTTTGTATTTTTTCCTAAATATTCTAATAAATATATAAGTATTTATATTATTTACCAAATATATTAAATATGTACAAAATAAATATTTATTATTAAAAAAAAGTATATATTTTTTTATAAAATGTTTTAAAAAGGTAAATTAAAATAAGATCAAAAAATAAAAATGTTTTGTATTATTTTTAGTATTTAAATAAAAGATATTATGTATTTATTTACATATATAACTAAATGAAACAAATAAATATCAAATAAAATGCAAAAAATGTGAGAAAAATAATTTTAATGTTTTTTCATGTTTGGATAAAAATATAAAATCAAAATCAAAAGGAAAAAATCAAAAATGACAAATATATCTCAAAATGGGTCAGGGGGGTGCATGTGTAAAAAGATGGTGCAAAAAGGAAAACAAAACTCAGGCCCAGCCCAAGTCCATCTTCTTCAACCTCCAGCCAGTTTGTTCCAAAAACGCGTGTTTTTCATACTGATTCAAACATCCTGATTCTTGGACTTTCAAGCAAAACTCATAACACCAAAAATGTAGAGCATCAAGAGACGAATCCAGACATATAAAGAACTTGACTTAACTCTAAGAAATGAAAGAGAATTTCTTCATCCCTAATTCCTGACCTAAGTTTTTTCTAATGTTCAGGTTCCAAATTCTCTCAGTACACACAACATAAATGCAAAGTAATTATATGTGTAGCTTCAGGGCCATGAGTAGAGCATTTTTCATTCATAAACCTAAGGCTAACTCTTCCTAGATTGAGAGATAGAAGTCCAAAGTTTTACCTGTTTCAGCTTGATACGTGTATGACAATGGAGGTACTTTCAAGGCAATGTGAGGACTTGTACAGCTTGCTTGAAGTTCAGGGATGCTTCTCCAACCTTTAGCTTGCTTTGAAACTAAATGAGTCGAGCTAAGAAGTCAACCTGCAAAACAGAAAAAGTGAAAATGGTGAAGTTGGTTAGAGGTGTTACAGTTTGTAGCTAGGGCTTGGGATAGTTTCAATGGATGGTAGGGAGTGTGTATGAACCAGCTTTGGCCAAAACGCACGAGCAAACTGAGTTGTGCAACTCAATCTGCAGGGATGCCCTGTTTTGTGTAGCAAAATGGTGTTTTGATGTTTAGGGAGGTATTGAAGGTAGTTGGCTCGTGTTTCAGGTCAGTTGAGGAGTATGGAATGTGTGGAGAAAGTTTGCTTAAGCTTGCTCTTGCAGCAATGTCAGTTATGTTTCAAAATGCCCAGTTTCTTCTATGATAAGCAAAGTTTGTCAACTTGGTTTCTAGGCTACCACAGGCCTCTCAAGTATGCTGCACAAATCACCCTTGATCAATGGACTTTGCTCATGAACTTGTGCCTCAAAGATCTGCATTGTACCTCATAGATTGTAAACTTGACATAAAGTTCACCTTTTCAAAAATGGCTAAGTTACTTTTTCTAATTATGGATTAAATTGGCATGTAATGGTTAAACACATAAGATAAGGCTTGAACACAAAGGATTTGCATTAAATTATTGAGTGTGGATGAGATAAAAGGCCTGTAATGTAGCTTGCACATGCTGAGTTCAAAAATGCAAAGTTATGAACATGGAAATGGCTCATGAACAAAGTGACTTTTGCCCATATTGACAAATTCGATTCTCCCTAACCACAAGGATGTTTGAGAAGTTCTTTGACAATTTGGAAATCTTGGAATGTGTACTACAATCCATCTTTGTAATGCAATTTGAAATTCTAAGTGGAAGCATGTGAAAAGTGGCCATGAAGTTAGGCAAAAATCCTGCCTAGAATAGGTCAAAAATTTTCTAAGTTAAGAATGTTTTGCACCCTTGTTCCAAAAATCATAACTTGAGCTACAAGCTTCTTTTGAGGAAACTTTGTGAATAAAAGTTGTAGATTTTTCAATGGAATACAACTTTCATGTTTTGAGTTTTCCTTGAATCCAAATGTATCTTGATGAAAAAAATGGGACAAAGTTAGGAAAAAATTAGGAATTTTCATAACTTAGAAAAATTCTAAGTTATGAAATTTCTTCATTTCAAACCCTAATTTGTGAATTTTGATTTCTTGATGAACAAGTTTCATAATTTGACATGTCTTGATGAAAAATGAATCTTGACACTTGATTTTGACCAAAAAGTCAAAGTTTGACTTTTCAGTATACAGTCAAATTTGGCTCAGTTGACTGGAAAATTCATTTGTCAATCTTGTGCATTTGGGATCTTTTGAACTTGTTGAACATGTCAAGACAATGCCATGGGGTCCTTGAGTCCATATGTGAGCTTGGTTTTCCATTGGCTAGGTTAAACAGTCAAAAATTGCCTTTGTGCAGTCAAAACCCTAAAAATGACTATTTTGCCCTTTTGGTGATCTGATCAAATTTCTTGTGGAATTGTGATCCAAACTTGATCAAATGGTCCATATGAGTTCATAATGTTGATGTGGGTCAAAAATCATGAGGTTTGACTGTCAATTGACCACAATTGACTTTTTCCCCAATACAGTTGATTTCTAGGTCAACTGTCCAATTGACTGGGCAAAGATTGGAATCAAGGCTTGAAACTTGGTATGGATAAACTTGTGAGTCTAATATGAAGCATGAAAGTCATCTTGGGCATTTTAGGTCAAAACATCTTTGTGCAAACTCAAACCCTAATTTGGGTCAACAGTGCAAGGAGAAGTCTTGAGCAGAGCAAACCCTAACTTGATCTTGAGCTCCAAGGGTCTTGTGGTGAGAAAATATTGAGGAAATGGGAGGGCAAATTTTGGGGTACAACATTGTCAAATCTGTTTCAGGGAAGAATCACATAGACCACCTTCGTCAGTCCTTCGAAAGGATGAGAAGCTATGGTCTAAAGATGAATCATTTAAAGTGCACTTTCTGCATAAATGTCGTGGATTTCTTAGGTTTTATGGTCCACAAAAAGGGAATCAAAATTAACTAGAACAAGACTAAATCCATTTTGGAAGCGAAAGCGCCAACTAGCAAGAAGGAGTTGCAATATCTACTTGGCAAGATAAATTTCTTGAGAAGATTTATATCCAACTTAAGTGTAAAAACGCAAGCCTTCTCACCCTTATTGCGACTTAACAAAGGAGGATTCGAATGGGGGCAAGAAAAACAAGAGGCCTTCGAAGAAATCAAAGGATACCTCACCAAACCTCCTATTCTAATGCTTCCTTGTATAAATAGGAGTATGAGATTGTACATATCTGCATCTAATAAAATTTAGGGAGCATGTTAGCCCAAGAGGATGAAAATGGTGTCGAAAGACCCATCTACTACCTCAATAGAGTTTTAAATGATGCAGAAACTAGATATAGCGAAGTTGAAAACTATGTTTATGTCTTTACTTCTCATGTACAAAACTCAAGAAATATATTAAACCAGTTGATGTTTATGTTTCGTCTCATTTTGATGTTTTCGAATATATGTTATCAAAACCAATTTTGCACTGTCGAATTGGAAAATGGGCACTTGCATTGACTGAGTATTCTTTAACCTTTATGCCTCTCAAAGTTGTAAAAGGTCAAGTGGTAGAAGACTTTATAGTTGACCACTCGATAAATTAAGAATCATTAAACTACTTGGAGATCAAACCCTGGAAGTTATACTTCGACGGTTCCAGTCATAAAGATAGAACTAGAGTAGGAGTTCTAATTATTTCTCCAGATCTAATTCCAACAACATTCACGTGCAAGATCGAAGTTTCTTGTTCAAATAATGAGGATGAGTATGAAGCTTTAACTGTTGGCCTTGAAATCTTATTGGAATTGGGGGCTGTTGTACCCCAAAATTTTCACTCTCATTTTACTCAATACATACTGTGATACGGTGGGAGAACTGACTTGATTGTTTTGCGTTTGATTGCAAATGTTGCGGTTAGCAAGAGTCGCCACCGACTTTTCTTTTATCCAATAAGGAAAGGTGAAAAAGCACAGGAAAGACCTTTGAGACTGTTTCTTGAGTTCGGGGGGTAGGTTACGAAAAGGGAAGGTGTTAGGACCCTTTTCATCCATGGTTTTCCATGGGCTCTTAGTTACTTTCTAGATTACTTGATTTTGTTGTTTGAAATTGTGCTTGGTGTGGTTTTGAAAGTATTTTGTAAAAGAAGCCATTGTTTAGGCAATCTTTATAATGATTCTCGTTCGTAAGAATGTATACAAAGATGTTTGTCTTTTTGAAAAAATGTTTTTAGTTTTGTGAGATGTTTGAAGATGTGTGTGTTTGTTTTGAAAATAGCAAGGATATTTGTTTGAAATGGAGCAAGTAACTAAAAGTAATCTACCTACTCAAATGTCTTTTTTGTTCATTTTCTTTTCCTTTGATATTATTGTCTTGCCATTGATTTGGTAAACAACCATATCTTTGGATGTAAACGGGACGGGCGTGGGTCATCGTATAGCCATGATTAGAAATTTTGCAAAGTATCTTAGCATTTTTTTGAGGGACTAAGATCATTTTGTAAGGCAACTTTGAATAGCGTCATCGAGGGACTATGATCTTGTATTTGTTTGTTGTTTACTAAGACACTTTACATGCGTAATATGGCCATTTTGTATAAGGCAACCAAGTGGGATAACCCTAGGGGTGTCTTGTGTTCAAGTGTGTCATTTTCATGTTTGATTTTGTCTTGGATTAGGTTTTTCTATTTGATTGATTTTATCTTGCCATACAAATCCTAATTACTAGCATCTTATATAAAAGCGATAAATTGCGAAATTTAAAGATTACTACGCTATTACAATACTTTGTGGGAGGGGGTATACAATTGATGAATGGGGATTGCAATAATATAAACCTAATTAATCTATTACAAACAAATTGAATTTATACAAGTTTTGGAATAAATAATATACAAGATAATTTAAATATGCAAAGATATGTAAATGCAAAAGAAGATTTTTGTTTTGTTTTCTTTTTATGTAAAAAAGTTTTAACCTAAGCTTAATTAATAAATAAATCAAGATTAAACTTAAATTAATTAAGAAAGGAAAATATTTTTAGAAAATATTTTGATTAAACCCTAATTCTAATTTATTAAAAGGAAATAAATTTCTTTAAGTATTTTTGTATTTTTTTTATTGAAAATAATATATGGTATTTATGAAGTATTTTGGTCTTTTTATATGTTAAAATAAATATTTAATAGGTGTGAAGAAAAATAAATATTTAACCTAATTCTATTTTAATTTACAAGTTTATTAAAAAGATAGTATATAACTTAAATAAAAAATAAATATTTTTTATTGAGAAAATAAAATAAAACAAAAAAATATAATATTTATCATCTTTATATTTTTTATGATTAAGAAAATATATTTGGTAAAATAAAAATAAAAATAAAAATAAAATAAGTAAATAAAATATTTGGGCCAGGGGTATTGAAAGCAAATGGGAGGCAGGAAGTTAGCAAAAACATAGGGCCCAATGAAACTGAAGCCCAAGCTGCAAGAGGACAAAAAATGAAGCAAAATGTGAGAAAAAATGCAAAAGGCAGCGCCAAGGCTCGAACCCGTGACCTGGGGTATTTTTGCGCGCTGCCTTACCACTGGGGTGGCTGTACATCCGTTAGCTTAAGTGACAACACAAATTCATAACACAAAATATTGCCTTGCCCTGTACGTCATCTTCAACCTTTGGCCAGTCGGACCCCCTGTAACTTTTTCATTTCTCAACAAAAATGGAAAGTGATAACATGAACATTGTAGCATTATACCTCACGATTCTAACCATGTGCATAACTAAAACTATAAGTCCAAGATCAGAGAGAATTTTATTGGCCCTAATTCTTAACCTAATTTTTTCAGAAACTTCAAACTTAAAATTCTCTAAACTCAAGCCAAATAAATGCAAGCTATGGATATGTACAGCTTCATAGCAATGATGTCTACATTCTATATTCACAAATGAAGAGCTAACTATGCATGTATTAAGAGTTAGAAAAACAGAAAACTCACCTTAAAAATGGAAATCGTGTTTTGAAAATGATCTTGCTTTAGGATGTTGTGATGATCAGGTTAGCTTCCTTGAACCTATAGGAAGCTAATGCAATGCTTAGCTTGTCTTGAGGGTGGCTGGAATGGTCTGGAGAAGTCCACTTGTGTCACTCTGTTTTTGAACTTCAACAATAGGGAAGATGGAGTTACAGTGATGTTTCAGGGTGTGGGGTGGTTTACTTGTAAGGTAAGGAAGCTTTGGGAAGCAAAAGTCCTGAAAACGCACGAGTGAAATGGAAGATTCAGTTCACAAGTCAGAAATGGCAAGTTTGGAGGCTTGATATGCAACTTCTGATTCTATGGTGTTTCAAGGCTTAGGCATGTGTGGTTTTAGTTGCAAAATGATGGCTTTATATAGAGCAAAAGATTGGAGGACCTGTGCTTTCTCAGAAGTACAAGATCACATGTCTTGCTACATTTCTTGTTTTTGAAGCAAGTGTGAGAAGTGACTTCTTAAGGCATGATTTTGATCTTGTAGGGTGTCTTGAAGCTTTAAACATATTTTATTCAGGTTTAAAGACTTGGTTTATGCATAAAGAACAAGTCCAAGGCTCAAGAAATAGAAAAATGCAAAAAGCATGCTTTTCAAAAATGGCAATGTTGCCTTTCTTCCAAAAATGACTATTTTCTTGTACAATGCATTGAATGCTTGGCTTTAGGGCATGAAACTTTGTGAAATTCATTAATGGTGGAGTGACAAACGAGTTTGAGGCCTGAAAAGTGAAGATTGTACAACCAATTTGCAAATTTGAAAACTTGTTCTTCATGGAAATGACCTATAATCAAGTTTGAAAACCCTAACTTCATCTCTTCGATTCTCCCTACTAAAAAATGATCTCAAGGAGTTCTTGGACATTTCGGAAATCTTGAAATGTTTTCTACAATTCATCTTTGAATTTATTTCAAATATTCCCCTTGGAACTATGTGAAAAATTGGCATGAAGTTAGGTCAAAAACATGCCTAACTAGGGCAAAATTTCACTAAGTTATTTTAATTCATGAGCATGTATTCACAAAATTATATCATGAGATCCAAGAATCTTTAGGAGAAATTGTGTGAAGCAAAGTTGTATATTTCATGGAGATCTACAACTTTCATGTTGGGAACTTCCTTTGAATCATTTCGTATCATGGTGAAAATTTGGCCTAAAGTTGAGAAAAAATAAGAAATTTTCTATACTTAGAAAAATTTCTAAGTTAAGAAATTTCAAATTCCAAAACAAAATCTTCAATCCTTGATTTCTTGATGAACAAGTTTCACATTTTGACATGTTTTGATGAATTGTGATCTTTGGTACTTGAATTTGACCAAAAAGTCAAAGTTTGACTTTTCAATATACAGTTGACTTTTGATCAGTTTACTGAAAAATTCATCTGGCAATCCAATGAATTTGTAATGTTTTGAACAATGCCATTAGGTCAAGATTATGCCATTGAACTCTTGATATCATTCTTTAAACCAATTGACCATTTGCTAGGTCAAAAATCAGAAATTGCCCTTTCTCAGTCAAAACCCTAATTTTGACCATTTTGCCCTTTTGATGATTTGATCAAATTTCTTGAGGAATTGTGGTCCAAACTTGATCAAATGATACATATGAGTCTAAGATATTGATGTGGATAAAAAATTATGAATTTTGACTGTAAATTGGCCATGGTTGACTTTTTCCCTAATACAACTGATTTTTAGGTCAATTATCCAATTGATTGATAAAAAATGTGATTCAAGGCTTGAAACTTGGCATGAGTAATCTTGGGGGTCCATGATGATCCTTGAAAGCCATATGAAACATTGAGAGTCCAAAAATTCTTGTGCAAACTCAAACCCTAATTTTAGTCCTCAGTAAATGAGGAGGTGTCTTGAGCTGATCAAACCCTTATGCAGTCTTGAGTTCAAGAGATCTTGTGAGGAAATATTTGATAAGTGAGAGAGAAAATTTTTGGGTACAACACATACTCCTAGAGATCCTCAAGTTGCTCATGTTTGCCCAAGAGTTGACTAGACAAACTCTCTCCTAAGGTAGGGTGTCTCAAATTAGGGTTTCCATTTTCATCAAGATAGGTGGACTCCAAAGACCTAATATGCTCTCCATTATATTAATATGTTCTCAAGACCCTCCATGTCAAATTTCAAGCCTTGCACAAGAAGTTTGCTCAGTCAACTGCTCAGATGCTTGAGAATTGGTTGTATTAGGTCAAAAGTCAAATGTGACCCACATACAGTCAAACTTCAAGATTTTTGGTCAACATTAAAATTTTGAAGTGACTTTCATCATTTGATCAAGGGTTTATCATGATTCCTCAAGGAATGCTCCAAATTCATCAAAACCCAAAAATTGCTAAATTAGGGTTTCTCAAGAAAAGTCAACCAAACTTTGACCAAGCATAACTTCCACATGCTTTATCAGAAAGTTTCCATTCGAAGCTCATTTTGAAGAAGATTCAATTCCCTACAACTCATCTTCATCCCATAAGTTCAAAATATGCACCCACAAAAAGATATGAATTTCTACATTATGGGTCCTTTTGAAAAGTCAACAAAAACACCTTTTGGGTCAAAGCTTCTTACATGAACATGTTGTACCCCAAATTTTGACCTAAGATACCATCTCCCATCTGCATCATTAGATTGCAGGCGTTTTGATCTATCGATTTTTAAAAATTCATAACTTTCTCAGGTCGAGAGCTGTTTATTTTTGAACGCTGAATTTATTAATCGATCAATGATCAAACAATGCTTATTAATTATTTATTATCTTAAATTTAAATAATTGGAATCTATTTTCGGTTATTATATAATTTAAAGATTTATGAATAATGAAATAAACATTTGAAAAGAGGTTTATTAATTGGTCAACAATGATTATTTAATTATTTATCATTCTAAGTTAAATAATTGAAATTCTATTTTTAATTATTATGATTTAGAAAATTATGAATAATGAATTAAATAATTGAAGTTATTAATTGATCAATGATGTTTATTTATTTGTTTATTATTCTGAATTTAAGTGATTGAAATAGATTTTCAGTTATTATACAATTTAAAGAATTATAAACGATAAATAAATAATTGGAAAGAAAAAGAATTAATTGGGAAATAATAGAATTTTATTCACTCTATTCTATTTATTACAATTGTTATTTAAATATTGTATTATTTACAAAATATTTATAATGACAATTACATAAAGAGTTTAAAGTAAAATAAAAACTATTTTTCTAAAATTCTAAATCTTCATCTTCTATCCAATGCTTCTTTGTCTGCTCATTTAATTTTACCTGCAAAACAATTAAAAGAAAAAGTCAGAATTGAATAAATAATTAAAAGCAGAAAACTATTTTTAGTGTTCATCATTAAAAGCAAACGGCTGTAATCAGTTTTTTACCCTTTTTGCAAATCGCGGGATTTCTCCCGGTTCACAAAAAGGGATGGATTTTATTTTCAAAATGAATGCACAATTTAAAGATGCACAAATTCATTTTGTTTTCAAAACTGCATAATTAAAATCAATTGCATTTTCAAAAAGTCCACTACATATTTCAAACAGCATATGCATCAATTCAATTGTTTGTCAAAATAGCATACAAAGAATTAACATCATATGCATAACAACAGAATATGCAAGTTACATATGCAAGAAAGCCAACGTAAACATGCCATGCAATATAGGAAGAAGCCAAAAACTTAGGCTCCCATGCAGTAGACAAAAGAAGTGTGCAGTTTAAAATCAAATATGAAAGCATGGAATCTTTCCATTTACATCATTTTCCAGCAGTAGTGCTTTTTCAGAACAAATGCATAACATATCATTTTTATGTCAAATTTGCATTGAGGAGAGAGAAGAGAGATAGAAGTATGCTTTTGCAGGTTTTGGTTTAGGCAGGAAGAGGATAGAAACAGAACAGCAGCACCTCATAAGAAAAAAAGAAGCATGAAATAAGAATACCAACAAACTGTTGGAGCAGCATATGTGCAGGGGCCAAGAATATATTAAATATTCAAACCTGATACCAAGGAGCCAGCAAGCTATTATAACATTACAAACCCCCTTCAAAAATAGGAGAGTTGATACCTGTCTAAAAAAGGAGGCCTCAAAAGAAAACTATCAAAAAAATACAAAAGTTTTCAAAGTCTCAAAGTCTCAACAGCAAGAATCAGTAGAACTTGCTATCTGCATAAACCATCACTCCATGGCCTAAAACCATTGACCTGCATAGCGCCAAAAACATACCGTCAAACCATTCCCAAACCTGCATACACCAGCAAAACCATAACTATGGCCTAAAAAACCATAAACCTGCTATCAACATAAACACTTACTGCATAAACCATTTTAAAACCTACTGCATAGAACCATTTCAAAACCTACTGCATAAACCATCAAACCAATATGACCAAAAGCCTTCCACCAACATAAACAAACCAGTACCCTCCTAAGACCATTAAACCAGAAAATTTCCAAACACATGGCCTAAACCATAGAACCATTAACCTGCTATCTCATAAAACCATAACCATTACCAAAATCTTCCACCTACTGTCAAACATATACCATACAAACCTGCCAAACCAGCATAAACCAAGAACATGGCCTAAAAGATCAGAAGAATCACAAAACTATCCAACCAACGTCCAAATACCAAGCCTCAAAATACATCATCACAGGCAAAATAAAAGGCAAATGAAGGCAACCCAGCAAAACATACAGTAGTAAAGGCAAGAAGAAAAAAAGCATCTACTGTCAAACCATTCCAACAATAGCACCCAAAGGTAACATAACGTTCAAGGCAACAGAAGTGAGCAGAGAAGAAGAAAAGAAGGTCTTAACGAAGGCGACATTTTAAGTCATCACAGACAACAAAGAAAGCCACAGAAGCGAAGCATCAAAATAATCGCTCAAAGCATCAAAGTAATCGTGCAAGGAAGCATAAACATCAAGACAACAAAAGGAGATAAAGAGTACAGAAGTACCAGGGTCGTCAAAGCAAGCTTAGCCTCGTCAAACTTCCCTCACCGTCAAAGCCTCCATAACGCCTCTCCGTTTTCCTCCATTAAAGGTAGCCTTGCCTCTTTTTTTTCTTTCCGCCATTTCAACAGAAACCATGTAAAAAACGAAATCAGAATCAAGTGAACACCAAATTATAACATGCAAATCATAAAACCTAATGCTAAATAGACGAATCATCACCTTCACAACTGTATCGTTGAATGACGCATGGGGAGAGGAGATGTTGGTGGCTCGGGCAAGGGAAGATATAGAAGCAGGCGCCTTCATGAGAGCAGCGAAGCCAAGCAAAAGGTGAAGCAAGATGAGAACGAAGAAGACGGTACAAGCGAGCGCCGTCGCTGTTAAACCAACCCTAATCCCTTTTCCAAAAGCTAAAACTTTGGTTTAACCCTAAGAGAAAAAAATTATGAAACGCATGGATCGGACCCGCCTCAAATGCCAAAGTCCAACGAAGCTGCTTCTACACCCCCCTTCCCTATCTTTTTGTCTTGGGCCCCTCAGAACCCTTTGGCCCATATAATTGCTCCTCTAATCTTCTTTCTATTACACCTTTTTTTATTTATTCATTTTTTAGTTTTTAGAACTATTACTAATTTAGTTTGATTAACTAGTAACCTAATCAAATAAGATAATTTAATTAAACAATTTTAATAAGGTGACCCATTTTATTAACTTTAGGACTAATTTGGTAACTTTGGTATTCCCCTTTTTCATTAGACTTGATTAATAATTTTAAAGTTTTAATTTAGTTTAACTATTTAACAATTCTTAAAGCAATACCTTATATTAATATTAAGAAAAAACATATAAAAACAAAAACACATAAAAAATAGAAACATATAAAAGCCTTAAAAATATTTTATTTTATTAATTCTCTTGTTTTGCATATATTAACAAAAATCCAAAATGCATATTTACACCACTTAGTCTTTTATTTAAATTGTTGTATATCATTTATTTATCATAATTTTCTGTTTACTTGATTATTCTATTTATGTTTAAATCCAAGGGAAAAAATGATTAAATTTGTCGACTTCATGTCCTCAAGTCTAATCGCGCGAACATTCGCATTTCATTAAAACTTAGGATAATTTTTCCTCAAATATTCAATCTTTTCAAAACTTATACCTTTTAAGCAAAAACTTCGACATTATGTCGTCGTCTCTTCAAAAACCTGTCCGTACCCCTTTTTCGGCCAAAACAATTTGTTTTTCAATCAAACGAACAATTTTAATAAAACAGATATTTCAAAAGGTTCCTATAGAATACTATAGATACATTGGGTGCTAATACCTTCCCACTGTATAACCCACCCCCGAACCACAAATCTCTTTTCAAAACGCCTTGTATTTTTACTTTTTTAAAAGTATTATTTTTACATTGCATATTTAGGGTTTTATTTCGCTCTTTTCCCTTTTCCCTTGGAAATAATAAAGCGCGGTGGCGACTCTTGCTTTTTGTGAGACGAATTAATCAATAATTCGATCTCCGATTTACCCCGCTACATTTTTTATCGCTACAGAATTGGCGACTCTGCTGGGGACAGATTGACCTCTTGCTGGTCCATCCCTAAGTGGGTTAAGCCTAATTTGTCTTATCTGTTTTATTATTTGATTTGTTTGATTATGTGTTTAAATTGGGGTGTTTGGGTTTTTGCGAAGGACGAATCCTATACCCGGATTAAGTTACACTTAAGGAATAGGACGGGAGGTACAGTCATGTTAACTTTGAGGGAGTAATCTCGAAGAAGGAGGCATGATATCCCCCACTTAATGGAAGGCCCTCTTGAACTTAATATTTGTTTACCGAGTAATTGGGAAGACATTATTATTTTCGACCTAGGAGCCCGAGAAGTTGAGGACCGTAGAACCCTAACCCATCTTGGCCTTTTTAGGTGTAGCGCGGAGACTATAACGGAGTAATTCGGAAGTAGTTGTTATGCGATGCTACGCTCGGACGAGTTTCTCTTGAGAATATTGCTAATTATTGAGTAATCAAGACGTTGGTAATATTCGAAGGAGGAATGTAGACTCTGGGAACTCTTAGAACCTTGTCTTACAGGTGTGATTGAACCATTAGTACATACCTTTGGGTGGGCTTTACCCTTGACTCCATGCTGAACGTTGAACCTTTGAACCCCATGTTTGTGAACTTGTGTGTAACTGTTGCATTATCATTCATTCATGCATTCATCAACATTTTTGTAAAAAACTTGTTTTTCAAGGAACTTCGGAATGATTTTTGCAGACATCTCAGGTTATTATGGAATTTGGAAGGAGAAACACTCGAAGCTTTAGTTTTAAGGAGCCCGAGATTGAAGAGCTGAAGAGTTTGATTCCTAAGATCGAGAACCTGACGGATTTTCAGAAGAAGTATGGGTCCATTATACCTCTCATGAAGCGCAAGATGAAGGAAGGCATTCTCAATACGTTGGTTCAATTCTACGATCCCTTGTACCGATGTTTCACCTTTCCGGATTATCAGTTGATGCCCACCTTAGAAGAGTACTCCTACATACTTGGTTTGCCGATCACCGACTGTGTTCCTTTTTCCGGATTAGAAGAGGAGCCCAAATCTCACGAGATAGCGACCATCACCCACTTGATGAAGTCAGAGATAGAGGAGAACATGACTACAAAAGGGGGAATCCGAGGTTTGTCTGCGCGGTTTTTGTTGAAGAAAGCTCGTCATTTCGCTGAGATAAAAGATGCTATTGCCTTTGAAGACGTCTTTGCTTTACTCGCTTATGGTCTATTCTTATTCCCTAACGTTGATAAGTTTGTGGATATCAACGCCATCAGAATTTTCTTGATTGGAAATCCGGTCCCTACGCTGCTAGGAGATACCTACTACTCCATCCATCTTCGAAACTCTTATCAAGGAGGGATGATTATTTGTTGTGCACCGTTGCTGTATCAGTGGTATGTTTCGCATCTACCTGGGTCTGATGTTTTCTGGGATCTCGAGAAGGAGCCGCGTTGGGCGCCAAAGATTATGGCTCTCACTCATTTCGACATTGATTGGTATAATCGAGTTTACTACGATGTGAAGATCATCGATAGCTGTGGTGCTTTTCCTAACGTGCCTCTTCTTGGTACGAGAGGTGGAATCAACTATAACCCTGTTCTCGCGCGCTGTCAGTTTGGATACCCGATGAGGGACAAGCCGAACAACATCCATGTGAGTGGTTTCTTTCTACAGGAAGGACAAGATCATCAGGCAGCTAAGAGGGAGATCGAGGGAGCTTGGCGCCACATCCATAGGAAAGGGAGAGATATGTTAGGACATAGAGGTGCCGTTTCTTTGGAGCCTTACCTACAATGGGTCCGTGCTAGGGCTTGTGCTCTCAAGATTCCCTATAAACTTGAGAAACCTTTATTCCCTACCGTTGCATCATCATCTGTTGTTATCCCTATCGCGAATATAGGAGAATACCAAGGAAATCTGGCCAGGATGAAGTCCGAGAGGGATGCTTGGAAAGAAAAGTGCAATATGTCTGAATATGAGAATCGAGTCCTGACTCGACAGCTAAAGGAAAAGGAGGAGTTGCTGTTTATTCAAGACGGCTGGTTCATTGATCACGATGAGAAACTTCGTCAAAAGGATGCTTTACTGAAGAAATATGCTAGTGAAAGGAAGAGAAAGAAGGAAGGTTCGGTAAGCGTTGCTCTTGTTCCTAATACGCAGAAGGAAATCATTGATCGACTGGTAGCTGAGAAGAAAGAGATGGAAGACTTTTATGAAGAGAAGATCAAGAAGCTCCGGTTATAGTTGGTGTTTGGTCCTTCATACGATGTTTCAGAGTGATCTTTAGCTTTTAGTTTTATTTTATTGATGTCATTTTGTAAAACTTTGTAAAAGGGCTTCATGCTCCAAAGTTGTAATTTACTGTTTTATTAAGGGCTTCATGTTCCGAAGTTGTAATTTACTGTTTTATTAAGGGATTCATGTTCCAAATTTGTAATTTACTGCTTTTATTAAGGGCTCCATGCTCAGAAGTTGTAATTTATTGCTTTATTATGGACTTCTTGTTCCAAAGTTGTAGTTTACTGCTTTCATTATTGGGTTGTTATCCCAAAGTTGTAATTTATTATTTTATTGTTTCAAAGTTGTAAGTTGTCATTTACTGTTTTGATTAATGGATTGAGTTTTTGTTATTCCAAATTCCTTTGCTATTGTTTCTTTTTCCACTCCAAAGGTTGTCAAGCTGTCTCACCGATACGACACTCGAGCCAATCGTCAGAGGAAAATGGAAGATCTGGAACAGGAAAATCATGAGCTTCGTGGGGAAGTCGCTACCTTTCGTATCGAGATGGAAAAGTTAACTGCGTTAGTGGAAAGTTTGGTGGCTATTCAGAATCAGCCATCGACTACAGTTGCTGAGATTCAGACTTCAACTCCAGTGGTTTCCGAGATTGTCACCGTTCCAACATCTGTGACTCAAATCAACTCTCTGCTTCAACATCAGATGCCGAAAGGTTTTCCGTGGGGAATGCCTTACAACTTTGTGCCAGAGGGGTATCAGCCTGCCGTACAACCTTTGTTTCAACCTGCTTTGTCTCTTCCTCAACCAGAGACAACTGCCATGCCGCCAGTAATTCCGTCTGTGACACCTTTTCCGCAACCGATTATGACAACTGTCGCTCCTGTGGTTCACTCCGTGCCGTACTTGAATGAACCTACTTATCCTGCCGAGCCTGCTGAAAGTTTGGGTCTTTTTGATAGAATGGAAGAATTTCAGGATCAGTTCCAGGAAATGCAGAAGGAGCTTAGAGCGTTAAAGGGGAAGGATTTGTTTGGGAAGAACACGCATGACCTTTGTTTAGTTCCGAATGTCAAGATTCCAGCAAAATTCAAAGTGCCAGACTTTGAAAGATATAAGGGTGATTCGTGTCCTCGAAGTCATTTGACTATGTACGTGAGAAAGACGTCTACGTATTCCGATGATCATGACTTGTTGATTCATTATTTTCAAGACAGTTTGACGGGTGCTGCTCTAAAGTGGTATATGGGTTTAGACAGTATTCGGATCCGCAACTTCAACGATCTTAGCGAAGCTTTTGTCCACCAGTATAAGTATAACGTTGACATGGCACCGGACAGGGATCAACTCCGGGCGATGTCGCAAAGAGACAGAGAATCTTTTAAGGAATACGCCCAGAGGTGGCGTGAAATTGCTGCTCAAATCTATCCACCTCTTGAGGAGAAAGAGATGACTAAGATATTTTTGAAGACTTTAGGGTCCTTTTACTATGAAAGAATGATCGCCAGCGCACCCAGTGACTTCACCGAAATGGTAAGCATGGGAATGCGGTTAGAGGAAGGGATTCGTGAAGGGCGTTTGGTTAAAGAAGGAAGTCCGTCTAGCAGTACTAAGAAGTTTGGAAGTGTTTTCCCGAAAAGAAAAGAGCAGGATGTCAGCGCATTGTTCCCAGGGAGACCGAGGAGAGGTTACTCTCACGTTGCGGCAGTCACTCCGGCTGTCCGCCCAGCTGTGATGACCCCGACTCATCAAACCCCACCAACTCAACAACGGTCGTTTCAGCAGCAGCCTCGACAATAGGCTTATCCATTCAACAATCAGAACCGTTCGCCAAGAAAACCACAGTTCGATGCCATTCCTATGACTTATACTGAATTGTTCCCTGCTCTTATCAGAAAGAATCTCATAACGACCAAGCCTCCTCCTGTCGCACTGAACAGTACTTCTCCGTGGTACAAGGCGGATCAGTTTTGTGAGTATCATCAAGGGTCGTCGGGGCACAACCTTGAGAATTGCTTTGCTCTGAAGGCGGACGTGCAGAGATTGATTAAGAATGGTATCTTGTCTTTCAAGGATGTTAATTCGAATGTTAGAGATAATCCTTTGCCTCGACATGGGGCAGCTTCAGTGAATATGGTGAAAGGTTGTCCGGGGAAGTTTCGAGTTTTTCAAGTTGAACACATAAGAGAATCGTTGATCAGGTTACATCAGAGTTTGAGAAGACTTGCCTTTGTTAGGCATCAGCATGATTATGATGTTTGTGAATTTTGTTCAAGAGAGGTTGATTGCCCTATTGTGAAGGAGGATATTCAGAAGTTGTTAGACCAGAGAGTTATCACTATTACATATGACAGAGATCCGGAGGATGAAGTGAATGTTATCATACCACAATTCAATTTGCCTGAATCAGTAGAGATCGTTTACGACAGTCAGACTGCACCTGTTGCTCCTTTGACCATTTATCCGCCTGGTCATGTGCCTTACAACTTGGACCAAGCTGTACCGTATAAGTATAATGCCACAATGATTGAGAATGGGGTAGAAGTCCTTATACCGACAAGGCCATCTTTCGTTAACATTGTTGATGTAAGTAGAGTTACGAGAAGTGGACGTGTCTTTGCAACAGTACCTTTGAAGAGACCAGAAGTTCAAGTCAGGAGACCCATACCGGCGGAAATTCCAGTGAGAAATGTTGAACCAAGGGTTGAGATAGGCCGATCCAGTGAACCTATCTCTCGCCCTGAGGATGATGAGATTCTGAAGCTTATCAAGAGAAGTGAATATAAGATTATGGACCAACTTTTGCAAACTCCTTCCAAGATTTCTTTGCTTGCTTTACTGAGAGATTCTGGTGCCCATAGAGAGGCTTTGATGAAGGTCTTGGACCAGGCGTTCGTGGATCATGATGTGACGGTTGACCAATTTGATGGAATCGTGGGAAATATTACTTCGTGTAACAATCTTGGTTTCAGTGATGAAGAACTCCCGGAGGAGGGAAGGAACCATAATATGGCTTTGCATATCTCAGTAAGTTGCGGAAATGATACTTTGTCAAGTGTGTTGGTAGATACAGGTTCGTCGTTGAATGTGATGCCCAAGACTACTTTATCTCGGCTCTCATATCCAGGTGCTCCCATGAGACCTAGTGGAGTAATTGTTAAAGCGTTTGATGGTTCTAGGAAAACTATTATTGGTGAAGTAGATCTTCCTATAGTAATTGGTCCCCATACTTTTCAAATCACTTTCCAAGTGATGGATATTCGTGCTGCCTACAGTTGCTTATTGGGTCGTCCATGGATCCATGATGCGGGGGCAGTCACCTCCACGCTCCATCAGAGACTGAAGTTTGTGAGGCATGGGAAGCTAGTAATGATCAGTGGAGAGCAGGCTATGGTGGTAAGCCATTTGTCATCCTTCTCTTTTATTGATGCTGATGAGGATGTTGGAACCCAGTTCCAAGGTCTTTATGTTGCTAAGAATGAAGTGAGGAAGCAAGGGGCATCCATTTCTTCTTTTGAGGATGCGCGGCGAGTGGTGGAAAGTGGTTCGGCCAAAGGATGGGGCCAGGTGTTGACTTTGCCCGAGAACAAATCTGGAGAAGGTCTTGGCTTTCATCCAGTGTCTGTAAGAGTCAAGAAAGAGGTGGTTGTTCGTCCGATTCAAGAGGTTTTCCGAAGTGTAGGGTTTATACATCCTGAGGTTGATGCTATCATAGAAGACGATTCCGAGGAAGATTTGCCCGATTTTGTGACGCCTGGATTGGTTTGCCAAAACTGGATAGTTGTTGATGTTCCTATTGTTATGCACATTTCCGAGTAATGTTTTGTTTTGTTTTTCTTTGAAAAAATTCGCTCTGCCCAAGGCGAAAAGTATTTTGTGTCGGGCTATGAAAAATAATTCCTTTTGCTCTGCCCAAGGCAAAAGAGAAATGTCTGGGCCTTTGTTTCAAGTATTTCCCTTCAATGAATAAAAATGTTATTTTGTCCACTACTGTTTTATTTTTCACTTTTTCTGGGAAATAGCAATGAAAATTAATTGGTAGCAATAGGAAATATAATAACCTTTTGTTTTATTTGCACAAATCGATTTCTAAAATAAAGCATAATCATATGTGCAGATTAATCCATGACTTAACCATCGAAAACAATGATCATATGCCCTCTCCCAACTTTGAATTCCCTGTGTTCAGAGCCGAAGAAGAGGATGGTGAAGAGATTCTTGTTGAAATTTCCCGTTTTCTTGAGCATGATGAGAAGATTATCCATCCATTTGAAGAACCTGTAGAGTTAGTCAATTTGGGTGATGAAGAAGATAGAAAGGAAGTCAAAGTCGGAGCATTGCTTATCCCGGAAGTTAAAGAGAAAATGTTGGAGCTTCTCAAAGAGTATGTTGATGTGTTTGCTTGGTCCTACCAAGATATGCCGGGTTTGGACAACGATATTGTGGAGCACCGTTTACCGTTGAGACCTGAATGTTCGCCGATTAAGCAGAAGCTGAGAAGGACTCGTCCCGATATGGCTGACAAGATCAAAGAAGAAGTTCAAAAGCAGATTAATGCAGGTTTCCTTGTTACATCGGTCTATCCTCAGTGGTTAGCCAACATAGTGCCTGTTGCTAAGAAGGATGGCAAAGTTTGGATGTGTGTAGACTATAAAGATCTGAACAGAGCTAGCCCAAAGGATGACTTCCCATTACCTCACATTGACGTATTGGTCGACAGTACTGCCAAGTTCAAAGTCTTTTCTTTCATGGACGGTTTCTCTGGTTACAATCAAATCAAGATGGAACCAGAAGATATGGAGAAGACAACTTTCATTACACCTTGGGGAACTTTTTGTTATCGGGTTATGCCGTTTGGTCTGAGGAATGCTGGTGCGACATACCAAAGGGCCATGACTGCTTTGTTCCATGACATGATGCATAAGGAGATAGAAGTGTATGTGGATGACATGATTGCCAAATCACAGACTGAGGAAGATCACTTGGAGCATTTGTTGAAGTTATTCCAACGTTTGAGAAAGTATAAACTCCGTCTGAATCCCAACAAGTGCACTTTTGGTGTTCGTTCTGGAAGACTTCTGGGTTTCATTGTCAGTCAGAAAGGTATTGAGGTAGATCCTGATAAAGTCAAAGCTATTCGGGAAATGCCCGCACCCAAGACGGAAAAACAAGTAAGAGGATTCCTTGGGAGACTGAACTATATCTCTAGATTTATATCTCATATGACTGCTACCTGTGGGCCGATTTTCAAGCTTCTCCGAAAGAACCAAGAATGTGTGTGGACAGAAGATTGTCAGAGAGCTTTTGATAGCATCAAAGAATATTTGCTTGAACCTCCCATTTTGATTCCTCCGGTGGAAGGAAGACCTTTGATTATGTACCTGACTATATTGGAAGATTCCATGGGATGTATGCTTGGTCAACAGGATGAGACTGGAAGAAAGGAACATGTCGTATATTATCTGAGTAAGAAATTCACAGACTGTGAGTCTCGATACTCATTGCTTGAGAAAACCTGTTGTGCTTTAGCTTGGGCTGCTCGCCGTCTGCGCCAGTATATGATTAACCACACCACTTGGTTGATCTCCAAAATGGACCCGATCAAGTATATCTTTGAGAAGCCCGCCTTATCTGGAAGAATAGCCCATTGGCAGATGTTGTTATCTGAATATGACATTGAGTATCACACTCAGAAAGCAATCAAAGGGAGTATTTTAGCCGATCATTTGGCCCACCAACCAATTGACGATTATCAATCCATCAAGTTTGATTTCCCAGATGAAGATGTTATGTACTTGAAAGCTAGAGATTGTGAAGAGCCGTTACCTTAAGAAGGACCTGATCCCGAATCCCGTTGGGGTTTAATATTTGACGGAGCTGTGAATTCTTATGGAAATGGAATTGGGGCAATCATCGTCACTCCCCGAGGTACTCATATCCCGTTCACAGCGAGATTGAAGTTTGACTGCACGAACAACATGGCTGAATATGAGGCATGTATTATGGGTCTCGAAGAAGCAGTGGATCTAAGGATTAAGATTCTTGATATTTACGGAGATTCGACATTGGTAATTAATCAAATCAAAGGAGAATGGGAGACTCGTCATCCTGGTTTGATCCCTTACAGAGACTATGCTAGAAGATTGTTAACCTTCTTCAACAAAGTGGAATTACATCATATCCCTAGAGATGAGAACCAAATGGCTGATGCTTTGGCTACTTTGTCTTCAATGTTTCAAGTGAATGGTTGGAACGACGTGCCTACCATCAGAGTTATGCGCCTCGACAGACCTGCTCATGTGTTCTCGGTAGAAGAGGTTACCGACGACAAACCGTGGTTCTATGACATTAAACGTGTTCTTCAAACTCAAGAGTACCCGCCTGGGGCATCCAATAAGGATAGGAAGACATTGAGAAGATTAGCAAGCAGTTTCTTCCTCAATGAAGAGGTATTGTATAAGAGGAATTATGACATGGTCTTGCTCAGATGTGTAGACAGACGTGAAGCAGACATGCTGATGCAAGAAGTACATGAAGGATCCTTTGGCACTCATGCCAACGGACATGCGATGGCTAGAAAGATGTTGAGAGCTGGTTACTATTGGATGACAATGGAATCTGATTGTTGCAAATATGTGAACAAGTGTCATAAATGTCAGATTTATGCGGACAAGATACATGTGCCACCGACCCTCCTGAATGTTATCTCTTCACCTTGGCCTTTCTCTATGTGGGGCATTGATATGATTGGAATGATTGAACCCAAAGCTTCAAATGGTCATCGTTTCATCTTGGTAGCGATCGATTATTTTACTAAATGGGTGGAAGCAGCATCTTATGCTAATGTAACCAGACAGATGGTAGTCAGATTTATCAAGAATCAGATCATTTTTCGATACGGCATCCCGAGCAAGATCATCACTGATAATGGTTCGAATTTGAATAACAAGATGATGAGAGAGCTTTGTGAAGAGTTCAAAATCGAACATCATAATTCTTCTCCTTACAGACCGAAGATGAATGGGGTTGTTGAAGCTGCTAACAAGAATATCAAGAAGATTGTCCAGAAGATGGTGGTAACTTATAAAGATTGGCATGAAATGCTTCCGTTTGCTCTGCATGGATACCGTACTTCAGTTCGAACTTCAACAGGTGCAACCCCATTTTCCCTAGTTTATGGTATGGAAGCAGTACTCCCCGTGGAGGTTGAGATTCCGTCTCTGAGAGTGTTGATGGAAGCTAAACTTTCTGAGGCTGAATGGTGTCAAAGTAGATATGATCAGTTGAATTTAATTGAAGAAAAGAGATTGACAGCTTTGTGTCATGGTCAATTGTATCAGCAGAGAATGAAGAAGGCTTTTGATAAGAAGGTTCGACCGCGCGAGTTCAGAGAAGGTGACCTTGTGCTCAAGAAGATATTATCTTTCCAACCTGATTCTAGGGGCAAGTGGGCTCCGAATTATGAAGGACCATATGTCGTTAAGAAAGTTTTCTCTGGAGGTGCCTTGATTCTCACCAATATGGACGGTGATGAGCTCCCGCGTCCCATGAACGCCGATGCAGTCAAGAAGTATTTCGCTTAAGTTTGAGTTGGCAGTTTGATAAGTTGAAAATCCGAAGGGGCGGCTTAGGCAAGCTTTTGGTCAGACCAGTCTTGGCATTTGAGCACATTTTGGAATTCGAAGTTGTTAGGGAGAATAGCGATCATTGTTTTTGTGTAACCTTTTTATTTCATGTACTATTTCCCAAACTTTTGTAAACTGTTGGAGTCGCATTGTTAGCGAACTACCATATTATTAATGAAATTTGAGCATTTACCTTTTGTGAGCAAAATTTTAATTTTTATGGAAATACTTGAAACAAATTTATTTAAAGTATTCTTATTTTAAAAAATGTGTCGTGAATAACGAAAGGAATATTAACAGTTGTTCCAAGGATGGTCAAGCCATGAAATGCAAAATAGTACAGTAGTTTATCCTTGCATGATGAACATGTTTCGTTTCAAAATCGTCATTGAGGTGTTGGTTGTGTAAGCTTGTGTTTCTGGTGGTACTAAGTTTGGTGACTCCCCAACTGTTCCAGTTAAGATTTGTTTCAGTTATCTTTATTTAGGCGATTTCGGAAGTGTGGTACGCTTTGTCTTCTGCCAGTGGTCTATTGGTATTGTAAGTTTGGATTTGAATGCTTTTCTCCTCAGAAGACTTGAGCCTTGTGGCGTGTTACGCTCCGACGTTGCTTTGTGTTTCTAGTTCCAGTTATCTTCCTTCTTTTTAAGATTGGCCGAGTATCTATCTTGTCGTGACATCTTATCGTCTTCAGGATATTTCATCTGTTTGTTTTGTCAGCATAACATTCATTTACCCATTTACACTTATATCACGCATACATATTCACATTTGCCATCGATTTTGGGTTGTACTTTGTTTATTCAAATAACGTACATGTTTCTTTCCAAGTAGAAGGTTAGCTTAGGCAGAAAATGTGCTTCCTTTCTAAATTCGCCAACTGAGCTAATCCTCATGGATGATTTTTGATTTAGCTCACCTTGTCCATTTCTGGATAGGATGAATTCCCCAATCGAGTTGCTTTCTCATTGGGTAGAGTCTTGTTTAACTGTTTTCTCTCTAGTTATTCTTGCATAGGCTATCTCATTGATTTTCCCCAGTGAAATCGTGACCTAGACGAATGGTGCATTTATTTTGCACATTTAAGTATGTGATCTCCTCGGGAAGGACTGATTCATGATTCTCTTTGACGAAGATTTTTAATTCTCTGCCAGTGTCATTACAATTCCCTTCTGAATTATTTTTGGAAAACGACAAGCGGCAGCTCTTCACGAGCAACTTGTACGTTATAGACATCGGAAAACGACAAGCGGCATCTCTTCACGAGCAACTTGTGCGTTATTATTTTTCGGAAAACGACAAGCGGCAGCTCTTCACGAGCAACTTGTGCGTTATTATTTTTCGGAAAACGACAAGCGGCAGCTCTTCACGAGCAACTTGTGCGTTATTATTTTTTGGAAAACGACAAGCGGCAGCTCTTCACGAGCAACTTGTGCGTTATTATTTTTTGGAAAACGACAAGCGGCAGCTCTTCATGAGCAACTTGTGCGTTATTATTATTTTCGGAAGACGACAAGCGGCAGCTCTTCACGAGCAACTCGTACGTTATTATTTTTCTGGAATACAGCAAGTGGCAGCTTCTTTATTTGAGCAGCTTGTATGTTATTGGTATTTTCTTTGGACTACAGCAAGTGGCAGCCTCTTTATTTGAGCAGCTTGTATGTTATTGGTATTTTCTTTGGACGACAGAAAGTGGCAGCCTCTTTATTTGAGTAGCTTGTATGTCCTAATATTTTGGGAAGACGGCAAGTGGCAGCTTCTTTATTTGAGCGACTTGCGTATCTACAATCTTATTATTATCTCAGCATTAATGAGTATATCTCGGGAAATCTCGCAGAGAAGTTTGTCATGAATCATTACCTTCAGAAGTCGGTAATCCATCATCAGTAAATTTGATACTTTTTGTCTATCGCTGGCTTTGAGTTGTGAGCTCACTGTTATTTTTGGGTCGATAATCTGTTTTATGGCCTATGCAAGATGCCTTCTTTGTTAGGGTCGGAGGTCGTATCCCCTCAATTTTATTCGCTGTCAAGAGTCTGTCGTTTGAAGTCGATGGCTCGTTTTTCCCCAGTAATGTATAATCCATGTCTCTGTGTTTTGTTGGTGTTCGATTCCTCCAGCATTGTCTTGTTTCATACAATATCTTTCTTTGTGAATTCAATCACTGCATTCATATCAAACATGATGGCGGCATCTTAGGACAAAATTTGCATATTATGTATTTAAGTACCTTCAATCTCGTCGAAATGAAGATTTTAATCTTCATATCTCCGGATAGAAGAAACTTAAATAGGGGCAGCTGTTGTACCCCAAATTTTGACCTAAGATACCATCTCCCATCTGCATCATTACATTGCAAGCGTTTTGATCTATCGATTTTTAAAAATTCATAACTTTTTCAGGTCGAGAGCTGTTTATTTTTGAACGCTGAATTTATTAATCGATCAATGATCAAACAATGCTTATTAATTATTTATTATCTTAAATTTAAATAAATGGAATCTATTTTCGGTTATTATATAATTTAAAGATTTATGAATAATGAAATAAACATTTGAAAAGAGGTTTATTAATTGGTCAACAATGATTATTTAATTATTTATCATTCTAAGTTAAATAATTGAAATTCTATTTTTAATTATTATGATTTAGAAAATTATGAATAATGAATTAAATAATTGAAGTTATTAATTGATCAATGATGTTTATTTATTTTTTTATTATTCTGAATTTAAGTGATTGAAATTGATTTTCAGTTATTATACAATTTAAAGAATTATAAACGATAAATAAATAATTGGAAAGAAAAAGAATTAATTGGGAAATAATAGAATTTTATTCACTCTATTCTATTTATTACAATTGTTATTTAAATATTGTATTATTTACAAAATATTTATAATGACAATTACATAAAGAGTTTAAAGTAAAATAAAAACTATTTTTCTAAAATTCTAAATCTTCATCTTCTATCCAATGCTTCTTTGTCTGCTCATTTAATTTTACCTGCAAAACAATTAAAAGAAAAAGTCAGAATTGAATAAATAATTAAAAGCAGAAAACTATTTTTAGTGTTCATCATTAAAAGCAAACGGCTGGAATTAGTTTTTTACCCTTTTTGCAAATCGCGGGATTTCTCCCGGTTCACAAAAAGGGATGGATTTTATTTTCAAAATGAATGCACAATTTAAAGATGCACAAATTCATTTTATTTTCAAAACTGCATAATTAAAATCAATTGCATTTTCAAAAAGTCCACTACATATTTCAAACAGCATATGCATCAATTCAATTGTTTGTCAAAATAGCATACAAAGAATTAACATCATATGCATAACAACAGAATATGAAAGAAAGCCAACGTAAACATGCCATGCAATATAGGAAGAAGTCAAAAACTTAGGCTCCCATGCAGTAGACAAAAGAAGTGTGCAGTTTAAAATCAAATATGCAAGCATGGAATCTTTCCATTTACATCATTTTCCAGCAGTAGTGCTTTTTCAGAACAAATGCATAACATATCATTTTTATGTCAAATTTGCATTGAGGAGAGAGAAGAGAGATAGAAGTATGGTTTTGCAGGTTTTGGTTTAGGCAGGAAGAGGATAGAAACAGAACAGCAGCACCTCATAAGAAAAAAAGAAGCATGAAATAAGAATACCAACAAACTGTTGGAGCAGCATATGTGCAGGGGCCAAGAATATATTAAATATTCAAACCTGATACCAAGGAGCCAGCAAGCTATTATAACATTACAAACCCCCTTCAAAAATAGGAGAGTTGATACCTGTCTAAAAAAGGAGGCCTCAAAAGAAAACTATCAAAAAAATACAAAAGTTTTCAAAGTCTCAAAGTCTCAACAGCAAGAATCAGTAGAACTTGCTATCTGCATAAACCATCACTCCATGGCCTAAAACCATTGACCTGCATAACGCCAAAAACGTACCGTCAAACCATTCCCAAACCTGCATACACCAGCAAAACCATAACTATGGCCTAAAAAACCATAAACATGCTATCAACATAAACACTTACTGCATAAACCATTTTAAAACCTACTGCATAGAACCATTTCAAAACCTACTGCATAAACCATCAAACCAATATGACCAAAAGCCTTCCACCAACATAAACAAACCAGTACCCTCCTAAGACCATTAAACCAGAAAATTTCCAAACACATGGCCTAAACCATAGAACCATTAACCTGCTATCTCATAAAACCATAACCATTACCAAAATCTTCCACCTATTGTCAAACATATACCATACAAACCTGCCAAACCAGCATAAACCAAGAACATGGCCTAAAAGATCAGAAGAATCACAAAACTGTCCAACCAACGTCCAAATACCAAGCCTCAAAATACATCATCACAGGCAAAATAAAAGGCAAATGAAGGCAACCCAGCAAAACATACAGTAGTAAAGGCAAGAAGAAAAAAGCATCTACTGTCAAACCATTCCAACAATAGCACCCAAAGGTAACATAACGTTCAAGGCAACAGAAGTGAGCAGAGAAGAAGAAAAGAAGGTCTTAACGAAGGCGACATTTTAAGTCATCACAGACAACAAAGAAAGCCACAGAAGCGAAGCATCAAAATAATCGCTCAAAGCATCAAAGTAATCGTGCAAGGCAGCATAAACATCAAGACAACAAAAGGAGATAAAGAGTACAGAAGTACCAGGGTCGTCAAAGCAAGCTTAGCCTCGTCAAACTTCCCTCACCGTCAAAGCCTCCGTAACGCCTCTCCGTTTTCCTCCATTAAAGGTAGCCTTGCCTCTTTTTTTTCTTTCCGCCATTTCAACAGAAACCATGTAAAAAACAAAATCAGAATCAAGTGAACACCAAATTATAACATGCAAATCATAAAACCTAATGCTAAATAGACGAATCATCACCTTCACAACCGTATCGTTGAATGACGCATGGGGAGAGGAGACGTTGGTGGCTCGGGCAAGGGAAGATATAGAAGCAGGCGCCTTCATGAGAGCAGCGAAGCCAAGCAAAAGGCGAAGCAAGATGAGAACGAAGAAGACGGTACAAGCGAGCGCCGTCGCTGTTAAACCAACCCTAATCCCTTTTCCAAAAGCTAAAACTTTGGTTTAACCCTAAGAGAAAAAAATTATGACACGCATGGATCGGACCCGCCTCAAATGCCAAAGCCCAACGAAGCTGCTTCTACACCCCCCTTCCCTATCTTTTTGTCTTGGGCCCCTCAGAACCCTTTGGCCCATATAATTGCTCCTCTAATCTTCTTTCTATTACACCTTTTTTTATTTATTCATTTTTTAGTTTTTAGAACTATTACTAATTTAGTTTGATTAACTAGTAACCTAATCAAATAAGATAATTTAATTAAACAATTTTAATAAGGTGACCCATTTTATTAACTTTAGGACTAATTTGGTAACTTTGGTATTCCCCTTTTTCATTAGACTTAATTAATAATTTTAAAGTTTTAATTTAGTTTAACTATTTAACAATTCTTAAAGCAATACCTTATATTAATATTAAGAAAAAACATATAAAAACAAAAACACATAAAAAATAGAAACATATAAAAGCCTTAAAAATATTTTATTTTATTAATTCTCTTGTTTTGCATATATTAATAAAAATCCAAAATGCATATTTACACCACTTAGTCTTTTATTTAAATTGTTGTATATCATTTATTTATCATAATTTTCTGTTTACTTGATTATTCTATTTACGTTTAAATCCAAGGGAAAAAACGATTAAATTTGTCGACTTCATGTCCTCAAGTCTAATCGCGCGAACATTCGCATTTCATTAAAACTTAGGATAATTTTTCCTCAAATATTCAATCTTTTCAAAACTTATACCTTTTAAGCAAAAACTTCGACATTAGGTCGTCGTCTCTTTAAAAACCCGTCCGTACCCCTTTTTCGGTCAAAACAATTTGTTTTTCAATCAAACGAACAATTTTAATAAAACAGATATTTCAAAAGGTTCCTATAGAATACTATAGATACATTGAGTGCTAATACCTTCCCACTGTATAACCAACCCCCGAACCACAGATCTCTTTTCAAAACGCCTTGTATTTTTACCTTTTTAAAAGTATTATTTTTACATTGCATATTTAGGGTTTTCTTTCGCTCTTTTCCCTTTTCCCTTGGAAATAATAAAGCGCGGTGGCGACTCTTGCTTTTTGTGAGACGAATTAATCAATAATTCGATCTCCGATTTACCCCGCTACATTTTTTATCTCTACAGAACATGGAAGACTCAATTGAGAAGAGACCAAAAATGTTGCTTAGGGGACATCCTAAGCTTTATAAAAATTCCAAGAACACCTCTCTAGGGTTAAAACTGGAAGAGATATGCCTTGTCAAAGTTGACCTGTTTTGCAAAATTGCCAAAAGTCAAATGTGCTCAAAAATGCATTTTTTGCCAAATGGGCCTAACTTTTTATGCTTTCACCTCACTTATAACATGATCCAAGACCCAAATATTCACCCACACATTATTTTCTTCATTTTTCAATTTATTTTGATTTTTTATTAATTAAAAATTGAATTAAATCAAATAATTGGTGAATAATATCAAAGATATGTTGTGATTTGGTTTTTGGACAAGTTGGAAATCAAAATATGCTGAGATATCAAGACCAAAACGAATCAAGCATAATTGGTACAAGAAATGGATGATTTGGCTCAAAATTGAAAGTTTACATGTAGCATGGAAATCAAATCAAATCTCTCATAATTGCAAAGATTCAATCCAATTTTATAACCCTAATTCATTCTTAGATATATATTGGACATGTACAAGGCATGAGACAAGGTTTTTGCAGTCGTAGAAGAGAAAGAACAAACTCAAAAAAGTTGACAAAAAGTGTGACTCGGTTTTCACTCCACAGGGCCTTTAAGAGTAATTCAAGGCCAACAATCGTATCATGGAGCATCCCTGAAGCCAACTGGATCATTTGCAAGGCTTATCGCACCCAGAAACGCATGCAACCATTCCCACGGGTTGCCTTATTTTTTGAAAACGATTACATTAATTCTTGCATTGTTAACACATTTGATTGGCATATTTGTGATCTTTATCATGTTTGCAAGCTGACTGAATAGTTTAATTGCATTTTTGAAGCCTATATCTGTACTTGCCATTGTTAGGGTTTCCATATGTGTTTTGGGGTTTTTGGCTACAGGAAAAATTAGATCACAAGCTGGATACTGGGATGACCGTGACATCATGACCTGTTGAACCCTGGTCTTCAATTCCATTTATATTGCATTTTGTGAATTTTTGAATTGTACAGGTTTCTAGCCATGGAAGTTTATCCGTAGGTATAAGTTATATACCTAACACGATGGTTCCAGGAAGAAGAAGATATGTGTCAGCCAGCCATTGGAGCATTTGAATTCGTGCGCGTTTGAGTCAGTTTGATTGGTTTTCATATATTATGTTTGATTGTTATTATACTAACAAATAAAACGCGTAGCGCATCTGGCAACGAGGCATTGGTGCTAAGCATAAGGACCTGGGTTCGACCCCAGGTCCCAGCATTCTCTTTATTTTATTTTCTCTCAACAGATCCAGCGTATCTTCCACTCAGGCGCCTACCGTACACCCTTGCGTCCAGCCACTTGATCAGCATAGCATGAGATCTAACGCACTCCAGATGAGAGACCATAATATACCCTCAAGTCAATGTCACAGGAAATCATGCGCTGACTGGGCTTAAAGGGATATTGGGCCTGGAAAATTCATAATCACACCCCCCATTTGCTAACAACATACAGGCCCAGTTTGTTTTTCTTTCTATTATTATTTTTTATTTCTTTAATCATTTCCTTTAATTGTTTTAATTAACTAACCCAAAATTATTTTTTTATAAAACTAAAAAATCATAAAATACAGAATTAAATATTATTTATTCAAATTAATATTTTTGAAAGTAAATTAGGTTAATTAGTTTTATTTGATTATTTGTTATAATTAAAATTAAATAGAAACTAGGTTTTAAATTTTGTAATTAAATTGTTTCTTTTCTCAAATAAAAAACCACAAAAATACATAAAATCTTTTTTTACAAAATATTTTATTTTATTGAATTATTTAATTTAGTTTAAATTAGGTTAAGTTCAATTTCTTTTTATAATTAAAAAATGATTAGAATTAGGGTTTTAATTGTACATAACCTAATTAAGTCTTTTCTCAAAAATAACTTAAATATTTTTTCAGTTAGATTTTTAGGGTTTTCAATTTTTCTCGCATTTAAGTTGTCGCGCGCATTTTAATTCCTTTTATTATTTTTGTAACTGCTCCGAGTTTGTAATATTTTTAACTAGGTTTTAATTCCACATTTTTATTTTCGGTCAAGATAATTATGTAACTGCCAAAGCCTTGTAATAGCTAGGTTTATTTTTCTCACTTTAAATTCCTGCAAATATTTAACTGTTAGATGCATGCTAATAGGATTGTATGGGAAGAATATCTTGAAATTAAAACGGTAGATCACCTAATGTGCAAAGAATAATTAACTGAAAAATTCACATGCACATGTTCACTCCTAGGGTTTACCTCACTTCGGTTGCCTTCGGTAAACAGTCATTAAGCATAAGAGATTTTAGTAGTTGCCCTCCAGTCTGAAAGATCAAAATGTCCCATTCGAATGTTGCCTCGGAAATGTTGCCTTGGAAAGATCTTAAGACTCTAGGGTTACTACTAAAGTTTTCTAACTGTTGCTTTAGTGACTGTACTTGTCCCTTTCGAATGTCCCTTACAAACTCCAACGACGGGGCTACCTACTCCTTAATAGTAGGATAGCGCTGTCTAAAAGAAACGTGAACGAACAATCTTTTTTTCGAGTAGGTAGAATCTTAAGTACTTGCTCAATAAAATTTTTTCACACAAACACCTTTCAAAACAAATTTTTAGAACAAACTTCATCACATCCTTGAGGACTGATACAAGGGTTATCACGAAATAAAAAAATTTCAAGAATAAACAAGCATACACACAAGCAATTTGAAAAATGAGCAAGTACCTAAGAGCCCATGGAAAACCATGGATAGAAAGGGTGCTAACACCTTCCCTTTCTATAATCTACCCCCCGTACTCAGAAATATTCTCGAAAAAGGTTTTTTCTATTCTTTTTCCTTTCCCTTGTTGGATAAAATAAAAGTCGGTGGTGAATCTTGCTTACCGCGACATTTTGCAAACAAAAAATGCAAACCAGTATTAACAGTCGATTCTGCCACAGTATCACAGAACTGGCGACTCTGTGGGGGAATAAATAAGTGGGGTATACCTTAGGATCTAGGTCATTAAATTGCTTCTCTTGTTTGTCTTGATTGCTTTACTTTTGAGGGTTTGTTTGGGGTTACTATAGATCCTACACCCGGATCTGAGGGCACTTTTTAGGTAAACAACAATAGATCGTGGAGATTGTATGGCATAGACCGATATGGTTTAAGCGGTGGTTGTGTTGGTGTGGCACTTTGGTTGGTACTGGTATCCTTCGTGGGGAAACGAGGAGAATACGGGGCCGCCATGTGGTGTCGTGAAGCACTAACGGACCTTAGAACCTTAGTTGAACAAACTTGGCCATTAGAAAGTAGTGAGATAGCCGGCCTCGGTGTAGAGATGAGGATTGGTTGATACTCGATGCTACACTCATTGAGATCAGACTTTCGGGATATTTCGGCCGCAAGAAAAGATTGCTTGAGCTGAGACAATGCCCGATAAAGGATGGTCAGTGATATTGAGATCCTCTAGAACCCGTTACTTTTAAGACAGGTTTGAAACCAACTAAACTTCAATAGGGTACTACCTTTAACCTCATGCAGGCCTTAAACCTAAGGACTTGGTGTGATTTGACTGTGTTTGTTATACCTGTGTTTGTTATACCTGTGGTTTCTCATGACATCATGCATCATAACATAGCATTCATTATTATTGCACTAACCATTTCAAAGACCAAGGGAATTTATCTTTGTTCTGTTTTGCAGATCATGGCTTTCGTTCGTGGAAACACTATCTGAATCAGCTTTGTGAAGATACCTTCCAAACTCAAAGAGCTAGCATCAAGGGTTTCTGAAAGTTCTGCATTCACTAAGAGACATGGTAGACTTCTCAACCTGGTTACTTCAAACTTTGATGAAAAGATGATGAGTATACTCTTTCAGTTCTTTGATCTCAAGCACCACTGCTTCACCTTTCCAGACTATCAATTGGTGCCTACCTTGGAAGAATTCTCTTAGCTGTTGGATATACCCATTCTTGAGAAGTTACCCTTCACAGGTCTAGAAGAAGCTCCTAAGCCAGAAGTCATTGCCTCAGCTTTGCACCTGAAATGGGCCGACGTGGTATCCAATTGGGAAACAAGAAGCGGAGTCAAGGGTTTTCTAGCTAAGTTTCTGGTAGACAAGGCCCAGCTGTTTTGGGATGATATGGATTTTCAGGATTTTGAGGAGGTCTTGGCTCTTCTAATATATGGGTTAGTACTATTCCCTAATCCAGACTCATTCATAGATGTGAATGCTATCAAGATCTTCCTCTCTCGCAACCTTGTGCCAACATTTCTCGGAGATATTTTGCGCATCCTCCATACTCGTACCATGAAGAGAAGAGAGATTCTTATGTGTTGCATGCCATTACTGTCGAGGTGGTTTATTTCTCACCTCCTTAAGTCCGTACTGAAGAATGAAGAAGGTTTGGGTTGGTCACAAAGGATAATGTCACTCGCTCACACGGATATTCTTTGGTGTTCTCGAGCTATGGAAAACACTACTATTATTGACCGCTGCGGGGAGTACCCTAATGTCCCATTACTTGGTATTAGAGGGGGTATAACCTACAATCCTTGTTTAGCTCTGCGACAATTTGGTCACGCTCGAAGGGATGGTCCCCATGAGTTACTTATCGAGGGAATTGTATTCAACTATGAGGATGACACTCACGAGTATCGCCGGAGGTTCATACGAGCTTGGGGCATGGTAAACAGATCTGGTGCCAAGGCTTTGTGGCCAAAAGCTTCCATTCCTATGGAACCTTACCTCCAATGGGTACAAGCTCGTGCCCAGAAGCTTATGATGCCCTATGTGGCCGTTTTACCAGTGATTGTGGAACCCACTACTGAAGGGGGTATTCCTTAAACGGTTCTCTATCCTTACATGCCCACTGATCTTGGAGAATTATAGAGGACTTGGATTCAGTTGATGAAGGAGTGGGATACTTACAGGGATCAGTTCCATGCTCAGGAGAGGAAGGTTTTAGAGCTCACAAAGCAACTGCATGAAGAAAGAGGACTCAATGACTATCTCGGCACAAAGAGGAAGCATCCATGGGAACTTTGATGTCTTTTATAGTTTTAGAGTTGTTTTTTATTGTAACACCTAAAAGGCATTTGAACTTTGAATTCAGCTAATAAAATCTTTTTTTATTTTGGTTTGCAAATTTAAATTCCCAAAGTCTTTAAAATCATTGCATACGCATCCCATTCATAACATTGCATGTACAGGTACCATTACAAGTTTCTCATCTTCGCTGTTTATTTCAGCACGAAATGTCTTCCGAGCAAACCATCAAGGACTTTTAGGCACAGAACGCCCAGTTCCAACAAATATTCATAAGTCTGGAAAAAGGGCAGGAGGATCTAAAAGCCCTCATCCTGAAAGAGAAGAAGAAAAAGAAGAAGGTTACTGGTATTCTGAATATGGGCAGAAGTTTTGGAGAGCGGTTGAAGCGACAAGTCGATCTGACCTCTTCATCCAAGGAAGGGGAGAATCAGGAAGAAGAGAAGGATCCCAGTCCTGCAGTTTCTGACAATGATACTGACTACAATGATGAGCAATATCCTCCTACTTAGGATAGATACAAATAGTTGGAAGATCGTCTAAGTGCCATGGAAGTTCAGAGGATACCTGGACTAGATTTCGAAGAATTGGGATTGGTTTCGGGAGTGGTCATCCCGCAGAAGTTCAAAGCTCCAGTTTTTGCTAAGTATGATGGGGTGTCCTTCCCAAAACTCCATCTCCGTTCTTATGTCAGAAAGATCCAGCCCCACACCGCTGATAGAAATCTGTAGGTTCATTTCTTTCAAGATAGTCTATCAGGGACACAGCTTGAATTGTTCTACAAGCTGGAGGGAGAAAATGTACGAAATTGGGAAGATCTGGCTGCTGCTTTCTACAAGCAGTATCAATACAACGCCGACCTTGCTCCTACTCGTACTCAACTTTAGAGTATGTCTGTGGGTGCAAGTGAAGGCTTTAAGGACTATGCACAGAAATGGATAGACTTGGTTGGGAGAGTTCAACCCCCATTGTCTGATAGGGAGCTGGTTGATATGTTTTTGGGGACGCTATCTGGTCCATTTTTCAATCATTTGATCGGCAACTCATCAGCTGGTTTCACCGAGCTGATTCTAACTAGAGAAAGGGTAAGAGCTGGGATTCGAAGCGGCAAAATACAGAAGGACGCCTCTTCGAGCTCAGTAAAGAAGCTTTTCACTGGTAAGAAGGAAGCCAGTGCCATCTATAGCCCGAGGGGCTAAAACAGGGTTGAACATCGTCAGACAGTAAGTGTCGTGATGATACCTAGACCTGCAGTTACTCCATAATGCAACAATCAACAAAGGGTGGAAAGACCACAATGGCAGTTTACCCACATCAACATGACATTGGCTGAAGTGCTACCTCATCTGCTGAGATCCAACTTGGCAACCTTGAAAGAGGCTTCCAAGAATCCAAATACTACATCTCCCCGATATAATCCAAATGCCTGGTGTTCCTATCATTCTGAGAGTCCTCGCCATGATACAAATGATTGTTGGGCTCTGAGGAACAAAGTACAAGACTTGATTGAAGCCAAGGAAATAGAGTTTGATGCTCCGGAGAAGCCAAATGTCATAACGACTCCCATGCCTAAGCACGGTCGTAGAGTTAATGTTGTTGATACTGATTTGTTTGTTACCTTTGTTGATGAAGTTTCTACTCCTCTCATGACTATCAAGAAAAATTTTGTTGTTGGCCGGTTTATTTCTGGGTTGTGGCGAAGGTTGCCACATGTGTTCGTTTCTACCTTCTGGTTGCCGTTTGCTAAAATTAGGTGTTCAACGCCTGATAGATAGCAAAGAAATTTTGTTTGAGGAAACTTTGGTTCCCATTGTTCCATCTGAAGACATTTCCATTATAACCATTTCCGCCAATCCTTCTAAGGTTTCCTCGAGAAGACCTGTTAGGATTACATCTGCTCCAAGAATTGCTCTGTTGATAATCACTGTTCCTGGTCATGTCCCGTATGTCTCGGACAAAGCTATCCCATGGCATTATGGTGCCGATGTGTACTATCATGGCATCAAACAAGATTTGAAAGACGAAGAAGTTGATCCTGATATTGGTAACATTGTCGGAACCAGCAAAGTTACCCAAAGTGGAAGGGTCTTCTCTCCAGAGATTTCCCCTAAGACTGTCAACAAACCTATTGCCATTCCATCTGTTGTTCCTGCTAGTACATCAACTACAATTACTGTTCTTACTCCAGTTATTACCCCTGTCGGAGAATCATCTGATACCCGCGGCAAGGAAATTATAGGTGAGCCTGCTCGGACGAAGGCGCCTAGAAAAATTGTTGTGGAAGCCTCTAAGCAAGAAATGGAGGAAATACTGAAAATCATTAAGAAGAGAGACTACAATATGGTCGAGCAGCTGGGGCAGACCCCATCAAAGATATCCATGTCATCCCTGTTGTTGTGCTCTGAGGCCCATGCGAAGGCTTTGATTGCATTCCTCAAAATAGCGCATGTGCTGCAAGAGACTTCAGTTGATCAGTTCAAAGATTGTGTGGCCAGCCTGACTGCTGATAATGGGCTGGGTTTTTCAGATGCGGATTTGAAACCAAAGGGAAGGAAGCATAATGATGCTCTACATGTCTTGATTGAATGCAGGGGCACCACTATGGCTCATGTGCTGGTAGATATTGGGTCTTCACTGAATATTCTGCCAAAGAAGGCGTTGGACCAGTTGGATTGCAAGGGTTTAACTCTAAAGCCTAGTAACATTGTGGTAAGGGCTTTTGACGGATCAAAGAGAATGTTGCATGGGGAAGTGGACATCCCTGTCAAAGTAGGTTCTCATACTTTTGGGTCCACCTTCTATGTGATGGACATTAGGTAGTCGTATTCTTGTTTGCTGGGTCGTCCTTGGATCCACAAGGTTGGGGCAGTTACTTCCACACTCCAACAAATGCTAAAGTATCCGGTAAAAGGGAAGATTGTCACTGTGCAGGGTGAAGAGGAGTATATGGTGAGCCACCTCAATTCCTTCCGGTACATAGAGATGAACGGGGAATTCATAGAAACTCCTTGTCAGAATTTTGAAGAGGTCCCTCAGATCTCGGCATCGACTGAAACTACTACTAGCAGCAAACCTCCTCTGAATATGGCTTCTCTCAAGGATACCAGGGTCGTGGTTGAAGAAGGTGGGTGTACCAGCTCCCTGATTTCACTCACAATACTGACAAATTTGGTTTGGGCTTTACTACAGGAGCTCAAAGGGCTGTTAGACGCACTCGGGCTGGAAGACCTCCCCTACACATCAGTAATCGGGGAATTAATGCCATTGAAGATAGCGAGGAAGACTCAGACATGGACAGCTGGATCTACCCAACTACCAACGGTGGACCGAATAACTGGACGGCTAGGTACTTTATACATGTTTCTTTTATTCCGCAGTAATTGACTTACTTGTTTTGATATTTGTAATAAATAATTTAAAACTTTACGGCCTTGTGCCTTGCCCGAGGCACATTGGTTTTGTTTGTGAGAGCTGTTATTTGTCATTTCATATATCATTAATAAAGCATTAAACGTTTCTTGCATACAAATTTTGCACTCTCTGTTTTTCTTTCCTACTTTCACTTTATCAAAACAGCTATTCTCTTACACACACTCACGTATCATAATGCAGATCCATATCCACTCTGGATCCCATTGATAACAGCTCTGCTATTTCTAGTTATGACTTCAAAAATCCGATCAACCAAGTTGAGGACAAAGGTGAGGATGATTGCGAGGTGCCTGGAGAACTTGATAGACTGTTACAGCAGGAAGAAAGGGCCATACAACCCCATGAAAATCCAGTTGAGACAGTGAACTTGGGTATTGAGGAAGACATAAAAGAGGTTAAAATAGGTGCAAATCTGGAGCTTAGCGTCAAACAGAGGTTGATACAGATGCTGCACGACTACGTTGATATCTTTGTCTGGTCCTATGGAGACATGCTTTGTTTAGACACTGATATTGTGGTACATCGCCTGCCGACTAAAGAAGTCTGTCCTCTGGTTAAACAGAAGGTTCGTCGTATGCGCCCTAAAATGTCAGAGAAGATCAAGGAAGAGGTCATGAAACAGTTTGACGCAGGATTCTTAGTTGTTACTTCCTATCCATAATGGGTTGCCAGCGTTGTTCCGGTACCTAAGAAGGACGGTAAGGTACGAATGTGTGTTGATTACAGAGATCTGAACCGGGCAAGCCCCAAGGATGACTTCCCACTTCCTCACATTGATTTTCTGGTCGACAACACCGCACAACACAAAATCTTCTCCTTCATGGATGGTTTCTCTGGCTACAACCAGATCAAGATGGCTCCTGAAAACATGGAGAAGACAACCTTCGTTACATAGTGGGGCACCTTCTACTACAAGGTGATGCCTTTTGGGTTGAAGAATGCTGGGGCAACCTATCAGCGCACCATGGTCGCTTTGTTCCATGATATGATTCACCACGAGATCGAAGTCTATGTTGATGACATGATAGCCAGGTCTTGGACTGAGGAAGAGCACCTTGATCATCTCCAAAAGTTGTTCGGCAGGTTGAAGATATATAAGCTGAGGTTGAATCTGAACAAGTTCACCTTCGGGGTAAGGTCTGGTAAGCTTCTGGGTTTTATCGTCAGTGACAAGGGTATTCAGGTAGACCCTACAAAGGTAAAAGCTATACAAGAAATGCCAGCTCCCCGTACAGAGAAGGAAGTTATAGGTTTCTTAGGACGCCTGAATTATATCGCCAGGTTCATTTCACATCTGACTGCTACTTGTGAGCCAATCTTCAAGCTTCTGAAGAAAGATCAAGTGGTAAAGTGGAATAATGAATGCCAGACCTCTTTCGAAAGAATCAAGGAATACCTTCAAGAACCGCCAATTCTGATGCCTCCGATTGAAGGAAGACCGTTGATATTATACTTGACAGTGCTTGACAATTCAATGGGGTGTGTGATGGGGAAGCATGACGAGTCTGGTCAAAAAGAGCATGCAATATACTACCTTAGCAAAAAAATTACCGACTGTGAGACACGATACTCATTGCTCGAGAAAACTTGTTGCACTTTGGTATGGGCTGCTCACCGACTGAGACAGTATATGCTAACTCACACTACCTTATTGATGTCAAAGATGGATCCGATCAAGTACATTTCGAGAAGCTCGCTCTCTCCAGAAGGATAGCAAGGTGGAAAATGATCTTAACCGAATACGACATACAATATACAACCCAAAAATCAATAAAGGGGAGTGTATTGGCTGATCATTTGGCTCATCAGGCCGTGGATGACTACCAGTCCATGAATTTTGAGTTCCCGGATGAGAATATTATGCTGGTGACTGATTACGAAGAACCTGGACCGGATGAAGGACCTGAGGAGGGATCCCGATGGTCTATGTATTTCGATGGAGCCTCAAGCGCACTAGGTAACAGCATTGAGGATGTAATCATATCTCCTGAGGGATGTCATACTCCGTTCACTGCTCGGTTATGTTTCAACTGCACCAACAACATGGCGGAGTATGAAGCATGTATTATGGGTCTTCGAGCTGCTATTGACCTCAGGATCAAGTTCTTAAGTGTATTCGGGGATTCCACTCTGGTAATAAGTCAGATCAAAGGCGAGTGGATATGAAGCACCCGAATCTCATTCCATACAAAGAGTATGTACTGACATTGCTCCCACACTTTGAGGAGGTAACCTTTGAACATTTCCCACAAGAGGAGAACTAGTTGGCGGGCGTGCTAGCTACCATGTCTTCTATGTTCAAAGTTAGGTGGGACAATGAAGCTCCCCAAATCACCAATGAGAGGTTGGATGATACAGCACACTGTTGTGAGATCGATACCGAAGAAGTGGCAGACAAACCCTGGTTTCACGAAGTCAAAAGGTATCTTGAGGCTCAAGAGTATCCCGAAGGGGCATCTGTCAATGATAAGAAGTTTATGAGAAGGTTCATTGAAAAGTTTTTCTTCAGTAATGGAATCCTCTATAAACACAACCATGACTCCATACTACTACGGTGTGTAGACAGGATTGAAGCAGAGAGGATCATGACAGATCTACATGAAGGCACCTTCGGAGCCTATTCTAGTGGACACACCATGGCTAAGAAGATCCTACGGGCAGGATACTACTGGTCCACTATGGAAGCCGATTGCTATCATCACTCTCGAACCTGTCATAAGTGCCAAATCTACACTGATAACGTGCATGTGCCTCCGGTCCCCTTAAACGTCTTGACAGCTCCGTTGCCCTTTGCAATGTGGGGCATCGACATGATCGGAGAAATCATGCCCACCGCTTCCAATGGACATCGCTTCATCTTAGTATCCATTGATTACTTCATGAAGTGGGTTGAGGCAGCTTCCTTTGCTATAGTAACCAAGAACGTCGTGGTGCGGTTTATCCTACACAATCTGATCTGTCGATATGGTGTGCCACGGAGAATTATTATTGACAATGGTACGAATCTCAACAACACAATGATCACCGAGCTTTGTAAATAGTTCCAGATACAGAATCATAACTCTTCTCCCTACCTGCCGAAGATGAATGGAGTTGTTGAGGCAGCTAACAAGAACATCAAGAAGATTGTACAGAAGATGACGGTGACATATAAAGACTGACATGAGATGTTACCATTTGCTCTTCATGGGTACCGTACCTCAGCACGGACGTCGACAGGGGAAACACCCTACTCTCTGGTATATGGCATGGAGGCAGTCCTACCCATCGAAGTCCAGATACCCTCTCTCAGGATTATGAAGGATGCGGGTTTGAACAAAGACGACTGGATCCAAACCCGACTTGATCAGCTAAATCTAATCGATGAAAAGAGACTTACTGCTATCTGCCATGGTCAGACGTATCAAAAGCGAATGATTAAGGAATTTAACAATAAATTCAGGCGTCAAGAATATCAAGTCGGGGATCTGGTGATCAAACGCATCATACTGTCGCAAGGTGATCCCAGGGGAAAATGGACCCCTACGTACGAAGGGCCATTTATGGTTAAGAACATTTTCTCGGGAGGAGCTATGATTCTAACCACCATGGATGGTGACGACCTTTCTCACCCTGTCAATGCAGACATAGTGAAAAGATACTACGCATAATCAAAGACCTGCTAGGTCGACTGACCTAGGCAAAAATAAGGGCTTCCCGGCGAGCCAAAATGGTTTGGGCAAAAGTAAGGGATTAAAATGAAAAAATTTGTACACCTGGCAAGTCGAAAACCCGAAAGGGAGGCTTGGGCAAAAAAGGGTATCCAGGTGGTTTAAAAACCCGAAAGGGTAATCCATGCAAAAGTTATGGATTGAAGTGTATCACTATGTCTCATTGGATCATCTTGCGACCAGACTTCGATATCGACTATCAAGCTCGGACGACGCCAACTAATCTGATCAACCTTCGGCCAAGTAGCAAAGTGATGAGACGCTTGAAGATATAAAGGCAATAGCAGAGTTGGAACCCAATGGGATTGTTTCACATAGCTGTTTTTCTTTCTTTTACATAAATTGTAATTTCTTTCGACGGTGTTCTCTTACTAGTGCGTCAGCCTCTTTGTACAAAAACGCCTATTACATACCAACTTCAAAAATCAATACAAATCATTTTAACAAGAAACTTCAATTCGTTTTTCTTTTTCTGTTTTATTTTGCAAGAAAGTCCAATGATTTATTTTTTATATATGCATTTGAAAATGATTGCTGCTCATAAATATTTACATAAGAAAAAAAAGACAATTACTCGTAATTCCAGAAACAGGGAAAAACAAGAAGTGCCAAACCCTATAGTTACTTTGCCCAGCAGGTACCGGGATAGAGCCAGCTTGGGAACATAATTATTGGTACATACACTCCCCCACAGAGTAATAGTATCCAAAGGCATTAATGTCAGCTTCCCCGAAACAGGACATAAGTATCCCCAGCCGAGGTTCATAATCACAGGTGAGTCAGTAAATTTCATCCCCCAAGCGGAGTTTATTTCTCCAGATACAGAAGCTCAATCTCCAACAGAGCTCAACATCTCCAGCAACGGAATTTCATCCCCAACTAAGTTTATTCCTCCAGATCAGTAGGTCTACCAACATAGTATCTCTTCCCCCTAAGTTTGGTCCCTGCAAAGTTATTCTCCAGCATCTCTTCCCGACAGAATATTTATAAATCTCCAGCAACCATCAAGGATTTATTTTCCCAGACGCGAGCATACCCCGATAGTATTTCATGAACATACATCATGACATACGCATACATGTCATATACAACATAATCTCATTTATTTTGAGAATATCATCTCACCCCGCATTTCATGCATCGCATATAACTAACCCTGATATCTTTTGCAGGAAAAGACGATTAGATTCAACAAATCCAGTAGTTATACATATCACATCTACAGACGACTAATGGAAACTCAGTTCCCGAAATCAAACGGGTCAACTAATCTACACTATCGCTTCGAAGTAACCCTACGATCCAGGTTCCTTCTCACAACCCTACTATCCAGGCTTTCATATCGAAGTAACCCTACGACCCAGGTTCCTTCTCATAGCCCTACCATCCAGGCTTTCATATCGAAGTAACCCTACGACCCAGGATCCTTCTCTCAGCCCTACTATCCAGGCTTTCATATCGAAGTAACCCTACAACCCAGGTTCCTTCTCACGGCCCTATTATCCAGGCTTTCATATCGAAGTAACCCTACTATCCAGGTTCCTTCTCATGGCCATATTATCCAAGCTTTTATATCGAAGTAACCCTACTATCCAGGTTCCTTCTCACAGCCCTACTATCCAGGATTTCATATCAAAGTAACCCTACTATCCAGGTTCCTTCTCACATCCCTACTATCCAGGCTTTCATATCGAAGTAACCCTACTATCCAGGTTCCTTCTTACAACCCTACTATCCAGGCTTTCATATTGAAGTAATCCTACTATCCAGGTTCCTTCTCACAGCCCTACTATCCAGGATTTCATACCGAAGTAACCCTACTACCCAGGTTCCTTCTTACAACCCTATTATCCATACTTTCATATCGAAGTAACCCTACTATCTAGGTTCCTTCTCACAGCCCTACAGTGATACGGTGGGAGAACTGACTTGAGGTTTTGCATTTTTGTTTGCAAATGTTTCGGTTTAGCAAGAGTCGCCACCGACTTTTTATTTATCCAAAGGAAAGGTCAAAAAGCACAGGAAAGACCTTTGAGATGTTTTCTTGGGTTCGGGGGGTAGATTATGAAAAGGGATGGTGCTAGCACCCTTTTCATCCATGGTTTTCCATGGTGTTGTACCCCAAAATTTTCCCTCTCATTTCATCAACATTTTCTTATCACAAGACTCTTGGAGCTCAAGATTAAGTTAGGGTTTGCTCTACCCAAGGCCCCTCCTTGCACTGTTGACCCAAATTAGGAATTGAGTTTGCACAGGGATGTTTTGACCTAAAATTCCCAAAGTGACTTTCACGCTTCATGTTGGACTCACAAGTTTATTCGTACCAAGTTTCAAGCCTTGATTCCAATCTTTGCCCAGTCAATTGGACAGTTGACCTAGAAATCAGCTGTATTGGGGGAAAAGTCAACTGTGGCCAATTGATAGTCAAACCTCATGAATTTTGACCAACATCAACATAATGAACTCACATGAACCATTTGGTCAAGTTTGGATCACAATTCCACAAGAAATTTGATCAGATCACCAAAAGGGTAAAATGGTCATTTTTAGGGTTTTGACTGCACAAAGGCAATTTTTGACTGTTTGACCTAACCAATGGCAAACCAAGCTCACATATGGACTCAAGGACTCAATGGTATTGTCTTGACCCATTCAACAAGTTCAAAAGATCTCAAATGCATAGGATTGACAGATGAATTTTTCAGTCAGCTGATCAAAATTTAATTGTATTTTGAAAAGTCAAACTTTGACTTTTTGGTCAAAATTAAGTGCCAAAGTTCATTTTTCATCAAGACATGTCAAATTATGAAACTTGTTCATCAAGAAACCCAAAATTGCAAATTAGGGTTTAAAATGAAAAAATTTCATAACTTAGAAATTTTATAAGTTATAAAATTTTCTTATTTTTTCCTAACTTTGTCCCATTTTTTCACCAAGATGAAAATGGATTCAAACAAAACTTGGAACATGAAAGTTATAGTCCATTGCAAAATCTATAACTTTTATTCACAAAGTTTTCTCAAAGGAAGCTTTTATCTCAAGTTATGATTTTTGGAACAAGGGTGCAAAACATTTTTAACTTAGAGAAATTTTACCCTATTCTAGGCAGCATTTTTGCCCAACTTCTTGGCCATTTTTCACATGGTTCCACTTGGAGTTTAAATTTTCATTACAAAGATGGATTATAGTACACATTCCAAGCTTTCCAAATTTTCCAAGAACTTCTCAAACACCCTTGTGGTTAGAGAGAATCGAATTTGCAAAGTTGGTCAAAACTCACTTTTGTTCATGGCCAAGGCTTGTTCATAACACTTGCATCTTCAAATCAGTTTGTGTATTTCTAGATTGCAGGCCTCAAAACCAAGTTTATACTCCTTAATTTAATTCCTAACCATTGTGTTAAGGCATTATTTCATCCATTTGGGCATTACACATAGAATTAATCCTTAATTAGAAAAAGAAAAATTGCCATTTTTGAAAAGTAACACTTTATGTCAAGTTCCAAATCCTTGAGGTACATGCCATATCTTTGAGGCAAAGCTTTGTACACAAATCCCATTTATCAAGAGCAAATGCTGCATCATAGAGACATAGAGTACACAGGCCTGCATTGCAACTTGATCTTTCTTACTTCAAAAACAAGAAAGATTGCAAAACATACACAACTTTCACTTCCTGCAAACCAGAGCTTAAGCAAACTTTGTACTCATCTTCCACACATCCCAACTGACCTAAAACACGACTCAACCATCCCTCATACCTCCTAATACAATAAAACACCATCCTGCTGCAAAAATAGGGCATCTGCTGCAGATTGAGGTCCACAACTCAATCCACTCGTGCGCTTTAGCTAAAACCTGTCCAAACACATTCCATACCATCCACTGAAACTATTCCAAGCCTTAGACTCAAGCTGTAACATCCCTAACCCTACTTGCCATTTTTACTTTCAAGCTGTGCAGGTGAACTTCTACAGCACAATACAGATGGTTTCAAAGCAAGCTAGGCATTTGGGAAGCATCCTTGGACTTCAGGTAAGCTATACAGAAGCTCAAACTCCATTGAAGGTGGCCACATTGCTTTACACGATCCAAGCTGAAACAGGTAATCTATGGACTTCTATCTCTCAATCTAGGAAGAGTTAAGCTTAGGTTTGTGAATGAAACATGTTTTACTCATAGCTCTGAAGCCATACATGTGTTTACTTTTCATTTATATTAAGCATGCTGTGAGAATTTTAGCCATGAACATTGAAGAAAAACTAGGTCAGAAATTGGAGGTGAAGAAATTCTCCCTGGTTTCTTAGATTTAGGTCAAGTTTTTTACATGTTTGGAATCGTGGTTTGATGCTCTACATTGTTTGTGTTATGAGTTTTTGCTAAAAATCAAGGAATCAGGAGTTTGTATTTTGAAAGGAGAGGCGCGCGTTTGACAATGTTGAAGGTTGAAGATGACTGGCTTGGGCTGGGCCTGAGTCAGTCTTGCTGTTTACACTCTTTTTTTCCATTTGCACCCCTCTGGCCCATTATGTGAAATATTTGTTATTTTTGCATTTTTCATTTTGATTCTGACTTAATATTTTTTGTCCAAACATAAAAAACACCAAAAATATTTTTTCACATTTTTTTACATTTATTTGGCATTTATTTGCTTTATTAAACATATACATGTAAATAATATAAAAACCTTTTTATTTAAAACCCTAAAAAATAATACAAAAATATTTATTTTTTAGTTATTATTTTTTATTTACATTTTGAAAACATTTTCTTAAATATACATTTTTTATAAATAATCAATATTTTATTTTTGTACATATTTAGTATATTTAATATATAATATATAAATACTTGTATATTTTATTAGATAATTAGGACAAAAATATAGAAATATTACATTTTTATTTTTTTAATTTTTTTCTACAATATACTTCTTTTTTATTATTTTTGTATAAATTAATATACCTTGTACATAATTAATAAATAAATGTCATTTATTCAAAAATTAGGGTTTATAAATAAATGACTTTTTTCTTATTTTGTTTATACTTCAAACATGAAAACCTTTTTAAATATATAATAAAAATCATTTTTGTTCATAATACATTTTGTATATTTATTGTATTTACTTAAATAGTGTACAATTAAATATTCGTATCCTATACTTTCGATATGGTTGTAATAACTTAGATTTTATTTCCTTGTCAAATATTCCCAATGCAAATTTGTATCCCCCTCCCTATATCATGTTGTAATAGCTTAGCATTTAAAATTTTCGCATTTAAAAGCTTTCAATTATGCCATGCTTAGACTTAGGGTTTGTATGCAAAATTAATCAACAAATAGCTTGACCTAATTCAAGATAAACATGCATGAAAAACAAACAATGCACACTTACACCCCTAGGGTTACATCCACTTGTTGCCTTCAAAAATGGGCCATGTTTGCATGTCAAGTACTTTGGCAAAACAAAAACAAACAAAATGATCATATTCCCTCGATGACGCTATCTTGTTGCCTAAACAAAATGATCATGGTCCCTCAAGAAAATTGCCAAAATACTTGACACTATTGCATTCATGGTCTATACGATGACCCGCGCCCGTCCCGTTAACATCCTAACGCAAGGTTGTTCACCAAATACAATGGTGAAACAACACTGTTAAAAGGGTTAAAAACATAAGGAAAGATCTTTGAGTAAAATAGGGTAGATGACTCTTAGTTACTTGATCAAACTTGCAAATAAAACATCCTTGCTACTTTTCAAAAACACACCTCACAACACAACTTCAAAAACAACTTTCAAAAAACAGTGAAACATCTTTTCAAAAAGACAAACACCTTTGTAAAACATTCAAACATGAATTGTTACAAAGGTTGCCTAGACAAGGCATCTTTTTCAAAACATTTTCAAAACCACACACACAAAGCACCATTTCACACAATTGAAAAGCAAAGGCAAGTGATCTAAAACAAGTAGCTAAGAGCCCATGGATAACCATGGATGAAAAGGGTGCTAGCACCTTCCCTTTTCATAATCTACCCCCCGAACCCACGAAAACATCTCAAAGGTCTTTCCTATGATTTTTGACCTTTCCTTAGGATAAATAAAAAGTCGGTGGCGACTCTTGCTAAACCGAACAAATGCGAACACACACGCAAAACCTCAAGTCAGTTCTCCCACCGTATCACAGAACTGGCGACTCTGTTGGGGAAATTTCTTAAAAGTGGGGTTACCTTAGGGTTTTATATCACCTTTACATGCTTGCTTTGATTTATTTACTTTTTGGGTCCTTGTTTGGGTTTGTTGTAAATCCTACACCCGGATTTGGGGGCACCTTTTTAGGTAAATAGCAATAAACTGCGAGGGAACTGTGTGGGGTATACCGACATGGTTGAAGCAGTAGCTATGTTAGTGTGACATATTTGTGAGTACCGGTAGCCCTTGAGTAGTCAAGGAGAATACGGGGCCGCTGAGTGATGTCATGAAGCACTAACGAACTCTTAGAACCTTACTTGACCATCTTGGCCTTTTTAGGGGTAGTGAGATGACCGACTTTGGTGCAGTCCGAAGTTGGTAGATACTCGATACTACCCTCATTGAGGATTGTTTTCTTGGAATATTTTAGTCGCCAGTTAAGTGGCTAAACCAAAACAATGAACACAGAAAATAATCCAGTGATATTGAGCTCCTTAGAACCCGGTTTCTATTTTAGGACAGGATGAGCCAACTAACTTCAAGAGGGTACTTACCTAATAACCCCATGCAAGCCTAAACCTAAGGACTTGTTTGCTTTGTGTGAATATGATTACCTGTATATACACTTACTTGCTTTTGCATACATGTACATAACATCATAACATCATACCATAGCATTTTCAATAACCATTTCAAGGATCTCGAGGGTTCTTTTGATGCAGGGTCACGTTGAACCAAACGTCTACCAAAAGGCAAGAGGTTTCTCCTCTAAACAAATGCCATCAAAGATCAAAGTACAACAACTTGAATCAGGGGCTATGACCCACTCGACATGGTGAGCTTGATTCTCGTGGAAAGACATCCACCATTACAAGATTCTCCAATCAAGAGATGTTGATCGAAGTTCAACATCTAACATTTCGTGTTTACCCCAAGAGATCCTTGAAAACATTGCATACATATATCATACATATCATTGCATAACAGGTTTCTCCCTTACAGGTCTCCTTATCTTCCTACTGTTTATTTCAGTAAGATGAATATGGAGCAAACGGTGAAAGATCTCCAAGCTCAAAACGCTCAATTCCAACAAATGTTTCTGGCTATGGGTAAAGGGCAAGAGGATCTGAAAGCTCTCCTTCTCAAAGACAAGAAGAAAAAGTCCAAGAAGGCGGTGAGCATCCTGAACTTGAGAAGAAAACCTAAAACCCTATCTCTTTCAACTCCATCCAACATAGGGGATAGTCTTGAAGAATACCACAATTTGGAGATCAATGATGTTGAAGCTGACTACTCCGAAGAATAATATCCTCTCGCTGATGACAAGTACAAACAGTTGGAGGATCGCCTCAATGCTATGGAGATTCAACAAATACCTGGCTTGGATTTAGGAGACATGGGTTTAGTTTCTGGATTGGTCATCCCGCCAAAGTTCAAGGTCCCTACCTTTGCCATGTACGATGGAGTCTCTTGCCCTAAGATGCACTTAAAGTCTTATGTCCGCAAGATTCAATCATACACAACTGATCCAAAGCTTTGGATCCATTTCTTCCAAGAAAGCCTGGTAGGGACTCAACTCGAGTGGTTTTATCAATTGGAGAGTTCTCGCATCCACACCTGGGAGGACTTAGCTTCTGCTTTTTACAAACAGTGTCAGTACAATGCTGATCTTGCACCAACTCGTGTGCAATTGTAGAACATGACCATGGGTTCTGATGAGAGCTTCAAAGGATACGCTCAAAAATGGAGAGATCTGGCGGGTAGGGTGCAACCTCCTTTAACTGACAGGGAGCTGATTGACATCTTCATGGGAACTTTGACAGGGCCTCTCTTCAATCACTTAATTGGAAGCTCCTCAGCCGGGTTCACCGAGCTAATACTGACCGGCGAAAGGGTCGAAGCTGGCATCAAAAGTGGAAAGATCCAAGGAGCTACACCTTCTGATGCTCAAAAAAGCCCTACAATGGGAAGAAAGAGTCAAATGCTGTGTATGGTCAAAAGAGTTGTCGTGACCAACACGTAGGAGCAACCTTGATCTCTAATCCTGCGCCTGCTCAACAAAGGCAGGGGCATCAGCGTAGGGAGGTCGCGCCTAAAAGATAATATACTAGGATCAACATGTCACTAGCTCAAGCACTACAACACATGTTGAAGAAAGAGCTGATTACATTAAAGGCTCATCATCCGAACCCTAAGACTTCTTCTCCAAACTACAACCCGGATGCAAGATGTGCTTATCATTGTGGTAGCCCAGGGCATGACACAAACGACTGTTGGGCTTTGAAGAACAAGGTCCAAGACATGATTGATGCCAAAGAGATCGAGTTCGACCCTCCGGAGACTCTAGCATAATCACTTCTCCTTTGACGAATCATTGAGAGCATCTTTGTTTCATTTGAATTTTCAAGTTGTAATCTCTTTGTTATTCAAACAATTATCTTTTAATGTCAAACTCTGTTTCATTAATGCATTGCATATGTTTGTCTTGAATTAATCTATTCGTTTTCACTATTCTTGTGCTTTCTTTATGATATTTAACTCTTGATAAAAAGCTGCAAGCCTTTAGAGGGAGGATGACGAAACAATACCATAATCTCATACAGTATGCTTTTGAACAGGCCTCGCTGATGATGTACAGGCATTTCTTTCAAATCCCAAACACTGGAGTTATAAGGAAGATAATCCCTAGTCAACCCCTTCGAGCCAAAGAAGTAGGAGTTTTCTGTTCTAAACAAATTGAAACCTTTGATTTAAACCTGGGGCAGAGTAGTCTCTCAGTTAATTAAAAAAAAAAGATGTGCATTGAAGTCGCAAACTCTCAGTTCGTAATACAACGAATGACATCAAAAACATTCCTTTGGAACCAAAAGACAGTGATGGTTATTTATCTCATAGGCAGTCTCTCAAAAGAGAAAAGCCCACTGAGCCAAAACCTATAAAGGAGGCTCAAGAAAGTTGGGGCATCCCGCTGACTGTAATCTCGAAAACAGGAACAGCCAGGCAAAAGTTAGGGATAACAAATCAAAAGAACGAGGTCACTACAAATCCTCAACAACATGAAAAATGTTGCAAAAAAAAAGGAGATGATGACTGCCTTCCAAAATTCAACTGGTATGAGCCATCACCAAAAGGTCGTTCCAAACTCGAATAGAGTTCGACGCACAATTAACTGAGTTTAGGATTGAAGAACATCACGAAGAGCGGGTGGGTACAAATATACTTTGAGCCTTTATCCTTTGTTTCTTAAACCGTGAACCAAGCCATGTTACAACCCTTCAAAAGTCCTAATTGAAGCATGGGTTAGTTCGAAAGTATACTGTTACAAAAGGTATCCTGACTCCTGTAAGGCTTTGCTCTAAATCTTGTGTTGAATTTGTCTTATAAAAAGTTTTCTGCTAAAAAATGCATTTTTCAAAACTTCGAGATAGACATAAACTTTGCATTACTTGAATATCACTGTTTGCATTTGGCTATTTGTTTGACAGCGGAGAAATTCACACAATGAATATCCGATGAACGAAAGCTCTCTCAGTGAGAAAAATCACTTCAAAAAGGATGACACTTCCATTGACAAATCTCCTATCAACAAGGGGGCATGACATGTCACTATCCAGTTAACCTGGGGCAGTCCAGTCAAGATTTCAACAAATCTTTCCAAGTTCAATTAACCTGGGGCAAGTCTCCGTCACCATCACTTGGGGCATTTAAACGTCAATCTCATCAAAGGGTTACGAACAGTCCAAGTGTCCTGGAAATATCACAAACATCTGATACTAGGGGCAGTGATGAAATTTCTCCGAAATCTTTCTGAAAAGAAATTTAAGCGTCCTCGAGGAGTCCATCACCTCTCTAACAGACCAGAAGTCATGGGTTTATTTCCCCAACATTTGTCAAGGATTTATTCTCCAAAACAAATTACATTTCAAGTTTCAAGAGCGTTCAAAATTTCCTGCTGGAAGTTGCGGTCATCATCAAAAATTCCTTCATCACCTGCTGGAATTTAAGAGCGTTCAAAAAATTTCCTTCATCACCTGCTGGAAGTTGCGGGCATCATCAAAAATTCCTTCATCACCTGTTGGAAGATACGGTCCAGATATGCTCCAGACACGGTTGCCATTCTGTAACCTTTTCAGATCCCAGTTTAATACCTGTAGCAAGCCAGGAAAATATCTGTGGACGACTGATTGTAGATTAATACCTGTAACAAGCCAGGAAAGTTATCTACATGAAGAGATTGAAGAGTAATACCTGTAACAAGCCAGGAAGTCTTTCTTTCTAAGGTCAGAGATTAATACCTTAAACCAGCCAGGACAACTATCTCATCGACCAACCTTTTCAAGTTCCAGATTAATACTTGTAGCAAGCCAGGAAAACTATCTGTGGACGACTGATTGTAGATTAATACCTGAAACCAGCCAGGAAAAGTATCTACATGAAGAGATTGAAGATTAATACCTGTAGCAAGCCAGGAAAACTATCTTTCTTTCTTAGGTCAGATATTAATACCTGAAACCAGCTAGGACAACTATCTCATCGGTCAACCTTTTCAAGTTCCAGATTAATACCTGTAGCAAGCCAGGAAAACTATCTATGGACGACTGATTGTAGATTAATACCTGAAACCAGCCAGGAAAACTATCTACATGAAGAGATTGAAGATTAATACCTGTAACAAGCCAGGAAAACTATCTTTCTTTCTCAGGTCAGAGATTAATACCTGAAACCAGCCAGGACAACTATCTCATCGACCAACCTTTTCAAGTTCCAGATTAATACCTGTAGCAAGCCAGGAAAACTATCTGTGGACGACTGATTGTAGATTAATACCTAAAACCAGCCAGGAAAACTATCTACATGAAGAGATTGAAGATCAATACCTGTAATAAGCCAGGGAAACTAACTTTCTTTCTCAGGTCAGAGATTAACACCTAAAACCAGCAAGGACAACTATCTACTCGACCAGCTCAAACAATTCAACAACCATTTCTAGATGGCATCTTTAAGCCCATCTCCATCAACTATCCATCATATCTCCAAATGGCATCTGTAAGCCCATTCCCGACATCACAATACCTGTAGCAAACCAGGAAAACTATCTACGTGAAGAGATTGAAGATTAACACCTATAACAAGCCAGGAAAACTATCTTTCTTTCTCAGGTCAGAGATTAATACCTGAAACCAGCCAGGACAACTATCTACTCGACCAGCTCAAACAATTCAACAACCATTTCTGGATGGCATCTTTAAGCCCATCTCCATCAACTATCCATCATATCTCCAAATGGCATCTGTAAGCCCATTCCTGACATCACAATACCTGTAGCAAGCCAGGAAAACTATCTACGTGAAGAGATTGAAGATTAACACCTATAACAAGCCAGGAAAACTATCTTTCTTTCTCAGGTCAGAGATTAATACCTGAAACCAGCCAGGACAACTATCTCACCGACCAACCTTTTCAAGATTCCAGATCAATACCTGCAGCAATTAAAAGATGCTTGCAATCCCCTGCAGCAGTCAAGATTCTATTATCTCCAGCTATCCAGGATTCATCTATCCTCAGCAAGACAACTACTCAGCTTGCATGCACATTCACTACATTCATATATCATAAACATTGATATAACATATATTGCATCATACATTTCATGCAACATAACTTTGTGTTTCAGCTAATATTTTACCCTTTTCGGGATAAGATTAATAAGCTTCAACTTCGACTTCTGAAAACAGTTTATGGATTCTCCAAACACGGATGTTAATATATCGCTTGTTCAGACTCAACTTTTGAAAACAGTTTACGGACGCTTCCCAACATGGATGCTGATCTATTGCTTATTCAACTTCAAGACTTCTGAAAACAGTTCACGGATTCTCCAGATACGGATGTTAATCTATCACTTGTTCAGATTCAACTTTTGAAAACAGTTTACGGATGCTTCCAGATACGGATGTCAATCTATTGCTTATTCAGACCCCCAGCTCAGAGATGTTCCAAAACATGGACATCTTTCTGATACTCATTTCTTTCCCCTACAATCACCTTCAGATGGCATCTATAAGCCCATCCTCCTACAGTTCAACATACATTCCAGATGGCATCTTTAAGCCCATCCCCTGACAAGATTCTGTCACATTCCAGATGGCATCTTTAAGCCCATCTCCAAATGGCATCTTTAAGCCCATTCCCTCGACTACGCTTTGCCGAGTGCAAATTTACGGGCACTCTAGTGTCCAATCTCCTTTTACCTTCGAGTCGCGAAAGGCAATCTTGCCAATCTAACTCTTCAGGTGCAAGAAGATTGAACAGGGGCAACTGTTGTACCCCAAAATTTTCCCTCTCATTTCATCAACATTTTCTCATCACAAGACTCTTGGAGCTCAAGATCAAGTTAGGGTTTGCTCTGCTCAAGGTCCCTCCTTGCACTGTTGACCCAAATTAGAGTTTGAGTTTGCACAGGGATGTTTTGACCTAAAATGCCCAAAGTGACTTTCATGCTTCATGTTGGACTCACAAGTTTATCCATACCAAGTTTCAAGCCTTGATTCCAATCTTTGCCCAGTCAATTGGACAGTTGACCTAGAAATCAGTTGTATTAGGGGAAAAGTCAATTGTGGCCAATTGACAGTCAAACCTCATGAATTTTGACCCACATCAACATAATGAAATCACATGAACCATTTGGTCAAGTTTGGATCACAATTCCACAAGAAATTTGATCAGATCACCAAAAGGGCAAAATGGTCATTTTTAGGGTTTTGACTGCACAAAGGCAATTTTTGACTGTTTGACCTAACCAATGGAAAACCAAGCTCACATATGGACTCAAGGACTCAATGGCATTGTCTTGACCCATTCAACAAGTTCAAAAGATCTCAAATGCATATGATTGACAGATGAATTTTTCAGTCAGCTGATCAAAATTTGACTGTATACTAAAAAGTCAAACTTTGACTTTTTGGTCAAAATCAAGTGCCAAAGTTCATTTTTCATCAAGACATGTCAAATTATGAAACTTGTTCATCAAGAAACCCAAAATTGCAAATTAGGGTTTAAAATGAAAAAATTTCATAACTTAGAAATTTTCTAAGTTATAAAGTTTTCTTATTTTTTCCTAACTTTGTCCCATTTTTTCACCAAGATGCAAATGGATTAAAACAAAACTTGGAACATGAAAGTTGTATTCTATTGCAAAATCTACAACTTTTATTCACAAAGTTTTGTCAAAGGAAGCTTGTATCTCAAGTTATGATTTTTGGAACAAGGGTGCAAAACATTTTTAACTTAGAGAAATTTTGCCCTATTGTAGGCATTTGCCCAACTTCTTGGCTATTTTTCACATGGTTCCACTTGGAGTTTCAATTTGCATTACAAAGATGAATTATAGTACACATTCCAAGCTTTCCAAATTGTCCAAGGACTTCTCAAACACCCTTGTGGTTAGAGAGAATCGAATTTGCAAAGTTGGCCAAAACTCACTTTTGTTCATGGCCAAGGCTTGTTCATAACACTTGCATCTTCAAATCAGTTTGTGTATTGCTAGCTTGCAGGCCTCAAAACCAAGTTTACACTCCTTAATTTAATGCCTAACCATTGTGTTAAGGCATTATTTCATCCATTTGGGCATTACACATAGAATTAATCCTTAATTAGAAAAAGCAAAATTGCCATTTTTGAAAAGTAACACTTTATGTCAAGTTCCAAATCCTTGAGGTACAGGCCATATCTTTGAGGCAAAGCTTTGTACACAAATCTCATTTATCAAGAGAAAATGCTGCAGCATAGAGACATAGAGTACACATGCCTGCATTGCAACTTGAGCTTTCTTACTTCAAAAACAAGAAAGATTGCAAAGCATACACAACTTTCACTTCCTGCAAACCAGAGCTTAAAAAAACTTTGTACTCATCTTTCACACATCCCAACTGACCTAGAACATGACTCAACCACCCATCATACCTCCTAATACAATAAAACACCATCCTACTGCAAAAACAGGGCATCTGCTGTAGATTGAGGTCCACAACTCAATCCACTCGTGCGCTTTGGCTAAAACTTGTCCAAACACATTCCATACCATCCACTGAAACTATTCCAAGCCTTAGACTCAAGCTGTAACATCCCTAACCCTACTTTCCATTTTTACTTTCAAGCTGTGTAGGTGAACTTCTACAGCACAATACAGGTGGTTTCAAAGCAAGCTAGGCATTTGGGAAGCATCCTTGGACTTCAAGCAAGCTATACAGAAGCTTACTCTCCATTGAAGGTGGCCACATTGCTCTACACGATCCAAGCTGAAACAGGTAATCTATGGACTTCTATCTCTCAATCTAGGAAGAGTTAAGCTTAGGTTTGTGAATGAAACATGTTCTACTCATAGCCCTGAAGCCATACATGTGTTTACTTTTCATTTATATTAAGCATGCTGTGAGAATTTTAGCCATGAACATTGAAGAAAAACTAGGTCAGAAATTGGGGGTGAAGAAATTCTCCCTGGTTTCTTAGAGTTAGGTCAAGTTTTTTACATGTTTGGAATCGTGGTTTGATGCTCTACATTGTTTGTGTTATGAGTTTTTGCTAAAAATCAAGGAATCAGGAGTTTGTATTTTGAAAGGAGAGGCGCGCGTTTGACAATGCTGAAGGTTGAAGATGACTGGCTTGGGCTGGGCCTGAGTCAGTCTTGCTGTTTACACTCTTTTTTTCCATTTGCACCCCCCTGGCCCATTATGTGAAATATTTGTTATTTTTGCATTTTTCTTTTTGATTATGACTTAATATTTTTTATCCAAACATAAAAAACACCAAAAATATTTTTCCACATTTTTTACATTTATTTGGCATTTATTTGCTTTATTAAACATATACATGTAAATAATATAAAAACCTTTTTATTTAAAACCCTAAAAAATAATACAAAAATATTTATTTTTTAGTTATTATTTTTTATTTACATTTTGAAAACATTTTCTTAAATATACATTTTTTATAAATAATCAATATTTTATTTTTGTACATATTTAGTATATTTAATATATAATATATAAATACTTGTATATTTTATTAGATAATTAGGACAAAAATATAGAAATAATACTTTTTAATTTTTTTAATTTTTTTCTACAATATACTTCTTTTTTATTATTTTTGTATAAATTAATATACCTTGTACATAATTAATAAATAAATGTCATTTATTCAAAAATTAGGGTTTTGCCCTAAACCATAAAAATAATCAAAAAAATGACTTTTTTCTTATTTTGTTTATACTTCAAACATGAAAACCTTTTTAAATACATAATATAAATCATTTTTGTGCATAATAAATTTTGTATATTTATTTTATTTACTTAAATATTGTACAATTAAATATTTGTATCCTATACTTTCGATATGGTTGTAATAACTTAGATTTTATTTCCTTGTCAAATATTCCCAATGCAAATTTGTACCCCCCTCCCTATATCATGTTGTAATAGCTTAGCATTTAAAATTTTCGCATTTAAAAGCTTTCAATTATGCCATGCTTAGACTTAGGGTTTGTATGCAAAATCAATCAACAAATAGCTTGACCTAATTCAAGATAAACATGCATGAAAAACAAACAATGCACACTTGCACCCCTAGGGTTACATCCACTTGTTGCCTTCAAAAATGGGCCATGTTTGCATGTCAAGTACTTTGGCAAAACAAAAACAAACAAAATGATCATAGTCCCTCGATGACGCTATCTTGTTGCCTAAACAAAATGATCATAGTCCCTCAAGAAAATTGCCAAAATACTTGACACTATTGCATTCATGGTCTATACGATGACCCGCGCCCGTCCCGTTAACATCCTAACGCAAGGTTGTTCGCCAAATACAATGGTGAAACAACACTGTTAAAAGGGTTAAAAACATAAGGAAAGATCTTTGAGTAAAATAGGGTAGATGACTCTTAGTTACTTGATCAAACTTGCAAAGAAAACATCATTGCTACTTTTCAAAAACACACCTCACAACACAAATTCAAAAACAACTTTCAAAAAACATTGAAACATCTTTTCAAAAAGACAAACACCTTTGTAAAACATTCAAACATGAATTGTTACAAAGGTTGCCTAGACCAGGCATATTTTTCAAAACATTTTCAAAACCACACACACAAAGCACCATTTCACACAATTGAAAAGCAAAGGCAAGTGATCTAAAACAAGTAACTAAAAGCCCATGGATAACCATGGAAGAAAAGGCTGCTAGCACCTTCCCTTTTCATAATCTACCCCCCGAACCCACGAAAACATCTCAAAGGTCTTTCCTGTGCTTTTTAACCTTTCCTTAGGATAAATAAAAAGTCGGTGGCGACTCTTGCTAAACCGAACAAATGCGAACACAAACGCAAAACCTCAAGTCAGTTCTCCCACCGTATCACACATGGGCTCTTAGTTACTTGTTTTAGATCACTTGCTTTTTCTTTTCAATTGTTTGAAATGGTGCTTTGTGTGTGGTTTGGAAAGTATTTTGAAAAGAGGCCATCGTTGTGGCAACCTTTGTAATGATTCTTTTTTGAATGTATACAAAGGTGTTTTGTCTTTTGAAAAATGTTTCATTGTTTGAAAGTTTGTTTTAGAAAAATGTTTTGAAATTGTGTTGTGATGTGTTTTTGAAAATAGCAAGGATGTTTGCAAGTTTTGATCAAGTAACTAAGAGTTGTCTACCCTATCTACTCAAAGATCTTTCCTACACATTTTTAACCCTTTCACATTATTGTTTTACCATTGCATTTGGTAAACAAACTTGTGTTTGGATGTTAAACAGGACAGGCGCGGGTCATCGTATTGACCATGATAGCAATTGTGCTAAGTATCTTAGCAAGTTTTTGTTTGAGGGACTAGATCATTTTGTATAGGCAACCAAGATAGCGTCATCGAGGGACTATGATCTTTTGTTTTGATTTTGTTTTGCCAAGACACCTAGCATGCATACCATGGCTATTTTAAAGGCAACAAGTGGATGAAACCCTAGGGGGTGCTTGGGTGCATTGTGTTGTCAATTTATATGCTTTTATATCTTGTATTAGGTCTAGCTATTTGTTTTGATTTTGGATATTGCATACAAACCCTAATCTCTATCATGACATATTTGAAAGCAATAAATACGTAAAAGTAATCTAAGCTATTACAACATTGATATGGGGAGGGGGATACAATTTTGAATAGGGGATTATTTGCAAGAAATTAAAACTCTAAGATTCTTACAACCAAATTGAATTCTTTGTTCAAATAATAAATTGACAATATTTAAATGGGCAATCAAATAAATATGCAATATATTATAAATATGCAAAAAAATGTTTTTATATTATTTTTATATGTGTAAAAATAAACTATTTAATGCATTAAAATAATAAAATAAAAGATTATTTTTATTAAGGATGGAAACCCTAATTTGTTTTAAGAATATATATATATATATATATATATATATATATATATATATATATATATATATATATATATATATATATATATATATATATATATATATATATATATATATATATATATATATATATATATATATATATATATATATATATATATATATATATATATATATATATATATATATATATATATATTATGTATTATTTATTTATGTATAATAAAATAAATAAAATATATACAAATGTTCAAAAAAATAAAAATAATGTGAGAAAATATTATTTAAGTATATAAATACTAAAAATAAAATATAATGTTTTTTTTTTGTATATTATTTACAAGTTTTTATTAATTAAAATAAAAGTGTATATTATTTAATAATTATTTCTATGTCTAAAAATTAATAAAAATAATAAAATAAAATGTGGAAATTAAATAAAATATTTTTGGTAATTTTTAAAGTTTAGAAAAATAAAATAAAGTCAAAAATGAAAAATATACAAAAATAGATTAAATGGGCTAAGGGGGTGTGAGAAGCAAATCAGAGGTGCAAAAAGCATGGAACAACACAGGCCCAGCCCACTTGCTTCATCTTCAACCTTGTGACAATAAAAATTCACGCCTGTATGTTCAAACTGGAAATCCTGCATACGTGCTCTAAAGCAAAAACTCATAACACAAAAGTTATAGCATTTTCCAACACGGTTCCAACCATGTAAAGAACTTGATCTAACTCTCAAAGACCAGAGAGAATTTCTCTGGCCCTAATTTTTAACCTAACTTTTTCAGAAAGTTCATCAATCAAATTCTCCCAACTCAGTTAACTTAAATAAAATCTATGCTTATGTACAACTTAAGGGCAATGAGTACTACATTTTTTATTCACAAACCTAAGCTTAATGATTCCTAAATAGAGAGATAGAAAGTTGGAAAATACCTACTTCAGTTGAACACGAGTATGGTAATGTAGGGATTTTCAAGGAGGCCTGAGATGCTTGTGAGCTTGTCTGAACTTCCTCTGACCTTCCCCAATGCTTAGTTGGCTTTGTACTTGCTTGAACAAGCTTGTAGAAGTCAACCTGCACAAACAGAATTCAGAAATGGTGAAGGGTGTAAATGGAGTTACAGTCACTGGCCAATGGTTGGGAGAGCTTAGGTGGGTTATATGGAGTGTATTGGAAGAGGTTTGGGGCAAAACACACGAGTGGTTTGTGAGATGGAGGTGAAACTGCAGGGACTGCCCTGTTTTGCAAGTTTTTGGTGTTTTGATGTTCAAGGGTGTTTGAGGACTGGATAGCTCGTGTTTCTGGCTCAATGTGATATGCAAAAGTTGTATGGAATGGTTACAAGAGTTGGTTTTATCAGATACCAGAGTTCTCTTTGTTTTTGCAAGTTGACTTGGCTTTTAAGAAAAGTGTGAAATGACCAAAGGCAGGCCTGTACAGGCTAGCTTCAAGCATGCACAAGATTGTTGTACCTTTGCCTAAGTTTATGGAGCTTGTTTGCTGCAAAGAGATGGCTTCAAGGCTCAAGGGAAACAAGTTGACATAAAGTTGTGCTTTATGAAAATAACATTGTTGCCTTTTTGCCAAAAATGGATTAAACCCTTGTGTAAACTTCCATTGATCAGAATAATGCCTTAAACCATTGAGTTTGCATTCAGTTTTTGAGTGTGGAAGGGTTTAGAGACCTGTGAGCAAGTACAAGTAAGGCTGGATAGAATTTTCAATTTGTAGCAACATGAAAAATGCCATGGATCAAAGTGACTTTTTGCCAAATTCAAACCTTCGATTCTCCCTAACCATAAATGATTTTGGAGAGTTCTTGGACATTTTGGAAATCTTGTAACATGATCTACAATCCATCTTTGAAATGAATTTTTAAATTCCAAGTGGAACTCTGTGAAAAAGTTCCATGAAGATAGGTCAAAATCCTGCCTGAACTAGGGCAAAATTTCACTAAGTTAAAAGTTTCATGGACCCTTATTCCAAAAATCATAACTTGAGATCCATGCATCTTTTCGGAAAACTTTGTGAATAAAAGTTGTAGATTTTGTGGAGGACTACAACTTTCATGTTGGAAGTTTTGTTTGAATCCAATTGCATCATGGAGAAAAAGTTGGGAAAAGTTTGGAAAAAATGAGAAAATTTCATAACTTAGAAAATTTCTAAGTTATGAAAATTTTCATTTTAAAACCCTAACTTGCAAAATTAGGTTTCCTGATGAACAAGTTTCATGTTTTGACACATCTTGGTGAAAAATGACCCTTGGCACTTGATTTTGACCAAAAAGTCAAAGTTTGACTTTTCAGTGTCCAGTTAATTTTTGATCAATTGACTGGAAAATTCATCTGTCAATCCAATGCTTTTGAGATATTTTGAACCTTGTGATTAAGTCAATATGATGCCATTTAGTCCTTGAGTCCATGCTTGAACCCAATTTTCCATTGGCTAGGTTAAAAATCAGAAATTGCCCTTGTGCAGTCAAAACCCTAAAAATGACCATTTTGCCCTTTTGAGGATCTGATCAAATTTCTTGAGGAGTTGTGGTCCAAACTTGATAAAATGGTTCATATGAGCCTATAATGTTGATGTGGATCAAAAATTATGAGGTTTGACTGTAAATTGGCCACAGTTGACTTTTCCCCAATACAATTGATTTATAGGTCAGCTGTCCAATTGACTGGGCAAAAGTTTGATTCAAGGCTTGAAACTTGGTAGTGGAAATCTTATAAGTCCAACATGAAGTATGAAAGTCACTTTGAGCATTGGAAGTCCAAAAATCCATGTGCAAACTCAAACCCTAATTTCAGGTCAACAGTGCAAGGAGATGTCTTGGGCAGAGCAAACCCTAATTCTGTCTGGAGTCCAAAGAGTCTTGTGAGGGGGAAATCTTGATAAAATGAGAGGGAAAATTTTGGGGTACAACAGCTTCCCCTGTTCAATCTTCTTGAACCTGAAGAGTTAGATTGGCGAGTTTTCCTTTCGTGACTCGAAGGTAAAAGAGGATTGGACACTAGAGTGCCCGTAAATTTGCACTCGTCAAAAATGTAGCTGAGGAAATGGGCTTAAAGATGCCATTTGGAGATGGTAGAATCTTGTTGGAGATGGTTTTAGAGATGCCATCCAAGACTGTTTGTTGAAAATCAGGATAATGAACATCAGAATGGTATCCGTATTTAGAACGTATCTGAGTTGTATCTGGAGATTGAATCTGTATGAGCAAGGGAATGGCGTCCGTGCCTGGAGCGTATCCGAGCTGTAACTGTATTTGATTCTTGAATGAATAACAGAATGACTGTCGTGTCTGGAGTGCATTTGTATTGTATCTGAATCTGAAATCTGAATAAGCGACAGAAAGACATCTGTGTATGGAGCATCTCTGGGCTGGGGAAATGTTTGAATGAGTGACAGAATGGCTACCGTGTTTGGAGCGTATCTGAGTTGAGATCTGTATGAGTAGTAGAATGACTTCCGTGTCTGGAGTGTATCTGAACTGTAACTGGGATCTGAATAAGTGACAGAATGACTTCCGTGTCTGGAGTGTATCTGGACTTGAAGTTGATAGTTGAATCTAAATGAGAAATAGAATGGCTTCTGCTTCTGGAGCGTATCCAATCTGTATCTGATTGTTGAAGTCTGAATGAGTGACAGAATGGCTACCGTATCTGGTGTGTATCCGTACTATATCTTGACTTTGAATTCTGAATGAGTAAATAGAATGACCTCCATGTCTGGGGTGTATCCATACTGTATCTGAATAAGATATTTGAATGAGTAACAGAATGACTTCCGCGTCTGGAGTGTATCCGTACCGTATCTGAAATCTTTGAATATTTGTTAAAGGTAGCTTTTAATCTTATCCTGAAAAGGGTAAAATGTTAGCTGAAACACAAAGTTATGTTGCATGACATGTATGATGCAATAAAATGTGTTTTATCAATGTTTATTATATATGAATGTAATGTATGCGCATGTAAGCTGATTAGCTGCCTTGCTGAGGAAAATAAATCCTTGATAGCTGGAGATAATAAAATCCTTGACTGTTGTCGGGGATTTCAAAGTCTTTGACTGCTGAGGATGAGAAATCTTTGGACCACTGTTGGGGATAGAGAACCCTTGGTGACTAGTGGGGATTAACAAGAACTTTGACAACTTCTGCGGGGATGTGAGAATCCTTCACGACTTTCCTGGGGAACCTGCTTGGGGAAAATAAATCCCTGGGGACTTCAAACTGGGGAGTTAAGAATGAGAATCTTCATTCTGTTGGGGAGTAGCTATACTGCTAGATGGTAAGTTCAAGACTCTGGGGGAAGAGGTTTATTCCTATTTGGAGAAAGTTCAGGAGTTTGGGTTGTATGCCAATCTACTGGGGAATTATCCGGAGGTTGGGGATAAAAGTTAATTGTTATCTGGTTGATTCTCAGATTTTAAGACAACTTGTTGGATGGTTTCTGCTGTGGATTGATAGTTGGAAATTTGACTCTGTTGGGGAAGAAGGTTTCATCTTTACTTGGGATTTATGACCCAAAGTTTTGCTCCACTGGGGATTGGGAGTTTGCAAACTTAACTCTGACATGAATTTAAGGATTTGAAAAATGACTCCACTGGGGATTGGGAGTTTGAAGACTAGACTCTGGCGGGGAGTTTGAAATTTAATTCTGATAGGGATAATGTATTTCAAGGTTGTAGTTCGGCTGGGGATCCAGATGGTGTGCTGCAGGGGATTTCTCTTGGAATATCCTAAAGATGTTTTCCTATCCTTTCAACCTGTCAGTAATTATTCTTCCATATTTCGTTTATTTGTAAACAGTGATTATATTCAAATGCATATGCTTATTTAATAAACCATTGGACATGTTCAAATAAAACACAAGTGTAAAGAAAAATAAATGGCAAATAGTTTTCTACACTTTGAAGTATCTTTGTATTAACTTTGTGTAGGTATTTTGTACAAAGGAGACAGACATCCTAGTAACAGAATATTGTCATAAAAATTGTGAAAAATTTATACAAAGAAAGATGGATATGTAAAAAATTCCATGGGGTTCCCATTCTGCTATAGCCTTCGTAACTCTGGATATCTTGTTCATTCGTTGCTTCGTCCGACAATGATTAAATTGATCAGGATCCCGGAGCTTGTATGTGAAGAGATTATCCTTAAAGTGATCCGACGAGACATAGTCATACGCTTTATTTCCCTAACTTTTACCTGGACCGCCCTTTCGGGTTTTCAGTCCACCGGGAAACCTTTTTTACCCAAGTCGCCCTTCTGGGTTTTCAACTTGTCGGGTGTACAGATTTTTTGATTTTATCCCTAATTTTTGCTTGAACCGCCCTTTCGGATTTTCGGTTCTCCGGGATGCCCATTTTTTCCCAAGTCGCCCTTTTGGGTTTTCAACTTGTTGGGTCGTTTATGCGTAGTATCTTTTGACTATGTCTGCGTTCGCAGGGTGCGGCAGGTCATCACCGTCCATGGTGGTCAGGATCATTGCCCCACTAGAAAAGATGTTTTTGATCACAAATGGTCCTTCGTAGGTAGGAGTCCATTTTCCCCTGGGATCACTTTGCGGAAAGATGATCTGCTTGATCACAAGATCTCTGACTTGATATACCTGGCATCTGACTTTCTTGTTGAAAGCCTTGATCATCTGTTTTTGATACGTCTGACCATGGCAAACAGCAGTAAGTCACTTCTCGTCAATCAAATTAAGTTGATCAAGCCGGGTCTGAATCCAATCGTCTTCACTCAAACTAGCATCCTTCATAATTCTCAAGGAGGGAATCTGAACCTCGATAGGTAAGACAGCTTCCATGCCGTATACCAAAGAATAGGGTGTTGCCCTAGTTGATGTACGTGCCGTGGTAGGGTACCCGTGCAGAGCAAACGGTAATATCTCATGCCAATCCTTGTAGGTGACTGTCATCTTTTGAATGATCTTCTTGATATTTTTGTTTGCAGCTTCGACAACATCGTTCATCTTTGGCCGATAGGGAGATGAATTGTGACGTTGAATCTTGAACTGCTCGCACAGAGCGATGATCATAGTGTTATTCAGGTTTGTACCGTTTTCAGTGATAATCCTATCAGGGATACCATACCGGTAAATAAGGTTCTGCTTGATGAAGCGGGCAACCACATTCTTTGTAACGGAGGCGAAGGAAGCTGCTTCGACCCACTTGGTAAAGTAATCAATAGCCACCAGGATGAAACGGTGTCCATTGGATGTTGTAGGCTTGACCTCTCCAATCATGTCGATTCCCCACATCGCGAATGGCCAAGGAACTGTTAAGACATTGAGAGGAATTGGAGGTATATGTACCTTGTCAGCATAGATTTGGCATTTGTGACAAGTACTGGAATGTTGATGACAATCAGCTTCCATGGTAGACCAGTAATAGCCTGCCCGTAGAATCTTCTTAGCCATCGTATGACCGCTCGAGTGGGTGCCGAAGGTACCATTGTGCAGTTCAGCCATGATTTACTCAGCTTCAACCTTGTCCACGCAACGGAGTAGAATGCAATCATGATTGCGCTTGTATAGGATACCATTACTTAGGAAGAACTTAGCTGAGAACCTCCTTAAGAACTTTTTGCTGTTGATTGAAGCTCCTTCAGGGTATTCTTGTGCTTCGAGATACCTTTTGACGTCGTGAAACCACGGCCAGTCCACTACTTCTTTTGGTATAAATCTCGTGACAATGTGCAGGTTCGTCCATTCGTTTGATGGTGATTTGGGGAGCCTCATTATCCAATTTAAGTTTAAACATAGAGGACATTGTAGCTAGCGCATCTGCTAGCTGATTCTCTTCTCGCGGGAAGTGCTCGAAGGCAATCTGCTCGAAATGTGGTAACAATGTCAGGACATGTTCTATGTAAGGGATGAGGTTTGGATGTTTAGTATCCCACTCCCCTTTGATTTGACTGATTACCAAAGCTGAGTCCCCAAATACAATCAATGATTCGATTCCCAAGTCAATAGCATCCTTGAGACCAGAGATACAAGCTTCATATTCGGCCATGTTGTTGGTGCAGCTGAAGTAGAGTCTAGAAGTGAAAGGTGTATGGCAACCTTCTGGAGAAATAAGTACCGCGCCGATACCGTTTCCAAGTGCGTTGGAGGCACCATCAAAGTACAGGGTCCATCAGGATCCTTGTTCAGGTCCGTCATACGGTCTATTCTCTTCAATGTTGCTCAAAGTAATGATATCCTCTTCGGGGAAGTCGAATCTCATGGATTGGTAATCTTCGACAGCTTGATGGGCCAGATGATCGGCTAGTACACTCCCTTTTATAGATTTTTGGGTCGTGTACTGTATATCATATTCGGTGAGGATCATCTGCCATCTAGCGATTCTTCCGGATAGGGCGGGCTTCTCGAAGATGTACTTGATCGGATCCATCTTAGAGATCAGCAAAGTGGAATGTGTCAACATATACTGCCTTAACCGGCGAGCAGCCCATACCAAAGCGCAGCAAGTTTTCTCGAGTAGTGAGTAGCGAGTCTCACAGTCGGTAAACATTTTTCTAAGGTAATAAATGGCATGCTCTTTTCGTCCAGACTCGTCATGTTGGCCCAGTATGCACCCCATTGAATTCTCCAGGACGGTCAGATACATGATTAACGGCCTACCTTCGATGGGTGGCATCAGTATAGGAGGTTCTAGTAAATACTCCTTGATTTTATCGAAAGCAACTTGATAGTCATCATTCCATTTAACCACCTGATCTTTCTTCAACAGCTTGAAGATTGGCTCACGAGTAGATGTTAGGTGAGATATGAACCTTGCAATGTAGTTTAGGCGTCCCAAGAAACATCTGACCTCCTTCTCAGTGAGAGGGGTAGGCATTTCTTGTATAGCTTTTACTTTGGCAGGATCAACCTCGATGCCTTTGTTACTAACGATGAAACCCAAGAGTTTACCGAACCTGACTCCGAAAGTGCACTTATTAGGGTTCAGTATGAGCTTGTACTCTTTCAATCTGACAAACAGCTTTTGCAGATGGTCGAGGTGTTCTTCTTCTATCTGTGAACGGGCTATCATGTCGTCTACGTAGACTTCAATCTCATGATGTATCATGTCATGAAACAAAGCTACCATGGCGCGCTGATAGGTTGCCCCAGCATTCTTCAGTCCGAAAGGCATCACTTTATAGTAGAACGTACCCCACTGTGTAACAAAATTAGTTTTCTCCATGTCTTCAGGGGCCATTTTGATCTGGTTATACCCCGAAAATCCATCCATGAAAGAAAATACCTTGTGCTGAGTTGTATTGTCAACCAAGATGTCAATGTGCAGTAGTGGAAAGTCATCTTTAGGGCTAGCCCTGTTTAAGTCTATGTAATCCACGCACATTCTGACTTTGCCGTCTTTCTTAGGCACGGGCACAATGTTAGCAACCCATTATAGATAGGAAGTAACAGCAAGAAAGCCAGCATTGAACTGCTTCATCACTTCAGCTTTGATCTTTTCAAACATGTCGGGCCTCATTCGGCAGACTTTCTGCTTAATTGGTGGACAGTCTTCTCTTTTAGGGAGACGGTGAACCACAATATCTGTATCAAGTCCGGCATGTCTTCGTAGGACCAGGCGAAGATCTCGACATATTCATTCAACAACTGAACTAAGCGCTCTTTGACACTTGGCTCCAGGTTGGCACCAACTTTAACTTCTTTTTTGTCTTCCTCTGTTCCCAAGTTGATAGTCTCTAACAACTCCTCGTGAGGTAGAATAACCCTTTCTTCCTATTGCAGCAGTATAGCCAATTCTCCAGGCACTTCACAGTCTTTATCAACTTCGTATTCGGCATGATTGACCAGATCTTTAGAGTCACTGAAGGCCATAGCAGAATTGTTACCCATGGAATCTGGAATGGATGGGTACCTGCATTGGTGAGTGTGGGTGTGTGTAAGGGATAGCCACCTTTAAACAAACAAAATGTAAAAAGAAAGAAAATGAACACAAAAGTTTATATATGAAAACGTCCATGATTCATAAAAATGGCATATGAAGATGAAAAATCAAACCCTTACAAATGGACTGATGTACCTCGGGTAAGGCACATGGTTAAAAGTGTACGAATTGATTAGGAATTATTACAAACCAACAGAAATGTTCGAAAGATAAATTACTGATTGATGAAAGTAATGGGAATAAAGTCCTTTGCCTCCCAATTGCTTAATCCTCCTTCAACAGTTGGAAAGATCCAGTCTTCAAAATTGCTCTCCTCTTCACCATCCTCCAAAGCATGAACTCCATGATGGGTGATCTTCAATGGTGGTCCTTCAGCCCGGGAGCGACGCACAGCCTTCTGACTAGCAGCAGTGAAACCCAAGCCGAATTTATCAGACTTGTAAGGAAAATCTGGCAATTGACCCCATACTGTGCTTCCTCCTTCCTCAATCACAGCCTTCGCATCTTTGAGGGATGACATTCGAGACACAGGTTTGGTAATGATGGGTACAGAAGGCACTGCTGCAATTTCCTAAGCTACCTCCTCAAAATGCTGAAAGGGGGTTTTGATGAATTCACCATCCAAATCTACATAGCGGAAAGAATTAAGATGGATTATCATGTATTCCTCCTCACTGTGAACTGTCACAATTTTCCCCTGAACAGGGTATTTGAGCTTCTGGTGTAGAGTTGAAGTAACGGCTCCAACATGATGAATCCAGGGTCTTCCCAACAAGCACAAGTAGGAGGGACGGATATCTATGACATAGAATATGGAATTGAAAGTTTCAGTACCCACTTTAATCGGGATGTCCACCTCTCTGTGGACCATCTGCTTAGAACCAACGAAGGCTCTGACAATGATGTTGCTGGGCTTCAAAGCTAAACCTTCACAATCTGGTATTTCCAATGCTTTCTTTGGTAGGACATTCAGCGATGAACCAGTGTCCACCAGAACATGTGCCAAAGTAGTCCCTCTGCATTCCACTGAGACATGCAGGGCGTCATTATGTTCGCTCCCTTTGATTGTTAGATTGGCGTCAGAGAACCCTAGACCGTTGTCTGCTGTTAGGCTAGCTACATATTCCTGGAACTGGTCCGCGGAGGTTTCCTGGGGCATATGGGCCGTCTTTAAGAATTTGATCAAAGATTTGGCATGAGCTTCTGAGAAGAGCAACAAGGCCAGCATAGACATTTTTGAGGGGGTTTTCCCCAGTTGCTCAACAACATTATAATCACTTCTCTTGATTATTTTCAAAATCTCTTCCATTTCTTTCTGAGTGGTCTCGGGGATGGCCAAAGGTTGAGCCCTCGTCCTGACGGGCGCTTCTTGGATCCTCTTACCTTTATCAGCAGCAACAGCAGAGGGTACAACTACGGGAGTAACAATTTCTTCAATAACTGGAGTTCGCACAGATATATTGACCGGAACAGGAGTAACCTTAGGAGCATTTGAGGGTCCGAATATTGCCCTTGGAGGAGCAATCTCCAGAGAGAAAATTCTTCCGTTGCGGGTGATTTTACTCGTCCCAGCAATATTTCCTATGTCAGGAGTCTCTTCATCGGAACTTTCTTCAACTGATTCAATCTACTTAACACAGTGGTAGAAGATCTCTCCTCCATAATTCCACGGTATTGATTTGTTGGACTTGTATGGGATAGGCCCCGACATAGTTATCTTCAGAGGTACAATCTTTGGATCGGATGTAATCTTAACAGGTCTTTTGGAGACCTTGGAAAGATTGGCAGAAATGGTAATTATAGCAACATCTTTGACAGGAGACGGTATAACAGGAGTTTTCTCAAAGAGGATTTCTTGATTATCCATTAGGCGTTGGATGCCTAACTTCAACAACAGACAGTCGGATTGTAAGGACGAATAAAAGTAGCAATCTTTTTCACATCCCGGGAAAATCCCGGCTTTCAACAGATTCACCTTGATTATTGGTAACGGAATCATCAGATCATCAATAGTAGCCACAAAAAGATCATTTTCAACAGCATGGACATTGTGACCATGTTTTGGCATTGGAGCAGATATCACGTTATGCTTTTCAGAGGCATCTAATTCCACCTCTTTGGCATTTATTAAATCCTAGATCTTATTTTTGAGGGCCCAACAATTGTTGGTGTCATTCCCCAGGCTGTCTGAATGATAGGTACACTTAGCGTTTGCATGGTAGTAAGGAGAGGATGTATTCGGATTCTTCGGCGCCTCTTTCAAACTTGCAAGGTTTAACTTCAACAGATGAGGGAGAAACTGAGCAGGTGTCATATTGATCCGAGTGAATTTTAGTGCAGGCCTTTCCACCCTTGCTTGGTAGGTTCTGGGTTGATTGTTTCTAGGTTGGTCATCCGCAGACTTCTGAATCATTACAGCCCCCACCGCTGGCCGGCACTCAACTCTTCCTTGACTTCTCTGAGATTAGACAGCTGATACCTCTTTCTTTGCAGGAAAGATCTTCTTGATAGCAGCGGAAGCAGATGCATCCTTTTGAATTTTTCCTCTCTTGATTCCAGCTTCAACTCTTTCACCGGTCAGAATTAACTCGGTGAACCCCGCAGATGAACTTCCGGTCAAGTGATTAAAGAATGGACCTGACAGGGTCCCCAAAAACATATCCACAAGCTCTCTCTCAGACATTGGTGGTTGCACCCTTCTAGCCAAGTCCCTCCATTTCTGGGCATACTCCTTAAAGCCTTCATTTGAGACCATACCCATACTCTGTAATTGAGTACGAGTAGGTGCTAAGTCCGCATTATATTGATATTGTCTATAGAAGGCAGCCGCCAAATCCTCCCAATTGTGCACATCAGACCTCTCTAGCTGGTAAAACCAATCTAACTGTGTCCCTGAAAGACTATCCTGGAAGAAATGAACACACAGGTCCTTATCAGAAGAATGCAGTTGGATTTTTCTGACGTAAGACCGTAGATGCATCTTTGGACAAGACAAACGATCATATTTAGCGAATATAGGCACCTTGAACTTAGGGGGAATCACAATCCCAACAACCAAACCTAACTCCTCAAAGTCCAGCCCAGGCACTCTTTGCACCTCCATAGCTGCCAGACGCTCTTCCAGATTCTTATTTTTGTCATCTGCAGGAGGGTACTGCTGCTCAGAATAATCTTCATCCTCTTCCTCTTCTTCTTCCTCAGACTCCGATTGCACGACAGTTCCTTTACCCTTTCCAACCCCTTCATCAGATGTTGAGGGGAAATCCAGGACCCTTCTAGCTTGGTTCTCAAATCTTCTACCCATGGTTGCCACTCCAACCCTCTTCTTTTTCTTCTTCTCCTTTTCCTTTTCCAGCAGACCTTTAAGCTCCTCCTGACCCTTTGCCAAGGTCATGAGTAGTTGTTGGAATTGTGAATTCTGCGCTTGTAAGTCTTTGACCGTCTGCTCTATATCCATCTTGCTGAAATAAAGAGCAGAGAGATAAGGAAACCTGGTATGAAGACCTGCTTATGCATATGATGAATGATATGTTATTCATGTAATGCATTCAAGGACTCAGAAATTCAAATTTGTTGCAAATAAAAAGAACACGCGTCATATTAATAAGAAGAATTTGTTAGTACATAAATGCCCCATGGGCAAAATAATACAAAATTCTAATGTAAAAAGACGTTGCGCATCCTCTTCGGTGCGATGTAGGTGTTGAGAGTCTGCTCTTCATGGAGTTGACGAGTTAGTTCTAAAACCTTCTTCTCACTGGCGTAGAATTGGGCTTTAAAAGTATTGCGTTCTCCCTTGAGCTGTATCCAACTCCTTTGCAAATCTTCCAATGATGTTGGCATGTCAGGATGTAGGAGGGTGTATGGAACCTCTCCTTCCATAACAGGCTCTTTGATCACGGGGAGAATGTAGGGGTAAGGCATCATAAGACTCTGGGCGCGGGTTCGTACCCACTTGAGGTAAGGCTCAAGGGGGATGGAATTCGTGTGTCCCAGTGTCTTACTGTCTACCTTGTTGGGCATCCTCCAAGCTCGGATGAACCTTTGTCGGAGTCCTTGAGCGTCATTGTCGAAGTCAAAAACCAAGTATGGAATCAACATGTCATGAGGGTCATCCCTTCGGACATACCCAAATTGTCTCAGAGCCAAGAAGGGATTGTAGGTGATGCCTCCCCTAATGCCAAGTAGTGGGACATTAGGGAATTCCCCACAATGATCAATGATGATGACATTTTCTCTGGACCGAGAACACCAATGAACATTAGAATGTGTAAGAGTCATCAACTGTTGTGACCACCTCAAGCCTTGCTCAATCTTTAAGATGGACTGGGGAAGGTGAGAAATAAACCACCTTGCTAGAAGATGAGTACAACACATGAGAACACCTCTTTTCCACATTGTTCGTGTGTAAAATGAGTGGAGTATGTTCCCAAGCAATGTAGGCACAGGATTCTGAGATATGAAAATCTTGACAACATTCACATCTATAAGCTGATCAGGGTTTGGGAACAAGACCAACCCATAGATGAGAAGTGCTACAATCTCCTCAAAAGCTTGCAGATCTAGGGAATTCCAGTAGTCTTGTGCCTTCTCAAACAGAAACTTTGCCAAGAAACCCTTGACACCACTCCTGGTTTCCCAATGACCTTTGATATCAGATGGTTGCAGGTGTAAGGCTTGAGAAATATCTTCAGGCTTTGGATCTCTTTCCGTACCGTTGCAGGGTAGTTGATGGAGAATAGGAATCCTCAGGAGTTAAGAAAATTCCTCCAAAGTAGGCACTAGTTGGTAATCAGGAAATGTGAAGCAGTGGTGTAGGGGGTCAAAGAACTGGAAGAGAACTTTCACCATGTCTTCTTCAATGTTGGAGTTGACCAAGTTGAGAAGTCTACCATGTCTTTTAGTGAAGGGATAATTCTCTGGAATCTTGGAAGTAAGCTCCTTGAGTTGAGGAGGGATTCTCACAAGGTTGACATGAATTGTTTTCCTGTGGAGTGATTCCATAACCTATAAAACAGGAACAAAGATGAAAATCCAAACCCTTGAAATGGTTAGTGGATGCATATGATGCTTCATGATGTTCATGATGTATGCACAAGTATATGTACAAGCAAGTCACACAAGATCCTAGTTTCAGGCTTGCATGGGGTTTCATACGTAAGTACCCTCTTGAAGTTTAGTTGGATCAACCTGTACTATAAATAGTAACCGGGTTCTAAGGAGCTCAATGTCACTGGATTATTTTTTGTGTTCATTGTTTCAGTTTAGCCACTTTACTGGCGACCGAAATATTCCAAGAAAATAACCCTCAATGAGTGTAGTATCGAGTATCTACCAACTTCGGACTGCACCAAAGTCGGACATCTCACTACCCCTAAATAGGCCAAGATGGTCAAGTAAAGGTTCTAAAAGTCCATTAGTGCTTCATGACATCACTCAGCGGCCCCGTATTATCTTTGATTGACTCAAAGGCTACCGGTACCCACAAATATGTCGCACTAATATAGCTATTGCTTTCAACCATGTCGGTATACCCCGCACAGTTTCCACAATGTATTGCTATTTACCTATGAATGTTTCCCAAATCCGGGTAGAGGATTTCAAACCCAAACAATAGAACCAAATCTAAAGCAATCAAAGCAAACAAGGTAAGCATGTAAAGGTGATCTAAACCCTAAGGTAACCCCACTTTTTTAGTTACTTCCCTAGCAGAGTCGCCAGTTCTGTGATACGGTGGGAGAACTGACTTGAGGTTTTGCGTTTGTGTTCGCAAATGTTTCAGTTTAGCAAGAGTCGCCACCGACTTTTATTTATCCAAAGGAAAGGTCAAAAAGCACAGGAAAGACCTTTGAGATATTTTCTTGGGTTCGGGGGGTAGATTATGAAAAGGGAAGGTGCTAGCACCCTTTTCATCCATGGTTTTCCATGGGCTCTTAGTTACTTGTTTTAGATCACTTGCTTTTGCTTTTCAATTGTTTGAAATGGTGCTTTGTGTGTGGTTTGGAAAGTATTTTGAAAAGAGGCCATCGTTGTGGCAACCTTTGTAATGATTCTTGTTTGAATGTATACAAAGGTGTTTTGTCTTTTGAAAAATGTTTCAATGTTTGAAAGTTTGTTTTGGGAAAATGTTTTGAAATTGTGTTGTGATATTTTTTGAAAATAGCAAGGATGTTTGCAAGTTTTGATCAAGTAACTAAGAGTTGTCTACCCTATCTACTCAAAGATCTTTCCTACACATTTTTAACCCTTTCACATTGTTGTTTTACCATTGCATTTGGTAAACAAATTTGTGTTTGGATGTTAAACGGGACAGGCGCGGGTCATCGTATTGACCATGATAGCAATTGTGCTAAGTATCTTAGCAAGTTTTTGTTTGAGGGACTAGATCATTTTGTATAGACAACCAAGATAGCGTCATCGAGGGACTATGATCTTTTGTTTTGATTTTGTTTTGCCAAGACACCTAGCATGCATACCATGGCTATTTTAAAGGCAACAAGTGGATGAAACCCTAGGGGGTGCTTGGGTGCATTGTGTTGTCAATTTATATGCTTTTATATCTTGTATTAGGTCTAGCTATTTGTTTTGATTTTGGATATTGCATACAAACCCTAATCTCTATCATGACATATTTGAAAGTAATAAATACGTAAAAGTAATCTAAGCTATTACAACATTGATATGGGGAGGGGGATACAATTTTGAATAGGGGATTATTTGCAAGAAATTAAAACCCTAAGATTATTACAACCAAATTGAATTCTTTGTTCAAATAATAAATTGACAATATTTAAATGGGCAATCAAATAAATATGCAATATATTATAAATATGCAAAAAAATGTTTTTATATTATTTTTATATGTGTAAAAATAAACTATTTAATGCATTAAAATAAAAGATTATTTTTATTAAGGGTGGAAACCCTAATATATATATATATATATATATATATATATATATATATATATATATATATATATATATATATATATATATATATATATATATATATATATATATATATATATATATATATATATATATATATATATATATATATATATATATATATATATATATATATATATATATATATATATATATATATATATATATATATATATATATATATATATATATATATATATATATATATATGTATTATTTATTTATGTACAATAAAATAAATAAAATATATACAAATGTTTAAAAAATAAAAATAATGTGAGAAAATATTATTTAAGTATATAAATACTAAAAATGAAATATAATGTTTTTTTATATATTATTTACAAGTTTTTATTAAAGAAAATAAAAGTGTATATTATTTAATAATTATTTCTATGTCTAAAAAATAATAAAAATAATAAAATAAAATGTGAAAATTAAATAAAATATTTTTGGTAATTTTTAAAGTTTAGAAAAATAAAATAAAGTCAGAAATTAAAAAAGAAATGAAAAATATACAAAAATAGATTAAATGGGCCAAGGGGGTGTGAGAAGCAAATCAGAGGTGCAAAAAGCATGGAACAACACAGGCTCAGCCCACTTGCTTCATCTTCAACCTTGTGACAAACAAAAACGCGCTCCTGTATGTTCAAACTGGAAATCCTTCATACGTGCTCTAAAGCAAAAACTCACAACACAAAAGTTATAGCATTTTCCAACACGATTCCAACCATGTAAAGAACTTGATCTAACTCTTAAAGACCAGAGAGAATTTCTCCGACCCTAATTTCTAACCTAACTTTTTCAGAAAGTTCATCAATCAAATTCTCCCAACTCAGTTAACTTAAATAAAACCTATGCATATGTACAGCTTAAGGGCAATGAGTACTACATTTTTTATTCACAAACCTAAGCTTAATGATTCTTAAATAGAGAGATAGAAAGTTGGAAAATACCTGCTTCAGTTGAACACAAGTATGGCAATGTAGGGATTTTCAAGGAGGCCTGAGATGCTTGTGAACTTGTCTGAACTTCCTCTGACCTTCCCCAATGCTTAGTTGGCTTTGTACTTGCTTGAACAAGCTTGTAGAAGTCAACCTGCACAAACAGAATTCAGAAATGGTGAAGGGTGTAAATGGAGTTACAGTCACTGGCCAATGGTTAGGAGAGCTTAGGTGGGTTATATGGAGTGTATTGGAAGAGGTTTGGGGAAAAACGCACGAGTGGTTTGTGAGATGGAGGTGAAACTACAGGGACTGCCCTGTTTTGCAAGTTTTTGGTGTTTTGATGTTCAAGGGTGTTTGAGGACTGGATAGCTCGTGTTTCTGGCTCAATGTGATATGCAAAAGTTGTATGGAATGGTTACAAGAGTTGGTTTTATCAGATACCAGAGTTCTCTTTGTTTTTGCAAGTTGACTTGGCTTTTAAGAAAAGTGTGAAATGACCAAAGGCAGGCCTGTACAGGCTAGCTTGAAGCATGCACAAGATTTTTGTACCTTTGCCTAAGTTTATGGAGCTTGTTTTCTGCAAAGAGATGGGTTCAAGGCTCAAGGGAAACAAGTTGACATAAATTTGTGCTTTATGAAAATAGCATTGTTGCCTTTTTGCCAAAAATGGATTAAACCCTTGTGTAAACTTCCATTGATCAGAATAATGCCTTAAACCATTGAGTTTGAATTCAATTTTTGAGTGTGTAAGGTTTTAGATACCTGTGAGCAAGTACAAGTAAGGCTGGATAGAATTTGCAATTTGTAGCAACATGAAAAATGCCATGGATCAAAGTGACTTTTTTCCAAATTCAAACATTCGATTCTCCCTAACCATAAATGATTTTGGAGAGTTCTTGGACATTTTGGAAAGCTTGTAACATGCTTTACAATCCATATTTGAAATGTATTTTGAAATTCCAAGTGGAAATATATGAAAATTTTCGTTGAAGATAGGTCAAAATCCTGCCTAAACTAGGGCAAAATTTCACTAAGTTAAAAGTTTCATGGACCCTTATTCCAAAAATTATAACTTGAGATCCAAGCATCTTTTAGGAAAACTTTGTGAATAAAAGTTGTAGATTTTGTGGAGAACTATAAATTTCATGTTGGAAGTTTTGTTTGAATCCAATTGCATCATGGAGAAAAATTTGGGCAAAGTTGGGAAAAAATGAGAAAATTTCATAACTTAGAAAATTTCCAAGTTATGAAAATTTTTATTTTAAAACCCTAACTTGCAAAATTAGGTTTCTTGATGAAAAAGTTTCATGTTTTGACACATCTTGGTGAAAAATGACCCTTGGCACTTGATTTTGACCAAAAAGTCAAAGTTTGACTTTTCAGTGTGTAGTTGACTTTTGATCTGTTAACTGGAAAATTCATCTGTCAATCCAATGCTTTTGAGATCTTTTGAACCTTGTGATTAGGTCAAGATGATGCCATTGAGTCCTTGAATCCATGCTTGAACCCAATTTTCCATTGGCTAGGTTAAAAATCAGCAATTGCCCTTGTGCAGTCAAAACCCTAAAAATGACCATTTTGCCCTTTTGAGGATCTGATCAAATTTCTTGAGGAGTTGTGGTCCAAACTTGATCAAATGATTCATATGAGCCTATAATGTTGATGTGGATCAAAAATTATGAGGTTTGACTGTAAATTGGCCACAGTTGACTTTTCCCCAATACAGTTGATTTCTAGGTCAGTTGTCCAATTGACTGGGCAAAAATTTGATTCAAGGCTTGAAACTTGGTAGGGGAAATCTTATAAGTCCAACATGAAGTATGAAAGTCACTTTGAGCATTGGAAGTCCAAAAATCCCTGTGCAAACTCAAACCCTAATTTCAGGTCAACAGTGCAAGGAGATGTCTTGGGCAGAGCAAACCCTAATTCTGTCTGGAGTCCAAAGAGTCTTGTGAGGGGGAAATCTTGATAAAATGAGAGGGCAAATTTTAGGGTACAACACCTACTATCCAGGCTTTCATATCGAAGTAACCCTATGATCCAGGTTCCTTCTCACAACCCTACTATCCAGGATCTCATATCAAAGTAACCCTACTACCCAGGTTCCTTCTCACAGCCCTACTATCCAGGCTTTCATATCGAAGTAATCCTACTATCCAGGTTCCTTCTCACAACCCTACTATCTAGGCTTTCATATCGAAGTAACCCTACTATCCAGGATCTCATATCGAAGTAACCCTACGACCCAGGTTCCTTCTCACAGCTCTACTATCCAGGCTTTCATATCGAAGTAACCCTACTATCCAGGTTCCTTCTCACAGCCCTACTATCCAGGATTTCATATCGAAGTAACCCTACTATCTAGGTTCCTTCTCACAGCCCTACTATCCAGGCTCTCATATCGAAGAAACCCTACTATCCAGGTTCCTTCTTACAGCCCTACTATCCAGGCTTTCATATCGAAGTAACCCTACTATCCAGGTTCCTTCTCATAACCTTACTATCCAGGTTCCTTCTCTCTTATCTCTAGAAAGCAGTCCACAACACTGTAAGACTAGGACACGATCAAAAGCGATTGGTTTCGTAGTTCCCCTGTAAGTGGTGGTACATCCTGTACACCGACCAGATATGCAGTTCACTTCCGCTTCCTCAAGCCGGAGTTAATTCCCCAGTAGAGTAACGGACAGCTGAAGCTCCTAAAATTCTATTTCTCCCAAGACAGATACCAATAATCCTTGGCATATTCCTCCTCAATGACAGGAGCAGGGACACTCCTCGAAGGAATATCTCGGGAAATCAACATTCTTTACATGGCATCTTTAAGCCTATCTCCGATGATTCTTCGTCACATCCAGGATGGCATCTTTAAGCCCATGCCCGACAATCTTCTCTCATCAACCTCTAAATGGCATCTATAAGCCCATTCCCGATATCACAAATCATGTATTACTTTATGTGAGTGCAAATTTCTGGGCACTCTAGTGTTCAATCATCTTCCATCTTCAGATTACAAAAGGCAGACAACCAATCTACATCCTCAGGTTTAAGAAAATTGAACAGGGGCAGTTGTTGTACCCCAAAATTTGCTCTCTCATTTTACTCAATACATACTCCTAGAGATCCTCAAGTTTCTCATGTTTGCCCAAGAGTTGACCAGACAAACTCTCTCCTAAGGCAGGGTGTCTCAAATTAGGGTTTCCATTTTCATCAAGATAGGTGGACTCCAAAGACCTCATATGATATCCATGGTCTTAATATGTTCTCTAGACCCTCCATGTCAAATTCCAAGCCTTGCACAAGAAGTTTTCTTAGTCAACTGCTCATATGCTTGAGAATCGACTATATTAGGTCAAAAGTCAATTGTGACCCACATACAGTCAAACTTCAAGATTTTTGGTCAAAATTAACATTTTGAAGTGACTTTCATCATTTTATCAAGGTTTGATCATGATTCCTCAAGGAATGCTCCAAATTCATCAAAACACAAAAGTTGATAAATTAGGGTTTCTTAGGAAAAGTCAACCAAACTTTGATCAAGCATAACTTCCACATGCTTTATCATAAATTTTCCATCCAAAGCTCATTTTTAAGAGGATTAAATTCCCTACAACTCATCTTCAGCCCACAATTTCAAAATATGTACCCACAAAAATATATGAATTTCTACATTATGGGTCCTTTTGAAAAGTCAACAAAAACACCTTTTGGGTCAAAACTTCTTACATGAACATGGAAGACTCAATTGAGATGAGACCAAAAAGGTTGCTTAAGGGACATCCTAAGCTTTCTAAAAGTTCAAGAAAACCTCTCTAGGGTTAAAATTGGAGGAGATATGCCTTGTCAAGATTGACCTTTTTTGCAAAATTGCCAAAAGTCAAATGTGCTCAAAAATGCATTTTTTTGCCAAATGGGCCTAACTTTTTATGCTTACACCTCACTTATAACATGGTCCACGACCCAAATATTCACCCACACATTATTTGTTTCATTTTTCAATTTATTTTGATTTTTTATTAATTAAAAATTGAATTAAATCAAATTATTGGTGAATAATAGCAAAGATATGTTTTGATTTGGTTTTTGGACAGGTTGGCAATCAAAATATGCTGAGATATCAAGACCAAAACGAATCAAGCATAATTGGTACAAGAAAGGGATGATTTGGATCAAAATAGAAAGTTTACATGTAGCATGGATATCAAATCAAATCTCTCATTATTGCAAAGATTCAATCCAATTTTATAACCCTAATTCATTCTTAGATATATATTGGACATGTACAAGGCATGAGACAAGGTTTTTGCAGTCGTAAAAGAGAAAGAACAAACTCAAAAAAGTTGACAAAAAGTGTGACTCGGTTTTCACTCCACAGGGCCTTTCAGAGCAATTCAAGGCCAGCAATCGTATCTTGGAGCATCCATGAAGCCAACTGGATCATTTGCAAGGCTTATCGCACCCAGAAACGCATGCAACCATTCCCACGGGTTGCCTTATTTTTTGAAAATGGTTACATCAATTCATGCATTGTTAACACATTTGATTGGCATATTTGTGATCTTTATCATGTTTGCAAGTTTTCTGAATAGTTTAATTGCATTTTTGAAGCCTATATTTGTACTTGCCATTGTTATGGTTTCCATTTGCGTTTTGGGGTTTTTGGCTACAAGCAAAATTAGATCATAAGCTGGATACTGGGATGATCGTGACCTCATGACTGGTTGAACCCTAGTCTTCAATTCCATTTATATTGCGTTTTTTGAATTTTTGAATTGTACATGTTTCTAGACATGGAAGTTTGTCTGTAGGCATAAGTTATATACCTAACACGACGGTTCCAGGAAGAAGAAGATATGTGTCAGCCAGCCATTGGAGCATTTGAATTCGCACGAGTTTGAGTCAGTTTGATTGGTTTTCATATATTATGTTTGATTATTGTTATACTAACAAATAAAACGCGTAGCGCAGTTGGCAACGAGGCATTGGTGCTAAGCATAAGGACCTGGGTTCGATCCCAGGTCCTAGAGTTCACTTTATTTTATTTTCTCTCGACAGATCCAGCGTATCTCCCACTCAGGCGCCTACCATACACCCTTGCGTCCAGCCACTTGATCAGCCTAGCATGAGATTTAACGCACTCCAGATGAGAGACCATAGTATACCCTCAAGTCAATGCCACAAGAAATCATGTGCTGACTGGGCTTGAAGGGCTATTGGGCCTGGTGTTGTACCCCAAAAATTTCCCTCCCATATTCTTCAAGATTTGACAAGCATCACCTCAAAGGGTTCAAAGTCTACTCAAGGGCTACACAGTCAACCATCCTCCTAAGGCAGGCAAAAATAGGGTTTTGGTTCTTGCAAGGAAGTTGAGGTTTTCAAGGGCTCAATCAAGTCACATGTGCCCATATACATTGTCAAGCACCTACATGCCAAGTTTCAAGGCTCACAAGGTCAAGTTGCACAGTCAAAAACCCTAATTGCTTCACAGTCAACTGTAGGGGCAAAATGGTCATTTGGCAGTCAAAAGTCAAAAATTTTGGTCAACATCTCATTTTGAAGCCACAATCATCATTGGATCAAATCTTGATCCTGATTCCACAAGAATGGCTCAAAAATCATCAAGATGCAAAAGTTTCCATTTTTGGACAGTTGAAAAGTCAACTGTAACTTGACCAAGGCATAACTTTTTCATGGTTCATCAGAAAAATCCCATCCAATGCTCATCTTGAAGGGGAAGACATTTCCTACAACTCATCTTCACATTCCAAGTCCAAGAAATGCTCTCACAAAAAGTTATCAATTTCAACATTATAGGTCATTTTCAAAAGTCAACAAAAAGGCACTTTAAGTCAAAGACCATAACTTGAGATTGGTAGATCAAAATGACATGGGACAAAAGGCATTGGTTAGAGGACTTCAAGACCTTTCCAAAATGTCCAAGAACATGTTCATATGATCAAAATTGAGCAAGATATGCATTGGAGAAGTTGGGAAATTTTTGTGAAATGGCCAAAGTCAACTATCCTTGAAACTTCAATTTTTGACAAAATGGCCCACTTTTTTCCACTTGGTTCAACCTTGTCATGCCACCCACGTGTCCCATGATTAATTTCAAGATTAAACATTAATTTTTCTATTTTTTATTTAATTTTATTGATTTAATTCATTTTAAATCCATAAAATTCAAATAAAAATCAAAAAAATTAATTCAATGATATCTTGTGGTTTGAATGACCTTGATGAAGCATAATGCACCTACCAAATTCGTGTAAGGTCCATTTTAAGCATAAAATTCAAATTTGAACAAAATTGGCAAGTTGCTTTAATGGTGGTTATGGAGAAATCCAAAGTTTAATTGCAATGGTTAAGAGCTCATAATAGTGATTGATTCTCACTCATTACTATATATACAAGCCTTGCAAGCCTCATTCAAAAAACGAAAAAATGCATCCCTGAAACGGCCAGAGCAAAAACTGAAAATTGTCTAAAAAAGTGAGAGTTGCAAGCGTTTTCAGATCAAAGCAAGCACGTAGCTTTCTTCCTTGCCACTCACTGAAGCCAAAGCAACCACAAACGCGTCCTAAGGTCCACTGAATAGCGCTGTATTTTTTCTACAGGTGAAATTGGGACGGACCATAAGCATCAACGTGATCAGGAGACATGGGTCATCACCCCCATGGTTTTGTTACTTTTTTTATTCTCTTTTCCTTATAATTTCTTTTTTTAATTATTATCATTATTATTATTATCATTAAATTAACATAACTAATTTTTCCATAAAATTCAGAAAACAAAAAAAAACATTTTATTATTTATTAATTTATTTTGTAAATAAATTCTAACATTAATTAATTAGTTGTGTAATTAGGACAATTTTGACATTTTTTTAATAAGTAAAATTAATTTAGAATTAGGTCTTTCACTTTCAATTTTAATTTCCTTTTTTTATTTTATTTCATTAAAAACATAAAAATACAAAAAAAAAACATTTTTTCTTTTTTTAATAAATTAATTAATTAGCTATTAGTTTTAATTTCATTTAATTACAAAAAAAAAAGACAAAATTCAATCCTTTCTTAAAAAAAGGGTCAAAACCCTCATGACTTCCCGATTCAATCTTTCGCGCGTATTTATTTTTTAATTCATTATTTTGTAACTGCTTTTGGAAGTGTAATAGTTAATTAGGACCTCCTTTATTGCTTTATTTATTTTCCTGCACTTTATTTTCAAAAACGGGTTTTGCTTTTTGGCGATGTATAGACCCGCGCCTTGTAATAGCTAGAATTTATCTTTCCGCAATTTATTTTCCGCACTCCTAACTGTTAAAAAATGCATGAAAGAATGTATGTAAATAAAATCAATTCGTAGCTCACAAATAACATGTACAAGATAAACATTAACATGAAACAACACACATGCACATGCCACTCTTAGGGTACGCCTCACTGGTTGCCTCGAACGTGGTCATCAAGTATAGGGTGTCTTAGAGGTCGCCCTTTTGCCTAAGATCCAGTTGCCTCGAAACGGTTGCCTCGGATAAAAAAGGATCTAGGACATTAGGGTTACTTCTAAGATGTCCTACCATTGCTTCGGTGACCACATTGTCCCTAATAATCGAATTGACCCGAATACCTCCAACGATGGTGCTACCTACCTCTCAATGGTGGGATAGCACTATCTAAAGGACTCTTACACAGCTTAATTCCTTAGAGTAGGTATATTCTCTTAAGTACTTGCTCTTTTCAAAACAAACAAAAAAACAACTTTTCACACCTACACTTTCAAAAGTTTTCAAACAAATTTTTCATACACTCTTGAGGACCGATACAAGAGTTACTTAGAAATTTTTCAAACGAAACTTTTTCAAAACCCACACACACTTGAAAAGAAAACAAATTTTGAAAACATAAGAGCAAGTACCTAAGATCCCATGGATAACCATGGATAGAAAGGGTGTTAACACCTTCCCTTTCTATAAATCTACCTCCCGAACCGAGAACCATTCTCAATAAGGAATTTTGCTGTGCTTTTGTCCTTTCCATGTTGGAGAACATAAAAGACGGTGGCGACTCTTGCTTACCGCTACATTTCGCGAACCAGCTTAAAAAACAGTCAGTTTTATTTCCACCGATCACAGAACTGGCGACTCTGCTGGGGACTATAAAAGTGAGGTGTACCTTAGGATTATATCATACTTGTGTTTTCAATTGCCTGATTTGTTTGCTTTAATGTTGTTGGGCCTGTCTTGGGAGTTTCATAGATCCTAACCCGAATCTGGGGGATACCTTCTTAGAAAGTAGCAACAAACTGTGAGGGAACTGTGCGGGGTATACCGACATGGTTGAAGCAGTTTGCTACGTTGATGTGGCACTTTGGTGAGTACCGGTAACCCTTGAGTCAAGTCAAGGAGAGTACGGGGCCGCCGCGTGGTGTCGTGAAGCATCAACTGACCTTAGGAACCTTAATTGAACCATCCTGACCTCTTTAGGGGTAGTGAGATAACTGACTTTGGTGCAGTCCAAAGTTGGTTGATACTCGATACTACACTCATTGAGGGTTGTTTTCTTGGAATATTTTGATCGCCAGTTCAGTGGCTAAATCAAAATAATGAACATAGAAAACAACCCAATGATATTGAGCTCCTTAGAACCCGGTTACTTTTGATAGGATAGGTTTTTGAGCCCACCAACTTTAAGAGGGTAGTATCCCAAACTTCATGCTGGTCTGAACTCTAAGGGCTGTCTTGTGTGACTTGTGTGCCTTCAAACTTGACTACTTGCATGCTTGTTATCTGACACTTGAGTTTCTTGCAGGTCTTGTTTACAGTCCTTAATCTGGACTCATAACAGGGCTTACCTACATTACTCCATGCATAGCATAACCTCATAACATCATACCATTGCATACATCCTACATAAGGACTAATCCATTTCAAGGATCTCAAGGGTTTGTGATGCAGGTCATGATGAACCAACTGTCTAGCAAGGGGCAAAGGGGATTTATTTTCCTCTAGCCAAGGTTAATGACTTGAGTCAGGGGCTATGACCCACTCGATATGGTGAGCCTTGACTCTTGAAGAAGGACTCTCCACAACATGAAGTTCCTTCAATCAAGCTACCGAATTCAAATGCTGACAATTTTCTTGTTTACCCCGCGAGATCCTTGAAAACATCGCATGCATATCATACATATCATTGCATTACAGGTACCCTTGGTACAGGTCACTTACTTTCTTCGCTGTTTATTTCAGCAATGGCTTCCCGACAAGACAATCGGGATATTTATGCTCAAGAGACTCGGTTCAAGGCAATCCTCCTAAACCTATCCAAGGGGCAGGAAGAGCTGAGAACACTCCTCATGGGGACTTTGGTCAGGAACAATCCAGAAGACGATAAAGACGAACGGCTGAAACGTATGCAAGCTGAGGTAGATACAATGAGAACTCAGATGTTGGGGCAGATGGCTCTCATCCAAGACTTAGCTCAAAGACAAGAAGAGCTCAGGGTTCTCGTCAACCAACTGCTTTGGGATAACCAACTGGGGCAAACATCTAAGGTTGAAGAGCAAGCCATAATTCAATCACCTGTGGGGCAAGAAGACAAGGGAAAAGCTCCTCAGTTTGCTTCGGGGTCACAAGCCCAGCATCAACCTCACCAGCGTCAACAGGGTAATCGGCGTAAGCGAAATACGTCTGGAAGACATTTCTCGGAGACTGGTGTGCCATCCTCACTAATACTGAAACGCCTGTTGGAGGTCAAGCTGATTGCTTTAAAGGATCCTCCTAAGAAGCTCAACATAACCTCCCTAAAGTACAATCCGGAGGAAAGGTATGCCTACCATTCTGACAGTCCTGGACATGACACTGATGACTGTTGGAGCTTGAGGAACAAGATCCAGGACTTGATCGACGGAAGGGTGCTGGAGTTCATGCCGGGTGGTAAAATGAACATCTTCTGCTGAGAATCCTCCATCTGAGATGACTAGTTCAAACTAAGAAACTTTTGTTCATTCGAATGTTCAAGTTGTATTTTTCTTTGACTGTTTAAACATTTTATTCATATCAAACGTTGTTATTTCATTAATGCATTACACATGTCTGTTTTGAAGTAATTATTTCGTATTCACTATATTGCAAATTGCTTTCATATTTTTGTGTAATGATCAACGCTCGGTTAATAATTCTAAGCCTCTTGAGGGAGGATGACGAAAACGATACCACGATCCTTATAGTATGCTTTTGAATAGACCCCGCTGATGAGGTACAGGCATTGTTTCAATTCCTAAACACTGGAGTTATAAGGAAGATAATCCCTCGTCAACCCCTTCGAGCCAAAGAAGTAGGAGTTTTTTCTTTTCGAAAATTAAAACCCTTAATCATAACCTGGGGCAGGGTAGTCTTCTCAGTTGATCCAGGTGCACAACAAATGGAATCAAAAGAAGTCCTTCTGAAACAAAAGACAGTGATGGTTCCGAATAATCATAAAAGATAGACAGTCATTATTTCCCAAAAATAAAAGCCCAATAAGTCAAAACCTATGAAGGAGACTTACAAAACGGGGGCATCCCGCTGACTGTAAATACAAAGAAACAGTTCAGGCAAAATTTAGGGATGACACAATCAAAAAGAAAGAGGTCCTACAAACCATCAACAAAAAAAAGAAGGAAATGACTGCCTATTCAAAATAAACTGTCAATATCCGAACCACCACCGGAATATCAGAGCAAAGACTCAAACAAGGTCTAATGCACGATTAGCTGAGTTTAGGTTTGAAGAACATCATGAAGAGCGGGTGGGTACAAATATAACTTGAGCCTTTATCCTTTGTTTCTTAAACCGTGAACCAGTCCATGTTATAACCCTTAAAAGTCCTAGCTGAAGCATGGGTTAGTTCGAAAGCACATTGTTATGAAAGGTATCCTGACTCCTTAAGGCTTGCGGTAAAATAACGAGTTGACATCACAGTTTACAAAAAATCACTTGTTTTTATAAAAAAAAATGCATTTTCAAAAATTTCAAGACAGACATAAGCTTTGCATTTTTAACATAACTTTGTTTGCATATGACTTTTTGTTCGAACAGCAAAGAAATTCGCACGAAGAATATCTAGTGAACAAAAGCACTTCCAACCAAGGGGGCAGACACGATCATTGTCCCTCATCTGGGGCAGTTAGGTCAAGATTCGAAGAATCTCTCAAAAGGCCAACCAGCTTGGGGCAAATCTCCATCTCCGTCACTTGGGGCATTGGACGATCAAAACGAAGATCTTCTGGTGGTATGGTAACACTGCACTACCGACAGGGGCACCTCCCTACATCCTGAGAGCGTGGACATAGCCGGAAAAAAATATACTACGCATAATCAAAGACCCGCTAGGTTGACACACCTAGGCAAAAATAAGGGCTTCCCGGCGAACCAAAAGGGTTCGGGCAAAAATAAGGGATGAAAATGAAAAAATCTATACACCCGGCAAGTCAAAAACCTGAAAAGGCGACTTGGGAAAAAATGGGTATCCCGGTGGACTGAAAACCCGAAAGGGCGGTCCAGGCAAAAATTAGGGATCAAAGCGTACGACTATGTCCCATCATCTCGTCATTTGCCTACCAGAAGAAGATTTGTCAAATCGGCAGTCCTCAAGCACCTCCACAAGGTATCTTCTTCTCCCACATCAGAAACAGGGGCAATAATGAGTTGTCCAAGCGATCTAGTTGCTCTGTCAACCAAGGTACCAAGGTAGGTTCGGCTGAAGAACATAACCAAGAGGCCTCCACTCCCCGGGAGTAAGACAAGGTTCAACAATACTCTCCTCCGAGCAGAGTTGGTCTCCCGACAGCCCCGAAAAGGCACAATATCCCCAACAAGTCAACAACGCTCTCCCCAAGCAGAGTTAATCTACTGTCAGCCTTAAGGAAGTTGGGTATCCCCTGAAGATCTCAATATTCCCCAGTGGAGTATACAGATGTCCATAAGCAAGTATCCCCGGCAGTCTTAATATAAGATTGTTCCCCGGCGGAATACAAGACACCCCAGTGGAGCCACTTCCCCAGTGCAGTCCAAAAGTTTCCCCAAGAGAGTTGAATCATCCTCTCCAGTAGACTCTGGAAGCTTATCCCCAGTAGATTCTGGAAGCTTATCCCCTGCAGAGTACGAACGCTTCTCCCCGACTTTATTTCAGAAGGTTATTCCCCACCAGGGTCTAACTGGGTTATCCTCAGCTAATTACCACGGAAAGATCATCCTCGGAGAAGTTCTTCCTATCCCCAGCGGAGTTCATCAAATTCCTCAACATAGCTTCTCAATGGAATCCCCAGCGAAGTTATCACCAAATCTCAGCGAAATATCTCTTCCCACAGAGTATTCCCCGCAGAGTAATCTCTCCAACAAGTTTATTACCCCAACGGAGTCATCTTCTCCTACCGGTTTATTCTTGCAACCATCATCCCCAGCGGAAACGAAGAACTCCACTCTTCAAACATCAAGCCCAGGATTCAATAAACTCCCGGCAACCGTCAAGGATTTATTTTCCTAAACGAGAATACATTCATAAACATCGCATTGTCATGATACATGCATATACACATCATACAATCTCATTTTATGTTGATAACATCATCGCTCGATCCATGTCATGCATTGCATGTGACTGACCTTACCTTTCAGGAAGGATACAGTTAAATGATCAGCTATGTCAAAGAAGACAGATACAGTCGAAAGAGACCAATCCAGTCAAAGAAGACAGATTCAGTCAAAAAAGACAAGTCCAGCTAAATCCCAAAGGTTTTTCTGATGCTCATCCAGTCAAAGAAGACAACTCTTCATTAAAGACACCCGTCATTATAGACACCCGTCATTGAAGACAACTCGTCATTGAAGACAATCTGTCATTATAGACATCCGTCATTATAGACACCCGTCATTGAAGACAACCCGTCATTGAAGACAACCCGTCATTGAAGACACCAGTCATTGAAGACAGCTCGTCATTGAAGACAACCCGTCGTTATAGACATCCGTCATTATAGACACCCGTCATTGAAGACAACCCGTCATTGAAGACACCCGTCATTGAAGATAACCCGTCATTGAAGACACCCTTCATTGAAGACAACCCGTCATTGAAGACACCCGTCATTGAAGACAACCCGTCATTGAAGACAACCCGTCATTGAAGACACCCGTCATTAAAGACATCTCGTCATTAAAGACAACTCATCATTGAAGACAACCCGTCAGTATAGACACCCATCATTAAAGACACCTCGTCATTTAAGACAACCTGTCATTGAAGACAACTCGTCATTGAAGACAACTCGTCATTGAAGACAACCTGTCATTGAAGACAACTCGTCATTAAAGACAACTCGTCATTGAAGACAACCCGTCATTATAGACACCCGTCATTGAAGACACCCGTCGTTGAAGACAACTCGTCATTGAAGACAACTCGTTATTAAAGACATCCCGTCATTATAGACACCCGTCATTGAAGACAACCCGTCATTATAGACAGCTCGTCAGTATAGACACCCGTCATTGAAGACATCTTGTCATTAAAGACAACTCGTCATTGAAGACAACTCGTCATTGAAGACATCTCGTCATTGAAGACAACTCGTCATTGAAGACAACCCGTCAGTATAGACACCCGTCATTGAAGACAACCCGTCGTTATAGACACCCGTCAGTATAGACACCCGTCATTGAAGACAACCCGTCGTTATAGACACCCGTCAGTATAGACACCCGTCATTGAAGACAACTTGTCATTGAAGACAACCCGTCAGTATAGACACCCGTCATTGAAGACATCTCGTCATTTAAGACAACCCGTCATTGAAGACAACTCGTCATTGAAGACATCTCGTCATTGAAGACAACTCGTCATTGAAGACAACTCGTCATTGAAGACAACCCGTCCATGAAGACAACCCTTCCAAAGAGACAACTCGTCAAGAAAGACAAAACCTCCTCTGGTTCAGTGAAATCCTAATGATTTTTCTAAGATAACCTGTCAGTAGAGACAACCCATCAACCTTTTGAAGTTCCAGATTCGATACCTGTATCTAGCCAGGGCATGTCTGTGAGCGACTGAGTGAGGATCAACACCTGTAACAGGCCAGGAAATTATCTTTCTCAGGTATGCAAGTTCTCGCTAAGGAATCTCTTACGCGATCGACACCTAGATGGCATCTATAAGCCCATCCACATACCAACATTCTCCAAATGGCATCTATAAGCCCATTCCCGACAAGGTTCTGTCACATCTCCAGATGGCATCTATAAGCCCATCCTCCAATCTACCATCTCTCTAAATGGCATCTATAAGCCCATTCCCACTATCACACTACTGATACTCTACTATGTGAGTGCAAATTTCTGGGCACTCTAGTGTTCAATCATCTTCCACCTTCGGATCACGAAAGGCATGCACTCCAATCTACATCCTCAGGTCTAAGAAGATTGAACAGGGGCAACTGTTGTACCCCAAAATTTGCCCTCCCATATTCTTCAAGATTTGACAAGCATCACCTCAAAGGGTTCAAAGTCTACTCAAGGGCTACACAGTCAACCATCCTCCTAAGGCAGGCAAAATTAGGGTTTTGGTTCTTGCAAGGAAGTTGAGGTTTTCAAGGGCTCAATCAAGTCACATGTGCCCATATACATTGTCAAGCACCTACATGCCAAGTTTCAAGGCTCACAAGGTTAAGTTGCACAGTCAAAAACCCTAATTGCTTCATAGTCAACTGCAGGGGCAAAATGGTCATTTGGCAGTCAAAAGTCAAAAATTTTGGTCAACATCTCATTTTGAAGCCACAATCATCATTGGATCAAATCTTGATCCTGATTCCACAAGAATGGCTCAAAAATCATCAAGATGCAAAAGTTTCCATTTTTGGACAGCTGAAAAGTCAACTGTAACTTGACCAAGGCATAACTTTTTCATGGTTCATCAGAAAAATCCCATCCAATGGTCATCTTGAAGGGGAAGACATTTCCTATAACTCATCGTCACATTCCAAGTCCAAGAAATGCTCTCACAAAAAGTTATCAATTTCAACATTATAGGTCATTTTCAAAAGTCAACAAAAAGGCACTTTAAGTCAAAGACCATAACTTGAGATTGGTAAATCAAAATGACATGGGACCAAAGGCATTGGTTAGAGGACTTCAAGACCTTTCCAAAATGTCCAAGAACATGTTCATATGATCAAAATTGAGCAAGATATGCATTAGAGAAGTTGGGAAATTTTTGTGAAATGGCCAAAGTCAACTATCCTTGAAACTTCAATTTTTGACAAAATGGCCCACTTTTTTCCACTTGGTTCAGCCTTGTCATGCCACCCACGTGTCCCATGATTAATTTCAAGATTAAACATTAATTTTTCTATTTTTTATTTAATTTTATTGATTTAATTCATTTTAAATCCATAAAATTCAAATAAAAATCAAAAAAATTAATTCAATGATATCTTGTGGTTTGAATGACCTTGATGAAGCATAATGCACCTACCAAATTCGTGTAAGGTCCATTTTAAGCATAAAATTCAAATTTGAACAAAATTGGCAAGTTGCTTTAATGGTGGTTATGGAGAAATCCAAAGTTTAATTGCAATGGTTAAGAGCTCATAATAGTGATTGATTCTCACTCATTACTATATATACAAGCCTTGCAAGCCTCATTCAAAAAACGAAAAAAGGCATCCCTGAAACGGCCAGAGCAAAAACTGAAAATTGTCCAAAAAAGTGAGAGTTGCAAGCGTTTTCAGATCAAAGCAAGCACGTAGCTTTCTTCCTTGCCACTCACTGAAGCCAAAGCAACCACAAACGCGTCCTAAGGTCCACTGAATAGCGCAGTATTTTTTCTACAGGTGAAATTGGGACGGACCAAAAGCATCAACGTGATCAGGAGACATGGGTCATCACCCCCATGGTTTTGTTACTTTTTTTATTCTCTTTTCCTTATAATTTCTTTTTTTAATTATTATCATTATTATTATTATCTTTAAATTAACATAACTAATTTTTCCATAAAATTCAGAAAACAAAAAAAAACATTTTATTATTTATTAACTTATTTTGTAAATAAATTCTAACATTAATTAATTAGTTGTGTAATTAGGACAATTTTGACATTTTTTTAATAAGTAAAATTAATTTAGAATTAGGTCTTTCACTTTCAATTTTAATTTCCTTTTTTTATTTTATTTCATTAAAAACATAAAAATACAAAAAAAAAACATTTTTTCTTTTTTTAATAAATTAATTAATTAGCTATTAGTTTTAATTTCATTTAATTACAAAAAAAAAAGACAAAATTCAATCCTTTCTTAAAAAAAGGGTCAAAACCCTCATGACTTCCCGATTCAATCTTTCGCGCGTATTTATTTTTTAATTCATTATTTTGTAACTGCTTCTGGAAGTGTAATAGTTAATTAGGACCTCCTTTATTGCTTTATTTATTTTCCTGCACTTTATTTTCAAAAACGGGTTTTGCTTTTTGGCGATGTATAGACCCGCGCCTTGTAATAGCTAGAATTTATCTTTCCGCAATTTATTTTCCGCACTCCTAACTGTTAAAAAATGCATGAAAGAATGTATGTAAATAAAATCAATTCGTAGCTCACAAATAACATGTACAAGATAAACATTAACATGAAACAACACACATGCACATGCCACTCTTAGGGTACGCCTCACTGGTTGCCTCGAACGTGGTCATCAAGTATAGGGTGTCTTAGAGGTCGCCCTTTTGCCTAAGATCCAGTTGCCTCGAAACGGTTGTGTGATCGGTGGATCTGGAACTGACTGTTTAAAGCTGGTTCGCGAAATGTCGCGGAAGCAAGAGTCGCCACCGTCTTTTATTTTCTCCAAAATTGAAAGGACAAAAGCACAGAAAAATTCCTTATGAGATTGCTCTCGGTTCGGGAGGTAGATTATTGAAAGGGAAGGTGTTAGCACCCTTTCTATCCATGGTTATCCATGGGCTCTTAGATACTTGCTCATTTGTGTTTTCAAAAGGTTTGTTTCCTTTTCAATTGTGGGTTTTAAAAAGTTTCTTTGAAAATTTCAGTTCGACTCTTGTATCGGTCCTCAAGAGTGTTTGAAAAATTGTTTTCGAAATCTTTTTGAAAATGTGTTGGTGTGAAAAGTATTTTTGATTTGTTTTGTTTTGAATTAGAGCAAGTATCCACGAGTCGTCTACCTACCCTAAGGAATTCGTCTGTGTAAATGTCCTTTAAAGTAGTGCCATCCCACTATTGAGAGGTAGGTAGCACCACCGTTGGAGGTGTTCGGGTCAATTCGAGGTTTGGGACATGGTGATCACCGGAGCAATGGGAAGACACCTTAGAAGCTACCCTCATGCCAGGTTCCCGGATCATGAGGACTTACTAAGACATCCTCTACTCGACGATCACCTTTCGAGGCAAGGCAACAGTGAGGCGTACCCTAAGGGTGGTGTGTGCGATTCGTGTGTCGTTTTCATTTGCATTTATCTTGTCATGTTATTGGTGTTCTACGCTTGTTTTTATTTTATTCATACATTCTTTCATGCCATTTGTTAACAGTTAAAAATATTGCGGGAAAAGTAAAAGATTCTAAGCTATTACAAAAGGCGCGGGTCCACATCGCCAAAATTAAACCAGGACCCGATTTGACAGAAAATAAAGAAATTAAAAGAACTGAAAGTGCGAAAGGTATTTACAAGGCTTCGGGAGAGATACATAATTATTATAATGAAAATAATATGCGAATTAGAACAAAAATTAGGAACGAGGGCGTTGGACCCTTTTGCAAAATTGAATTAATGATGAATTAAAATGGAAAAGCAATTGTTTTTGTTTTTGGTATTTTTGTATTTTAGGATTTAATAGAAAAAAATTAACTGCAATTAAACGCTAACCCTAATTCTATTTTATTTTAACTTGTTAAGAAAATATTGACGTTTTTAACCTAAATTAAACCTAATTTTTACATGCAAATTTGATTATAAAAATAAATAAAATAAATATTTAATTATTTGAAAGAAAATAAAGAGGGTGAAAAATTATTAATTAAACCCTAGTTCTACATTTTTTAGGTTTTTATCAAAAGAATTAAAATTAACCTAATTTAAAACTAAATTTAATTACATGCAAATTTATGCATGAAAATATTAAAACAAAAATATTTATTATTTAATTCTTTTTCTGATTTTTTTAGGATGTTTTTGTATTTTGTGAAAATATTTAATTAAATAAACAAATAATAATTAGAAGGAATAAAAAATAATAATACAAAAATAGGTGAAGAAAATAAAAAGAATGTGCAAACCTGGGGGTTCAGACCCCAATATGGAGGTTAGATCCTGGAAATTCTGGCCCAATAAGCCTAGTCCGTTTGACCTTTTTGAGTAGCGTGCTGAAGCGTGGACCAGGGTTTATGGTGCTCTCCAACTCTCAGCCTTTGATTTGAGCCTGATATGCACGTGGATGGTGGGATAGCGAGAGTGTATGGTAGTCCTTAATGTTATGCCTGCATAGGATTGTAAATTGAAAAATAATATTGAGAGTAACGAAGACCTGGGACTCGAACCCAGGTCATGCACTATACCAGCCTTATGCCTTGCCATTCGTTCCAGATGCGCACTTTGTATGTAATATAATAAATAAACATTATAATATAAAACAAATCAGTAATGACTTCTGCGCGCGAATTTTTTGAATGCTCCAACCATTATTCCACACGTCATCATCTTCTTTGCATCTTCGTTTTTTTTCCTGAAACAAAAGAAACATAGGCAACGGTTTTCACGCGTTGCCTAAGATAACATATCAAGAAATAGCGATTAGCCCTAGGGGCTCTATAAATTGAGCGCGAATATGGATTCTTCTTCGTCCAAGCTTGCTGAATACATTCATGGCACTATGGTTCTCCAATTTTACGCTATTTGAAAATGCCTAATTCCCAACTCTGAAAACCCTTGAATTTGGCAATGGTGGAATCGTCTACAGCTTGCAAAAACTCAATTAAACGCATGGGTTAGCTTGCAAACACTTCACTGATCATGAATACATAATCAAAATGCCATGAATGTGCATAAATATTGAAACACGATAATGAAAAAAAATGGAACAAGAGTGACTTCTGTATACCGTTTCAAAGCGTAAGGCTTGAGGTTTTTGATTGGAATCCGTCCTATCTTGCTCAAGGAAGCTAATGGGATAGGTTTTATGCCTTGAAACCACCTATAAGTCAGTTTTCAGAATTGAGATTTTTTAGAAAAAAGTTCAAGTTTGGTTATGGCTTTGTTGAGCAGCTGCGTGTGTCTGAACATTAGGGTTGTGTTTAGGCTTTTGTACTGAAAGCATTAGGTCAAGAAACTTGCTCAAAATCTCTTGCAATCATGTTTTGAAGATTTGATTTTTTCACCATGATTTCCATATCTTTTTCCATGTGTTTTTGGTTCAAATCATATCCAATTGCTCCAATTCTTTCCATATTGGCTTATGCACGAAATCTTGAGAATAAAACAAGTACAAAAAGATTTGTTAGGTTAAGTTAAATATTTTTCCCATATTTAATTGATTTAATTGAATTATTTATAAATAAAAATTCAAATAAATAAATAAAAAATGAAAAAATACTTCCCTTTGGGCCAAGTGGTCGTGCACATGCCATGGATGATGATTTGTGGAAGAAAAATGGGCCCATTAGCAATTTTAGGTTATTTGAATCAATGTTGATTTTTCAAAATATCCAAAAATTTCCCAACTTCCACAAGGCATAACTTGCTCCATTTTTAATATTTTCTCATGTTCTTGGACATTTTGGAAAGGACTTTGAGTCCTATAACCAATGTCTTTGGTCCCATGTCATTTTGATTTACCAATCTCAAGTTATGGCCTTTGACTTAAAGTCCCTTTTTGTTGACTTTTGAAAATGACCTATAATGTTGAAATTGATAACTTTTTGTGAGAGCATTTTTTGGACTTGAAGTATGAAGATGAGTTGTAGGAAATGTCTTTCTCTTCAAAATGAGCTTTGGATGGAATTTTTCTGATAATCCATGTGAAAGTTATGCCCTGGTCAATTTCAGTTGACTTTTTTAGCTGTCCAAATAAGGAAACTTTTTGCATTTTGATGATTTCTGAGCCAAATTTTGAGAATCATGATCAAGCATTGATCAAATGATGTTTGTGGCTTCAAAATGATATGTTGACCAAAAATTTGAACTTTTGACTGTCAAATGACCATTTTGCCCCTACAGTTGACTGTAGTGCAATTTAGGGTTTTGACTGTGCAATTTTGAGCTGAATGTCTTGAAACTTGATATGAGGATGCTTGACCATATTTGTAGGCATATGAGACTTGATTTGACCTTTGGAAACTTCATTTTCTTGGTCAGAACACAAACCCTAATCTTGATTGTATAGGAGATCTTTGACTGTGCAACCCTTGGGGCATTTTGAAGCTTGACTTGGCAAATCTTTGAAAAATATGGGAGGGCAAATTTTGGGGTACAACAGTTGCCCCTGTTCAATCTTCTTAGACCTGAGGATGCAGATTGGCTGTCGCGCCTTTCGTAATCCGAAGGTGGAAGATGATTGAACACTAGAGTGCCCAGAAATTTGCGCTCACATAGTAGTGTGATGGTGGAAATGGGCTTACAGATGCCATTTAGAGGTTGATGAATAGGACGATGGGCTTATAGATGCCATCTGGATGTTGATCGCGTAGGAGATTCCTTAGCGAGAACCTGCATACCTGCAAAAATAGAAAATGATTACCTGACACGTTGCAGGAGTTGATTTCAGATGCTTGGCGTAAATATGTCCTGACTGGTTACAGGGGCTGAGTCTGGATCTTCAAAGGTGATGAATGAACCAGGGATGATTACTACCTTAGCATGAATGATAAGAGAACCTTGGGCGATTTTAACTTCAACAACGCTCGTTGAGAAAATCTTGGTGGGAATTACCATCTTTGCAGTATCGGGAATAGAACCAATAGGCAATCATAATCTGAGAGGGAATCACCTCACTCACCGTCGGAGAGGGAACCCTAGGAAATTATAATCTGAAAGGAATTATCACCTCACTCACCGTCGGAGAGGGAACCATCTGAAAAGGAATTATTACCACCTCACTCACCGTCAGAGAGGGAACCATAAGGAATTACCACCTCACTCACCGTCGGAGAGGGAACCATAGGAGATTATCACCTCACTCACCGTCGGAGAGGGAACCATCTGAAAAGGGATTACCACCTCACTCACCGTCGGAGAGAGAACCATAGGGAATTACCACCTCACTCACCGTCGGAGAGGGAACCAATAGGAAAAGGAAACCTGGGATAACTTCTACTGAGTCTTTATCAGAAAAATCTGTTGGGAGTCGATTTAGCTGGACTAGAGAAGGCCTGGGACTGGATAAGAAATCTTTTGAGTCGATTAACTGAACCGGTCTAGGTCTTGAAATATGATTGAGAATTTCAACTGCATCTTTCCTGAAAGGTAAAGGTCAGTCATATGCAATGCATGATATGGATCAAGCAATGATGTCCTCAACATAAATGAGATTTGAATGATATAACGCGTCTATGCATGCTATAATGATGTATGTGATGTTTCATGAATATATGTTTTCGTCTAGGAAAGTAAATCCTCGACGGGTGCCGGGAAGTCATATCCTGGGCTGATGTTGAAGAATAGATTTTGCTTCCGCTGGGGATGATAACTGCAAGAATACCGGTAGGAGAAGATGACTCTGTTGCGGAATAAAATTGGCAAATGGAAGATTCTGCGGGGAGAAAAGATACTCTAGAGACCATGCTGGGAAGCAATACTCTGTGGGAAGAGGGATGCCTTGCTGAGTGTTGATAATAATTTGCTGGGGATACCCTCGTTGTTGGAAGTGTTGATGGACTTCGCTGGGGTAAGAAGACTTTGTCGAGGACGCTCTTTCCGTGGCTTTTGGCTGAGGATAGCCCAGTTATATCCTGTTAAGGAAACAACTCTTTAAATAAGGCCGGACAACGCGTTCGTGCTCTGCGAGGATAAGCTTCCAGAATCTACTAGGGATAAGCTTGCTGCTTGGGGAGATGGATTCCAACTTTCCTGGGGAAACTGGATTGGACTCTCCTGGGGAGATTTTGAACCACAATTTTGTAAGTTGAAAGAGGGAACCTATGTAGGGTTGCCTGCTGATGAGCTCGTGTAAAACCGCATCTGAAATGGAGAAGGAACCTGGGTAGGGTTACTTTGATGATGAGTTCGTGTAAAACTTCATTTTTGGAAAGGGAGAACCTGTGTAGGGTTTCTGGGTGATGAGTCCATGTAAAACTGCATCTTGAAGAGAGGGAACCGGTGTAGGGTTGCTTGATGTCTACGTCTGGAAGAAGGAGAACCTGTGTAGGGTTGCCTGGTGAGGTAAGTTCATGTCAAACTTCTTGATGAACCGGGGTGAGGTTATCTTGAGCTAAATCCATGTAAGATTTCTAGAGGAACCGGGGTTAGGTTGCCGCAGGATAAGTTCGTGTAAAACTTCTTGACGAACCGAGGTAAGGTCATCTTGAGATAGGTCCATGTGAGACTTCTGGAGGAACCGGGGTTAGGTTACTTGGATAAGTTCGTGTAAAACTTCTTGATGAACCGGGGTTAGGTCATCTTGAGATAGGTCCATGTAAGACTTCTGGAGGAACCGGGGTTAGGTTACTTGGATAAGTTTGTGTAAAAACTTCTTGAGGAACCGGGGTTAGGTCATCTTGAGATAGGTCCATGTAAGACTTCTGGAGGAACCGGGGTTAGGTTACTTGGATAAGTTTGTGTAAAAACTTCTTGATGAACCGGGGTTAGGTCATCTTGAGATAGGTCCATGTAAGACTTCTGGAGGAACCGGGGTTAGGTTACTTGGATAAGTTTGTGTAAAAACTTCTTGATGAACCGGGGTTAGGTCATCTTGAGATAGGTCCATGTAAGACTTCTGGAGGAACCGGGGTTAGGTTACTTGGATAAGTTCGTGTAAAACTTGAGATAAATTCGTGTAAGACTTCTGGAGGAACCGGGGTAAGGCTACCTGATTTTTAATGTTGATCTGGGATTTGTAAAGGTAAATGGTAATCATCTTTATATTGACCTTAGTGTTTTGGTTGACAGAGCAACTGGATCGCCTGGACGACTCATTATTGCCCCTGTTTCTGAGGTGAAGGGAGAAGATACCTTGGAGGTCGTTTGATAAATCTTCGGGTAGACAAGTGACGAGATACCGGAACATAGTCGTACGCTTAAATCCCTAATTTTTTCCTGGACCGCCCTTTCGGGTTTTCAGTCCACCGGGATACCCATTTTTGCCCAAGCCGCCCTTTCAGGTTTTCGACTTGCCGGGTGTACAGATTTTTTTCATTTCATCCCTTCGTTTTGCTCGAACCCTTTTGGTTCGCCGGGAAGCCCTTATTTTTGCCTAGGTATGTCAACCTAGCGGGTCTTTGATTATGCGTAGTATTTTTTTCGACTATGTGCATGCTCTCAGGATGTAGGGAGGTGCCCCTGTTATTGTGTTGCCACGCTACCAGAAGATGTTTGGTCATGCAAGATTCGTTGTTGAAATGCCCCAAGTGACTCAGGCGGAGATTTGCCCCAGGCTATTTGGCCTTTGAGAGATTCTCCTAATCTTGATTGGATTGCCCCAGATGATGGACCATGCTCATGTCTGCCCCTTGATTGGAGGTACTTCTGTTCATTAGGCATTCGTCGTGCGAACTTCTGCTTGTTCAAACAAAAAGTCATATGCAAACAATGTTATATCAAAAATGCAAAGCTTATGTCTGTCTTGAGGATTTTGAAAATGCATTCTTTTTCATAAAACAAATGAATGTTTGTAAAACGTGATGTCAACTCCGTATTTACCGTAAGCCTTAAGGAGTCAGGATACCTTTTCGTAACAGTATGCTTTCGAACTAACCCATGCTTCGGCTAGGACTTTTAAGGGTTATAACGTGGCCCGGTTCACGGTTTAAGAAACAAAAGATAAAGGCTCAAATTATTTGTACCCACCCGCTCTTCGTGATGTTCTTCAAACCTAAACTCAGTTGATCATACGTTAGACCTTGTTTGAGTCTTTACTCTGATTTTCCGGTGATGATTCAGATGTTGGTAATTTATTTTGAATAGGCAGTCATTCCTTTTTTGTTGAGGGTTTGTAGGACCTCTTTCTTTTTTGATTTCGTTATCCCTTTCTTTTTTTGCCTGAACTGTTTCCTTTTGGAGTTACAGTCAGCGGGATGCCCCAGTTTTGTAAGTCCCCTTTATAGGTTTTGACTCTTTGGGCTTTTTATTTATGAATTTGATAATGACTGTCTGTCTTTGTCGATGATTCGGAACCATCACTGTCTTTCTTCGTTTCGTAAGGATTCCTTTGATGCCATTCATCGTGCACTTGGATCAACTGAGAGAACTACCCTGCCCCAGGTTATGATTAAGGGTTTTAATTTCGAAAAAGAAAAAACTCCAACTTCTTTGGCTCAGAGGGGTTGACGAGGGATTATCTTCCTTATAACTCCAGTGTTTAGGAATTGAAACAATGCCTGTACCTCATCAGCGGGGTCTGTTCAAAAGCATACTGTAGATTGTGGTATCGTTTTCGTCATCCTCCCTCAAGAGGCTTAGAATTTTCAATTAAGAGTTGACCATCACAAAAATATGAAAGCAGTTTTAAGCATAGTAAACATAATTAAATCAAGACAGACATGTGTAATGCATTCATGAAATAAAAGAGTTTAACATGATAATTGTTTAGCTGAACAAGAAAAGAAAAATACAACTTGAATTCAAATGAACAAAAATATCTCGACCCTAGCCATGTTTTGGCAATGGAGCAGTGATCACGTTGGGAGTCTCGGCAGGCTCGAACTCGATCTCTTTGGCATTGATCATGTTCTGAATCTTGTACTTCAGTGCCCAACAGTCCTCAGTATCGTGCCCCGGGCTATCAGAATGATAAGCACACCTCGCTTCTGGGTTGTAGCTTGGAGAGGAGGTCTTGGGATTTGCATGAGGGTTGATCACCGCAATCAGGTTCATCTTCAACATGTGCTGCAATGCTTGTGACCATGGCATGTTAATGTTGGTGAATTGTCTTTTAGGCTCGTCCGGCCTTCGCTGGTTTCCCTTTTGTGGTTGGCGGCGTGGTGCAGACCCAGAGATCATGACTGCCCCTGCATGTTGGTCACGACGACTCTTTTGGCTGTATGCAGCATTAGATTCTTTCCTTCCCGTGTAAGGCTTTTTGTGAGCATCAGAAGGTGTGGCCTCTTGAATTTTCCCACTCTTGATACCAGCTTCAATTCTTTCGCCAGTCAGGATGAGGTCGGTAAATCCTGCAGATGAATTACCAATGAGATGATTGAAGAATGGCCCGGATAGGGTCCCCAAGAACATATCAACGAGTTCCCGGTCAGTTAATGGAGGCTGCACTCTTCCAGCAAGGTCTCTCCATCTCTGCGCGTATTCCTTGAAACCTTCACTTGTCCCCAGCGACATACCCTGGAGTTGGGTACGTGTAGGAGCAAGGTCGGCATTGTACTGGTAATGCTTGTAGAAAGCAGTGGCTAGGTCTTCCCAGGTATGGACGTTGGCTCCATTCAATTGATAGAACCACTCGAGCTGAGTCCCTGAAAGACTCTCTTGGAAGAAATGGATCCATAAGTTTTTGTCAGCTGTATAGGGCTGGATCCTCCTTGTGTAAGCCCTGAGATGCAATTTAGGACAGGATGCCCCGTCGTATTTAGCAAAGGCAGGTGCCTTAAACTTGTGCGGGATCACTACCCCAAAAGACAGACCTAGATCCTCGAAGTCCAGGCCAGGCACTTTTTGTATCTCCATGGCACTTAGCCGGTCTTCCAACTGTTTGTACCTATCCTTAGCCGGAGGGTACTGTTCGTCGTTGAAATCTGTCTCATTGTCGGAGACCACTGGACTGGGAACCCTTTCCTCTTGATGACTGCCTTTCCCCACAGATGGAGTTGTCCTCTCAGCTTGATCCTGCAGGGTGTTCCCAGATCTGCGTCTAGGGCTGAACAAAACAGTCCTCTTCTTCTTCTTTTCCTTCTTCAAGAGCAGAGCCTTCAGATCTTGTTGCCCCTGGGTCAAATTCATGATCAGCCCTTGGAACTGGGCGTTCTGAGCCTGGAGGGCCTTGATAGTGTGCTCGATTGAGGATTCAGGATTCATGACGAGACTGCTGAAATAAACAGCGAAGAAGGTAAGTAACCTGCGAAGAAAGGGTACCTGTTATGCAATGAGATGTATGATATGCATGCAATGATTTCAAGGACCTTGAGGGGTAAACAAGAAAATTTGTTAGCATTTGAATCCGGTAGCTTGATTGAAGGTACTTCATGTTGTTGAGAGTCCTTCGTCAAGGGTCAAAGGCTCACCATATCCAGTGGGTCATAGCCCCTGACAACTTTGGCTAGAGGAAAATAAATCCTCTTTGCCCCTTGCTAGATGTTTGATTCATCATGACCTGTATCACAAGCCCTTGAGATCCTTGAAATGGGTTAGGATGTATGCAATGGTATGATGTCATGATGTGCATGGGGTAATGTGAGTAGCCCTGTTATGAGTCCCAGTTAAGGACTATAAACCAAAACCTGCAAGAAGCTCGAGTGTCAGGCAAAAAAGCATGCAAGTAGTCAAGTACGAAGGCACACAAGTCACACAAGAGAAGCCCTTAGAGTTTAGGCCAGCATGGGGTCTAGGTATTACCCTCTTTCAGTTTGTTGGTTCATACCTGTCCTATCAAAAGTAACTGGGTTCTTAGAGGATCCCAATATCATTGACTACCCTCAATCGGTCATAACTCCAGCATCGCAATCTTTTCTTGCGGCCAGAACCATCACGAGAGTTTAGCCTCAATGGGCGTAGCATACTGCTACTGTTCTAATGGCCAAGTTGGGTCATTTAAGGTTCTAAGGTCTGTTGGTGCTTAATGACTCCTTGGAAGACCCATATTCTCCCCGTTTCAACACGAGGGATATCGGTACAGACCAAGGCGCCACACCAACGTAGCCACTGCTTCACCCATGTCGGTATACGCCGGACAGGTCCCTCACAGCTTATGCTACCTAAACAGGGTATCCCCAGATCCGGGTTAGGATATATGTAACTCCCATGCAACCCACAAATTTAAAGCAAGCAAAGAAGACAATTGAAAACACAGTTATGAACTAGCCCTAAGGTACACCTCACTTTAAGTTTGCTCCCCAGCAGAGTCGCCAGTTCTATGATCGGTGGATCTGGAACTGACTGTTTAAAGCTGGTTCGCGAAATGTCGCGGAAGCAAGAGTCGCCACCGTCTTTTATTTTCTCCAAAATGGAAAGGACAAAAGCACAGAAAAATTCCTTATGAGATTGCTCTCGGTTCGGGAGGTAGATTATAGAAAGGGAAGGTGTTAGCACCCTTTCTATCCATGGTTATCCATGGGCTCTTAGATACTTGCTCATTTGTGTTTTCAAAAGGTTTGTTTGCTTTTCAATTGTGGGTTTTAAAAAGTTTCTTTGAAAATTTCAGTTCGACTCTTGTATCGGTCCTCAAGAGTGTTTGAAAAATTGCTTTCGAAAGCTTTTTGAAAATGTGTTGGTGTGAAAAGTATTTTTGATTTGTTTTGTTTTGAATTAGAGCAAGTATCCACGAGTCGTCTACCTACCCTAAGGAATTCGTCTGTGTAAATGTCCTTTAAAGTAGTGCCATCCCACTATTGAGAGGTAGGTAGCACCACCGTTGGAGGTGTTCGGGTCAATTCGAGGTTTGGGACATGGTGATCATCGGAGCAATGGGAAGACACCTTAGAAGCTACCCTCATGCCAGGTTCCCGGATCATGAGGACTTACTAAGACATCCTCTACTCGACGATCACCTTTCGAGGCAAGGCAACAGTGAGGCGTACCCTAAGGGTGGTGTGTGCGATTCGTGTGTCGTTTTCATTTGCATTTATCTTGTCATGTTATTGGTGTTCTACGCTTGTTTTTATTTTAGTCATACATTCTTTCATGCCATTTGTTAACAGTTAAAAATATTGCGGGAAAAGTAAAAGATTCTAAGCTATTACAAAAGGCGCGGGTCCACATCGCCAAAATTAAACCAGGACCCGATTTGACAGAAAATAAAGAAATTAAAAGAACTGAAAGTGCGAAAGGTATTTACAAGGCTTCGGGAGAGATACATAATTATTATAATGAAAATAATATGCGAATTAGAACAAAAATTAGGAACGAGGGCGTTGGACCCTTTTGCAAAATTGAATTAATGATGAATTAAAATGGAAAAGCAATTGTTTTTGTTTTTGGTATTTTTGTATTTTAGGATTTAATAGAAAAAAATTAACTGCAATTAAACGCTAACCCTAATTCTATTTTATTTTAACTTGTTAAGAAAATATTGACGTTTTTAACCTAAATTAAACCTAATTTTTACATGCAAATTTGATTATAAAAATAAATAAAATAAATATTTAATTATTTGAAAGAAAATAAAGAGGGTGAAAAATTATTAATTAAACCCTAGTTCTACATTTTTTAGGTTTTTATCAAAAGAATTAAAATTAACCTAATTTAAAACTAAATTTAATTACATGCAAATTTATTCATGAAAATATTAAAACAAAAATATTTATTATTTAATTCTTTTTCTGATTTTTTTAGGATGTTTTTGTATTTTGTGAAAATATTTAATTAAATAAACAAATAATAATTAGAAGGAATAAAAAATAATAATACAAAAATAGGTGAAGAAAATAAAAAGAATGTGCAAACCTGGGGGTTCAGACCCCAATATGGAGGTTAGATCCTGGAAATTCTGGCCCAATAAGCCTAGTCCGTTTGACCTTTTTGAGTAGCGTGCTGAAGCGTGGACCAGGGTTTATGGTGCTCTCCAACTCTCAGCCTTTGATTTGAGCCTGATATGCACGTGGATGGTGGGATAGCGAGAGTGTATGGTAGTCCTTAATGTTATGCCTGCATAGGATTGTAAATTGAAAAATAATATTGAGAGTAACGAAGACCTGGGACTCGAACCCAGGTCATGCACTATACCAGCCTTATGCCTTGCCATTCGTTCCAGATGTGCACTTTGTATGTAATATAATAAATAAACATTATAATATAAAACAAATCAGTAATGACTTCTGCGCGCGAATTTTTTGAATGCTCCAACCATTATTCCACACGTCATCATCTTCTTTGCATCTTCGTTTTATTTCCTGAAACAAAAGAAACATAGGCAACGGTTTTCACGCGTTGCCTAAGATAACATATCAAGAAATAGCGATTAGCCCTAGGGGCTCTATAAATTGAGCGCGAATATGGATTCTTCTTCGTCCAAGCTTGCTGAATACATTCATGGCACTATGGTTCTCCAATTTTACGCTATTTGAAAATGCCTAATTCCCAAATCTGAAAACCCTAGAATTTGGCAATGGTGGAATCGTCTACAGCTTGCAAAAACTCAATTAAACGCATGGGTTAGCTTGCAAACACTTCACTGATCATGAATACATAATCAAAATGCCATGAATGTGCATAAATATTGAAACACGATAATGAAAAAAAATGGAACAAGAGTGACTTCTGTATACCGTTTCAAAGCGTAAGGCTTGAGGTTTTTGATTGGAATCCGTCCTATCTTGCTCAAGGAAGCTAATGGGATAGGTTTTATGCCTTGAAACCACCTATAAGTCAGTTTTCAGAATTGAGATTTTTTAGAAAAAAGTTCAAGTTTGGTTATGGCTTTGTTGAGCAGCTGCGTGTGTCTGAACATTAGGGTTGTGTTTAGGCTTTTGTACTGAAAGCATTAGGTCAAGAAACTTGTTCAAAATCTCTTGCAATCATGTTTTTAAGATTTGATTTTTTCACCATGATTTCCATATCTTTTTCCATGTGTTTTTGGTTCAAATCATATCCAATTGCTCCAATTCTTTCCATATTGGCTTATGCACGAAATCTTGAGAATAAAACAAGTACAAAAAGATTTTTTAGGTTAAGTTAAATATTTTTCCCATATTTAATTGATTTAATTGAATTATTTATAAATAAAAATTCAAATAAATAAATAAAAAATGAAAAAATACTTCCCTTTGGGCCAAGTGGTCGTGCACATGCCATGGATGATGATTTGTGGAAGAAAAATGGGCCCATTAGCAATTTTAGGTTATTTGAATCAATGTTGATTTTTCAAAATATCCAAATATTTCCCAACTTCCACAAGGCATAACTTGCTCGATTTTTAAGATTTTCTCATGTTCTTGGACATTTTTGAAAGGTCTTTGAGTCTTCTAACCAATGTCTTTGGTCCCATGTCATTTTGATTTACCAATCTCAAGTTATGGCCTTTGACTTAAAGTCCCTTTTTGTTGACTTTTGAAAATGACCTATAATGTTGAAATTGATAACTTTTTGTGAGAGCATTTTTTGGACTTGAAGTATGAAGATGAGTTGTAGGAAATGTCTTTCTCTTTAAAATGAGCTTTGGATGGAATTTTTCTGATAATCCATGTGAAAGTTATGCCCTGGTCAATTTCAGTTGACTTTTTTAGCTGTCCAAATAAGGAAACTTTTTGCATTTTGATGATTTCTGAGCCAAATTTTGAGAATCATGATCAAGCATTGATCAAATGATGTTTGTGGCTTCAAAATGATATGTTGACCAAAAATTTGAACTTTTGACTGTCAAATGACCATTTTGCCCCTACAGTTGACTGTAGTGCAATTTAGGGTTTTGACTGTGCAATTTTGAGCTGAATGTCTTGAAACTTGATATGAGGATGCTTGACCATATTTGTAGGCATATGAGACTTGATTGGACCTTTGGAAACTTCATTTTCTTGGTCAGAACACAAACCCTAATCTTGACTGTATAGGAGATCTTTGACTGTGCAACCCTTGGGGCATTTTGAAGCTTGACTTGGCAAATCTTTGAAAAATATGGGAGGGCAAATTTTGGGGTACAACAGGTTGCCTCGGATAAAAAAGGATCTAGGACATTAGGGTTACTTCTAAGATGTCCTACCATTGCTTCGGTGACCACACTGTCCCTAATAATCGAATTGACCCGAATACCTCCAACGATGGTGCTACCTACCTCTCAATGGTGGGATAGCACTATCTAAAGGACTCTTACACAGCTTAATTCCTTAGAGTAGGTAGATTCTCTTAAGTACTTGCTCTTTTCAAAACAAACAAAAAAACAACTTTTCACACCTACACTTTCAAAAGTTTTCAAACAAATTTTTCATACACTCTTGAGGACCGATACAAGAGTTACTTAGAAATTTTTCAAACGAAACTTTTTCAAAACCCACACACACTTGAAAAGCAAACAAATTTTGAAAACATAAGAGCAAGTACCTAAGAGCCCATGGATAACCATGGATAGAAAGGGTGCTAACACCTTCCCTTTCTATAAATCTACCTCCCGAACCGAGAACCATTCTCAATAAGGAATTTTGCTGTGCTTTTGTCCATTCCATATTGGAGAACATAAAAGACGGTGGCGACTCTTGCTTACCGCGACATTTCGCGAACCAGCTTAAAAAACAGTCAGTTCTATTTCCACCGATCACACCTGGAAAATTCAGAATCACACCCCTCATTTGCTAATAACATACAGGCCGAGTTTGTTTTTCTTTCTATTATTTTTTTTATTTCTTTAATCATTTCCTTTAATTGTTTTAATTAATTAACCCAAAATTATTTTTTTATAAAACTAAAAAATCATAAAATACAGAATTAAATATTATTTATTCAAATTAATATTTTTGAAAGTAAATTAGGTTAATTAGTTTTATTTGATTATTTGTTTTAATTAAAATTAAATAGAAACTAGGTTTTAAATTTTGTAATTAAATTGCTTCTTTTCTCAAATAAAAAACCACAAAAATACATAAAATCTTTTTTTACAAAATTTTTATTTTATTGAATTATTTAATTTAGTTTAAATTAGGTTAATTTCAATTTCTTTTTATAATTAAAAAATGATTAGAATTAGGGTTTTAATTGTACATAACCTAATTAAGTCTTTTCTCAAAAATAACTTAAATATTTTTTCAGTTAGATTTTTAGGGTTTTCAATTTTTATCGCATTTAAGTTGTCGCGCGCATTTTAGTTCCTTTTATTATTTTTGTAACTGCTCCGAGTTTGTAATATTTTTAACTAGGTTTTAATTCCGCATTTTTATTTTAGGTCAAGATAATTATGTAACTGCCAAAGCCTTGTAATAGCTAGGTTTATTTTTCGCACTTTAAATTCCTGCAAATATTTAACTGTTAGATGCATGCTAATAGGATTGTATGGGAAGAATATCTTGAAATTAAAATGGTAGATCACCTAATGTGCAAAGACTAATTAACTAAAAAATCCACATGCACATGTTCACTCCTAGGGTTTACCTTACTTCGGTTGCCTTCGGTAAACAGTCATTAAGCGTAGAAGATTTTAGTGGTTGCCCTCCAGTCTGAAAGATCAAAATGTCTCATTCGAATGTTGCCTCGGAAATGTTGCCTTAGAAAGATCTTAAGACTCTAGGGTTATTACTAAAGTTTTCTAACTGTTGCTTTAGTGACTGTATTTGTCCCTTTCGAATGTCCCTTCCAAACTCCAACGACGGGGCTACCTACTCCTTAATAGTAGGATAGCGCTGTCTAAAGGAAACGAGAACGAACAATCTTTTTTAGAGTAGATAGAATCTTAAGTACTTGCTCAATAAAAACTTTTCACACAAAAACCTTTCAAAACAAATTTTCAAAACAAACTTCGTCACATCCTTGAGGACTGATACAAGGGTTATCACGAAGTAAAACATTTTCAAAAACAAACAAGCACACACACAAGCAATTTGAAAAATGAGCAAGTACCTAAGAGCCCATGGAAAACCATGGATAGAAAGGGTGCTAACACCTTCCCTTTCTATAATCGTCCCCCCGTACTCAGAAACATTCTCGAAAAAGGTTTTTTCTGTTCTTTTTCCTTTTCCTTGTTGGATAAAATAAAAGTCAGTGGCGACTCTTGCTTACCGCGACATTTTGCGAACAAAAAACGCAAACCAGTATTAACAGTCGGTTCTGCCACTGTATCACAGGGGTAACGCGAGTCGAAATAATGGGATACTCAGAGTTAGTCATAAGGCAAGTTACGAAAGAATACGAATGTATAAAAGAAAATCTTATCATGTATTTTGTAACAGCTAATCGTTTGTTGAAAAAAATTAAAGTGATCAACATTCGACACATACCAAGATTGGAAAATCAAGTGGCTAATGACTTAGCACAGATTGCATCTGGGTATAAAATTTTGGAAGAAAAATTGCAACAAGCAATCGAAGTTATGGGAAGAGTAGTATCAACCAAGTTGTCTCCAATAGATTTGGAAACAACAAAGATGGGGTACGCTGACTAAGAAAACTTCGAAGTTTTGTTCATAGACAATCTAACAGAGCAAGATTGGAGAAAACCCATAGTAGATTATCTGCAAAATCCAATAGCTTCGGCAGAACAAAAAACAAAGTATAGGGCGTTAAGTTATATTCAAATGGGAAATGAATTATTCAAGAAGACGCCTGAAGGAGTACTATTAAAATGCCTAAGTGAAACAGAGGCATATATATCCCTTTCGACTACACATGATGGGGCATGTGGGTCACATCAAGTAGGCTATAAAATGAAATGGTTGTTGTTTAGGCAAGGATTATATTGGCCTAGTATGTTGAAAGATTGTGTTGAGTTTGCAAAAGGGTGCCAAGAATGCCAAGTACATATAGGCATCCAGCACGTACCTGCAAGTGAACTTTATTCGATTGTGAAACCTTGGCCTTTTAGGGGATGGGCTTTGGATCTTATTGGAGAGATTCGACCAACATCATCTAAAAGCCAAAAATATATATTGGTGGGCATTGACTACTTAACTAAATGGATTGAAGAAATTCCTTTAGTCAATGTGGACCAAGAAAATGTCATTGAATTTATTCAAAAGAACATTATATACAGGTTTGGAATCCCTGAGACAATAACAACTAATCAAGGATCAGTATTTACTGGTCGAAAAATGCAAGAATTCACTACAGAAATGGGATTCAAGTTGTTAACATCTACACCTTATTATGTGCAAGCCAATGGCCAAGTTGAAGCAACAAATAAGGTGGTAATTGGCTTAATAAAAAAGTATGTAGGAAAAAATCCAAAGAATTGGCATAAGACGTTGGACCAAATCTTATGGGCCTGTCGAACTTCTCCTAAGGAAACTACCAATACGACACCATTTCAATTGACCTATGGTCATGACGCAGTGTTGCCAGTAGAAATCTGTTTACAATCAACAAGGATTCAAAAATACCAAGATATTCCTTCTGAATCTTATTAGAATATGATGTTAGATGAACTTGTTGATTTAAACAAAGAAAGACTGAGAGCTTTCGATCTCTTACGGATACAGAAGAAAATAGTGGAAAAATCTTATAATAAGAGAGTGAAACCCAAGATGTTCCTGCCTGAAGATTTGGTGTGGAAAGTAATTCTCCCAATGGATAGAAAGCATGGGAATATGGTCTCCTAAATGGGAAAGACCTTTCCAGATTATCCAGGTATTTTCTGGTGGTGTCTATGAGATCGAAGAGTTAGGTGAAGATAAAAGACTCTTGAAAGTAAATGGTAAATATTTGAAAAAATATAGACCTGTACTTTAAGAAGTCAAAATCATCAACAATTGATCTCAGTCGAAGTATATAGCCAAAATGGATAATTCATTAAGCTATCCAAAATGGCTCCAAAACATTACATATATCCATTCTAAGGGATTCATATATTCGTTACAAAATAATGGTTGCATAAAAAAGAAGCCCAATCAAAACAGAAGAGCAGCTTTAATTTGTGGATATTTGATCTTCTGAAGTTCCAAGTGCTTCTCACACAAAGCTCTCGACTGATGGAGAGTTTAAATCCTTGCATCCAAGGCTTGGGCTTGTTCAACATAATTCAACCCGCTATCAAGCTCCTCCTGGCTCTCAGAATCATTGCTGGCAAGAAGCTCTTTTCTACGTTTGTCATTCGCAACAATCTTAACATCTAATTCTTTGATTTGAGCTTTTGTGCTATCAGTGTCCTGATCAATATCTTCGACCTCCTTTTTCCTTCGATAGCTTATTTAGTCTCTAAGTTGATTCAGTGGCAGCAACCCAAGCAGCAGAAACGCGACCATTTGCCTCTTCAATTTCGAGATTGAGAGTCCTGCGAAGAATGTAGTCAGCTAAAGCTTGATCTATGATTGAAGTCAGGTCCAAGATGATGCTAGCTATTTCTGGGGAAACATCAAGAAGATCAACAACTTTAAGAGTGTTTTTCAGAAAAGAAGGGGCAGTGGGTTCTCCCTCTAAGGTTAACATTAGATCCCTCTTGAAAATTTGAGCCTTAATATTTTGAAGTACTTCCTCAATGGGAGAAGCTGAAGTAGATTTACCTGATGTAGTTGAAGCATCACCGCTTTGATCAGAGGAAGTTTCTCTACTTTCAAGAATGGAATTTAAATAACCAAGAGGGTTGTTTCTTTTGAGCAGTGCCAAATCTTCTTTGGTGCGAGACCCATTCGAAGGAACATTTTCATTATTAGCATGAGCCACATTCTCAGCATTGACACTTTCGACATTGATGGGGTTCCCTTCCTTTTCTGTAAGATTCTCTCTCTCAGAAGTTGCAGGATTGTCATCTTCTTTGTTTTGTGTGCCTTCCATTTCTGTTTTGACTTCATCGTCAGCAGCTTCTTCTTCTCCCTGGCCATCATGGCAGCGTGTAACGGCTGACTGATAGTGACGTCTTGGAAAAGTGTAATGATGACTCTGATACTAGCAGTGTTTGGTGGAAGATAAAAAGTGTACGATAAGCTTTTGTGGTCAAAAAGCTTACAGGTGTCGAATAGATACATCAAAGAATGACTATTTCTTCTTGCGTTGACATTCTTGGGGGGAAATTTGTTAGCTCCTAAATTCGACACCCACAATATATTGGTCTTATTGGCCAGAAAGTAGATTGAAAAATCTAAGTTGGAGACATTTCGACAGAAGACCCTATTGAAGTTGGTCATGTCGAAACCTTGCTAAGAGGAGAAGGAACACTTAGATAATTTTCTAAGTTAGAAATAGTCTTCGATCGAAAAGCCTTTGTGCTTCGACTGAAAAGCTTTGTATCAGCAACAAGTAATTTTGAATATGAATAAAGGAGGGAAAGATAGTCCACTTGGCAGTTGAGGAAAGCGACGTGGCATGAAGGTAGAAGTCGAAGCGCATGAAGAGGACACTTATCCTCATCCTGGAACGAGGCAACTATTCAACGGTTACTTAGTTTTAGTATAAATATAGGGATTTTATGTAGATTCCCGTGTGTTCAACATATGGTACAAGTCACTCAATCTTATCCAAGTACCCGCTGTGAGAGAAAAGATATTGAGAATGTACGTTTGAAACACCATCTTTTATTTCAATCAAAGTCTTTACAATTCCTTTATATTCCCTGCCATTTTTACATTCCTTCGCAAACTTTATCATTACTGCAAATTTACTTTATTTTGCCCTTCACTTGCACTTCTTATCATTTTTTAACCTTTATCTTTAAACTCTTCTCAACCCTTTCTACTTGCCTTTTACTTGCACTTTTATCAAGTTTTCGCCTGCATCTTGCCTTTACTCTTAATTTCCCTTTCAACCCTTTTCACTTAAACTTACTTACTCATATATAACTCAGTATATGTCCTAGGATCAATCTGGTCGATCCTGCAAGTCATCAAAATAACCCTTTTTGGAAGATCAATGGTTGTTTACCAATTTTCACGGTAAACAAGTAGTTAATCATAAAACAAAACATGATTTCTAAAAGGTAAATATAATAAAAGCTTGAATTAAAAACCTGGAAATAATCTCGAGTACAAATAGAAATTGATAGCAACTTGAATGAAAATTAATTTCACGATCCTCCACAAATGTCGGCAGGATTCGCTTGACCAAAAGCACTGAATGAAAAACTAAAATATGCCTAAAACTATTATTGTGGTAGTCCCCCGATGTAGAGTACTATCACTTTTTATGGTGATTTTTCCGCTTAAACTCTAGAAGAAAAAATGCTTTGAACAATGGAAAAATTGGACCCCCAGGTTATTGTCAATCCTTGCCCTTTTTATAGATCCCTTGCTTGGTTCACGTAATTCCCTCGAGAAGAATCCATAATAGTTTGTTCGTGGAGAGCTTTTCGACAGGCCCAATCTTGCAGAGAGAAAACAGGATAAGCGATGGTCTCGTGGCTCTGACGTGGGAATGGAACACGGGTCTATTATAAGAAGCATGTGGCAGTGGCCATAGTAAGCGTGGCGAGGGCCACAACTTTGAGATGCGTGGTGAGGGCCATAACCTTTTGTGTGTAGATTTTCTTTATCTCTTATGTTACTTCATGTTTCCTTGCGTTTTATTTTCTAATTTGTCTTCTTTTCTCATGAAAGCTTATTGGAGGAAAACACCTAAAATACAATAACACTACGAGCATAAAATGACATAAATAACTACAAACGAAAAAATAATTCATGTGACTCGAGTCGAAAATATAATGAAATTTCCCATTATCAAACTCGGCTTCACTTGAACCTTTGATTGTACTCAAGTAAATAATCAGCATGAAAATCAATTTAAACACGGGTTCAACACAAATACACGACATAACTCAAATCGTACATGGTTACGAGGCATTTTGTTAGAGTGATAGATACTCAAGTTCAACACTAAGGATATTGTAATGACACAAAACCGAAAAACAGGATCTAAAACTCCCTCCTTAATCAAATCCAGTTCGAATCATTCTATTATACCTTAACCTATTTCTTTCATTTTATTTTACCCACTTTCATTCGAGCGCAATCACATTAGACCATTTATCTGCGCACACACATAGTAGAGTAGTTGGTTAGTGATTTTGATCCTTTAACACGAGGTTCTGGTACATTAGTTTGGTAACCCCTTTTATTTACCCAATTGCAAGTTGTGAGGGATTGAACCGTAGTCCGCCCTAACAAGTTCAGCACCAGACACCTCTGAACCAACTAAAAACATATTTTTATAAAAACTTTTATAGGTTCCACAACCGTTGAGTTAAGTGACCAGATGAGGTTCACCTAACTTAATAGGTGCATTCCCTATTTTTATTAAGTTACGACATGTATTTTTAGAATTTTTGGGATCATCCACTTATATTCATCAACTCCCTACCTAGTTTGGGCTTAAGATGGTGTTGACTGCTAATATAAGCTACTCGGGGCTACTTATAAACTCAAACTTAAGGTCTTGGCATAACAGGTACTCAAATCGATCATACATAACTAGGGAGTTTAGGGTGTCAAAATGATATCTATTTTGGTGAATCTTTATTAAATCAATCCAACATAGCCTAAGTGCAAAGCAACCTATATACTCTTAAGGTGTCGTGTTAATGGGTCAAACAATTTTTTTTTGTTATGGCTCAAGAAAACTAGGGAATCAGTAAACAACAGAAAAACACGCATAGAGACTCGACAATGCAATAATTTGACTCGACTAACACTAACACTAAATGAGCAAGGGGAATAGATAAAACTACCTAGAAAACGATAATTAAAGAAGTAAAGTTTTCTCCCCCACACTTGAATCAAACATTGTCCTCAATGTTTCGAAATAAGGTGAAAAAGAAAGGTAGAACCTGGGATATCTGCTACTGGTGGCCTCCGTCACGTGCTTGTCCACGACCACCATGATCAGGATGGTGAGGTGGCATACCCACATGATGAATGTACTCTTGTAAGCCGTCCACATGCACTGTCAAAGTTGTCATCTGGTCGATCATGCCTGACATTCTTTGGTCATTCCTGTCAATGTAGTCACGCTGATCTTGATGAATTTTTTGAATGAGGCGCATTGTTGTACCCCAAAATTTTCCCTCTCTTTTCTCAAGGCATTTCTCACAAGGATTCTCAAAAATTCAAGCTTACACAAGTACAATTGGATTTTTTAGCGTCAAGTTAAAGAGGAAATTATTAAAAAGGGAAAAGCAGATGAAGATATTCTTTTTGACAAAATTGAAGAAAAAAAACAAGTTTTCTTCGATTTTACATCTTTCGATTGGGAACTTTGGCTCCTTCGATGCAAGCTTTTGTTCAGAGTTTTCGTTTGAACATTTTACTTCTTTTGAGCAAGATTCCTGCTTTGTTTGGCCACTGGACTTCTTTTGGGCAAGTTCGATTCCTGCTTCGTTTGGACATTTTAGTTTCTTTGTGCAAGATTGGTATACATCTTTCGTTTGGCCATATGGCCTCTTTTCTGCATGTTTGCCAAATTCACAAGGTAGAATTTCCCACCATGCTAGCCTGCACAAGGCAAAAGCCTCCCTATGGATAGCATTCACTGGATTCACATTAGCATCCATAGTGAAATGGTTACCTACATGCAAGCTCTGACTGGGCAAAGTCTCCCTTTGAAACAGCTTGCTGCAAGCTTCGATAAGGCAACACTTATCTTCAACTACCTTCGATTCAGAAATACCTCCTGGTAACTTCCTTTGATTCAGGAGGCAGCAACCTCTTTTTGGCATCCTTCGATTACACCTTTTACCTCCTTTTGGGCATCCTTCGATTGCAAAATTTTCCTCCTGCATGCCTCTTACGTTTGGACATGTGGCCCGCTTTGATGCAAGCTTTGTTTGGGCATTTAGAACTTCTGCATGCATATTTCATTTGGGGCATGTGGCTTCTTTCAGTGCAAGTTTTGGTTACACCCTTCATTTGGCCATGTGGCTCCCTTCATGCAAGCTTTCGTTTGAGTAAAGAACTTTTGCGTGTTTGCTTGAAGTCACAAAGCAATGGCCTCCTGCAGCTCTCCTTCGACTCATAAGCCATTGGTTTTCCATGTTTTACTTTGACACCACAAAGCCAGGATTTCCTTCATGCCAGCAGGCACAAGGCAGAGACCTCCTACATACACCCTTTCGTTTGGCCATGTAACCTCTGGCAGGTAAGCCTTCGATTGGACGAAAGCCACCTTCACACAAAGCTTCGATTGGAGTCTTGATTCCCTTCGAATCAGTATATTTTGAGCCCAACTCTAGACCCTTCGAAGCAAGTTTGTTTGAATAACTTTGAGCAAATCTCATAGCCTTATCCTCCAAATCCTATTTTTCAGGCTATGTTGCTTCCAAATCTTTGAATAATCAGAGGCTTACACAAAGGTTTAAAGCTTTCTCTACTGGATAATACCATTCTTGGATAAAATAGCAAAGGCTACGTACCCTTTTTTAACAAAGAGTACTTTAATCACAAAACCATCTCCCAATCCAATTTGTGTCTGAACGAAAGTAGTGCCAGAAGCATAAGTCCAATCTCCTTCCAGCAGGCCCCCACTTGTACTTGAAACTTGGGATTAACGAAAGGGGTCAAGTTTGTTTTCGTTTAAACCAAACCATGGTTTGTTATCCTATAAACCTGGTTACTTCAACATTTCTAACCCTTTCTCTATAAATAGAGAAACATTTGCAAGCTGAAAAAGGATTTTTTTGGGGTGGGAACGAATCTTCAAGAAATCATAAAACTCTCAAAAACTCTCAAAAACTCTTAAGATTCCCAAACACTAAACACAAACCCAGAATATAAAGAAACACAACACTTGTTTCTTTTTCTCTTTCGAATCTGAAGCAATCCCTACACTTTGTTTTCTTTCAAACCCAGTAGAAAGAACATCACACTTGTTCTTCTCCTTTGAATCCAACATTAGAAACGTCACCTTCATTTCTTCCCTTCGAACCTAGGAGTATCTAAGGCAGCAGCTAAAGGTCCATCCCACATACCCTAGATTCAAGCAAGGTAAGTCACTCTGACCTTAAGCTTTTTCATTTCAAATCATGTACATAACATTTGTTTCCTTTTTCGTTTCAGTTTGTTTTCATTGCTAATCTTGTGGTATATTTCTTTTGTTTATCAAACATGTTTTTAAGAACTAACCTGGCCATAAGACAATACTAGCATGGCCTCAGGCCATATTACTATTTAAATCCAAAATGAAAGAAAATAGGAGGAAGGAAGTATGAATCGAAGCTTTAGGCTTCCCCTTGGCTGCTTCACAGTTGCAAGCAGAACAAAGCGTGGCCTTAGGCTTTGCCACACACAGACTTCCAGGCCCCAGTCGAAAGAAGTAGAAAGGAAGAATCGAAGGCTGCATCTCATGCTTCAAGCTAAGCCCAAATCGAAAGGCGCGTCCTCACTACTTCCAAGCCAAGTCGAAGTAAGCCAGGAAGGGCAGAATCGAAGGGTGTTTCTTCCTAGACCGAAAGCTAATTTTTTCCTCCTTTTTATTTTGTTTTGTCTTTACATATTCTTGCTATTCAATATGGTTGTAATAGTGTATAATTTATTTTCTACATTTTTATTGCTTTTGTACAAATGTTAGTAATTAGGATGTATGGCAAGATAAAAACAAAAAGTAGACAACCCAAAAATCAAAAACAAAATGCATGAAAATCAAACACACTATTCACACATGCACCCCTAGGGTAATCTCACTTGTTGCCTTGGAAAAATAGTCTTGTCCCTCGAGTATGGGCGTTTTAGCAAAGACCCTCGATAAAAGATCTTAGTCCCTCGATGACCCTCAATGTTGCCTCCGGTAAATGATCTAGTCCTTAAACGACATTGCTAAAACATCCCATAGGTTGCCTTCTATGACTATACAAATGTCTCACGCCCGTCCCTTCACATCCAACGATGGGGATTCTTACCAAATCAATGGTAAGATAGAAACATCTAAAGGAGGAGGAAAATAACATTAGACCTTTTTGAGTAGGTAGAACGCTCATAGTTGCTCGCTTGCTCACAATAAAAACATTTTTACACCAACACTTTTAAATTGAAACATTTTTAAAAGACAAAGCTCTTTGTATGCATTCTTATAGAAACGAGAATCATTACAAAGACACTTTTCAAAATCACTTTCAAAAACACATTCCACAAACACATCTTTTGAACTATTTTCAAAAACCAACACTTTGTACGCGTTCTTATAGAAACGAGAACAATTACAAAGACATTTTCAAAATACTTTCAAAACCCACACCACAAGCATATTTTCAAACAAAATAAAGTGATCTAGCAAGCAACTAAGAGCCCGTAGATAACTACGGATGAAAAGGGTGCTAACACCTTCCCTTTTCATAACCTACCCCCCGAACTTAAGAAATAATCTCGAAAGGTCTTTCCTGTTATTTTCAGCCTTTCCTTATTGGATAAAAGAAAATTCGGTGGCGACTCTTGCTATCCGCAACAATTACAATCAAACACAAAACACCCAAGTCAGTTCTCCCACCGTGTTACAGAACTGGTGACTCTGCTGGAGATAAAGATACTTAAAAGTGGGGTTACCTTAGGGCTAGATCACCTTTACTTGCTTTCTTTGTTTGACTTGCTTGCTTTACATTATGGGTCCTTGTTTGGGTTATTGTTAAAGATCCTACACCCAGATCTGGGGCACCTTTTTTTAGGTAAGTAGCAATAAATCATGGAGGTTGTACGGCGTACACCGATATGGGAAAAGTGATAGCTACGTTAGCATGATACTCTGGCTTGTACTAATGTTCCTTTAGTTAGTCAAGGATAACATTAGGCTTCCTTATAGTGTCATTAAGCGCTAAGTGGCCTTTATAACCTTTAATTGGCTCATCCTAAGACACTAGAAAGTAGTGAGATGGTCGGCTTTGGTTCCGACCAAATTTTGGTTGATACTCGGTGCTACACTCATTGAGATTGGACTTTTGGGATATTTTGTCCGCAATACTTCGGTGCTTGAGCTAGAACAATGCCTAAAAGAAAGGTTTGTGATATGAGACACCCTAGAACCCAGTTACATTCTAGGACAGGTTGAGCCAACTAAAATTCAAGAGGGTACTTACCTACGAACCCCATGCAAGCCTAAACCAAAGAACTTGTCTGCTTTGTGTGTATATGATTATTTGTACATAACAACATGCTCGCTTTGCATACTTGTACATAACATCATAACATCATACCATAGCATTTTCAATAATCGTTTCAAGGATCTCAAGGGCCTATGATGTAGGGTCATGTTGAACCAGACGCCTATCAAGGGGCAAGAGGATTCTCCTCTAATCAAACACTGTCAAAGACCAAGCACGGTAACAAGAGTCAAGGGCTATGACCCACTTGACACCGTGAGCTTGATTCTCGTGGAAGGACATCCACCGATACAAAGTTATCTAATCACAGTTGTTGAACAAAATTCAACTTCTAACATCTTCTTGTGTTTAACCTGTGAGATCCTTGAAAACATGCATCCACACACCATGCATCATATCATGACAGGTTTCTCCCACACAGATTTCCTTATCTTCCTACTATTTATTTAAGTAAGATGGATATGGAACAGACGGTGAAGGATCTCCAAGCACAAAATGCCCAATTCTAACAAATGTTCCTGGCTATGGCTAAGGGGAAAGAAGACCTGAAGACTCTTCTTCTCAAAGACAAGAAGAAAAAGACAGAGAAGTCAGTAGGCATCCTGAATTTGGGAAGAAAGTTCAGAAGATCAACAGAGCAAGCTCTAGGATTCACAACTTCATCAACTGAGGGGGACAATCAGACAAAATAAGGAGATAACAACCCAGGGATTGATGAAGATGAAGCTGACTACTCTGAGGAACAATATCCTCCCACTGATGATAAATACAAATAGCTGGAGGATCGTCTCAACACCATGGAGATCTAGAGAGTACCAGGTATAGACTTTGAAGAAATGGGTTTGGTTTCTGGAGTATTCATCCCACCAAAGTTCAAAATCCCTACCTTTTCCATGTATGATGGGGTATCTTATCCTAAGATGCATTTGAGATCTTATGTCCGCAAGATTCAACCATACATTACTGATCAGAAGCTCTGGGTCCATTTATTCCAAGAGAGCTTAGCTGGGATGCAACTTGAGTGGTTCTATCAATTGGAGAGTTCCCACATTCACACTTGGGAAGATCTAGCTGCTGCTTTGTACAAGAAGTACCAATACAACGCTGATCTTGCACCAACTCGTGTGCAGTTGCAAAATATGACCATGCATTCCAACGAGGGCTTTAAAGAATACGCCCAAAAATGGAGAGACCTGGTTGGCAGGGTGCAACCACCCTTAACTAACAGGGAGCTGATTGACATCTTTATGGGAACTTTGATGGGACCTTTCTTCAATCACCTAATCGGAAGCTCTTCAGCTGGGTTCACCGAGCTAATATTGACTGGCGAAAGAGTCGAAGTTGGCATCAAAAGCGGTAAAATCCAAAGGGGTGCATCTTCAAGTGCAGAGAAACAGTCTTTCAATGGGAAGAAAGAGTCTAATTCTGCATACGGTCAAAAAGGTCGTAACCAGAGTAACCACGATCAACATGTGGAGGCAGTTCTGATCTCTAATCCTTCATCGGTGCAACAACGTCAACAGGGAAATCAGCATAAGAAGGTCGCGCCTAAAAGACAATTCACCAAGATCAACAAGAAGGTCGCGCCTAAAAGACAATTCACCAAGATCAACATGTCACTGGCTCAAGAATTAAAACACATGTTGAAAGCAGAGCTGATTATGTTAAAGGCTCCTCTCTGGAACCCCCAACACTTATGCTCTTACTTATCATCCCAATGAAAGGTGTGCATACTATTTCGATAGTCCTGGACATGACACAAATAGTTGTTGGGCTCTGAAGAACAAGATTCAAGACATGATTGACGCCAAGGAGATTGAATTTGATCTATCTGCTACTCCCAACGTGATGATTGCTCCTATGCCAAATCATTGAGAGCATCTTTTTAGTTTTGAATTTTCAATTGTAATCTCTTTTGTTGTTCAAACACTTATCTATTAATGTCAAACTTCGTTTCATTAATGCATTGCATATGTTTGTCTTGAATTAATCCATTATTTTTCATTTTAAACTATGCTTTTTACTCCCTTTATGATATTCAACTCTTGTTTCAAAAAGTTGCAAACCTTTAGAGGGAGGATGACGAAAACAATGTCATAATCACATACAGTATACTTTTGGATAGACCTTACTGACGATGTACAGACGTTCTTTCAATTCCTAAACATTGGACTTATAAGGAGGATAATCCCTAGTCAACCCCTTTGAGCCTAAGAAGTAGGAGTTTTCTTTTTCACACAAATTGAAACCTTTAATCAAAATCGGGGGCAGGGTAATCTCTCAGTTAATTCAAATGTGCGTTCAGTCGCAAACTTTCACTTTTTATACAATGAATGACATCAAAAACATTCCTCTGGAATCAAAAGATGGTGATGGTTCCCTATCCAATAGGAGGTCATTATCTCCCAAGAGAAAATCCCACTAAGTCAAAACCTACGAAGGAGACTTAAAAAAACCTGGGGCATCCCGCTGACTTTAATCTCAAAACAAGAATAATCAAGCAAAAAATCAGGGATAATGAATCAAAAAGAGGTCACTATAAATCCTCGACAAACACGAAAAGTGTTGCAAAAATGAGTGCCTTCCAACAAACTTAACTTGTCTGAACCATCACCAAAATGTCATTCCAGACTCAATTGGAGTTTAAACGCATAATTGGCTGAGCTTAGGACTGGAGAACATCACGAAGAACGGGCGGGTACAAATACACTTTGAGCCTTATCATTTGTTTCTTAATCCATGAACCAGACCATGATACAACCTTTCAAAGTCCTAATTTAAGCATGGGTTAGTTCGAAAGCATACTATTATAAAAGGTATCCTGACTCTTGAAAGGCTTTACTCCAAGTTCTGAGTTGAATTCACATTCCTACAAAATTCTTTACTTGCTAAAACTGCATTCTCAAAACTTCAAGACAAGCATAAACTTTGCATTATTTGAATATCGTTGTTTGCATATGTCTAATTGTTTGACAGCGGAGAAATTCACACAACGAATATCCAGTGAACAAAAACTCTCTCAGTGAACAGAACCACTTCAAATAGGATGACACTTCCAATGACAAATCTCCTATAAGCAAAGGGGCATGACATGTCACTGTCTAACACATCTGGGGCAGTCAACGCAAGATTCTAAGAAATCTCTCGAGAAATGTTGAATAACCAGGGGCAGGTCTGTATCTGAATCACTTGGGACATTGAACGCGAATTCCAATAAAGGGTTACATACGGTCAGGCAAACATTTCATTTCAATATGATAACACGAAAATGTATATTATATTTGGCTTGATTAACATTTAATTATGTATCTATTTTAATTAATTAAATTACTCTTTATTCGTATTATACTGATATTTTCTATGTTTTCAGGAATTTGATGTTTTTAAGGCATGTGCGAAGAAAGTCGAGAAAGGTCAAGCTAATCAAGAGCAATTATGCAATTGAGGGGTTTGTGGTAGAATAAGGTGCACTAAAAGCAAAAGCCCAAGAAAAGAAGCATTGGCCCAATCCACTAAGGGAGTATAACGACCGTTACACATTGGCCTAAAGGAGTGTAACGACCGTTACACCCTTCCACGCAAGCCTTTCCTCAAAAGCAGGAGTGTAATGACCGTTACACCCTGCCACGCAAGCCCTACCCCAAGTTCAGGAGTGTAATGACAGTTACATTGAGAGTTCTTTAGTCCGTAGCGGTCGCTACGGAGGAAATTCTGGAGGAGAAAATATATCAACTACGGCACGTCTCCAAGGCTATAAATAGGATCTCTCTATATCTCTCTCTCTCCCGTCCATTTTTCACTATTTTTCGTTCATAGCTTTTTCTTAGAATGTAAAAGTAATAGTTCTCCACATCGGGGGAGTATTACCAAATTAGTTTTAGGATTTATTTCTGCCGTTTAATTTATGTATCGGATCTAAGTTTGTCGGCTATTTCAATTCAAGTTTTCTTTGTTTCTATTTTCAGCATTTACAGGTTCTTCATTTTACTGCTTTATTATTATTATTATCATTACTATTCCTTTTTATCGCATTATTTATTATTACTATTTTGTTTGTCAAATTTATTTGTCATGTCGTTCTTCATCGTAACTATAATTATTCATGCGTTTTTAATTAGTAACATGTCTGGCTAAATAGTCTTGAGTCTGGTGTATTAGGACCGTTGTTGCCAACAGACTCGGTAGAAAATAATAGGTGCAATTTTATGATTAGAATTTTGTTTTGGTTTTAAGTTCCAAGTCAAATTTAAATAACCTTGTCACGAGAGTGAAAGATTATTTAACACGATTTTGTCACGAGAGTGAAAGATTATTTAACACAATTTTGTCACGAGAGTGAGGAATCAATTAAGGTTAGAGCCGACACTGCGAGAGCGTGGGGATCGAACCAGATAGTGGAAATTAGGCAACAAATCTAAATACAGTGAGAGCGCTTTAGATGCGTTTAGGATATTATTGGCTTTCAAAATATATTTCTTAGTTACCGGGCGAGCGAGAGCAAAAGCTTAGGACTAGGAAGTATGGCTTTAGTTAATAACCCGAGAGCGTGAGATGGAGTCTTTAAGTTAGTATATTCTACGGAACTAAGTTATAGTCGTTATTAATACCCGTTTTCCATAAGTCCTTCAGGAACGTGGAAATCATATCCCGGCCTCGTTTTAGTATTATTATCAAACCTTTAGCATTTAGTACCTTTATTCCCCTTAATTAATTATTCATTAGCCTTAGCTTTACAAAGTGACGATAGATTACGGTAGGTTGACATTGGTCTCTGTGGTTCGACAATCTTTTATATTACTTCGATATTTCCGTGCAGTTGCGGAATTTACCGATCAAGTTTTTGGCGCCGTTGCCGGGGACCAACAATCAATATTGTTATTCCGTTGTTGCACCATATAGACTAAGGCACTCTTGTCCCAATTACTATGTATCACCCAAATTTTTTCTACAACTCCCATTCCGAGTATTTCGCGGAATCACAAGAACCCCATAAATCCAACCTCGAAATACTATTGGAGAATTTCAATGCGTCACAAACTCATTCTCACCCGAATTACCTTTCCAACTACCAATCCCAACATTTTGAGGAATCGCAAGAATATTATAATTTCAACCTAACTTATCCTCAACCAAATTTCACCTACAACCAATACACCTAATATTTCGAGGAGACGCAAGAATCCTATAAATCCGACCTTGAAATATTAAAGGAAAATTTTACTGAAATATCTATGATGACAAAGCGCTTAGTGGAAACACAAAATGTGACTCTAACTCACTTTGAAGAATCAGAAGAATCGCATGATTTCAACTTTGAAACATTAATGAAGGATTCCGACGCGATGCTAATTCACTCTAGGTTAGAATCTATGATGGAGCACTTTATAGAGACACAAATTGACCAGAATGAAGAGTTTAGCAAACAAAGTCTTCAAAACAATGAAACCCTTAGGCAACTGAGCATTGTGGTTGAGTCACTCTCGACTCACAACATAGCCTTAGAGACTCAAATCTCCCAGCTTGAACAAAACCCTCTAGGACCCTTCCATGAGGAGGAAATGTATGTTGTAACAACCAGTAGTGAGAAACAAATTGAAAATCCTAAGGAGAGTGATAATGAGGTTGAGGAGAGTGATGATGTGGTTAAGGAGAGTTCCGACGAGAAAAGAGTAAAGATTGAGAAAAATACTCCAACACCATCTGAAAGGGAGCTTGTAGAAGAGGTAGAGAAGGAAGCACCTATTGTTGTTCCTCATCCCTATACCCCACTGTTTCCTTTCTCGAAAAGTTTTATGGAAGCTCAGGTAGACTCCCAATCTAAAACATATGTGGAGGTATTGGAAAATATCCACACCAATGCACCATTGTTTGAAGTCTTGAATAAAAAGAGAAAATTAGAGGACCATGAAACTAGGGATATTATTAGCATTAAGAGGGTAAGGTTAACCTTTAGTGTGGTGGATGAAATCACTAAGCCCAAACTTGAAAATATGATACTTAGGATAGATCCAGAACCACCACCACAAGTTTAAAAGAATGAACCGCCCCACAGAAGAAAGAAAATAAAAGGTGAGGGATATGTGAGATGGCTTGATAAGTGGCCATGGAAAAAAACAACTACTAAAAGTTCAACTAAGGAGTCATTCTCAAGAGAACCACCATGAGTGCTTGCACTCCTGAGCCGTCAAGCTATCAATGTTAAACAAAGTGTTGCATGGGAGGCAACCCACGAGCTTTTAACTTAATGTTTTGTTTTTATTGTCTGAATTTGCAGAAAATAAAGATATGGATTTCTCCTCATGTATTGACCATCTCTAGGAGGGAAATTTATAGATGATCATCTCGAAGGGCGCCGGTGCCCATGCATATTCCCTACGAATGTCGCTGCTGGTGGTGGCACCTTTGATGAGTACGATAGGAGAAGATTTGGTCGTGATAGCCTATCAATAGAATCCATACAGGTTCTGTCTTTCCTATATCCACCTTTTATCAAAACATTGAGGACAATGTTTGGTTTAAGTGTGGGGGAGGAACTCTACCGCTTTCCATTTATCGCTTTTTAGTTTTATTGATCATTTTCTAAGTTTATTTCATGTTTTTATAATTTTACTTATTTTTGGTATTTGGTCAAGTCATAACATGTGTTGTCAAGTATGTATGCCTGTTTTCAGTTGTTATCGAATTTCCCCGTATTTTTAAAATTTTGGCCTCCAACAAAAAATTTTCTTTTTGATTCATGGCACCACACTTTGAAAGTTTATAGGTTGTCTAGGCTTTATTAGAGAGACTTGGGAAAGTTTCGATAAAATCGATACCGTTATGACATCCTAAACCCCTCATTATGTGATATCAATCTGGGTACCCATTATGTCAAGACCTTAGGCTCAAGTTTTCAAAGTAGCTCTTAAGTAGTTTATATTAGCAATCAGCACCATCTTAAATACAAACTACGTAGGGAGTCGATGAATATAAGTGAATGATCCTATTTTTAATAAATAAATGATTTAGTTGAAAAATAACCTTCTAAGTTAGGTGACCCTCACTCGTTCATTTAGCCCAACGGTTGTTAAGCCTGTAAGAATTTAATAATAAGCACCCCATTGTTGGTTGGTCCAGAGGTCACTGGTACTGGACTTGGTAGGGCGGGCTACAGTCCGATCCCCCACAACCGCAGTTGGGAAAAATGGGTTATACCTCTTAAATACCAGAACCCCGTGATAAAGAAAAGAAAAGGATCATAGTCGCTAACTGATTTTACCTACTATGTACATGTACAGATAACGGGCTTAATGTGATTGCGCTTGAATGAATAAAGTGAAATAAAAACGAGGGATATAGGTTGAGTTATAATTGCATGATTCGAATTGGTTTGCATAAAGTGGGAGTCTTTGAACATTGTATCGTTACGGTATCCTTGGTATTGAATACTTAGTACCTATCAAACTAACATTAGCCTAGCAGCCATGTATGATTAGGAGTCGTGTTGTGCCCTTGTTTCAAAGCTCTCTTATCATTTCTTTTACCGTGTTGGTCGATTGCTTGAGGACAAGAAATGGTTTAAGTGTGGGGGTATTTGATAACACGAAAATGTATAGTATATTTGGCTTGATTAACATAAATTATGTATCTATTTTAATTAATTAAATTACTCTTTATTCGTATTAGGATGGTATTTTCTATGTTTTCAGGAATTTGATGTTTGCAAGGCATGTGCGAAGAAAGTTGAGTAAAGTCAAGCTAATCAAGAGCAATTATGAAATTGAGAGGTGTGTGGTAGAATAGAGTACACTAAAAGCAAAGAGCCCAAGAAAAGAAGCACTGGCCCAATCCACTAAGGGAGTGTAACGACCGTTACACATTGGCCTAAAGGAGTGTAACAACCGTTACACCCTGCCACACAAGCCTTTCCTCAAAATCAGGAGTGTAACGACCGTTACACCCTTCCATGCAAGCCCTACCCCAAGTTTAGGAGTGTAACGACCGTTACACTGAGAGTTTTTCAGTCCGTAGCGGTTGCTACGGAGGAAATTCCGGAGGAGAAAATATCGCAACTCCCACGCGTCTCCAAGGCTATAAATAGGCTCTCTCTCTCTCTCCCGTCCATTTTTCCACCATTTTTCGTTCATAGATTTTTCTTAGAATGTAAAAGTAATAGTTCTCCACATCGGGGGACTATTACCAAATTAGTTTTAGGATTTATTTCTACCGTTTAATTTATGTATTGGATCTAAGTTTGTCGGCTATTTCAATTCAAGTTTTATTTGTTTCCATTTTCAGCATTTACAGGTTCTTCATTTTACCGCTTTATTATTATTATCATTACTATTCCTTTTTATCGCATTATTTATTATTACTATTTTGTTTGTTAAATTTATTTGTTATGTCGTTCTTCATCGTAACTATAATTATTCATGTGTTTTTAATTAGTAACATGTCTGGCTAAATAGTCTTGAGTCCGGTGTATGAGGACCGTTGTTGCCAACAGACTCGGTAGAAAATAATAGGTGCAAATTTATGATTATAATTATGTTTTGGTTTTAAGTTCCAAGTCTAATTTAAATAACCTTGTCACGGGAGTGAAAGATTATTTAACACGATTTTGTCACGAGAGTGAGGAATCAATTAAGGTTAGAGTCGACACTGCGAGAGTGTGGGGATCGAACCAGATAGTGGAAATTAGGCAACAAATCTAAATACAGCGAGAGTGCTTTAGATGCGTTTAGGATATTATTGGCTTTCAAAAATATATTTCTTAGTTACCGGGCGAGCGAGAGCAAAATCTTGGGACTAGGAAGTATGGATTTAGTTAATAACGTGAGAGCGTGAGACGGAGTCTTTAAGTTAGTATATTCTACGGAACTAAGTTATAGTCGTTATTAGTACCCATTTTCTATAAGTCCTTCAGGAACGTGGAAATCATATCCCGGCCTCCTTTTAGTATTATTTTCAAACCTTTAGCATTTAGTACATTTATTACCCTTAATCAATTATTCATTAGCCTTAGCTTTACAAAGTGACGATAGATTACGGTAGGTTGACATTGGTCTCTGTGGTTTGACAAAATTTTATATTACTTCGATATTTCCGTGCCCTTGTGGAATTTACCGATCACAATACTAGAAACACTTGTTACTAGGGGCAGTGACAAATCCCCCACAAAGTCCTTTTCACAAAGTGATCCCCAACCAAAGCTTCAATCTCTGGAAAACCTCTCTTTCCAGCTAAGTTTGGTCTCAAGAAGAATCCTTAAGGAGTTGTGCCAAAATAAAACACTTCTCCAACAGATTAGCAATAAGGTTTATTTCCCCAACAAACTATCGATTCCCCAGCTTGAGTTTGTCTCTCCCACTACTACAAATTAAGGGGCCACAACCCCTCTTCCCCAGTAGACTCTTCTACAATCCCCAGTGAATTGCTGCAAAACCTGGAAGACAACCAAATAACAATTAACTTCTTTATCCCCAATAAGTTGTTAACTTCCTATCTCTTCCATCAAGAGATAATTCCCCAGTAGAGCAATGGACAACTAATACTCCTAAACTCTTTTCTCCAAGAAGGAATCAAGACTCTCCACAGAGTTTTCCTCAAGTAAAGTCAATATCCCCCAACAGAGTTCTCCTTAAACAAAAAAATGGGAATCCCCAGCGGAAACATCCTAAAACAAGGTCTAGAGAGGTGCATACTCTTCATCCCCAACGACAATCAGGGATTTAGCCTCCCAAGACTCCCCATATTTGTCAAGGATTTATTTTCCAAGACAAAAATACATTCCAACAATATTTCGCATTTCATGCATCATATTACATACATGATAAATGCATACAGCATAATCTCATTTATTTTGAGATCATCATCAAGCCATGTATACATCTGCATGCAACTAACCCTCTTCCTTGCAGAGAAAAGTCAATCAACAAAAGTCCTTTTTGGCAAATGCCACATCCATTTTCAAAAGGTCAGAGATTAATACCCAAAACCAGACGGGGAACTATCTATGTGGCCAACATTTTCAAGTTCCAAATTAATACCTATAATAAGCCAAGAAAACTATCTGTGGACGACTGATTGTAGATTAATACTTGTAACAAGCCAGGAAAACTATTTGTGGATGACTGATTGTAGATTAATACATGTAACAAGCCAAGAAAATTATCTACATGAAGATATTTAAGATTAATACCTGTAACAAGCCAGGAAAACTATATTTCTTTCTCAGGTCAGAGATTAATACCCGAAACCAGATGGGGAACTATCTATGTGACCAACTTTTTCAAGTTCCAGATTAATACCTGTAACAAGCTAGGAAAACTATCTGTGGACGACTGATTATAGATTAATACATGTAACAAGCCAGGAAAACTATCTACATGAAGAGATTGAAGATTAATACCTGTAACAAGCCAAGAAAACTATCTTTCTTTCTCAGGTCATAGATTAATACCTGAAACTAGATAGGACAACTATCTCAACTACCGACAAAAGCAAGTTTCAGATTAATACTTGTAACAAGCTAGGAAAACTATTTGTGAATGACTGATCGCAAATTAATACCTGTAACTAGCCAGGAAAACTATCTACATGAGCAGGTTGAAGATTAATACCTTTAACAAGCCAGGAAAACTATCTTTCTTTCTGAGGACAGAGATTAATACCTGAAACAAGACAGGATAACTATCTAAGGTAAGATCAATGGTAACTCAGAATACCAGGTCCTCCTGAAAGCCCTATCATCATTACACCTACGTGATAACAATAACATCTCATTTGAACCTCATCGGAGCATGAACGACATGTCTACACTAGTAGGACCTACGTCCACTAGTCGTCATGTTCCACTCTACTACTAATGTTCCTACTCTTTACCACTTGGTCTGGGTATTGGGCCTTTTACCTCATAGTAACACCCACCCATCAAGAAACAACAGTAGATCCAGCATAGTAGAAACCAGTATATGGAAAGCGATAAAATGCAATGCATCAACATACATACAAACAAACACATATACAAAGCTAGAAAAATAAACAAAGACAAAACACCCAAATATAAAGCATACAAGAGGTAGTACTGACTCGCGAAAATTAACTAGCAATTGGTCAACCTGTCCCCAGTGAAGTCCCCAGCTAAAAATACCATTTGAAATCATCAGAAATCAATGAAGTTTCCATCAAATGTTTTTTATCCTGTAGAGGGGAAAGGTGAACATCGAGTAAACCTGAGGGGGTGAAATCATGATCAAATGACTGAGATATATGAGTAAGGGATTCAATCATGCGAGGGGAAGGTATTAGCACCCCTCACGTTCATGGTACTGCATGATATCCACTCTTGTTATCTAATCTAAAGGGTGTGTCTGAAATCTAAAAGCTAAGTTATACAGGGAATACATGAATGCAAAAGATTATATACAAAAAAAGAAAGTTTTTATTAGTCGTGCCTGTCGTGGTTGTGAACCTTTGTGCCTACGTACATGTTGTGCCCCAAAATTTGCCCTCTCATTTCTCAAGAATTCTCTCATAAGATCTCCATTTGATTCAAGACTACACAAGGTTTGATCAGCTCAAGACACCTCCTCAACACTGACAACTCAAAATTAGGGTTTGAGTTTGCACAAGGACAAATGGACTTTTAATTCCCCATATGACTTTCATGGATTATTTTGGACTCCAAAGATTTCTCATGCCAAGTTTCAAGCTTTGGATCACATTTTTGCTCAATCATTTGATCAGATGACCTAAAATCAACTGTATTGGATGAAAAAGTCAATTGTGGTCAATTTGCACTCAAAATTCATAATTTTTTATCCATATCAACATCATGAACTCATATATGTCAATTTATCAAGTTTGGATCATAATTCCTCAATAAATTTGATCAAATCATCAAAAGGGCAAAATGGTCAAAATTAGGGTTTTGACTAAGGAGGTTCAATTTTTGACTTTTGACCTAACAAATGACTTATTGGTTTAAGGAATGATATCAAGGATTAAAATGCACCATATTGACCTAATTTCATAGTTCAAATCACCCCTAAAGATCATTGGATTGACAGATGAGTTTCAGTCAACTGATGAAAAGTCAACTGTACACTGAAAAGTCAAACTTTGACTTTTTGATCAAAATCAAGTTTCATAAAACATATTTGATCAAGACATGTCAAAATATGAAGTTTGTTCATCAATAAATTGAAAAATCAAAATTCATATTTGAAAAGTCAAAATTCTAAGACTTAGAATTTTTTCTAAGTGTTAGAAAGTTCATGTTTTTTCAAAACTTTGTGCCAAATTTCCACCATGATGCAAGATGATTCAAAGGAAACTTCCAACATGAAAGTTGTAGATCTTAATGAGATATAAAACATTGTAGGTCAGAACTTTTTCTAGAAATTCTTGGATTTCAAGTTATGAATTTGTGAAGACATGCTCATGAAACTTAAACACTTAGTGAAATTTTGCCCTAGTTAGGCTGGATTTTGACCTAACTTCATGGTAACTTTTCAGCTAGTTCCAAATTGAATATTCAAAAATGTCCAACATGAAGGTTGTATAGGATGTTACAAGATTTCCAAAATGTCCAAGAACTTGAAGAGATCATTTTTGAGCTAGGAGATTCGAAGACTTGAAGTTGGCATGATGAACTTGAATTACAAGTCAATTTTGTGATGAACACTTGACCAAATCCATAAGCCATGATATATAATCTTGCTTTGCAGGTGTCTAACTTGAAATAACTCCTTAATTTAATGTTTACACAACTGATTGATCAATTGTCCAATTGATTCAAGCATTGTCCAAAGCATTTTGCCATTTTAGGGAGAAAGTCACCATTTCCATTCTAGTAAAGCAAGCCTTTTGCAAATGTCAAACCTTCTTGAGCCTCTCAATGGATCCTTCTGCACACACAACATCTACAAGTCAGAAGCAAGCTTGTTTAAAGTTCAACCACTCTACAATAGCATGGTACAAGCTTTGGGAAGATGTTTATCATGTTTGCTTCAAAAACAAGTAAAGTGGCCACAACTTGAGAATTCAAATTCTGACTTGTTGTAGCATAAAAAACCTTTTGCTTATAAATAGAGACACTATTTGCAAGTTAACACACGAATTCTAAGACCCTGAAACTCTCTCAAACACTCACAAACCAGCAATTGCTCAAAAACACCATTGATACACAGTTCTGACCTTGAACTTATATCTCTCATTTCCCTCGTGCGTTTTCCCTCAAATTAATTTGCAAAGCTTCTATACCACAAATATAGTCCATCCTTGTCCTTGTTTTAGAACTGTAATACCATCTTCATTAACCTCCATAACCAAAAAACAGAGTCTGCAAGTTGACTTCTCCAGACCATTCCAGTCATCCATAGCTCAAGCTAGGCATTGCATTAGCTTCCTGGGAACTTGAGAAAGCTAACCTAATCATCACAACTCTTTAAAAACAACTCAAAATCATTTCACGATTTCCAGTTCTTGAGGTATTTTTCTGAATTTCTATCTTTTCATACAAGCATCATTTGTTTCTGATTTGTGAAGATAAAATGTAGATATCATTGCCCTGAAGTTGTACATGTCCATATTTTTCATTTATATTGCCTGAGCTTAGAGAATTTTAGGTTTGAATCTCTAAAAAAAGTTAGGTCAAGATGTGGTACTTTTAGAAATTCATGCACATCTTTGAGAATTAGTTTAAGTTATTTACATATTCAGAATCCTGGTAAAATTTCTAACAAGTTTGATATTGGAAGTTTTGAGAATGGATGAGAAATGAGTGAGTTACAGGAACCCTGGCTGGAGGTTGAAGATGAAGTTCATTTCTAGAACTTGTTTTGTATTATATATTTATGGTTTCAGTTAAGTTAACGGATGTACAACCACCACAGTGGTAAAGGTAACGCGCCTTTATAGTCAAGGTCACGGGTTCAAGTCCCAGCGCTGCCTTTTGTCATATTTTTCAACATTTTCTTCTTTTTTGCAAGCAAACAAGCGCGATGGGCTTAGTACTGGGCCTTTCCATTTTTGCCGGTTCTGATCCCCCCTATTTCCTTTTAACAACGCACCCCATTTCATTTTATTTTGTTTTTGTTTTTGTTTACAAAAAAACTATTGGGTCAGGCTTCAAAATTGTTTTTTCTAACAAACTCCCAAATTCCATTTCAACACCCCCCCCCCCCCCCCCCCTTACTTGTATTTTTATATTTTATTTTATTTTATTTTTATTTATTATTTTTATTATTATTATTATTAATATTATTATTTTTATTAATAAAAATCCAAAAAAAATAGTTTATTTATTTATATATCTAATATATTTATATTCACTTATATTTTATTCCTTTAAAAAAAATAAAAAGACAAAAATATTTTCTTAAACAAACTTAATTTCTTTTTCTCAATAAATTAATAATTAGATTTAGGTTTAGTTATTTTCTTTTTATTTAAAATTAACTTAGAATTTAGGTTTCTTTTAATTAATTAATTTCAATACTATTTTTATTAAACTTAAAACCTTTTCTAAAAAAAACCCTAAAAATACTTTCTAATTTAATTTCTTTTCTTAATTAATTTAGGTTAAACTTTCTTAATTTAGTTAATTATTTTTTTTAGTTAATTAGGTCAAAACTAAACCATTTCCTCAAAAACCAAACAAAAATCCTTTTCTTTTCCATTTATATCCTTGTACATTATATTTTCATTTCTTGTACATTATTCAATATGGTTGTAATAGATAATTAGGTTTGATTTCTTGCAATACCCATTTGTAAATTTGTATACCCAATCCCCAAATGATGTAATAGCATAGTAAATTTACTTTCCGCAATTTATCGCTTTCATATAAATGCTAGTAATTAGGGTTTATATGGAAAGATAAAAATCAATAAGTAGATAACCCTAACTCAAGATAAATAATGCATGCAAATCAAACACATTATTCACACATGCACCCTTAAGGTTAACTTCACTTGTTGCCTAAAAAATGGTCATGTTATGCATGTGAGATGTCTTAGTAAAAATAAGTCAAAAATACAAGATCATAGTCCCTCGATGACGCTTCAAATGTTGCCTTTCAAATGATCTTAGTCCCTAAAAGAGAAATGCTAAGACATCTTACAACATTGGTATCATGAATATACGATGACCCACGTTCGTCCCTTTACATCCAAAGATAAGGCTTCTTATCAATCTATGATAAGATAGCAATATCAAAGGAAGGAAGAAATGAATAAATACTTTTTGAGTAGGTAGAAACGTTCTTAGCTGCTTGCTCACTTTCAAAACAAACATCCTTTCTCATTTTCAAAATAAACACCAAACACTTTCCATGAAATATTTTCAAAAAGTCTAACATTTTGTATACGTTCTTACGAACGAGAATCATTACAATGTTTGCCTAAACGAAGACGCCTTTTCAAAAATACTTTTAAAACCACCACAAAGCACATTTTCAAACAAAGCAAATGATCTAGAAAGCAACTAAGAGCCCATAGATAACTATGGATGAAAAGGGTGCTAATACCTTCCCTTTTCATAATCTACCCCCCGAACTCAAGAAATAATCTCAAAGGTCTTTCATGTTCTTTTTCATCTTTCCTTTTGGATAAAATAAAATTCGATGGCGAATCTTGCTAACAATAACAATTGCGATCAAACGCAAAACATCCCAAGTCAGTTCTCCCACCATATTACAGTACCACCGACTGTGAAATAGGGATCAAGGCATTCATAGTTCCCTTCAAAAAAATTGGTGAGTTGCATGTTATGTTATGGATAATACCATGTTTGCATCCTTGGGGTTAGGATTGTAACTCATGCTTGGTGTTGCAACTGGTAAGAGACTCATGCTCGACCACTCCCACACTTAGCATTTCCAGGTTGCTTGAACTTGAACCAACATATCCTTATCGAAAAGGTATTTAAAAAAGTCCGAAGACAAAAAGAGTTTGCATTGATCGGTGTTTTTTACCTTGAAGAAAGGATTTAAGTATTATTAGAGTGTTTTATGAATTTTCCAAAGAAATAAGTTTTAGTTTTAAACATGCGAAAAGGGAAGAAAAAGTCTAAGGGAGACTATCTAACTCTATCCATAATGTTATCATACAATGATGCTCCTAGAGTTGGGATTAACAAAAGGGAAACATATACCTAATGTTAACATGAATGGATAACCATCCTAGGGTCTACTTAGTTCGATCTTAACCAAGAAAGAACTAAGAATCCTATGGGGAATATGTGATAAAACAAAATACAGAAACTCATAGAAATCAAGAACTTAACCAAGCTAAAAATTCAAGCACACCATGCTTGAGGAGTATCCACTCACTCAAGTAGCACACTGTTGTACCCCAATTTTTCCCCCTAAGATCCCTTCATCATACCATATTGATTCAATCACAACAAGATCACATTATGGATTTTGGTTCTCCTCCCTATCTTTAGCTTTGCTCTTTGAGGAATCACCAAGCACCTTGACTTGTTTTTCTTTTGAGATCATGCATGTTTTGTTTTGACTTCCCTTTTAATTAATAAAAGGAAATGTTGGTTTGTCTTACTTGTTAATAATGTAGGTAAAGGAAATATGGCTTAGCAAGTTGATCCATGGGTTCATGAGTTTATTTCCATGCCCTAGTTAATAAAGCTTGAGAAATTAAAACCTCACCATGGAAGTTGTTTTGAAATAAATGGCATGGCAAGGTTTATTTTGGTTCACCACATTTCAAAGTTATCAAGATTGATTCAAAAGTACAAGGGGTTGATTGAAGAAGTTGTCATGGTTGGATAAGGCCTTGTTCCCATTGGTCACAAGTGCATATTTCTCTAAACTCTCAAGATATGGAAGTGTTTTTGGTTGCTATGAGTTCTCATTATCATCATCAACAACTTCTATCTACAAATAAAAAGTGTTGGTATAAGAAGGTTGTTTAAAATTGTCAAAGTTCCTCAAAGCATTTTCTTGATCTAGGAGTTAGGGTTTTGAACTTCAAATAAGTATATCTTGCTCATCTTTTGGTATTTTTTAGTGATTCCAAAAACATCCTTATCTTTAAAGGGTTATTAACAAATCACTTCAAAAGTTTCAAGGAGTTTTCATGTGGAAGAAACTTGATGATGAAGAAAGATTACAAGTCCTCCATATGAACCCCCAACTTCCCATGAGTGACTTTAAATGATCATAACTTGGTAAATTTTTATCACCTTGAGCCCACTCTTTTTCCACAATGATCTTGAGGATGTGAACTTTATTCCTTTTATTATGTGCAAAGTGAGAAAATGGATGAAGGATGCCTTAAGGATACAAAAGATTATAGGTCATTTCATGATTTTTTGCCAATTTCAACAATTCATAACTCTCTCATTTTTGGATATTTTGAATGGTTCAAGTTTCAAAATGTCATTCAAGAGGTTTATTCCATGCCATATTTTTTGTTTAAGAGCAAATTCTAAGAGGAAGGCCATGTTTAGATGCAAAACATTATAGGTCACTTTTGAAGAAAAACTTGAAATATTTCTAAGTATGAAAAGTCAACCTCTTTTTCCCAACTTTGACTCATCAAGAACCATGCCTTAAGACCCCTTGAGCTGAGAATGCCATTGTTTCAAAAGTGGTAACTTGGAATTGAAGTTTCATCACAAGTCAGAATTTGAATTTTATGTTACAACTTCTAACCCTCAAATTAGCATGCTTTTTGGGTCTAAACATTATTAGCCAACTTTCCCAAGTGGATTAGTGCATTAAAACGCGCATTTTGGATGATTTTTGACAAAAGAGAAGTCACACTTTCTTCATGATGTAGACCCACATGAATTCCCTCCAAATTGCATCATTCACCCTTCCTTTTGATCCCATTTGCTTCTCCTATAAATACATGAGCTATCCCATTCGTTTTCTCAAGCTTGAACAACCAAAATCACCCTGCCAAACCCACTCTATAACTCACTTTTCTGCAACTTTGAAATAATTGTTCAAGCCTTTTTCAATCCATTTTTTCTATCAATTCACCTTCCTTGATCTTCCCTGAAGCTAACAAAAGAAGAATTGAGCCTTGAAATCTTCTGAATTGATCTGACCAAGTCCATTTATAGAGCTCTGCAACTGAACTTCAATAGGTAGATTTCTCCATCAACTCTTCTAAACTTTAATATCATTGTGAAGCTCTCATTGCCCTGGTTCTAGTCGCAAGACTTTCTTTTAACTGTAAACACGTTTCGGCCATGAATTTTAAATTCCTTTTCAAAACTTTCCTTCCAAATTGCTTGAGCTACAGTTTATATAAGTTTTTCGCGAAGGTGTGGTTGTCTTCGTCTTGATGAGACGAAGCAAATGGTACCGGTCTCATGCTCTAATTTTACAGTTTGAGGAAGCTCGATTTGAGACTGGCTGGAGGTTGAAGATGACCAACGTGTCATCCTTCAACCAATGAAATAACGCCATTTAGAATTTTTGAATATCTGATTTAATTAATGATCATGTGTGTTATTTACTAATGACCATGATATGCACATCGCATCTGATCTATTGGATTAGCTTACTAACACATTTTGACTCTCATCCATTGGTCCACATTTTTTTACTCTATTTTATTTTCTGATTTTTATATTTAAATTGTTTTAAACTTCAAAAAATCATAGAAAATTTATTTTAAGTCTAAAAAATCTGAAAAAATTATGAAACATATTTTTTATTTTTCTCTTTCTGGTTTTAATTTTTTTACAATTTTATTTTGTGTTTTGATATTTTTTATAAATTTTCACTTTATTTGAATTGTTTTAAATGTTTAAAAATACTTTTATGCATTTTTAAATTCTAAAAAAATACGGAATGATCCAGTGATATTGTGACAAATATTGGTGACCTCATTTATTTATTATTTCTGACTTTGTTATTTTTCATCATTTTTGGTTTATTTTACTCATTTCTTTTAATTTTAAAAATAGTTTCTGACTTTAAAAAATTACCAAAGATTTTATAAAAAGATTTGAGTTCATTTCTGATTTTTCTGTTGTCTTACTTAATCTTTCTTGATTAATTTGAACATAGTTGATGTTTTTCTCTCTTATTTCTATTTTAAAACATTTTAAAACCCTTTTTAATGTATATATTAAATGTAATATTATTTTGTATTATTTTTTGGCTGATCTTGGGTTGAATTTTGTATCATGAACTTTATTAACATCATTGGATCCATGGTATTGAGTCTAACTCCATAAAAATGGATGAATGATTTTAATAATAGTTTGATTAAATTTTAATTCAAAAATGGTTTGTATATTCTTTCCCACCCCTCTTCATCTTATCCATTTCTTATTGCCCTAAGTGTTATTGGAGCATGACCTCTATATCATGTCTCAAAACAAATGATGTATAGATTTCTATTGACCGACCTCAAAATAGGTGTGACTTCTATATAAGTCCACTTACGATTGTTTAACATAACACTAAATTTTGTCCCGATTCGAGAAAATGATCATTCGTGGCCCAAACCTATGATTACAAGCCCAAGATATTAACTTGAACCCTTTGATCCAATAACCTTGAGATTCATTGTGTAGTTGCTTTGGTTCTACCAATCTTCTGATGGATCTTAATTAATTTTGGTCAACGCGGATCACTTAAACATCATTGATCATTATATGTTACATTGAGGATTCTCAAATGGATGATATACTTGAAATAAAGCAAATACAATTCATTGTGTAGAGGCTTTGGTTCTACCAATCCCCTAATGAGTTCCAAATGCAAGTTTCAAGATGGTCATCTAACTAACCACTAATTACTAATAATTGATTTTATTTTGTGTTTTTATTTTATGCTCTTTTATTTTATGCACCATTTACTTTAGAAATTACATTTCATGCTATTTTTCATCTTTGCTCACTTGAGCATTTACTTTCTTGTCATTTTTATTTTGCTCACTTGAGCTTTTTTTTAAGACCCCTAATAATCAACATGAACCATAAAACACTTTAATGATACTTGGACTATTTGGTTACTATCCTTGACATTATGGAGTACTGGACTTCTTGGACTTAGGATTAGAAACCTTGGTCTATGTTGGAGACCTTGTGACCTTAATTGATATTTTGTCTGGAGTTCTTGAGGTTTACCTCAAGACATTGGGTTGTTTGTTTGTTTTATGTGCAGGTTATTATGGTTACATAGTTTGTTTGTAATCTGGAATTCACCCGCATACAGCCGTTACTCTGTCCAATTTTTGTGAAGACTTAATACACTTGAGGTTTAGTTCTCTCAAGAGGTCTAGTATCTTTGTTTTCTTGATTTCAATCCAAAGAATGAGAATTCTATCTTGACTCATAATGTCAAGTATTGGCTTATTGTTGGTTATATGGTTCTTCTCCCTAGCTTTTACCCCATGCTTTAGAATAGTCTCTTCTTCTCCTCCCATCTTCTTTAATTTCAAAAATCTTCTCTCTCCCTTTGAAAACTCTTCTTGTTTTTAAACTTGAACTACTTTCATAATAAAGTTGGACCTAGGTCCATGTATTTTCAAAACCTTTTCATAAATAAACTTCAATCAACTTAAATAATACTTTGACATTTTTTGTGAGAAGACTAAAAGTCAGTCAATCTCATTTCAAACCATTTTTCCACTTTGGTTTTTTTCTTTAAAAACTTTTCTCAAAAGATTAGACTCTTGTCAATCCTTGTAGTGATGCAAACAACTATACTTCTACAATATATAGTGAAGTGAGATATTTTCCACTTGGGTGTTGAGTGAGGCATTGTTGATTTTAAAATCCAAGTCATATCCTCCACTTTGAGATGATGTAAATTCTCCTTTCTCATAATTGTGGGTAGTAAGTATGTTTTCCACATGGACAGTGATGATGATGTCTTATCTCATAAAATTAACCAACACACGTGTGTTTTAAAATTTTTAAAGGTGAAATACGAGTACCCTAATCCCCTATTGCACGGAAGGTGGTACGTAGGCATAAAGTTTCACAACCGCGGCGGATGCAAAAATCATAAAAAAATACTTCTTTTCTCACCTCCATCATCTATTTTTTATACAACATTTCACAGCCAAAATATACAGATTTTACAAAGAGGTTCCTGCAGAGTATCGTAGATGTTTAAGGTGCTAATACCTTCCCTTTACATAACCAACCCCCTTACCTTGAATCTTTCCCACCTCTTTTGGGTTATTCACTCTTTTCTCATTTCTTTGGAAACAATAAAGCGCGGTGGCGATTTTTATTTTGATATGTACAAGTCAAGTCAGTCTAATGGCTTAGTCTTCACATTTCTACCACTATAGAAAAAATGGCGACTTCACTGAGGACAGATTGACCTCTTGTTGGTCCATCCCTAAGTGGGTTAAACCTATCTTTGTTTATATCTGTATATGTGTTATTGTTTGTTATATATTATATGTTGTATATCTTGTTTGTCTGGATTTTCCTGGTTTTCAGGATGCTTGGTGATTACTTATAAGTCCTATACCCGAACTTGGGAAAACTTTAAGATAGGACGGGCGGTATAGTCATGCTAAATTTGAGGGAGTAATCCCAAAAAAGGAGGCATGAGATCCCCCACTCAGTGGAGGCCCCTTTGACTGTAGTGTCGTTTACCGAGTAATTAGGAAGACATACTACTTTCGACCTGGGAGCCTGCTGAAGCTGAGGACCGTAGATTACCTAACCCATCTTGGCCTTTTAGGTGTAGTGCGGAAGCTATGACGGAGTAATCCGGAAATAGTTGTCATGCGATACTACGCTTAGTTGAGTTTTTCTTGAGAATATTACTAATTATCGAGTTAATCGGGACGTTGGTAATATTCGAAGGAAGGATGTAGACTTTGGGAACCTCTAGAACCTTGTTCGGCAGGTGATAACTTTTAGACCATACCTTATGGGTAGTACCTTTGACCTCATGCTCTTGGTGTTGAACCTATGAACCCTATGTTTGTAATCTTGTGTGTGATTGTTGCATCCTGCATCCATGCACTCATAAGCATCTTTTGAAGAAATTTTATTTCAAGGGACTTGAAAGTTGACCATTTATGAATATCTCAGGTACCTTTTGATCATGGATTCTGGAAAAAGAAAGACCAGAAAATACAGTTTCAAAGATCCCAAGATATATGAGTTGATCAGTCTAATTCCTGAGATTGAGTGTTCTGCAGATTTTCGGAAGAGGTATGGATCCATCATTCCTCTCATGAAGCTTAGGATGAAGGAGGGTATTATCTCTACCTTGGTCAAGTTCTATGATCCGATGTATCATTGTTTTACTTTCCCTGACTATCAGTTGATACCTACACTAGAGGAGTATTCTTATCTGTTGGATTTACCTATTACCGATCGTGTTCCTTTTACTTGTTTGGAGGGTGAGCCAAAACCACACGAGATTGCTGCTTTGATCCATCTGGGGAAGTCTGAGGTTGAAGCCCATATGACTACTAAAGGAGGGATTAGAGGATTACCAGCTCAGTTCTTATTGGAGAAAGCTTGTTACTTTTCCAGGATGAAGAGTACAGTCGCTTTTGAGGCCATATTTTCTCTACTTGCTTACAGGTTGTTTTTATTTCCTAATGTGCATAAGTTTGTTGACATTAATGCTATCAGGATCTTCATGATTGGAAACCCAGTTCCTACATTGTTGGGTTATGCTTATTACTCTATTCATCTTTAGAATTCTTATCATGGGGGGATGATTATTTGTTGCACGCCTCTGTTGTACCGGTGGTTTATTTCTCATATGCCTCAGTCTGATGCTTTCTGGGATGTTAGGAAGGAACCCCGTTGGGCTCCTAAGATCATGGAACTTACTCACTCAGATATTGATTGGTATCATTGGGCTTACCATGATGTAGATATTGTCGACAGTTGTGGTAATTTCCCTAATGTACCTCTTCTTGGTACAAAGGGAGGAATTAACTACAACCCTGTTCTTGCACGACGACAGCTTGGTTATCCGATGAGGGATAAACTGAATAGTATTAATTTGAGTAGTTTCTTAATGAAGGAGGGATAAGATCATAAGGAAGCTAGGGAAAATATTGCGGAGGCCTGGCGTCACATTCATAGGAAGAGTAGGAAAGACTTGGGACCTATAGGGGTTGTTTCTTTGGAGCCTCATCTTCAGTGGGTACAAGCGAGAGCTATTCAGTTGAAGATGTCATATTCTCGGGAAGCACATATGCCTGATTTGTTTATGAAGACCACTTCTCCCTTATTAGATGATGTTGAAAAGCTATAAATTTCTTTGGTCAGGATGCAGCAGGAAACGGACGCTTGGAAGAATAAGTGCCAAACTCTAGATATTTCCTATAGAGAAGACTTGAAGGAGAAAGATGATTTGATTGAGATTCTTGAGAGTCGAGCTGTAGAGACCATGGAGGGGAAAGGGGATTTATTTTCCTCTAAGCCTCAGTCAGATGCTAGTTACTTACTTCATGATTCAGGTGATTGGAAGGAGGTTGCCACCAGATATGCGGAAGAAAACCAGAGGTTGAAGGCCAGATTGTCAGGCTTACAGGGAAGCACCAACGTATAGAGTGATCTCCATCAGCTTTACTTCTTAGGGTTTTAGACTTTATTTTCATCTTGTACTTGGGATTATTGAAACTTGTAATCCATTTTGAAGTTATTATAATAAAAAATTCCAGTATTTCAAATGTGTTATTACTTTGATATTTGCAACGTGTCTATAAATCTTTAAGTCCCTTGGAATATTAATAAAATAAATCATGTGCATTGCATATCATGCATCATATTGCACATATTTCTTTCATTTATTATGCATATCGAGGTGCCTTACCAAGCTTCTTTACTTCGTTCAGCAAGTTGTCTCACCACTACAATACTCAAGCTAATTTCAGAAGGAAGATGGACAACTTAGAACAAGAGAATCGCGAGCTACGCGAGGAAGTTTCTGATTTGAAGGCCAGCATGGCCAATCTTACTGCTCTGATGGAATCTCTGGTGGCTGCTCAGAATCAGCCACTGAGTGCTCAACCTCAACAGACAAAGGTTACTACTGAAGCTCTGACTGTTCCTGTGTCTGCTACTCCAGCTGTTGTTCAAAATCGTATGCCTCAAGGTTATCCATGGGGAATGCCAAAAAACTTTGTGCCTGAAGGTTTGAATCTTGGTCCTCAAGTTACTCCAATTGTTCAGACTACTGCACCTCCTGTGGTGCATGCTACTCCTGCTGCACCTCATTCGGTGAATATGGTCCCATTTGCTAATGATGATATGTATCGTCCTTTTCCTCCACCAAGTGAAGGCTTGGGTCTCTATGATCGAATGAATGATTTTCAAGATCAGTTTGACAAGATACAGAGGGAGATGAAGGCCCTCAAGGGAAAGGAATTGTTCAGGCAGAATGTGAATGATTTATGCTTGGTCCTGAATGTCAAGATACATGTGAAGTTTAAAGTCCCGGAATTCGAGAAGTACAAGGGCAACACTTATCCTCGTGCTCATCTTTTGATGTATATAAGAAGAATGTCTACCCATACTAATGATCAACGTCTGCTAATTCACTTTTTTCAGGATAGTTTGACTGGTGCTGCATTGAAGTGGTATATGAGTTTGTACAGCGTCAATATCCATACTTCCAACGACTTGGGAGAAGCATTTGTCAAAAAATACAAATACAACATGGACATGGCGCCTGACCGTGATCAACTCAGGGCCATGGTCCAGAAGGACAGGGAATCATTCAAAGAATATGCACAGAGATGGCGTGAGGTAGCCGCCCAAGTGATTCCTCCCATGGAAGAAAAGGAGATGACAAAGACTTTCCTGAAGACTCTGGGTGCTTTCTACTATGAGAGGATGGTAGCGAGTGCGCCAAGTGACTTTACTGAAATGGTGGGCATGGGTATCCATTTGGAAGAGGCTGTAAGAGAGGGTCGTTTAACAAAAAGTGAAAGTTTCGGAAGTATGAAGAAGCCATCCTATGGGTTTTCCAAAAAGAAGGAAGGAGATACAAATATTGTTATGCAAGAAAGGAAGCTTAATCCTCCTAGAAGAAATTATCAGCGTCATCAACAAGTCGCCTCAATAACTCCAGTTGTTGGTGTAGCTCCAACCACCATTGCTTATCAGAGACCATCCCATCAGGGGAATCAAGGGTATAATCAGAGAAGGGAGAATTATGACCCTATTCCTATGAGCTATGCAGAATTACTTCCGATGTTAATTCAAAAGAAGTTGGTTCAGACTAGATCACCTCCCGCTATACCATCACTGTTGCCTTGGTATTACAAGGCAGACCAAACATGTGCTTTTCATCAGGGAGCACCAGGGCACAATGTTGAGAACTGCTGTCCTCTGAAAACTGAAGTACAAAAATTGGTGAGGTCTGTTATCTTATCCTTCAAAGATGTTGGCCCTAATTTGAAAGATAATCCTTTGCCAAACCATGAGGGAGCAAATGTTGTGAACATGGTGGCTGGTTGTCCAGGTGACTTCCGGATTTTCAATATTAATTTGGTAAGAGGAGATTTGGTAAAAATGCATGCAGGCCTCTGTGAACTTAGCTACTATACGCATGACCATGCCGGTTGTACTATTTGCAGTATGGATATACAAGGTTGTGACAAGATAAAGGCAGATTTGCAGGAGATGATGGATGAAGGCCTCATCCACATAATTAGGCCTAGGGAAGAGTATGAAGAGGAATTAAACATGGTTTCTTGATGTTCTTGAGAGTTCAGAATCTTTGAAGTGGAATATATGAATGAGGACTTGTACAATTGCATGCTACTTTCTGCCACATGGCTGGTCAGGTAGAACATCAGTATGGATTTTTCCGAATTTGCTATCGGGACTCCCGAGGATGTTCAATTGTTAGGAAAGGTGTTCACTTGTTATTGGATAATGGAACTATCAAGGTTAAAGGCCAAAGGGATGATTACCATGAGGTTAATAAGATTAAGGTTTATTTGGCTGAAGAAGAGTCAGATGATGAGTATGCCTCTGCGGATGAGCTCTTCTCCTAAGATGAAGATATGTTTTCCAGAGATGACTCTGTAATGACTGAATGTGTTGAAGAGGGAGTAAATGTTATTGTGCCTTGTTTTGGTGCACCCACCCATTTTGGAGTTGAATATCACGACAAGCCAGCTATTACTCCATTGGTGATTAGTTTTCCGGGTCCTGTCCTCTACAAGTCAGACAAGGTTGTACCCTACAAATATAATGCTACAATTTTAGAGGATGGTGTGGAAGTTCCCATCCAGCCAATGCCTAACATTGGAAATATTGCTGAGACTAGTAGAGTGATCCGCATCGGTCGTGTATTTGCACCAGTTGTTCGTGGGGATGTTAATGCTGGAAAGAAAACTGTTGAAGATGTTGAACCCAAGAAGGCAATGGGGGAATCTAGTGGAGCTACACTAGAAAAAAGTGTGGATGATATTTTGAAGATAATCAAGATGAGCGACTACAGAATTGTAGATCAGCTACTGCAGACTCCTTCAAAAATATCTATCTTGGCTTTATTGATGAACTCCTCTGCTCACAGAATCTTTGATGAGGGTATTAGACCAAGCTTTCGTGGAAAGTGATATGCCTGTAGACCAATTCAGCAGTGTGGTAGGGAATATTACATCATGTAATAACCTGAGTTTCTGCGATGATGAATTGCCCGATGAAGGAAGGAATCACAATCTGGCCCTCCACATCTCTATGAACTGCAAGAATGATTCATTATCCAATGTGCTGATTGAAAATGGATCCGCATTGAACATTATACCAAGGAGCACACTTATGAAGTTGAAATATCAAGGAACGCCCATGCGCTCGAGTGGCATTATTGTGAAAGCGTTTGATGGATCAAGGAAATCTGTTATTGGTGAAGTGGACTTGCCTATTCATATATGCCAACATTTGTTTCAGATTACTTTCTAGGTCATGGATATTGTACCCGCTTATAGTTGTTTGCTATGAAGGCCGTGGATACATGAGGTAGGGGTTGTCACTTCAACTTTACACCAGAAGTTGAAGTTTGTGCATGAAGGAAAAGTGGTAATTATAAATGGAGAACAAGCATTATTGATATCTCGTTTGTCCTCTTTCAGTATTGTGGAGGAGGATGAAGCTGTTGTTGGAACCCAATTCCAAGCTTTATCCATTGATAATGTAAGAGGAAATGAGAATTTTATGGCTTCGTTTAAGGATGCTCAGCAAGTTATGTGTAATGGTCATAGTGAAGTATGGGGACATATTGTTGATCCACCTGTAAACAAGAATATAGATGGCATGGGGTTCTCTGTGAAGAATGATAAAGGTATGAGCATGAAGCCGAAGTCTGCTGCAGGCAAGTATCAAGACATCTTTCATAGCGGGGGTTATCTTCATCCAACTATTTCCGGGATTAATGCCATTGTGTAAGATGAAGCAGAACCAGAAATGCCAAATTATGTGACGCACGGAGTTAAAGTTCAGAACTGGATCACCATTGATGTTCCCTCTTGCATACATGTTTCTAAGTAATTTGTACAAGTCAAGTCAGGCCAATGGCTTAGTCTTAACATTTCTACTGCTACACATACATCTAACCATGACATTGTGTCGTCAAGATAGGATAAAGGAGAGGGAATAACACCTAACCATGATATCAAATCACCAAGGCAGGATAAGGGAATGAGACACCTAAGCAGGATATCACATTATCAAGGTAGGATGGAGGAAGTTCTTGACCATATATATCTTATCATCTAGGCAAGAAGTGGTACTGAAAGTAAATCTTAACCAAGGTATCGTATCACTGAGGCAAGAAATAAAGAAATGGGGGAATTGACTCTTAACCAAGATATCAAATAATCGAGGCAAGAGAAGAACAAAAAGTGAATTGTCATAAGCAACTAAACACCTAACCAAGATATCAAGGATCGAGTTAGGAGATAGAAGACAATAATGAGCTTGAGACAAAACATGGGGGTGATCAAAAACCCTTCTCCACTTGACCGACTCAATACAAGAGCAACACAGTTTAATAGAATTGACGTTACGACCTGAGCTACGAATAACCTGGGGACTAGAAATGGCGGGATCGATTACGGACCCTCTTCCACCTATGCCTCCTTTTGAGGACTTATCATTGGGGAAAAGAAATGGGACGCCTTCATCGAGGTCTTTGGAACAAAATTAAACAAACTGATATGTAAACAAGAACAAGTAGGAATTGCCTTAAACAAGGTCTTTAAATAAACCATATTTGCTTCAAAGGGACTCCTAAAACATGCATCTCTATTCCTACTTCTCATGGCAAGGAAAATGGTAAATCATATAGAATGGAAAAGAGGCAAGGAATATACCAGACAGATAACAATCCTTACATGCTAAGCAGCAGCAAAAGAAACCCAAGAACTTTGTGAGCAACTGGCATTAACAACAAAATAATCAGAAATCTAGCGCACGAAATATGCAACAAAGCACCAATGTGAAAATAAATCGCAATGCAAAATGTGCATCGAACACATTCGAATATCAATAAGTACACCTGCACAAGATATTGATTCATAAAAACAATAACAACATACAACGGTATATAATATGGAATGTGTGTCGAGCACATCCGAATATCAAACAGCACACCTGCACAAGATATCAATCCAGACAAGCAACAATAATGTACAATGATATGTACATATAATACGGAATGTGTATCGAACACATCCGAATATCAATCAGTACACCTGCACAAGATATTAATCCAGACAAGTGATAACAAAATATATCATCTCATGGAATGAAAACAATAGCCAAGCGTATCGAACGCAAGTTCAAACCACAAATAAATGGCATAAATTGTCTTTCAATCGAATAATCAAGCGATAACTAAACAATTTAATGGCATCTCAAAGTACCTTGCACAAGTCAACAAACACATTAGAAATAACAAGGAAATACAACCAAAGTTATGCATTTACATCACCACCTAAATTAAGGATGAATGATGAAGAAAGGGAATCCAAACATGCATTGGAACCTTAACATCAAAAACCGGGCAGCATTGCCGTATCGTACAACATAGCACAAAAAATCGGTATAAAAACAACTAAACATGGTACCAACACCACACAATCATGCTAACAAGCTCAAATATGCAACAAGTATGAATTAAATCAACGTGTACAAGTGTTTACTAATGCGGGGAAGCTATGACATAACACGCGAAATCTCAACCAAAGTCGAATTAAAATGAGCTGAAATCGGTACCGATATCAACCAATTGATTAATTAAACTCAACAATATATTATTCAATAATTAAACTCAAGTGCACGTGAAAAATTATATTTCAGACAACCACATATCCTTTCATGAAATGTAAAAAATGTCGATTTAAAATCAACCTCAATTGATACCAGTATCAACCAAAAGTTAAACAATGACTAATTTCGTATCAGACATAAATTAAATCAATATTTTACATGCCTTTAATTCCAGGACAACATTATGTAACCATACAAAATAAGCCGGAAAATGGTATCGGAACCACCAAAACTCATTAAATGATCAATTATTACAAATAATCCTCAAATGAAAACAAAATCGATATGTACATGAGAAATTAATTTCTGGACAGCACCGCATTAATTTGCAAAACGACTTGGAACTTGAATTTTAAACGGTAAAACTCAACACCGGTAGCTTAAAATAATCAAAACCATATTGTTTGCGCATGAAACAACAATTAAAACCTCGATTACAACATATTTGAATATTTCGAGAAGCACTATTCATGAGTCGATGAATATCCAAAAATTGACTTACAAAACGAGTATTAACTCATGAATCGTGGCCTAAAAGCTTCAAATAATTGTAATGAACTAAATCCGCATTGATGTCATGCTTTTCCGATCACAAATGATGCAATTCGAGTGTTGACATAATTAGTTGAATTGAAAATTTTACGTCGAAAAATTGAATTATCATTCAATTCAACTCAAGAATTATGTTAACTCATGAATTTAATATTACTCCTCAATAAGAATCCAAAATCAACACAATCCGCAATAATTTGACATCAACAAAGTGCAATCGGATTAAATCTCAAGGTTCTCATAAATTTACCGAATACTCAACTAATCCGGATTTTGACATAATAAAAAATTCAATTAAGTTCTTAATTCAAGTCATGAAAATTCAATTACCTCATAAAACAATCTCAACAATTCAATTCAATTTATGAATTTCTCAATAAGCAATTATTCACCACAATCAATTATTCAAGCAATGCACTTAATTAATTGAATCAATACAAAGTATGAAGAATTTTCTGAAATGAAGAACAAATCGGAAGAAGATGATGCTGGCCGGAGTTGTGATCGGAAGAAGAGGAGCCAACGCCGAAAAAATCAACGGACATGGAGGGAGAAGACGTCGCCGACTTGTGTGACGGAAGGGACAGAGGGCATCGCGGTGTGCGACGGAAGCTCGACAAAGGGAGGCCGACAATTCGCTGGAGGAGGAGGTGGTGGCGATAGTGGTGGTCTGGGAGCAGGGGTGGTTTGTCTAAGCTTGGGAGGGAGAGAGGGAACTTGAGATTTGAATTCTTCTTCTCTGGTTCTTGATGAGAGTGGAGAGAGTTTGTTATACCTTTGAGAGTGAAACTTTGTAAATGATTTGTGTCCTCTCAAAATAGAGATGAGAATTGAATATATAATCTTAACAAATTGAGCCTTGGTTTGGGCCAAGAGAAAACCCAATCAATTTCTTCAAAAAACTGAATTTTCAATGTCAGCAAATGCAGTCGAACAGAAAATCCACAAGCTCAATAATAATAGGTGCTAAATCTCGACGTGAGACTAACACCAAAATCGTAGATGACGAAATTTTTAACGTAGTGCCAAAAGAACGAATGCGATACGATAAAAAACGAGCAAGTTATGAATTTTTGAATGGCGAGAAATCAGACAGAAAATATCTGCAGCACAACTTATTTTACCGGTCAACTTGAGAAACGAAAAATAACCGAAGCTTTCGGAGTACCATTCAAACTTGGGACCTGAAACAAAGTTGTAGCTAACAAAATTTATGATCTCGTGCTTCGAGAACCATCCCGATACGATAAAAATCGAGAGAGTTACGATTTTTACAATATCAAGAAATAGTGAACCAGAGCTCCAATTTTGCTATAACAATTCTCTGGTAATTCGCGTTTCGGAGATCTTTTGGCACAGAACTGGCCCTCGACCTGAACATACAAAATGTGAGGGATATCAAGATGGAATTTACGCCCAAAGAAATAGTCAAAAGCATCGAACCGGGCGAAAGTTATAAATTTTGAACGTCCGAAAAATAACGGTTCAACACACTTTTCACTGTATTTTCCAATGCTTATTTTCAATGTATTCGCGCATTCGGAGACCTTTTTCAAAGAATTAGCTCTCGGCCTGAACACATGAATTAGAGAATATATCAAGACGAATTTTATGGCTAAAGAACCATTCAGAAATATTAAGACACATGAGAGTTACAAAATTTTGAACATCTGAGCGACCATTGACCAACAAACCCAAAACTCTGGTTATTTAAATCTTCAGCGGTCTTCCTCACAAAATTGGCCCTCGGTCTAAACAAACAACAAATAAAGAACGCCGAGACAGTTTAATGTCCAAAGAACTACTGAAAAATCTTCTTCTGACCAGAAGTTATAAATTTCTGAAACTCACCGCAACAAACAGACTTTTAATTCAAATTGTTCTGAAATGAGCGAAACACTTGATTTTCCATACCGTTCAAGGCGTCTTGAAACATGAGAACTTGGCATGACGATGACTTGATTATACACTGATTGAATAGCATGGAGAAGGCTTTGAATGCGTCGAACGACGAAATCAACGTCTTCGATAACCTGACGAAGCTTGAAGAAATATTTTTATTTGATAACTACAAAACCAATGATATATATGCATGCATATGATAATGAAATATAAATCAGATAGATTAAAATGAAGAGGGTGGGTTTTAGAATATACCACATTCATGAATTTAAAATTAAAAAAAATTTACTTATTTTATAATAATGACGAGAGAGTATTGAAATGAGGTCACCGTCGTGTCTAGATTTAGAAACCGGCTATGAAAAACCTCTTTTGTCTCCGCACTAAAAAAAAAGAGTTGAAAATTCAAAAAGTTATTCCTACATGACAGTTTTTCAATTAAATCGTCAAAAACTGGGCTATCCCAAAATATACTTAACAAAAAACCCAACTAAACAACTATTACTACTATTAGAAAAACCAACTAAACCATCAAAGAAAAGCAAAACCACCGCTCTTCCAATAATATTCAATTCAAGGACACCGAATGGAATAATATATTAAGTTCACAGAACCTTCAACACCATTCTTGTCACTGTATTCATTTTTTTTTTCTAACATACAAACAAAACACATGTTACTGCATAATTGTTTTCTTTAACACCAAGCCACAGCACATAGTTTTTCCACTTTCCAAAACCAACCAAAGTAACCATATTTAAACCCCTTCATAAACCTCTTCTCTTCACACACTCACACTTACTATTATTCAATCAAACAAATTACAAACACATTAATCAAACTTATAATCACAAACTATCAAACCCAATGGAAACTGAAACCGAAACTCAAAACGGCTCAGCTGTTTGTCCCAGCTCGGCTCCGTCTCCTGTCCGTCCTTTCGCATGCGACGGCACGATGGGACGCCACTTAGCTCGGCGGCTAGTTGAGATCGGCGTCCGTGACGTCTTCTCTGTTCCCGGCGACTTCAATTTAACTCTTCTCGACCACCTGATCGCTGAGCCGGAGCTTAATCTTGTCGGCTGCTGCAACGAGCTTAACGCCGGATATGCTGCTGACGGTTACGCGCGTGCCAAAGGTGTCGGCGCGTGTGTTGTTACTTTCACCGTTGGTGGACTTAGTATCCTCAACGCCATCGCCGGAGCTTACAGTGAGAATCTTCCGGTGATTTGTATTGTTGGAGGACCTAATTCTAATGACTATGGTACCAACCGAATCCTTCATCATACTATTGGATTACCTGATTTCTCTCAGGAGCTTCAGTGCTTTCAGACGATCACATGTTTTCAGGTGAGTGATCAATGTAGCGCACTCATCTTCGAAGCACGACACGGACACGTCTGACACGGACACGTCTGACACGGACACGTGACAATGGTAGTGTCCGTGTATGTGCTTTGAAGGTTATTTTTGTTTTTGATTTTGATCTTTGTTGATGTTGTGATTTGAATTTCTTAGGCTGTGGTGAATAACTTGGATGATGCACATGAACTTATTGATACTGCAATTTCTACTGCTTTGAAGGAAAGCAAGCCTGTTTATATAAGTATAGGTTGTAATCTTCCTGGAATTCCTCATCCAACTTTTGCTAGGGACCCTGTTCCATTTTTTCTTGCACCAAGGTATGTATTTTGATGTATGAAACACGGATACAGACGACACACCGGTAATAATTTGAAAAAAAATGAATAAATTAAAGCAAAGATTGGTGTCACGTTGGGGTCGGTGTACAATAGTGACACTTACACCTTTTTCTAGAGGTGTGATTTTGATTACTAATCAATCACTCCTTTTTATCTTTTTGAAGTTTCTGTTATTTGTTTTACTTACGAGTATGATCCTTTTACAAAGCATGATTATTGGCAGTGTTAGGATAAACCCAATGAAGCTTTTTAACTATAGTTAAATTCTTTTTTTTTTATTTGTGTGGTCAAGTTGAGTTACTAATTTTAGTATTTGTCTGTTTGGTGTCAGCTCAGTGGTATGAGTTTGATCTTATAACATCCAGGGACTAAATTCAAATTCCCTCGAAGATACTTGCTAAACGCCATTTGTGTGGCTTTAACTGTTCAATAATTTTGTGAAAAATGTTTGTTCTTGTATTCATATTTGGCATTAGTATCATGTAAAAATATTTACAAACTTTTTAAAATATTGTGCAGGGTAAGCAATCAAGCAGGGTTAGAAGCGGCAGTGGAAGAAGCAGCTGCTTTTCTAAACAAAGCTGTGAAGCCAGTTATTGTGGGTGGGCCAAAACTAAGGGTTGCAAAAGCACAAAAGGCTTTTATGGAGTTTGCAGAAGCTAGTGGATATCCAATAGCTGTTATGCCCTCTGGCAAAGGACTTGTACCAGAAAACCATCCACATTTCATCGGAACATACTGGGGTGCTGTTAGTACTAGCTATTGTGGGGAGATAGTGGAGTCTGCTGATGCATATGTTTTTGTTGGTCCCATCTTCAATGACTATAGCTCTGTTGGATACTCATTGTTGATCAAGAAGGAGAAATCCTTAATAGTACAGCCTAATCGAGTCACCATTGGCAATGGTCTTTCGTTGGGCTGGGTTTTCATGGCTGATTTCTTAACTGCATTGGCTAAAAAGGTGAAGACTAACACCACGGCTATGGAGAACTACCGTCGTATCTATGTTCCTCCAGGCATTCCTCTTAAGCGGGAGAAGGATGAACCTCTTCGAGTTAATGTTCTATTCAAGCACATTCAGGTAATTTCTATTTCTAGATCTTGTAATTCTTTGGATGATATTTCCATTTTGCTCAGCAATTAAATTTGTTGAACAGGCGCTAATTAGTGGAGATACTGCTGTAATAGCTGAAACTGGAGATTCATGGTTTAACTGTCAGAAGCTTCGTCTTCCTGAGAATTGCGGGTAAGTCTTTCACAATTTCTGCACGAGTAATTTGATAATTACAACCTCTACAATCTACATTGTTTGAACTTGGAACTAACATATGGATTCCATCTCTCAGTTATGAATTTCAGATGCAGTATGGATCAATTGGTTGGTCAGTTGGTGCTACTCTTGGATACGCACAGGCTGCAACAGATAAGCGTGTGATTGCGTGCATAGGGGATGGAAGTTTTCAGGTTAGAAACATTTTAAGAAAAAAAACTTAGTATTCATAATTCATAACATTAATGTTAGGTTTCAACAGCAAGTAAACCTGTTCATTAATTTGTTTCTGCCTTATTTAGGTGACAGCCCAAGATATTTCAACAATGATCCGTTGTGGACAAAGAAGCATCATCTTTCTGATCAACAACGGAGGTTATACAATTGAAGTTGAGATTCATGATGGCCCATATAACGTGATCAAGAATTGGGACTATACCGGCTTTGTGAGTGCCATCCATAATGGACAAGGGAAATGCTGGACTGCCAAGGTACGTACAGAGGAAGATTTGACAGAAGCAATTGCAACAGCTACTGGAGCAGAGAAAGATTCACTATGTTTTATAGAAGTTTTTGCACATAAGGATGATACCAGCAAAGAGTTGCTAGAATGGGGATCTCGTGTTGCTGCGGCCAACAGTCGTCCTCCTAATCCCCAATAGAAACTGAATTCCTAATGATTGTATTGTTATAAAAAACAATTATAATTTGTATATTTTGGTGTACTAGATTTGTCGAGGACATGTATTGGATAAGTGCGACAAAAGTGAAAGTAAGTTGGAATAATTGCTCGTTTGTTGAAATCACGAACTGGTGTAGCTTTACTCATAGCATTGATGATATCTTGTTGTAGGTAACATTTACTTGAATGTTTTGATTTACTATAATTGCTCGTTTGTTGAAATCACGAACTGGTGTAGCTTTACTCATAGCATTGATGATATCTTGTTGTAGGTAACATTTACTTGAATGTTTTAATTTACTTAGAACCGAAACTGAATTCAAGTTATTTGTTTGATATATCGTTTCAAATTTTTAAATTATACCAAATCATTAGAAGACAAATTTTTCTAAACTGAATCATTTATTAAAGAACTAAATCATTAAATTATTTTTCAATTTTAAAAAAAAATTAAAACTTAATTTTAGTATTTTTTATTTTCAGTTTTGATTCGATTCAGTATCAACTTCAATTCAATTTTAATTTTGGTTTGGTTCTAGAATCATTTGTGTAAATATGATTTGATTTACTAATTAAATATAACAGTTTCATTATTTTAACTTCAGCTCAGTTTAATGGTTTAACAACCCTAATTAATAAAGATATACTATAAATAATAGTATCTAATTATTATTAATGAAGATATACTGATGAATCAATAAAGATATACTATGAATAATAGTATCTAATTATTATTAATGAAGATATACTGATGAATCATAGTATATATGCATGTGCATCTAAATTGAATATTTTATTTATTCATCTATTGTAAAAAATGTAATCAAAAAATTTATTTATTCATCTTTTGTAAAAAAAAAAAAACTAAAATTGTTATAAAATATATTGTCTTTGTTATAATAATAAAAAACTATTATTATTACTATTTGAAATATATTGTGAATAGTAAATATCTTCTATCTATCTATGAAGATTTTTATATTGTAAAGTTATAGATATTATTATATGTAGTGAATAGTTGTAATTCATATAATATAAATAGCATACATTGGATTAATGTAATAATACAACAATTCTCTCAAACAAATATATTACTTCAATACTCTCTTCTACGTCTTTATTTTTAAAGTTTGGTTCAAATATTTTGGTTTTTCTCAACACGTTATCAGCACGATCATTTTTATCGGATGTTTTTACTACACTAAGTATATATATTCTATACTTATTACTTTAATCTTATTATTACTGTTATTATTATTATTATTTTTCCCGGTTATAGAAAACTGACAATCAGTCAAGTGATTTATAACTAAAGTGACTATTACTGTTATTATTATTATTTGTCTCAGTTATAGAAAATTGTCAACCAGTCAAGTGATTTATAATTAGAGTGGTTATTATTATTATTATTATTATTTTATTTTTTGTTATAGAAAACTGACAATTCGTCAAATGTTCTATAATAAATAAAGATATTCTTATTATATATTTTGTGTTGAGGTTTAAAACCTTATATCATGTTACTAAATTTTATATTTAGTGGAGGTTTAAAGCCCCATATTGTTACTAGCTTTTATTTAGTGGAGATTTAAAATCTCATATTGTTACTAGTTTTTATATTTAGTGGAGGTTTAAAACTCCATGTTGTTACTAGTTTTTATATTTAATGGGGTCTAAAACTCCATATGTATATTCTAATATTCATCATATGTGTTCTTTTGTCTTATATCTTATCTGATAATTATCTTTAACACTTATAACGGTCATATAATTATGTTTTTTACACATTTAAATTTTGGGTAGATAATATTTTTTCTTCACACTTAACATTTTCCCTTTTCCTCAAGATAATATAACGGTTATTTTTTTCAAAAAAAAAAATTACCTCTATAAGTATTTCAACTTCTTCCATAATTTTCACATCATTTTCAAAATTTCTACCCATATTTTTTAAATGGCTAAAATTCTTCTTTTGTTCATCACTCTACTTGTAACTATTTTGTTTATTATCAGTGTTATCAAACGTGAAGAATTAGATAATGATTTTGTAGCTTTGATAATAATTATCGTCTTACCATTACTAGTCTTAACTTGATTTATTAGTAGATGTTTTTTAATAATATGTAGTCACGAATTTTGTAACTGAATAAATTGTTTTTTTTTTAGTTTATGTATTTAATATTGTTTATGTTCATCTGAATTATAAATATAATGATGTCAAATCTTAAGCATCAATTCAAAATTCTAAGCATAACTGAGGACAACTTTATAACCTGGAACAACAATTTAATTGAATACCTTACATGTGAGGGACTTAACAAAATACTCGAAGGAGACAATTCTGGAAAATCAACAGACGACCCAGATGAAATGGAAAAGAGAAATTCAAAAGTGAACAGAATAATCAAACACCATTTTGATGATGGATTGCAAATCGAATATTCAAATGCTAAAGATCCCAAGATTTTGTGGGACAAAATTAAAGCAAGATTTGGACATCAGAAGACAGTCATATTATCCTCATTAATGTATCAGTGGAATAAGTTGAGGTTCCATGATTACAAAAGTGTCGTTGCATATAACTTTACTATGTACCAGATTATAGCACAGCTAGAATTTTGTGACAAAATTATAACTGAAAAATCAAAATCAAAATTTTTCCAACTTTCCATGTATCCTAGGTATTATTGTAACAACAATATAGAATCGGGGAATTTGCTGAGTATTCTGATTTAGTTGCAGTCCTTCTAGTGGCAGAACAAGATAACAAGCTCCTTATAAAAAACCACCAGAAACGGCTCATAGGAACAATTGTATATCCTGAAATAAATGTCACAACCTTTAATCGTGGGTGTGGTGGCTTTAATCGTATTAAGAGACGTGGCAAACATGCTCGTTTTGATGGTAATAAATGTCGTGCTTGTTTTGATGGTCACAGTCAGGGAAGATACCATGGCCAAAACCTTTTCCACGATCGAAATTATTTTCGTGGTAGAGGAAATGGACGATGTCATATGAATAATTATAGATCTCTCAGATATGACTAAAATAATTGGAATCACCAAGGAAATGGTAGGTATATCAAAGAAGGTCCCTCGAGAAATTATGAATATGTATGCTATATATGTGGAAAGAAAGGCCACTGGTCTAAGGTGTGTAGGACACCAAAATATTTGTGTAAAAGACAAATGGCACCCGAAGAGGAAAAGGGAAAAGAAGTGAATTTTAATGAAATTAAACCCAAAGATGATAGTATCTATTTTGAGATTGTTGATTTTGTTAAGGAATAATGAGTTAAATAACCATTTGAATAATGAGTGATGTGCTTGTATTAATTTTACATTTGAACTATGTATCATCTTAAGAATTTGTATGTGTATCTTATGTTTACATAATATAATAATATTAAATATGTTGTTGATTTACTCTCTATTTAATCTTATTTCTATTTCAAAAGGGTTAGACATGGAACATGTCAAAGACATTTGCATTCCGGACAGTGAAACTACACATACAATCCTCAAAAGTAAGAAATATTTTACTAAAACAAATCTTACTAAAGGTGTAATAAATACAATCTCAGGTCCTGCAGATTTGATAGAAGAAACAGGTAATGCTACATTCATATTATCAAATGGGACTAAGTTTGTCATTAATAATGTTTTATACTCCCCAAAATTAAGAAGAAATTTGTTGAGTTTTAATGACATATATCTTCAAGGATATGATACCGAAACTGCAACTGAAGGTAACATGAAACACATTAATATCACTACTAATGTTTTGGGAAAGAATAAAACTTTAGAAAAACTACCAAAATTGCCTTCTGGATTACATTATACATATATACATGAAATTGAATGCAATTTAGTAGTAAAAGAAGATCCCAAAATTGTGAATTTATGGCATGACCGTTTAGGTCACCCTGGTTCAACAATGATGCATAAAATAGTTGAAAGTACATATGGTCATCCATTGAAAGATTTAAAACTTACAAAAGAAGATAAACCATGTGAAGCTTGCTCTCTTGGCAAACTAATAACATAATATTCACCAGGAAAGATTCAGACAGAATCACCTACATTTCTTGAAAGAATTCAAGGTGATATATGTGGACCTAGTCATCCACCGTCAGAACCATTCAGGTACTTTATGGTATTAATTGATGAATCTAATAGATGGTTATATGTATGTTTATTGTCAAGTTGTGATATGGATTTTGCACATTTTTTTGCAGAAATAATTAAACTAAGAATAATTCCCTGATTATACCATAAAGAAAATCAGACTTGACAATGCTGATAAATTTACATCTGAATCATTTAATAATTATTGCATGTCAATCGGAATTGTTGTTGAACATCCTGTTCCTCATGTGCATACACAAAATAGTTTAGCCGAGTCATTAATTAAACGTCTTTAATATATTGCTAGACCATTGATAATGAGAACTAAACTACCAGTTATTGTTTGGGGTCATGCAATTTTACATGTTGCAACACTCATACGTTTAAGGCCAAGTGCTGATCATACATATACCCCTTATCAACTTGCAATTGGTAAGAAACCTAATATTTCACATTTAAAGATTTTTGGTTGTGCAATATATGTCTCAATAGCTCCACCACAGAGAACAAGCATGAGACCTCAAAGTAGATTGGGAATATACGTCGGATATGAATCACCATCTATTAATAGATATCTTGAACCTTTAATGAATGATATTTTTCAGGCAAGATTTGTTGATTGTCATTTTGACGAAACAAAATTTCTAACATTAGGGGTAGAAAACAAACAATCAAAAAATGAAATATCATGGTGTGTACCGCATTTATTACATTTGAACCCATATAATAAATCATGGGAAGAAAATGTAAAGAAAATTATGCACTTACAAAATTTAGTAAATCAACTGTCAAATTCATTTACTGATTTGAAAAGAGTTACAAAGTCACATTGCCAGCTGTAAATGTCCCAACTCGGATTGAGATTTCGAAACTAAATGATGTAGCAAGTACATCTAAGGCACACTTGAAGTGTGGCCGATCTATGGGATCCTAAGACAAAAAACCCTGAAAAAGAAAGGGAATAGAAAAGGTAAACTTGATTGAAAATGATCTTGAAAAGACACTAGATGATAATGAATCCATGATTGAAAAGCGTGCTCTCGAAGAAGCACAAGATGATGATAATAAGATCATTGATAATGAAGCTGAAAACAAGAATGATATTGAGATTTCAATTAATTATGTTAATACATGAAATTTATTGAACCGAAAAGGTATGGATATTGATGAGATATTTTCATTCTCAGTTGCATGAGAAGTTATGAATAAATATGAGGATCCCGAGAATGACATTCATTCATAGATATTTTCATTCTCAATTGCATGCAAAGTTATGAATAAATATGAATAAATTTGATCTTGGTTTGTTTTATTCTAACAATACAAAACCATTTTTGCTTGGTTATGTAGATGCAGGATATTTGTCAGATCCACATAATGCTAAATCACAAACTGGATATGTGTTCACATATGGCGGCACTGCAATATCATGGAGATCTCAAAAGCAAACACGTGTAGAAACTTCTTTAAATCATGCTGAAGTAATTTCCTTTCATGAAGCAAGTAGAAAGTGTAGATGGTTAAGATCAGTGACTCAACATATCCAAGGAGTATCTAGTTTAACAACAGATAAAAATCCAACAATTTTATATGAAGACAATGTTGAGTGTGTTACCTAGATGAAAGAAGGTTACATCAAAACTGATAGAACCAAGCACATCCCTTGAAAGTTCTTCTCATTCACACAAGAACTCAAAAGAAACAAAGAGATTGATATTCAATATATTCGTTCGAGTGATAATATGGCGGTTCTCTTCACAAAAGCACTCCCCGCATCAGTTTTAAGGAAGCACTTACAAAATATTAGAATGTGACACCTTCGAGATCTTTGAAGAAGAACTAATGTGTCATATTGAGGGGGAGCATAATATTGTACTCTTTTTCCCTTATTAAGATTTTTATCCCAATGGATTTTTTTAATAAGGTTTTTAACGAGACAAAAAATGTTCTCATAACTATTCTCAACAAGACTTCAACTGGGCACCATGACAAATATTTAAAAGGGGGAGCGTTATAATAATAAGAAATTATTATTATTACTATTTGAAATATATTGGAAATAGTAAATATCTTCTATCTACGAAGATTTTTAAACATTGCACAATTATATGCATTATTACATGTAATGAATAGTTATAACTCATATAATATAAATAACATATATTAGATTCATGTAATAATATAATAATTCTCTCAAACACATAAATTACTTCAATACTCTCTTCTACATCTCTATTTTCATAATTTGGTTCAAATATTTTGATTTTTCTCAACCGTCTTCAATTTTTCATTGACAATATCACTTTGATCCATTTTGAATTTGTATAGGTATGTTTAAAATATATTCAAAAAGTCAATTTTTTAACACATGTCTAAATTGTATACTTGTGTACAAGTGTCATCCGAGAGAAAAGTCAACAGAACTCCAAATTAAAATAAAATAACAAAAGTAATGAAAAAAAATTGTAAAGTCTAATCCAAGTTATTTAGCCTGTCTCAAATTAGAATGAATGTTAAGTAGTTTTAATTTGGACAAGATTCTAAGAAAACAGAGAGGATGTGACACCCCAAATTAATTCAATTGTTAAATAATTAGGAATTTAATTATTAAATTAATTAAAGGCTTAATTAATAATATTTTGGATTAAATGGATGAATTAATTATGAAATTAAAAAGGAAGACCGGGGGGTGTAAGGTTGAATTAGAGGTGTGTGAAGTAAAAAGCTCTACTAAATAATAACTAATTTATTTCTATTATTTGGAAAATAATAAAAGAAATATAAAAAGAAGGATAAAAAGGAAAAGAAAGAAAAAGAAGGTTATTTGGAAAGAAGCCATTGTACGTGAAATTGGAGAAGAGAAGAGAAAAGAGGAAAAAGCCAAACGCCGTGAATTCGAAGGATCATCGCGAGGTAAAGGGTGATTTCAATTATTTAATATGCCTGATAGATTTTGAGATCAATAGAATTGATTAAGCATGTTACGAATCTCGATTTTTGGAATTCTAGGTTTGTGGGATTATCCCTAATTGTGTCAGAGTATATGAATTGGAACCCTTAATGTGATGAATAATTAATAGGAATGATGGAAACATGATTTATGATGTTGTATTGATGTGTATTGGTTGCATTTTGGTGTTCCAAATGTTATAATTCGTATGGGTATGAATTGGATGGGATTGGAATGAATAATATTGTCAAAATAGTAGATTTTGACTCTGCACGTCGTGGGAACCGATTCCTAATGGGGAGAAACCGGGTTCCACTGTGAAAATTTACAAAAACTTGCAAAAACGCACGTAGGAACCGGTTCCTGTATAGGTAGGAACCGGGTTCCCATACAATTTCCAGAAAGCGTGATTTTGAAAAATATTAAACTTTGAAAATTCATAACTTTCCAACCGTAAGTCCGATTTGAGTGTCGTTTTCGGCAGTATTTCTTAAATTAAAAATACTATCTTATGAAATAAGAAAAATATTATTTTATGAAAATTATTTTAAAAAGAGTCGAATTCCCGATTTTTGTAAACTTTGGTATTTTGAGAATGATGTAGAATTGTTTGTAAATTATTCTGATTTGGTGAATGAGAACCGATACTTATGTGTTGTGCCTGCTACCCATTATGATTGAGATGTGATCATGTGATATATTGGTTTTGGCATTATTTGGAATTATGTTGTGATCATATTCCGTTGATTTGATGTTGACTTTCCGATTATGCGGTTTGTTATTATGTGCATATTTGGTGTATATGCAATGGTGTATCCATGATAATTGATTGTATCAGGTCCTTATGGATGAAGTGCATGTTTATGCTGTTTGATGTGTGTATGATAAATAATGATATCATGTTTCTTTTGGTTTTGGTTCAGTTATGATAAATTGATGTATTTCATAGACTGATTTGATGTTGCATGCTGGTGATGTGCATGCATATGCATTGTTTTGGTGAAGTTAATTCCCATTGTGTGGAATTTGACTTGTATTGCCGTTAACCGATACCCGGGTGATGATGGGTGGTTAGGCTGGATTCGTGTCCGGTGTTTATGGACGAATCGATGGATTGTTGTATCCGGTTGATGATGGATCAGCTGGATTCGTGTCCGGTGTTTATGGACGAATCGATGGTTACTGTATCCGGTTGATGATGGATCAGTGTTGGGTGACTTGGTCACGTGATTGGTACCACATGCATTGTGTCTGCATTTGTGTTTGCATGGAATTGTAACATGTTAGGATGTCTTCCAGTGTTACAATTCTTTGGTTGGTTATTGATTTGTGCATAAGGACTGGTATGATTGAAATTGTGTGTTGAATCTGGATTTATGCTAAAATTGGTGGAATTATATGCTTGTGATATAATGTTGATTGAGAAGCTTATAATGCATGTTAATTATGAGAAATCTCACCCTTACTTTAATGATTTCAGATTAAAGTTAGCAGCTCAGAAGTTGGTGAGGATGGCTCTAGAGCTATGTTACTTTAAGTCCGTGTGTCAGTGTCGTGCTCTGATAGGTTGTAACACTGGGGGAAACGTTTGAATGATGAGTTTTATTTTATACTCTATTGTTTAATTTATGTTGGGAATACTTATGAAGTGAAGTTATTCCGGTTTTGAGACATTTCCGCTGTGTAGAACATGATATTGATTTGAATATTTATCTTAATAATTCCTCCAGTAAAGCATGATAACTGTAGATTTGAGGTTTTTATATTTATCCTGAATTGTGACATCCCTGTTTTCTATGTTACTCTGATTTAATTAATATATTCGCAGGTTATTTAGAAGGGGTGTTACAATAGTGTTATCAGAGCAGGTCGGTCTATCGGCCAGGTTGTTTATGTGTTTACTCCCTTTTGGTATGCGACATGTGTGTGAAACACTGTCGGTACTTGATTGTTTCCTTTTCGTTGTCTGCAGAGGTACGTGTGAAATAAGTGGGGGAGAAGTTTCTTCTCTGAAGTTTTGTGCAAGAGGTTGGTTCAGTATACCACCGATTGTAAGATGTAAGTATTGCCGAGCAGTTGATGCTTCAAGCATGGTCATGTTTAAGTAGCTTGAAGGGTAAGATTGAATATGTTGTTATGGTTTGGTAACGATGCTTGATGCCACCTCATGATTGTTGACTATCTATTGACAAATTGAGGAACTGATCACCCTTAATCTCTTGTTGATAGTAGTCGGGATCGCGTTGGATGGGATGTACTTATTGTGCCAGCTTTACAGTGTGTGAAATTAGTTGAGTCGGCAAGATGAGAAGCGTTATGGTTTGCGTAACGAGAGATTTAGATCTCGGCGAGAGCAAGAAAAAGGCATGTGACCTATTGGATGTAATTTTTTATGAAGTGTTCCGTGATGAAGTAAGTGGAACGGTGTGAGAGTGCAAGGTGAAGTCTTAATGGGTTTTGTTACTAGAACTAGTTCGAATTCGAGGATTCCTATAAGAGGTCTGCTTCTAGATTGAGAAAGTTGAAGAGTCAGCTTGAGGATTTGTTTGAGAAGAAGTTTATTCGTCTGAGTGTTTCGCCGTGGGGTGCTCCGGTGTTGTTGGTTAAGAAGAAAGAAGGTTCAATGAGATCATGTGTTGATTACAGACAGCTGAATAAAGTTACAATCAAGAATCGGTATCCTTTGCCGAGAATCGATGATTTGATGGATCAACTAGTTGGAGCTTGTGTATTTAGTAAGATTGATTTGAGATCTGGATATCATCAGATTCGTGTGAAGTCGGAAGATATTCATAAAACTGCATTTAGAACGAGGTATGGACATTACGAGTATTCTGTTATGCCGTTTGGAGTTACTAATGCACCTGGTGTTTTCATGGAGTATATGAACAGGATATTTCATCTGTATCTTGATAAGTTTGTGGTGGTGTTCATTGATGATATTCTAATTTATTCGAAGAGCGGTGAAGAGCATGCAGAACATCTCAGAGTTGTGTTGGAATTGTTGAAAGAGAAGAAGCTTTATGCGAAGTTGTCCAAGTGTGAATTCTGGTTAAGTGAAATAAGTTTTCTTGGTCATGTAATTTCCAAGAATGGAATTGTTGTGGATCCTACGAAGGTAGAATCAGTATCTCAGTGGGAAGCGCCGAAGAATGCTTCTGAGATCTGTAGTTTTCTAGGTCTTGCAGGTTATTACAGGAAGTTTATAGAAGGATTTTCCAAATTAGCGTTACCGTTGACTAAGTTGACCAGGAAGGGTCAGATGTTTGTTTGGGATGTTGAATGTGAGAAAGGATTTCAGAGCTGAAGAGGAGGTTGGCAAGTGCTCTGATCTTGATTTTGCCAAATCCGACTAAGTCTTTTGTTGTGTATTGTGACGCATCATTAATGGGATTATGTGGTGTGTTGATGCAAGATAAGCAGGTGGTGGCTTATGCTTCGAGACAATTGAAAGTACATGAAAGGAATTATCTGACTCATGGTTTGGAGTTGGCAGCTGTTGTGTTTGTTTTGAAGTTATAGAGGCATTATTTATATGGTTCTCGGTTTGAGGTGTTCAGTGATCACAAAAGTCTGAGGCATCTCTTTGATCAGAAAGAGTTGAATATGAGGCAGAGGAGATGGTTAGAATTTCTAAAGGATTATGATTTCGGTTTGAATTACCATCCTGGTAAGGCAAACGTTGTTGCGGATGCCTTGAGTAGGAAGTCCTTGCATATGTCGATGTTAATGGTCCGTGAGTTAGATTTGGTTGAGCAGTTCAGAGATTTAAGTTTGGTATGTGAAACTACTCCGAATAGTGTGAAATTGGGTATGTTGAAACTGACTAGTGGTATTCTGGAAGAAATTCGTAATGGACAGAAGTCCGATGTTGGGTTAGTTAATAAATTGACATTGATCAACCAAGGTCAAGGAGGCGAGTTCCGGATTGATGAGAATGGTGTTATGATATTTGGTAATAGGGTGTGTGTTCAGGATGTTGCAGAGATTAGGAAGAGTATTTTGGAAGAAGGACATCGTAGTGGATTGAGTATTCATCCTGGTGCTACTAAAATGTACCATGATTTGAAGAAGTTGTTTTGGTGGCCGGGAATGAAAAAGGAAATTGCTGAGTTTGTGTATGCTTGTTTGGTTTGTCAGAAGTCGAAGATTGAGCATCAGAAACCGTCAGGATTGATGGAACCGTTATTTGTTCAGGAATGGAAATAGGATGGAATCTCTATGGATTTTGTGTCTGGTTTACCAAGGACATCGAAGAATTGTGATTCTATCTGGGTTATTGTTGATCGGTTGACGAAATCTGCTCACTTTATTCCGATAAGAATGGATTATCCGATGGAAAGGTTGGCAGAATTGTATGTTGAGAAGATTGTGAGTTTGCACGGTATTCCTTCTAGTATTGTGTCGGATCGAGATCCGGGGTTTACATCTAAGTTCTGGATGGGATTGCAAGAAGCTTTGGGTACTAAGTTGCGTTTGAGTTCCGCTTATCATCCACAGACAGATGGTCAGACGGAGAGAACAATTCAGTCGTTGGAAGATTTGTTAAGAGCTTGTGTGTTGGAGAAAGGTGGAGCTTGGGATAGTTATCTACCATTGATTGAGTTTACCTACAACAATAGTTTTCATTCGAGCATTGGTATGGCTCCGTTTGAGGCATTGTATGGTAGGAGGTATCGGACACCGTTGTGTTGGTATGAATCTGGAGAGAGTGCTGTGATTGGACCGAAAATTGTTCAACAGACTTCGGAAAAGATTAAGATGATTCAGGAGAAGATGAGGACTTCTCAGAGTCGTCAGAAAAGTTATCATGATAAGAGGAGGAAAGATCTTGAGTTTAGCGAAGGAGAACATGTTTTTATGCGAGTTACTCTGATGACTGGTATTGGTCGAGCTTTGAAGTCAAAGAAGTTGACTCCACGTTTTATTGGTCCGTTTCAGATTACCAAGAGAGTTGGGAAAGTTGCTTATCAGATTGCTTTGCCGTCGTCACTTGCAAATTTGCATGATGTTTTTCATGTATCTCAGCTAAGGAAGTACATTGCTGATCCGTCTCATGAGATTCGGGTAGACGATATACAGGTACAAGAGAATTTGACTGTGGAAGCGGTACCTGCGAGAATTGAGGATCGGAAGTTGAAACAGTTGCGAGGCAAGGAGATCGCGTTGGTAAGAGTGGCTTGGGGAGGACCAGCAGATGGAAATGTCACTTGGGAGCTGGAGAGTCAGATGAAGGACTCGTATCCCGAACTGTTCGTCTAAGGTATGTTTTCGAGGACGAAAACTCTTTTAGTTGGGGAGAGTTGTGACACCCCAAATTAATTCAATTGTTAAATAATTAGGAATTTAATTATTAAATTAATTAAAGGCTTAATTAATAATATTTTGGATTAAATGGATGAATTAATTATGAAATTAAAAAGGAAGACCGTGGGGTGTAAGGTTGAATTAGAGGTGTGTGAAGTAAAAAGCTCTACTAAATAATAACTAATTTATTTCTATTATTTGGAAAATAATAAAAGAAATATAAAAAGAAGGATAAAAAGGAAAAGAAAGAAAAAGAAGGTTATTTGGAAAGAAGCCATTGTACGTGAAATTGGAGAAGAGAAGAGAAAAGAGGAAAAAGCCAAACACCGTGAATTCGAAGGATCATCACGAGGTAAGGGGTGATTTCAATTATTTAATATGCCTGATAGATTTTGAGATCAATAGAATTAATTAAGCATGTTAGGAATCTCAATTTTTGGAATTCTAGGTTTGTGAGATTATCCCTAATTGTGTCAGAGTATAGGAATTGGAACCCTTAATATGATGAATAAATAATAGGAATTATGGAAACATGATTTATGGTGTTGTATTGATGTGTATTGGTTGCATTTTGGTGTTCCAAATGTTATAATTCGTATGGGTATGAATTGGATGGGATTGGAATGAATAATGCTGTCAAAATAGCAGATTTTGACTCTGCAGATCGTGGGAACCGGTTCCCAATGGGGAGGAACCGGGTTCCACTGTGAAAATTTACAAAAACTTGCAAAAACGCACGTAGGAACCGGTTCCTGTATAGGTAGGAACCGGGTTCCCATACAATTTCCAGAAAGCGTGATTTTGAAAAATATTAAACTTTGAAAATTCATAACTTTCCAACCGTAAGTCCGATTTGAGTGCCGTTTTCGGAAGTATTTCTTAAATTAAAAATACTATCTTATGAAATAAGAAAAATATTATTTTATGAAAATTATTTTAAAAAGAGTCGAATTCCCGATTTTTGTAAACTTTGGTATTTTGAGAATGATGTAGAATTGTTTGTAAATTGTTCTGATTTGGTGAATGAGAACTGATACTTATGTGTTGTGCCTTCTATCCATTATGATTGAGATGTGATCATGTGATATATTGGTTTTGGCATTATTTGGAATTATGTTGTGATCATATTCCGTTGATTTGATGTTGACTTTCCGATTATGCAGTTTGTTATTATGTGCATATTTGGTGTATATGCAATGGTGTATCCATGATAATTGATTGTATCAGGTCCTTGTGGATGAAGTGCATGTTTATGCTGTTTGATGTGTGTATGATAAATAATGATATCATGTTTCTTTTGGTTTTGGTTCAGTTATGATAAATTGATGTATTTCATAGACTGATTTGATGTTGCATGCTGGTGATGTGCATGCATATGCATTGTTTTGGTGAAGTTAATTCCCATTGTGTGGAATTTGACTTGTATTGCCGTTAACCGATACCCGAGTGATGATGGGTGGTTAGGCTGGATTCGTGTCCGGTGTTTATGGACGAATCGATGGATTGCTGTATCCGGTTGATGATGGATCAGCTGGATTCGTGTCCGGTGTTTATGGACGAATCGATGGTTACTGTATCCGGTTGATGATGGATCAGTGTTGGGTGACTTGGTCACGTGATTGGTACCACATGCATCGTGTCTGCATTTGTGTTTGCATGGAATTGTAACATGTTAGGATGTCTTCCAGTGTTACAATTCTTTGGTTGGTTATTGATTTATGCATAAGGACTGGTATGATTGAAATTGTGTGTTGAATCTGGATTTATGCTAAAATGGGTGAAATAATATGCTTGTGATATAATGTTGATTGAGAAGCTTATAATGCATGTTAATTATGAGAAATCTCACCCTTATTTTAATGATTTCAGATTAAAGTTAGCAGCTCAGAAATTGGTGAGGATGGCTCTAGAGCTATGTTACTTTAAGTTCGCGTGTCAGTGTCGTGCTCTGATAGGTTGTAACACTGGGGGAAACGTTTGAATAATGAGTTTTATTTTATACTCTATTGTTTAATTTATGTTGGGAATACTTATGAAGTGAAGTTATTCCGGTTTTGAGACATTTCCGCTGTGTAGAACATGATATTGATTTGAATATTTATCTTAATAATTCCTCCTGTAAAGCATGATAACTGTAGATTTGAGGTTTTTATATTTATCCTGAATTCTGACATCCCTGTTTTCCATGTTACTCTGATTTAATTAATATATTCGCGGGTTATTTAGAAGGGGTGTTACAGAGGACGCAAGGATTTGGTCAATATATGCCACTTCTTAAGTATTGAAATGTTTTACTTTAACATGAGTAAGAGGTTACTTAACACGGTTTTGCCACGAAAGTGGGAAATTAACTAAGATTTAAGCCGGCACTGGGAGAACATGAGAGTCGAACCAGATAGTAGAAACTAGGCATTAGTTCTCAACACAACGAGAATGCTTTAGGATTGATTAGAACTTGTTCAGTTTTCAAAACACATTCCTTAATTAAAATGGGTGAGCGAGAGCAAAATCTCATGGTTAAGGAATGCGGATTTATTCAAAATCACGAGAGTGCGAGCTTCAGTCTTTAAATAGATATTTTCTACTACACATTTTTAACATCAGTATAAGCCAACGAGTTACAAAGTCCCAGAGATATGCAGAATACACATTCCGGTCTCTCTTTTAATATATATTTCCTTGATCTTATTTTATTTCAGATTTAGTTCTTAGTTTCCCCTAAATTAATCATTCATTAGCCTTAGCTTTACAAAGCGACAATAGATTACAGTAGGTTGACATTGGTCTTTGTGGGTTCGACAATCTTTTATATTACTTCGATATTTCTGTGCAGTTGATGACGCATCAATAAATGCATAAACTTTTTTAAATATCTATTCTATAGGTTGTGATAGGTATGTGAATTTTCAGATTTATACTATTCATCATCTAGGTCGTGATGAATACATAAGTCTATCCTTGTGTCACTTATCCTCTAGGTCGTTATAAATGCACAGGTTCGTCCTCGTATTTTTACTATATAGGTTGTAGTAAACATAATGAAATATGCGATATAATTCATTGTGTTAGTCTCTATGTGACAATGTATTATCAAACTTTGTTTTATTCATCCCCTAGGTTGTGTTGGATAGATAAATTTTATGTTACTATATTAGTCTCGAAGCGTTAGTAAATCGATTTTAAAACTTGTGTTATTTACCTCCTAAGTTGCGGTAAATATCCCAAGTCTACGATCTCTTTTCTAGGTATTGACAAGTTATCTGCGTCGTCATATCTAGGTCAATCTTACTGTTCAATCATACTCTCTATCCAAACTCTGATAGGATGATGCATCATCAACTTTGCCTATTTTTTCCCACACTTGGGAATGTTGTATGGTGTATCCTTATAATCTTTGGTCCAAATTTTGGGGTCTTCTATTATTTAATAACTCTCTGATCCGAATGCGTGAAACTTCATATACTCGCACGCTTCAATCGCAGAATAATTAAATAGGGGCAACTGTCATACCCCAAATTTGTCTGTCTCGGTGCTACAGTCAAAATTATTTTCAAAATTAGATTTTAAAATTATTTTGGTTCGTTTACACTAACATTCTTTAGTTTTTATAAATATTCATTTTTAAATTATTTTACTTATTTAAAAATATACATAATAATTTAATTGTATTTTTTAAAATAACAAATGATTGTCCGTCTTCATATACTTTCAATTGAGTTTTTATTTCAAATAAACAACATAACACAATTTCTAAGAAAATAGAGATTGCAAGCATGAGGTCATGGGTTCGAATCTCACTTGGTGCACTTTGGATATATATATATATATTTTTTATTATTACTAACTTTAATTTTATTTTTATTTATATTTAATTAAAAAATCACAAAAATATTATTATTAATTTAATTTTTTTTTTATTTATAACTTTTTTAAAATATTTTTTTCATTTAAACAATAATTTTATACATTTTATAATAAAAACTCTAAATAAAGTAAGTTTAAATTTTGATTTGTTATTTTTAGCATTAACTTTGTGAGCAAGCAAATTAATTTAAGAAACATCCAATCTAATTAAATAAAAATATTTAAAATCCAAAATTAATTTTGAAACTTTAATTATTTTATTTAATTATTAACTCAATTTAATTTATTTCTTATTTTAATTAATCTAATTTTCTAATATAAATAGAGTTAATTTCTCCATATTAAAATGAAGGCCATTTTAATTATAAAAGTTGATTATTCCTGAAATCTTTTCATGTTTCTCCTTATCTTTATTCCAAAATAAAAAATGGTTCCCCTTATCTAAATTGTGATTAATTTAAAATAAATACTAGACATTTTTTGTAAGAAGCAATCATGGGGTAATATAAAATAGTGTGCAATCAATCACACACCTAATCGTGCATTATTATAAAATAAAGTAAACGAAAAGATGAAATATGCCGAAAGGTTGGTGCAATACCATTCTTTCACAAAGTCTCATGGCGGTTGCTTCTAAACAACGATGGAGCACAATGACATTACTATTACTATTTCTTGTTATTGCTGCTTCTGCACCGTTATTCACCGCGGCGGCATGTCCCTCTTACTCCTCCATCTTCAGCTTCGGTGATTCCTTAGCCGACACCGGTAACCTGTTTTACAGCTCCTCCGAACTCTCTAATCACTGCTTCTTTCCTCCCTACGGCCAATCCTACTTTCATCATCCATCTAACCGTTGCTCCGATGGACGTCTCATCATCGATTTCATAGGTATGCTTGCTTGCTTATGTGTCACTTTCTTTATGCTGTTAACTGTTGTTGAGTTTTTTTGCAGCTGAATTGTTAGGAATTCCAATGGTGAAACCGTATTTGGGAATAAAAAATGGTGTATTGGAAGATAATGCAGCAAAGGATGGAGTGAATTTTGCGGTTATAGGAGCAACTGCGTTGGACGTTAGTTACTTTGAAGAGAGGGATGTTAAAGTTGGTACCAATTATTCATTAACGGTTCAGTTGAGCTGGTTCAAGGAACTTCTCTCTACTCTTTGCAATTCTTCAAAAAGTAAGTTTTTTTTCATCATTTCTCAATACACCACTGAGAAACGAAATGATTCTTCATTTTCTGTCAAAAATAAATTATTACAAAAATATTAATATATTTTAGCATGTGAAACTTTGAATTGAAAAATTATTATTATTATATTATTAATTTATCTAGCTGTTTTTTTTTTATGATGTGGGGTGATGAACTTGCTCTTTTTTTTAATATTTAGAATTTAAAAAGTTCACCAAACGCGGAAAGCACGAGCATATTACAAGTATAAAACAATACTGTTATTATTTTTTCCCCTCCTTTTTTATAATATTTTATAGTGCCGAGTATTCAACGGCAGGACTTTGCTGATTTAATTTCTATCGGAAAAGTGGACTTACCATGATTAATATAATCTTTTTTGTTTCAATGTATCTTTGATCTATAAATGCTTGAATATGAGAAATTAACAAATTTAAGTTTACTTTCACTTGAGTTAGGATAATTAGGGATATTAACAGGATAGAGAATATGTAACAGTGTAGAGAATATTTCTCTATTTCTCTCGTTTTCTTTTAAATGTTGTTGTTTTTATCCTCATCTCCTATTCTTGTCATAGAAGAATATTGTTTCTCATTTTCATCTCTACAAATCGGCGATTTAAGGAGATCAAATCTTAACAAAAATTTTATATTTTTTTAAATAAAATTATGACACTAGTATTTTTTTTTATTTTTTTTAACAAAAACATATATTTTATACTTTTTTTTAAAATTAAAACACATCTTGTTAAATTGTAATTCAGTGTGTCGAAACTATGTGTCGAAAAGATTTGATTTGTTTTAGATTTAAATAGATTTGATTTAAGTCTAGAATAAATTAGATTTGATTTAGTAACAAAAAAAGTATTTTGGACTTTGGGCTTAGGGTGTAAGCTCAGTTATAAATAAAGGGAGTAACCCCTATTTTTTTTAAGCAAGTCAAGCAAGTTGTATTCACAGAATTTGCAGTTGCAAGTGAATAACAAAGTTTTCACCGTTTGTGAGCAAAGAGAAACTCTGCAGAAATTATTTGTCTTGTCTTCTTTTTTTGTTTGTCTCATAATTAAATTGCCATTGTGGTAGAAATTCATCATAGACTTTGGTGGATTTCCAACATCTGGTATCAATAGCTTTTGTTTCGATTCAAGGGAAGTATCAATCAAGAACGATTGAAGAATTCACGATGACAAGTTATGGAAATGCAAACTATCCAACGCTACCAATTCTGAAAGTTGACAACTATGAGAATTGGTGCAAACAGATGAAAGTCTTATTCAGGTGTCAAGGTCTTTGGGACCTTGTAAAAGATGGAGTCGAAGCGCTTGGAGAAAACGCTTCAACAAAAGAAAAGAAGAAATACACAGACTCTGAGAAGCTGAGTTATAAAGCATTATTTATAATTCATCAATGTGTCAGTCCAGTCAATTTCGAAAAGGTTAGTGATTCAGAATCTGTAAAAGAAGCTTGGGAAATTCTTAAGAAGTCTTTTGGAGGCGCTGAGACGGTGAAAGAAGTGAGGTTACAAACTCACAAAATGACGTATGAACTGCTTCAGATGAAAGACAATGAAAGCATATCTGATTTCTTCACTAGAGTTACAAAACTAGTAAATCAAATCAAGATATGTGGAGAAACATTAACAACAAGAGCTATTGTTTCAAAGATTTTAAGATCTTTGACCCTTAAGTTCAACCACATAGTGGTAGCGATAGAAGAGGGGAAAGACTTGTCGAAATTGACAAAGGAAGAGCTTCAAGGGACGCTTGAATCTCATGAACAAAGAATGAATGAAAGAGCTGCAGGAAAATCGAAGAGTTATATGGTCTTACAAGCACATTCAGCAAAAGAAACCAAAGGCAAAGAAAAGTGTTTCGACATAGGTAGAGGTGGCTACAACAAATCGAATGGTAGAGGAAACCATATCGAAGGAAACATGTCGAATCAAAGAAGGCCATACCAAGGCAACCAAAGAGGTGATGTTGCAAATAGAGGAAGAGGTGGTGGTCGAAAACCCGATAAGAGTCACATTCAATGTTACAATTGTCAGAAGTATGGTACTATTCGAGGGATTGTCCAGAAAAACGAAAGAATCGAGAAAGTGATGCAAAGCTTGCAAAAGATGAAGAAGAAGAAGAAGAAGAAGAGATGATGTTGATGGTCACAACAAAATATGAAGATAGATTCAAGGACCAATGGCACTTAGATTCAGGATGTTCATCACATATGTCTGAAAGGAAAGACTGGTTTGTCAATATAAAGCCCTCAATGAAAAATATGGTAAAATTTGCAAATGAAAATACCCTAGCAGCTGAAGGTATTGGTGATGTTATGATTATGAGGAAAGATGACAAGAGGTCAGTAATTTCTAATGTGTTGTACATACCAGGCACGAAGAGCAATTTTCTCAGTATAGGACAGTTGGTCGAAAAAAAATTATAAAGTCTCAATCAAAGATAAGATGATAAGAGTCGTTGATGCAAATAGGAGATTAATCTTGAAAACTCCTATGTCTCAGAATCGAACCTTCAAGATTAAACTTAATGTGATGGAGCACAAGTGCCTTTCGACTGCAGCTAGCAGATATGAATGGATATGGAATTATAGACTAGGCCATCTCAACTTCAGAGACATCAGAGATTTGAAGAGAAGAAACATGGTTTCGGGATTTCCAGAAATCGACATTCTAAACGAGGTATGTGAGGAATGTGTGCAGGCGAAGCAACACAAGAATAGCTTCAGCAAAGATGTAGGAAGCAGGTCAAAGGCTAGTCTTGAAGTCATATACTCTGATGTATGTGGACCAATCCAGGTGGACTCGATGGGAGGTAACAAATACTTTGTTACATTCATAGATGATTTCAGTCGAAAGCTGTGGACTTATCTGATTAAGAAGAAAAGTGAAGTGATCAAAGTATTTTCCAAGTTTAAGTCTATGGTCGAAAGACAAAGTGGTCGAAAACTCAAAGCTTTGAGAACTGATAGTGGTGGAGAATATATGTCGAAAGACTTCGAAAGACTATGTGAAAAGGAAGGGATTATGCATGAGGTGGTGCCACCCTATACTCCACAACAAAATGGAATTGCATAAAGGAAGAATCGAACCATCATGAATATGGTGAGAAGTATGTTGAAAGCCAAGAATTTACCTAAAGAGTTTTGGGGTGAAGCTGTTTCGACTACAACATACATTTTGAACAGATGTCCTACAAAGAAGCTAAAAGGAATTACTCCAAAAGAATGTTGGTCTGGTGTGAAGCCTAGCTTGAGTCATCTTAAGGTATTTGGATCTATTGCACATAGACATGTGCCAGATCAGTTGAGAAGAAAACTTGATGACAAGTCAAGTCAAATGATTCTAGTTGGATATCATTCGACAAGAGGCTACAAGTTGTTCGATCCAGAGAACAAGAAGATTGTGATCAGCAGGGACGTGATCATAGATGAGTTTAAAGAATTGGATTGGACTGAAAATGTCAAGAAAGATTCAGTGGGAATCCTTCTTGAAGAGCCAGAAACCCAAGTCGAAAGAGAATTCGACAAGAGGAACCAACAGATATACCAAGTACAAGCAGGCCTCAAAGAACAAGACGCATGCCTGCAAGATTACAAGATTGTGTGATTACATCAAATGATGTAATAGATAATGAAGGTGATCTGGTACATTATGCTTTCTATGCAGATGTTAGACCTGTTAATGCAACTGAAGCATTAAAAAATTCGAAGTGGGTAAAAGCAATGAACGAAGAAGTAAAGTCTATTGAAGACAACAATACTTGGTCACTTATCGCATTGCCTCAAGGCGAGAAGGAAATTAATGTCAAGTGGGTATACAAAGTGAAAACAAATTCGAAAGGTGAAGTAACTCGACACAAAGCAAGACTTGTGGCAAAAGGATTTCTACAGAAAGAAGGAATAGACTTTGATGAAGTTTTTGCACCTGTTGCTAGGATCGAAATAATCAGGTTGGTTGTTGGTCTAGAAGAAATAAACAGTTGGCACATATGTCAGATGGACATGAAGTGTGCATTCCTAAATGGACCCTTAGAAGAAGAAGTTTATGTTAAACAACCAGTTGGGTTTGTGAAACATGACGAAGAAAAAAAGGTGTACATGCTGCATAAAGCCCTGTATGGATTGAAACAAGCTCCAAGGGCTTGGAATAAGAAAATTGATAGTTTCCTAAGGGAGAAGGAATTTGTAAAGTGTATAACTGAACATGGAGTATATGTAAGAAGAAGCAATAGTGAATTGCTTATACTATGTCTCTATGTAGATGATTTATTGATAACAGGTAGCTGTAAAAGTGAGGTCGAAGACTTCAAAGGTGATCTCAACAAGGAATTCGAAATGTTTGATTTGGGTGAGATTTCATATTTCCTTGGAATCGAATTCTACAAGAGCAGTAGAGGTTTGATGATGCATCAAAGAAGATATGCAGGAGAAATTATCAAGAGATTTGAGATGGAAGAATGCAACCCAACTTCGACACTTGCAGAACCAAGATTGCAACTGTCGAAAGATGCAGATGAAGATGATGTTGATCCAACCCAATACATAAGACTTATTGGATCATTGAGATACCTTTGTCATACAGTGTAGGTATGGTAAGTAGATTTATGCAGAAGCCAAAGGTATCACATCTAACAGCAATGAAGAGGATACTAAGGTATCTCAAAGGAACTTTCGATTATGGAATTTTATTTCCTGTAGTTGATAAAGGAAAAGAATGCAAGTTGGTGGGATACACTGATTCGAGTTAGTGTTGTGATGCTGAATGTAGTTGTTTATGTATTGGCATGCATTTTTGGTAAAACCAGGTGTACGAATGTCATGACTGATGTCATAACATTCTAGTTTATTAGGTACAGATTTATTAGGTACCTTTGCAGAAAAATATTGTCATACAGGTGCTGATGTTTATGAGTGTGTATCTGAGCATTTTGCAAAATGATCACATTTACCTAAATCAGTAGACAGGTTTTCAGATGTCATAACAGATGTTAAGACATCCTGTTCTGAATTAACAGGTATGCAGTTTGGTTAATTCTGAGTTTTTTCAGGAAAATGACTCAGTCTTTCCAGAACAGAATCCTGCGTCTTCTTTGGGTTAACCTAGCTCAACCCCGACCTGGTTGATAAAGTCCTGTGACCTAGTCTTAAGGACAAACGGAATTAACCCTAGCTTTTTGTGGAAACCCTAACTGAAGTTGCAGCTGCTATATATTCAACAGGGCTGCTGTTTTGAAGGCAATCCCTTGTTGACAGAAGATCATTTAGAAGCTGTATAGTTTTAACTATTGTAATCCAAGCAATTATCATTGTGATAAGTGACTTGGAATAGGTTTTAATTGTAAGGGTTGTGTAACACTCAAAGCTTTGAAGCAAGAGTGTTTGTATGTCTCTTGACTAAAGCTGTGAAGCAAAGTCAAGATAGGTTTGTGTATCACTCAAAGCTGTGAAGCAAGAGTGTTTGTGTTGCTTGATTAAAAAGCTGTGAAGCATAATCAAGTGTATGTTTTGAAGAGTGTCTTCAACTATTCATTAGTCAAATTGTTTTATGTATCACTGCTGTGATTGAGGGGGAGTGAGTAGGAACTCAGGTTTAAGTTGTACTTAGATTGAAGTTGCATTGGGTAGGTCTTAAGTGAAGGAGATAAACTGGTTGGTTTATTCCTGAATTAATATCTCTTATAGTGGATTTCGTCCCTGGCTTGGTAGCCCCTAGAGTAGGTGTTGTTGCACACTGAACTGGGTAAACAATTGACTGTGTTCTTTACTGTTTTTGTATTTACTGTCTTATAGTAAGTCAGATACGGTGTCATAACATTAAACGTGACATTGAGTATCTGCATCCAGAATTTCAATTGGCATCAGAGCAGGAACCCTGCCTGTATTACTGGGTGAGATCTAGGGATATCACTTTCTGGCACTATGGACAAAGAAGGAGTTTTTGGAAATAGACCACCCATTCTGGATGGAACAAATTATGACTACTGGAAACCTCGTATGATAGCCTTCTTAAAATCTCTGGACAAAAAGGCTTGGAGAGCTGCTGACAAAGGATGGAACCATCCCACTATAACCGAGAAAGATGGGACAATCAGTCTGAAGCCTAAGGAAGATTAGAGTAAAGAAGAAGATGAGTTAGCCCTGGGAAATTCCAAAGCTTTAAATTCCTTGTTCAATAGAATTGATAGAAACATTTTCAGACTAGTACATCAATATGAACTGGCCAAGGAAGTTTGGGACACTCTCAAAACTACTCATGAGGGCACTTCCAAAGTAAAAATGTCAAGGCTTCAGATGTTGACTACCAAGTTTGAGAATCTAAAAATGATGGAAGATGAAACCATTCATGAGTTTCACATGAACATCTTGGAGATTGCCAACACCTCAGGAGCACTGGGAGAAAAGATGTCAGAAGAAAAATTGGTGAGAAATATTCTCAGATCCTTGCCTAAAAGATTTGCAATGAAGGTAACTGCCATAGAGGAAGCCCATGACATCAGCAAGTTGAAAGTGGATGAACTTATTGGGTCTCTTCAGACTTTTGAGATGGGGATCACTGATAATGGTGACAAGAAGAACAAGAGCATAGCACTTGTATCCAACACTGATGTTGAAAACAAGGAGGATGAAGAAGAAAATATTTCAGAAGCTATAGCCATGCTTGGAAGACAGTTCAACAAACTCATCAAAAGAATAGATCCAAAGTCAAGGTCTAATGTTCATAACATTCCCTATGACATTGACAGTTCCAGCAGAAGACCAAGGTCAGAAGAGAAGGGAAACCAAGGCAGAGGAATTCAATGCCATGGTTGTGAAGGATATGGGCATATTCGAGCTGAATGTCCAACCTTTCTTAAGAAACAAAAGAAAGGAATGACTGTTACTTGGTCTGACTGTGATTCAGAAAGTAATTCTGAAGAAGAATCTGCCAAACTAGTTACTGCTCTAACTGGTGTTTGTACTTCTGAAAGTGACACTAGTGATGAAGAAGTGACATTTGAAGAACTGGATGATACTTACAAGAAATTGTGTATCAGAAGTGCTGAAGTCTGTGTGCAGAATGAGAAACAATCAAAACTCATCATAAAGCTGGAGGCTGAAAAAAGGGCAAACCTTGAAACTATAAGTCATCTAGAAGGAGAAGTTCAATTGCTAAACTCACAACTAAATCAAATGACCAAATCTGTCAAGATGCTGACTAATGGAACAGACAAATTGGAAGAGATCCTTCAGGTTGGACAAAATGTGGGAAATAAATCTGGACTAGGATTTATGGAAGCAAAGAAATCTGGTACAGATAAGAAGATCAGGCCTGATAAGAAAATGTCAAAACAGATGTCTCAACACAACTCTCAACATCAGGAACAGAGACATATGAAGAAAAGGTACCAAAGATGGAGATGTCATCATTGTGGGAGATATGGCCACATAAAGCCCTTCTGCTTCAGATTGCATGGATACCCTAATCAGAACTCAGGTGTCAAACCTAAGTCTAAAAAAGTACCACATGCTCCTAAATGGAAGAAAAAGGCTACTGCCCTGATAGCCCACACTTCCATGAGGGTCTCTGCAAAGGAAGACTGGTACTTTGACAGTGGATGTTCCAGACACATGACTGGAATCAAGAACCTCCTCAATAATGTTAAGCCTCACACCACCAGTTTTGTGACCTTTGGAGATGGTGCTAAAGGTGAAATCAAAGGAGTTGGTGATTTGGACTGCCCTGGAGTTCCAAGTCTGAATGAAGTACTGCTGGTAAAAGGGCTGACTGCTAATCTCATTAGTATCAGTCAATTATGTGATATAGGATTCAAGGTCAACTTTCAAAATCTGAATGTCTAGTAATTAATGAAAAACTAGAAGTTGTAATGAAAGGAATCAGATCCAAAGATAACTGTTACCTGTGGCAGCCTGAGAACACTAATAACTCCACTATGTGTCCAATTACCAAAGAAGAAAAAGAGATGAAACTGTGGCACCATAAGCTTGGTCATCTTCACCTAAGAAGAATGAAAAGAGCTATCTCCATAGAAGCAGTCAGAAGGACTCCAAGACTACAGATTGATAAAAGAAGGGTTTGTGGTGAACTTCAAATTGAAAGGCTTGGTAAAAAGAGACATGTCTGTGATGTGATGAATAAACTTGAAGAAGGATGTGTTGTCAGAACCAGAAGTAATCATGACAAAGAATTTGGAAACAACAAGTCTAATAAATTCTGTTTCCCAAAAAAAATGAGTCATGAAGTCTCTTCTCCTATAACTCATCATCAAAATAGAGTTGACAAAAAGAAAAACAGGAACATACAGGAATCTTCCAGAGCTATGATTCATGTCAAAAGAATGCCTTCCCAACTCTGTGCTGAAATGGTTGCAGTTGGTAGTAACTGTTCTCAAAATATCTGGACAAAACAGATGCTCACTAAGTGTAATGTCTCACAAGATATTGTGACATTGTATTGTGACAATCTGAATACAATCAATATTTCCATGAACCCTATTCAGCATATCAGGACCAAGCACATTGACTTTGTAGAGAAGAAGTCAATTAAACTGGAACATGGTATCATTAAGATTCAGCTGACTGATTCTTCTACCAAGGCTCTTGTTGGAAATAAACTTGAAAACTTGAGGGGCAGGTTGGGTATTTGCCAACATGAGAAATTATAGCAATTAATTTTGCTTAAAACAAGGGTTGAAGGAATTAATTTTGTTAAGTCTATTTTTAGTGGGTTAATCATATGTTTTCCCAATTCTTTCAAAATCTTTAAGAAGTTGAAAAGACTCTCTTTTGCCTCCTACCTCTCTCGACTTTGCGACCTGTTCCCTTCTCTCAATCAAAGTTTTTTTCTCAAATTGCTACTGGTGCTCTAAGTCAATCAAAATGTCTCAAACATCATCTTCAACCAAGGCGACCTCTTCATCTTCATCATCTTCATCATCTGACCAAGACTCTCGAGCAATCACCACATGCATAGAATCTGAAGTTCTTGAGATCACTCTTCTCAGAGAGATGGCTACTGACCCCGCCAAAGTAAAAAAGCTGAGAACTAGACATGCAGGAAGAGCTCAAGCTGCTGCCTCTGGTAATCCTTCTCATCCTTCTTCTTCTGTATCAAATAGAGAAGGATCAATTCAAGTTCATCAAGCAATTGCTAGGCTAGTGACAAGTATACTAAGCGGAAACCAATCTGTACCGGGGATTTCTGTCCCTTTAAATCAATCAGGAAGCCCAAATGTGGATGTCTCTGAGAATGTAGATGTCTCTGAGAATGTTATGACACAAAATGACAACATTCAGAACCCTTCAGAAAAGACTGCTGATCCACCTATCATTGATGTGGATGGGGAATACTCAGACAATGATCTGATTGCCAATGTAAACCCTAGCATAGCTAGGAGAATGATGAAAAGGAAGAATAATCAGAATGCTGGAAAATGTTTGACAAAAGATAAACCTGCTAATAAGAAATCCAAGGTTGAAGGCATGGCTGGGGTAGAATCTGTGAAAACTGTTCAGTCCAAAGGGAAGGTGAAAGCCCAGGTGCATACTGATAGACAACCAATTACAAAGAAGAGAAAAGAACCTGAATCTTCTGATTCTGATGAGGAATCAGAGTTTGAGATTGATGCTGAAGAAATTCCTATCAGAAGGAAGCTCCCCTCCAGCAAAATTGCTAGAGTTCCTGAAGTCCCAACAGACAACATCTCTTTTCATCATCCTGACAATGCAAACAGATGGAAGTATGTTTGCTTGAAGAGAATAGCTTTAGAAAGAGAGTTAAACAATGATGCCATGGATTGCAAGGACATCGTGGACCTGATTAAGAATGCTGGACTGATGAAGACAGTGGTAAAATTTACCAAGTGTTATGAAAATCTGGTCAAAGAGTTCATTGTTAACTTGTCTAATGAGTGTGCTGATGGAAGGTCAGCTGACTTTGAAAGTGTTTTTGTTAGAGGAAGAAGGGTTAATTTCTCTCCATCAGAAATTAACAAATTTCTTGGAAGATCAAATGAGGATTGTCCTGATCTGGAAGTCACTGACAATGAAGTTTGTCAAACCATCACAGCAAGGCAAGTGAAGTGCTGGCCCTTGAAAGGCAAGCTGAATGCCAGCAAACTTAGCATGAAATTTGCCATCCTGCACAAGATTGGTGCAGCCAACTGGGTCCCTACAAACCATAAATCAACTATCTCCACAGGATTGGGGAGATTTATTTATGCTGTGGGAACCAAGACTGCTTTTGACTATGGCAAGTATATTTTTGAACAAACTTTAAAACATGCTGGTAGTTATGCTGTCAAAGGACCAATTGCCTTTCCCTCCCTCCTTTGTGGAATTATCCTTGCACAATACCCTGATATCCTGGTGGCAAGAGATACTGCTTGCAAAAGAGCTCCTGCCCTTGGGTTGCACTACAAACTGTTTCAGGGATCTCATGCTCCTGATATTGTCATAACATCAGCTGAGACATCGTCTGTGAAGACCCAGTCCAAAACATCTGATGTTATTGCTGTATTAAAAGAGACCTGCAAAGAACTGGAAGCTAGGAAAAAGACCCTAGAAAACCTAATTGCCAGGTTAGAAAAGGAGGAAGCTGAAGGAAACAGAAGGGAAGAGGGTGTAGAAGCTGAAGGTCATCTCAATACTGAAGAAACTAGCTCCTCTGAGTCTGATGACAGTGCTTAAAGGTTGGTGGAGTTGCTGTTTGGTGGTGTTGCTGGTCCCTGGTGGAGTTTGCAAAGTGTGTTCAGTTTTTTTTGTCTTGTTGTGTTACTTTTTCTGGATGACTGTATAATCTTTAAGAACATGTATCTTTGGCCCATTTGTGGCTAAAGAGGGGGAGATATATTTTGGTAGACTTTAATTGACATTCCATTTTTCTGCAGTCATATTTATTCTGCTGCTATCTATCTCTGATTGCTTAGGGGTTTTAGCCAAAAATCTGCCAAAGGGGGAGTTTGTAGTTGTTTATGTATTGGCATGCATTTTTGGTAAAACCAGGTGTACGAATGTCATGACTGATGTCATAACATTCTAGTTTATTAGGTACCTTTGCAGAAAAATATTGTCATACAGGTGCTGATGTTTATGAGTGTGTATCTGAGCATTTTGCAAAATGATCACATTTACCTAAATCAGTAGACAGGTTTTCAGATGTCATAATAGATGTTAAGACATCCTGTTCTGAACTAACAGGTATGCAGTTTGGTTAATTCTGAGTTTTTTCAGGAAAATGACTCAGTCTTTCCAGAACAGAATCCTGCGTTTTCTTTGGGTTAACCTAGCTCAACCCCAACCTGGTTGATAAAGTCCTGTGACTTAGTCTTAAGGACAAACGGAATTAACCCTAGCTTTTTGTGGAAACCCTAACTGAAGTTGCAGCTGCTATATATTCAACAGGGCTGCTGTTTTGAAGGCAATCCCTTGTTGACAGAAGATCATTTAGAAGCTGTATAGTTTTAACTATTGTAATCCAAACAATTATCATTGTGATAAGTGACTTGGAATAGGTTTTAATTGTAAGGGTTGTGTAACACTCAAAGCTTTGAAGCAAGAGTGTTTGTATGTCTCTTGACTAAAGCTGTGAAGCAAAGTCAAGATAGGTTTGTGTATCACTCAAAGCTGTGAAGCAAGAGTGTTTGTGTTGCTTGATTAAAAAGCTGTGAAGCATAATCAAGTGTATGTTTTGAAGAGTGTCTTCAACTATTCATTAGTCAAATTGTTTTATGTATCACTGCTGTGATTGAGGGGGAGTGAGTAGGAACTCAGGTTTAAGTTGTACTTAGATTGAAGTTGCATTGAGTAGGTCTTAAGTGAAGGAGATAAACTGGTTGGTTTATTCCTGAAATAATATCTCTTATAGTGGATTTCCTCCCTGGCTTGGTAGCCCCCAGAGTAGGTGTTGTTGCATACTGAACTGGGTAAACAATTGACTGTGTTCTTTACTGTTTTTGTATTTATTGTCTTATAGTAAGTCAGATACGGTGTCATAACATTAAACGTGACATTGAGTATCTGCAGCCAGAATTTCACTGAAGATCGAAAGTCAACATCAGGATATGTGTTTATGCTAGGTGGTGCACCAGTTGCTTGGAATTCAAGAAAGGAACCAGTAGTGGCATTATCATCATGCGAAGCAGAATACATAGTTGCTTCTCTTTGTGTATGTCAAGCAACTTGGATGGCGAACTTGGTCGAAGAGATAATAGGGAAAAATCATGGAGAAATTACCATGAAGATAGATAGCATGTCAGCTATTAATCTGACGAAGAACCCAATAGTACATGGTCGAAGTAAGCACATCGAAATGAGGTTCCATTATCTTCGAGAGCAGGTAGCAAATGGGAAGATGAATTTGGGACACTGCAGAACTGAGAATCAGATTGCAAACATCATGACGAAGGAAGTGAAAGTCGAAGTATTCAGAAGACTAAGAGCCATGATGAACATAGATAGTTTAGACACAATGAATTATGTGGTGTGTTAAATTGTAATTCAATGTGTCAAAACTATGTGTCGAAAAGATTTGATTTGTTTTAGATTTAAATAGATTTGATTTAAGTCTAGAATAAATTAGATTTGATTTAGTAACAAAAAATATATTTTAGACTTTGGGCTTAGGGTGTAAGCTCAGTTATAAATAGAGGGAGTAACACCTATTTTTTGTAAGCAAGTCAAGCAAGTTGTATTCACAGAATTTGCAGTTGCAAGTGAATAACAAAGTTTTCACAGTTTGTGAGCAGAGAGAAACTCTGCAGAAATTATTTGTCTTGTCTTCTTTTTTTGTTTGTCTCATAATTAAATTGTCATTGTGGTAGAAATCCATCATAGACTTTGGTGGATTTCCAACACATCTTACATCAATAATTAAAAAAATGCAAAAACACTTACAGTTACAAAAACATAACTACTAATTTAACTAATTGAATAAAAAATAAATTACTACTTAAAGTATAGTAAAGTGGAAGAGTACTTATCATAAACACAATAAATAAATGAAAGTGAGTGTTCTGATAAAGATGAAAATATAAGAGTTGAAGAATGGAAGAGACATAAAATTGAGGAAAAGAAGAAGAGAAGACGGTGCGTAAATTGTATGTAATTGATGCACTTTATTAGGGTTGAGTACTTTAATAGTAAAACAATACATTATACAATGAAATAAAAAAAAATAGAATAATCCTCTAATAACTCTTATTTCTTAATATATTAATTATTTTACTGTGAGAAACATGTACGATTATATAATTATATAATTATATATTATATGATATATTATATATAAAAGTTAAGTAATATGTTTGGGGTCGAAAAATTCGTGGAGCGGAGGATATTTCTCTAATCTCTGTCTCGAAGTGTCATCGGAAGAACTTTTCTCTCTATTTCCATTCTCACAAAAGAAAAAATCTTCAACTTTGAAATTTCACACATATAATTTCCACGGAGATCCCCGTTTGTTGGGGGGAGATACTAGGAGCATCGATACATAGTGTAGGAATAAGCACCTTTGTGAGAGACACACCACTTATCCACCTAAAATCTTAAGGTGATAGGTGAGTGGGTTCTCCCACTAATATATATTTAAGTTTCCACATTCCTATCTAATGTGTGACTATTTTCCCACTTATAAGAGTTGAAGAATGGAAGAGACAGAGAATTGAGGAAAAGAAGAAGAGAAGACAGTGCGTACATTGTATGTAATTGATGCACTTTATTAGGATTGAGTACTTTAATAGTAAAACAATATATTATACAATGAAACAAAAAAATAGAATAATCCTGTGATAACTCTTATTTCTTAATATATTAATTATTTTACTATGAGAAACATGTACAATAATATAATTATATATTATATAATATATTATATATAAAAGTTAAGTAATATATTTGGGGTCAGAAAATTAGTGTAAAAATAAGCACATTTGTGAGAGACACACCACTTATCCACCTAAAACCTTAAGGTGATAGGTGAGTGGGTTCTCCTACTTATATATGCTTAAATCTCCACATTCCTATTCAATGTGAGACTATTTCTCCACTTACTCACATTTGTTATACTATTCCAACACCGTTAACATATGCAAATTAATTAATATCTTAAGTATAATAATAAAAATTTGTTTTCAATATTTTAGTTATCTATATGTTTTCTATCAAAAAGTGATTTATATATTAAGAATATTATTTGCTTTTGTAAAAAAACAAAAAACATTTTCAATAAAAGAGAAAAATATTATTTACTTTTGAAAAAAAAACATTTTCTAAGAGTTACATTTCACATGTGTTTTGACTTTTGACTCGGTTTAGATTATTTTAAATAAAAAATCTGATTTAGTGTAAATCGATTTTCAAGTGATGTAAATTATTATTATAAAAATTCTAATAATACAATTGTAAACTAAACTTAATACAAATTATAACATGATATACTAAACATTTATATTTTAAAATAATAATGATTCATTTTGTTTAAAAATAAGTGATTAATATAATATCTTAAAATAATAAATGAAAAAGTATCAAAATCTACATTTAAGGTTTAGTTTGATCATAAAAAGTAACTAAAAAGTCAAATAATTGTTATAATATTTAGCGTTGTATAGTTTTGTTTTTATAGAGTTTACATTTTTAAATTGGATCACTTTGATATAGTTGTTGAGAAATAAGTGTAAGTTTTAAATTTCATGTTATTTAGAAAAATGAAAATTGAACACTTTATAAGTAAGAATTCATATATTTATCACTTTAAGATTTTGGATGAATATGTAGTGTCTCTCACACTTGTTTTGATGAGTCTTTGTCCTTTAGGTGAGTGTTTGATCTAATGTGAATGTTTCTCTTTCATGATGATCCAACAATGGTATTAAAGCTCGATCAGAGTAAGGGACCAGCTCCTTGTGTCGAAAGTCTTTCTGACATGGGGGTCAGGCGGCGTGTGTCCCGTTGAAGTGTCGAGATAAGGACTCCTTGTATCGAAAGTCTTCCTGACATGGTGGTCAGGCGGCGTGTCTCGTTAAGTTCCCATGACAAGATAAGGGTGTCTCTCAACGGCAGTACAAGCATGTGGATGAAAGAGCTTATGCTTAAGGGGGAGCATAATGGATGGACTCGCACTTGAGTGTGAGTGATATTGAGAAACAAGTGTGAGTTCTAAGTCCCACATTATTTAGAAAAGTGAAGGTTGATCACTTTATAAGTGAGATGACTCATACACCTATCACCTTAAGGTTTTGAATGAATATGTGGTGTCTCTCTCACTTGTTTGGGTGAATATTTGATCTTTAAGTAAGTGTTTGACCTAATGTGAATGTTTCTCTTTCATGATAACCTAACAATAATCACATATGCAAATAAGTAGATAAGTCAAAATAATAATTTATAAGTCAGTTCTAAACTATCTACTCTAATACAAACACAAATATATTTAGCTTTTAGATCTCTCTAAACTCGACTTTCATTATCATGTCGTTTCATATATACTTCTAGTAAATTTTTAATTTGATCTTTGAAGATTTTATTCATATATTACACTTGTGAAGACTTTTTTTAGCAACACACCTTTGTGAAAGACACACCATATATTCACCCAAAATATTAAGGTGATAGCTGAGTGAGTTCTCCCACTTATAACATTGGTGAGGACTTTTTTTAGCAACACACCTTTGTGAAAGACACACCATATATTCACCCAAAATATTAAGGTGATAGTTGAGTGAGTTCTCCCACTTATAAATGCTCAAGTTTCCATATTCCTAACCAATGTGAGACTTTCCCACACTACTCACACTTGTAATTCTTTTTCAACACTCTCCATAAAGTGTGAGTCTATCCATAATGCTCCCCCTCAAGTGTAAGCTCTTCTTATACATACACTTGTACCGCCGTTGACTCTCTTCAATGAAACACCTCCTACGAGAGTTTTCGATACAAGTAAGCTGATTCCTTTTCTCGAAACTAAAGGCTCATAATACCATTTATTGTTGCAACAATGGGGGGTAAAACGAGGAGAACTTTTTACTTTAGGGAACATTCCTTTTTTTGAGCAACACACCTATTATGAATAACGGCAAAGTTCAATTTCAATTTGTGAGACAAAGAACAGTAGCAACTAAAATAAATGGTCTACAACAATAATAATTAATATAATATAACAAAATATGATTAAACTGGACATTCTTGCTACTTTTCGGCTTCCTGATTTTATGTTTTATTTCTCTTTATAAAACAAAGGATTTAAGGCATACTTCAACAACACCTTTATGAGAGACACACCATATATTCACCTAAAATCTTAAGGTGATAGGTGAATGGATTCTCTCACTTATAAATTCTCAAGTCTCCACATTCCTAATCAACGTGGGACTTCCTCACACTGCTCACACTTGTAATTCTTTTTCAACAATCTCTCACTTGGATTTACTCGTTTGATTCCATCCTTTCAAATTTAATTCGTTCTTCTAGGGTATATCTTCTTCATCGTCGTCGCCAATGAGCTATGACTCTAAACTGGTGACAAAATAAGTCAAATTTAATCCAATGACTTTTGTGTGTGGCTTCCTTCTATAATACAGGGAAACAAATACGACACGCTTCTAAATCTTCTTTGAATGTAGCCACTTTGCCTTGACTCGAGTGATGTTTAAGATTTAAAAGAATTATTGATGATAACATACTTGCTCTTCCAAAGTATATTGTTCAAGTCCAAAGTATACAATTGTATACAAACTTAATATTGATCACCAGAAATCAAAGTTTCTCAACCCTTTTGTTCTCAAGTTTTCTAACTATCTCCATGGTGTCAAAGTCGTCAAACCCATAGAGGTTACCATTGCAGTAAGATTAAAAACTCCTAGTGAGCTCCATAGTGTTAAATTATTCGGTGTACACGATATCACACAAATTCTCCTGGTCCTCCAATATGCATCAGATGTTGAACCATGACATTTCACAGTTTCGTGTCATAAAAATCAAACCCTAGAGGTTTTCTCCATGCTAAGGTTGAAAACGTCAGGTGATTTTTATGGTGTTGAATTTCTTGGGGGTACATGATATCATTCAAACTTATCTAGTCCACATATATATGGAGGACTTGAAACCTCGACATTATGACCTTTAGTAGTATGGGGATACTGTAGTTTGGTACCTTGTGGATCATCCCCTCATAAAAAGACAATGTGGTTACTTCTTCTGAAATCTTGACTTGACCATCTTCCATGCTTCGACATAGCAGTCTCCTCTAGCTTAGCTTTCTTTTAGGGGTGGGTGTGGTTAACATGTATAGAGATTGCAAAACCCCGATAATGACATGAATTTCACCTCAATACTTACACCCCATCAATTTTTCCTTTGTTAGGGGGTTGATGGGTAGGCCATTCTAAAACATGCATAGTCTCCTTATTGTACCTTATATAGTGAAGAAGTCTTCCCACCGACTGAAGGTCTCACCGATATGGGTGATTTTTTTTGGCGCAACCATTTGTTTTTACTCACTGCTTTGACTTGATCGTCTTACACGATTGTTCTAGTTCTTGATATTTTTTGTTTTCCTCTAAAAGTTTTCCAAGAGGTTCCTTAGAAACCATTGACATCATGGTTGGAGATTAAGCCTATAGGTAACACGTGTTCACAATTCGTCATCAAGCTGGAAGTAGAATATAAATATTGGAGGATGTTTCCCACATACGATGTGAAATGGTTATGAAGGATATTTTCTTCTAATGTTGTTAATGATGGTGATGTTGTTGATGAACTCTTGTATGAAGGTCCTTTATAACACGTTTGGTGGTGAGAAATAAGTGAGATTTAGGGTTCTAGAATAGTGTGTATCTGAGTATGAGTTATTTGTTAAATTCTCTAGTTATACTTTGTTTGGGAGTTTGGAGTGGATGGGAAGGGAGGGAATCTAAAAGCTATTTAAAAATATATATATTTAATATTAAAAAAAGATTTTGTATAGAATGATAAAAAATTACTTATCATTTATATATTATTAATTTTTAAAATACTATAACAGCATAAATTATATTTGAATAATTAGTTTAAGTTATCCAAAATCCTTCAAACCCCTTCTCCAATATAAAATTTTAGTTCTCCAAATAAGGGAAATTTTGATTTTTTTAATAAAAATAAATCCCCAAAACCTTTCCACATAAATCTTTCTATAATTTTCAGTCATTTTCTTTTTTCAAAGTCCTTTCGTTTCTTCCTTTTCGAACTTTCAAACAAAACCTTAGAATTTCAAGTTTAAAGGATTTAGAACTTTCTTTGAGATGTCTCTCTCATAGAATAGGACTGTTGAGATCCATTGATCTACAAATATATCTATGACCGTCCTTTAATATCTCTTGCCTCATAGAGTTGGGATCCAATGTTTATAGATTGGCCTTAATTTATACCGAATAACTACATACTCCCTCCGGTCTCATTTATAAGAAAAAATTAACTTTTTAGATACATTAAATAAGTAATGTATTTGGACAATATATTGTCCAAATACATTACTTATTCAATGTATATAAAAAGTTAATTTTTTCTTATAAATGAGACCGGAGGGAGTATTTTATTTTTAAAAAATGACATGTCATCAATTTATTTGAAGCCAAAGCAAAATTGTGTTAGCTCATATGCTTAAAATCAACACAACAATCACTCATTAAAATTGAATAAACAATATAACTTAAGTCAATTTAGTTAAATTACTGAATTATGAAGTCCAATTTTGTAGGTTGCCATGATATTCTTAAAAACTCATTATTTCTTGTGGGAGAGATTGGAGGCAATGACTTCAATTATCCCTTATTTACACGCAAGAGCATAGAAGAGGTTAAAACATATGTTCCAGATGTAATCAATGCAATAACTTCATCCATCGATGTAAGATTGATTTCTTCTATAAATTATATTTAAGTATATGAATAAATTTCTATTTGAATTTAAACTTTCCAACCATACATAATTTGTATTTTATGTGTTCATAGGAGTTGATTGATCTAGGGGCATGCACACTAATGGTCCCTGGGAATTTCCCACTGGGATGCAATGCAATCTATTTAACAAAGTATGAAACCAAAGATAGTAACCAATATGACTCATTCGGTTGTTTGAAGTGGTTAAATGAATTTGCTGAATTTTATAACCAGAAGCTCAATGATGAGATACATAGGCTTCGAGAAATTTATCCTCATGCTAATATCATATATGCTGATTATTACAATGCTGCATTGCCATTGTACCAGTATCCATCAAAATTTGGTAAATCAACTGTCTCAACTTCTAAAGTAAATTACTTTCTTAGTCCTTAATCTTTTTCTTCTTTAACTTTTAGAAACATATATTTGAGAAACAATAAATTTAGGCTAGTGTGTGTATTAATCATGTGCTTTTGTAACTGCTAGATTTTTTACTATTTTATTTTATTGTTTCAGTTTTTTAGCAACCTAGTCAATTAGTGGTTGCTATAATTTAGGAGCAAGCTAGTAGTAGTTGCTATACTTTGGAAACAAATTAGTTTAATTATTCAATTCCCTAAAATCCTGGTTACGTGGGATAACTTTCAGTTTTTCCTTTCCATTATTTATTGTAACATTTCTATCGATCAAATATACAATTTCTTTCCTTTAATATATTGTTTCTCTATTTCTCTGCCACTATATTTGTTATTTTCTGCCATTAAACTAACAAATTGGTATCAGAGCCTTCTTCTTAGAGGGACCTGTGAGTGAACCCAGTAAAAATCCACCATAATAAACCTTGCTTAAATTCATCAAATAGATGGATTCTGAAACTCCTTACACAAAACTAGCACCGCCTGTGTTTGACGGTGATAATTATCACATATGGGCAGCAAGAATGGAGGCTCACCTAGAAGCAAATGACCTTTGGGAAGCCGTTGAGGAAGACTATGAAGTTCTTCCTTTGCCGAATAATCCAACCATAACTCAGATAAGAAATCACAAGGAGAAGAAAGCAAGAAAGTCAAAAGCAAGAGCTACTCTGTTTGCTGCTGTCTCACAAGACATTTTCACCAGAATCATGACGATCAAATCGACATTTGAGATCTGGAATTTCCTCAAGGAAGAATATGAAGGAGATGAAAGAATCAAGGGAATGCAAGCAATAAACCTGGTTAGAGAATTTGAGATGCAGAAAATGAAGGAGTCTGAAACAATTAAGGAGTATGCAAACAGACTTCTTAACATTGCTAACAAGGTGAGGTTGTTAGGTTCTGATTTTTCTGATTCACGAATAGTTCAGAAAATACTAGTGACTGCTCCTGAAAAATTTGAAGCTTCTATTACTTCATTGGAAAATACTAAGGATCTTTCAAAGATCACATTGGCAGAACTTGTAAGTGTTATGCAGTCCCAAGAGCAGCGAAGGTTGATGAGACAAGATGGTGCAGTCGAAGGTGCTTTACGAGCCAAGCACCATTATGGAGAAACCAGTAGAAATAAGCATGTCAAGAAGAACCAGCCATCAAGCAGCGAAAATAGTGCAAATAACCAAAACAATGGTAGGGGTAAAAAGAAAAACTACCCACCTTGTCAGCATTGCGGAAAGTTGGGTCACCCACCATACAAATGTTGGAAACGACCAGATGCGAAGTGTAGTAAATGCAATCAGCTTAGACATGAACCTGTAATTTGTAGGAGCAAATTTCAGTAGCAAACTGAAGCTAATGCCCAAGTTGTTGACCAAGATGAAGAAGATTATATTTTTGTTGTAACATGCTATTCGACGAGGAGTAATTCTGAATGCTGGTTGATTGATAGTGGTTGTACGAATCACATGACATATGACAAGACTCTATTCAAGGACTTGAAGCCCACTAATGTTTCAAAGGTCAGAATATGGAATGATGGCTATATTACTGCAAAAGGAAAAGGAACCATTTCAATTTCAACGTGTTCAGGTACCAAAATTATATCTGATGTTCTTTATGTACCTGACATCGACCAAAACTTGTTAAGTGTAGGTCAGTTGATTAAAAAGGGATTTAAAGTATCCTTTGAAAATCAACATTGTCTTATCTACGACACTGCTGGTCGGGAAGTTCTACGGGTTAAAATGAGAGGTAAAAGCTTCTCTTTTGATCCAACATAGGAGGAGCAGGTGGTCTATTTTATTCAAGTCAGTCCCACAGAACTCTGGCACAAGAGACTTGGGCATTGTCATCTTGAAAGAATGCTGAACTTGCAAAGAAAAGGCATGTCAAGAGGTCTGCCAATACTTTCTGATAATTTACCAAATTGTAATGCTTGTCAATTTGGTAAACAAATAAGAAAATTATTCCCCAAATCAGCTTGGAGAGCTTCTCAAAAGTTGCAGCTTGTTCACACTGATGTGGCAGGACCCCAAAGAACACCATCACTACAAGGTAGTTTGTACTTCATTCTTTTCATAGATGATTTTACAAGAATGTGCTGGATATTCTTTTTGAAATTTAAGCATGAAGTGGCTGGAGTATTTACGAAGTTCAAAAAAATGGTGGAAACTCAAAGTGGCTGCAAGATTCAATGTTTAAGATTTGACAATGGGACAGAGTATACATCAACGAAATTTAATCAATTTTGTAAAGAAGCTGGTATTGAGCATAAACTCACAGCCCCTTACACTCCAGAGCAGAATGGGGTTAGTGAAAGGAGAAATAGATCGGTGATGGAGATGGCTAGATGCATGCTGCATGAGAAGGAGTTGCCAAAAACATTTTGGGCAGAGGCGGCTAACACAACGGTATTTCTCCAAAATCGGATTCCAACCAAAGTTTTGATGGATAAAACTCCATTTGAGGCTTGGTATGGGTATAAGCCGTCACTAACCTTTCTTAAAGTGTTTAGTTGTGTTTGTTTTGCACATGTTCCACAGGTTAAGCGTGACAAACTTGACAAGAAGGCAACTTCGGGCATCTTTGTGGGTTACAGTTCAATTTCAAAGGCCTACAAAGTGTATCATCCTCAAACCGGAAAGATGATTGTTAATAGAGATGTGCACTTTAATGAAGAACAACAATGTAATTGAGAGAACTCACAAAGAACAACTAAACTATTTAGCAACATTGATGATAAGCATCCGGGACAACAAACAACAGAGTTATTGCAGGATGAATTAGAAGACGACCCTCCAGTCAGAGGCAAAAGGCTGTTATCTGACATCTATCAAAGATGTAATGTAGCAGTTTGTGAACCTGCTAGCTGCGAGGAAGCATAAAAGGACCAGAAATGGAAAATTGCAATGGAGGAGGAGATATCCATGATACAGAAAAACAAAACATGGGAGCTGGTTGACAGGCCTGAAAATAGAAAAGTCATTGGAGTTAAATGGGTTTTCAGAACAAAGCTTAATGCAGATTGCTCAATCAACAAGCACAAGGCCAGACTCGTAGTTAAAGGGTATGCACAAATTTTTGGTGTTGATTATTCTGACACTTTTGCTCCTGTGTCCAGATTAGATACAATTAGATTGGTGTTAGCAGTTGCTGCGCAAAATGGCTGGAAAATATTTCAGTTAGATGTTAAATCAGCTTTTTTAAATGGAGAGCTACATGAAGAAATATATGTAGACCATCCAGAAGGATTCGTGAAGCAAGGTGAAGAAGATAAAGTCTATCTTCTAAAAAAGGCTCTCTATGGCCTCAAACAAGCGCCAAGGGCTTGGTACAACAAAATTAATGATCACTTATTGAGCATAGACTTTGCAAAAAGCGTATCCGAGTCCACACTTTATGTGAAACATAAGGGAAATAATTTTCTCATAGTTTCCCTCTATGTGGATGATCTTTTAGTGACAGGAGATGACGCAAGGCTAGTTGACGAGTTCAAGCAAGAAATAATGCAAGCTTTTGAAATGACAGATCTTGGTCTCATGACCTATTTTCTTGGAATTGAGATCAAACAAAGTGAGAATGAAGTGTTAATTTGTTAGCACACCAATGAATCAAAAGGAGAAGTTTAGCAAGGATGATGGTGCTGAAAAAATTGATGAAGGATATTACAAAAGCTTGATTGGATGTCTAATGTATCTCACTGCAACAAGACCGGACATTCTATTTGCGGTAAGTCTCTTGTCTCGTTTTATGCACTGTCCAAGTGAAATTCATTTGCAAGCAGCAAAAAGAATATTGAGATATGTTAAAGGCACTATTGATTATGGAGTCAAATTTGATAAGTGTCAAGAATTCAAGTTGTATGGATTCTCTGATAGTGACTGGGCTGGATCCATTGATGATATGAAGAGCACTTCAGGATACTGTTTCAGCCTAGGCTCAGGAGCATTCTCATGGTGCACAAAGAAGCAAGAAATTGTAGCACAGTCCACCGCTGAGGCTGAATTTATAGCAGCAACAGCCGCTGTAAATCAAGCTTTATGGTTGAAGAAGATTTTATGTGATTTATCTTTGCAGCAGAAGAACAAAACAGAAATTTTTGTTGACAACCAGGCTGCAATTGCTATTACAAACAATCCAGTATGTCACGGGAAGACTAAACATTTCAACATCAAGCTCTATTTTTTGAGAGAGATGCAGCAAAGTGGAGAAGTAAACTTAGTTTACTGCAAGTCTGAAGATCAATTAGCTGACATGTTTACAAAGCCATTACCTATCAGCAAATTTGAATATCTAAGGCAACTGATTGGAGTTTGCAGTTCTTAAAGCAAGGAGGAGTATTAATCATGTGCTTTTGTAACTGTTAGATTTTTTACTATTTTATTTTATTGTTTTAGTTTTTTAGCAACCTAGTCAATTAGTGGTTGCTATAATTTAGGAGCAATCTAGTAGTAGTTGATATACTTTAGGAACAAATTAGTTTAATTATTCAATTCCCTAAAATCCTGGTTATCTGGGATAACTTTCAGTTTTCCTTTCTATTATTTATTGTAACATTTCTATCGATCAAATATACAATTCCTTTCCTTTAATTTACTGTTTCTCTACTTCTCTGCCACTATATTTGTTATTTTCTGCCATTAAACTAAGAATGTGTTTAAGGGTCCAATGTTAATAAACAATATGCTAATCTAAGACATTGATGCCAATGCAGGTTTTTTAGGTCTTAAAGCTTGTTGTGGGAAGGGAGGTTCTTATAATTTCAATGGATCTGAACCTTGTGGAAAACAAGGTGTAGTTGCATGTGACGATCCTTCTCAGTATATTGGGTGGGATGGTATTCATTTGACTGAGGCTGCATATAGAGTGGTTGCTGATGGTTTAATAAATGGACCATATTCTCTCCCACAATTTAGTAACTTGTGCTCTATGAATGTTAGCTATGGATATTTAAATAGCTAGAGTGTTTTACCTGATACACTGCTATGATGCCACCATAAAAACACCTACATTTATTTGGGCACATTACTTTTTTTTCTCCCTCCAATCTATTACATGGCTATATTATTGACGTGATTAAATATCAGATTCTCAAGCAAATTATCTAAACTATATCATACATACTTTTTAATTTCAAATACTAATAATATTTTTTATAACAATACTATATAATTTGGAATATATAGAGGTTATAAGTTTTTTTTTTCATGTGTAGTTTTGAACTTTGTAGCAGAGACATGATCAACTTTATGTAAATTTAAGATATTTTACATAGGGTTTGAATTGATAACTACTTCCTAAGCTAAAGTTCTTCCCTTTATATCTTGGTGTACACATGACTTAGTTGTATGACTTTGTTATGATCCTGATATAGTTATATTTGATCTCAATAGTATTGATTTATATGATCATGAAATTTGTAATATTTATGATATTAGAATTAAACACAAAAAAGTTCGATGTGGAAAAAATCATATTAAATGTGTCATTTAACTATGTTTATGTTTCAGGTCGACCGTATTAGTCATGACCGACCACTCCAAAGGTGCCACAATCCTTTTAGAATCTTCTCAAGACATGAGAACTATCTTACGTATGGTCATAGTGGATATAAACTTCAGGTGCATCCAACGAATTCTAATGATTCACACCTAACAAAAATAGAAAGTTTGTTATTCCCTCTCTGCATATATAGAGAAGGCACTAGTTTAGGTACTAATTTTCAAATACAATTTCAATTTACTCTTCTTTCTTACATATTGACTTGAGCATTGGAGTGCTAACCTTGTAGGTGAGTCCCCTCCCTACTGCATTGGAAGCTTAGATCCGCCATTACCTCTGATCCTTACTCCATTTCTGGTTCAAGTATGGAACAATGGCGTTGTCTGTAAGAAACGACTTTGATTCCTGCCTTTTCCATGATTTCACGGTCGCTCTCCGATTTGTTAGTTTGTAACCTTCTCAGATCATCAAATCGAGATTATTCAAAATCGAACATGAAGATATGTCACATTCAATTCAATTAAGCTTCATTTCAACTCTAAATTTCTGAATTTCCATATCTTTGATTCTTACACTTCCAAGTAATGGTTGAATCCAAAGCCACTCGTTGCACTGCTGCGTGAGAAATTATCATCGCTGATACAACTAAAACAACGTTCAATCAACCACTTCCACCTCCTCCAGAAAACATTGAAAATCTAAAAGCATAGGTTTTTCTGCATTTAGATCTAGTCTAGAATCCTCGTATAGCTGATATATCCAATTTCCTCCGATTGGACCTTAAATTCCACCTCCAATTGTGCAACCTGAAGTCTTACCTAGTTTTCAATTAGTGCGGGAAAACCTTGGATAGCAAGGCACTAACGAGCTGCTGAATAACATATATAACATCATTCAATGACATAATTTAAAAGCGATAGAAGAAAGATTACTTTGCCTCAAAGAAATCCTCCAAATGCCCCTCTACATGGAAACATCGTTCAATAAGCTTTATCAAGGAGGACTGAACTGCTGTCCCTGATAAGACCGCTATGAGGAAGGATGAAGCTCCAAAATCAAAGAATCAACAAAGGAGCAAGAAGCGACATAGTCCTCTCCAAAGTCTTAAGGGAGATCATGCAATCATGTTCTTTCCCCAGATCAGTTAAAGAATCAACCATCAAAGAATCAACCGAAGCATCCTCTATGTTCTCGGATCTTAGATAACAAAATACTGAAATCAATGGAGAAGTTTCCCAATCTAGGCAAGTATGATGGAAAGGGGATCTAGACGAGCATGTACAGCTTGTCAACAATTGGCTAAATTACTTTAGTGCGAACGAATCCTCCAAATGCAAGTTCTTTGCATTAATTTCAATCTGTCGACCAGGCTATGGTTCAATGGCCTGTCGGACGGGAGTATCGAATCATGGATGGATTTTTGCAAATAGTTCTTCATGCACTTTACTCCTCAAAAAAGAAACTTATGCCAATATCTACTTTGAGAGGGATCGTTCAAGGGAAGAAAGAGAGCATGTGGTCATATATCGATCAATTTACACAAGTTATTGTTGTAGTAGAGGAAGTCGAGGAAGGATTTAAATGCTAGATCTTTGAAGTAGAGCATGCAGTCATTTTAAAGATAGGAAGGAAAAAGGACGAACCACCCAGGAGATGTTGAGCATGTCTTAATCTTACATGATCCTAGAAAATAATTTGAACTCCTGCTTTGATAATCATGTCTTTGTGACACGAACTCTAGCCGCTTGGCAGGGAAGGAGTCTCATTGGCGGAAGGACAACTCTGACCATGGTATGCAAGGACAATACTATAAGTACACGCCAATGAATGCATCTCGGAAGAATATCTACATATATTGTGCCAACATAAAATTTCGGAAAGGAGAAATTCAGCCCCATACCTATCAAAGAGCCATCTCGGACTGACAAGTCAAAGTAGCCTATCATAGAATGCATATGGGATTTTCAAGCATTATTCTAGGATTTTTTAGCACTCTTATGTGACTTTTTACCCATGATGTACTAACTTCTTTAGATGAAAGAAAGTGAAATATTAAAAAGGAAGATAGTCGCTAAATTGGGAACATGGCTCAAAGAAATGTAGTGTTGACTCTTTAAGAATTATGCGCTAACATGCAAAAGGAAGTATACTTTATTGAATATGTCAAATCACTCACATGAAAGACTCAGGTCTTTTAGTTCCTAAGAATTGTAATGATGATACCTCTAAAAAGACGTTTGAAGTATGGAGCATTAAAAGCGTGAATTCCAAAGAAACTGAAACATTCATTTTTTCTCTTTCAAATATAAATGAGAAAGTGGTCAGTAGTCGAGGCTAATACGAAAAAGTCTTGCCTTACTACATGCTTGCAAGGGCTTCGGGGGAAAACTATTTCAAATCGACCGTATCAGTCCTGGCCGACCACTCCTAAGGAGCTACAATCCTTCTAGAATCTTCTCAACACACAAGAACTATCCTACGTATGACCACATAGGATCTAAACTTCATGTGCATGTAATGACTCTCAATTATCCGCGTCTAACAAATAACAAGTTTGTTATTCCCTTCTGTTATATATAGAGAATGCGACAATTCAGGTACGAAGTTTCAAATTCAATTTGAATTCACTCTTTTTCTTGACATACTGACTTGAGCGTTGAAGTGTTAACATTGTAGGTCATCCCCCTCTCCACCGCGACGAAAGCTCAGACCCATCATTACCTTCGATCCTCACTCCATTTATGATTCCAATATAAAACCGTTTATATGACAAATGAATGTTCTATTTATAAGAGCATTTTAAGAAAAATGTGTTTTCTAAAGTAGGTATAAGACATAATTATAAACAAAAGTGTTGCTTATTGTTGATATGTAACACCGCTTTTAATAGAAAATGTTGTTTAAAGATGATATATGCAAGTGCTTCCATATAACATTGTTGTTTAAAATTGACATACGAGGACACTTATAAAGAAAAAAAGGTTGTTCAATATTGACATGTAACAACATTTTTAATATAAAGCGTTGTTTAAACTGACTTATGGCAATGATTTAAAATAACATCAACCTAAAGTTGATATAAAATAGCACTGATAAGTAAAGAGTATGGTTTAAAATTGTACATTACATCGCTTTAAATAAAAAGTGTTGTTTAAAGTTGACTTAAAATTACACTTTTACAGAATAAAAAAGTATTGTCTAAATTTACACTAGTGCCAAAATAGATATTACTCTAACCGGATGTGTGACAAGCAACGAGAACAACAATTTTTAGGTAGTAAACAATAAGTAATATGCATATGGAAAAAATGATCGTAAAAAGTAGGTGGATTTTTTTTCATTTTTCATATTTCTTTAAAAATGAAAAGTAAAAATAGAGAAAAGTGAGATGAAATTTTTAACAAAAATCTTTAACTACTACTTTATCTGTATGTTATTATGTGAACATTGTAAATATAAGTATTATAAATAAAAATAATATTAAAAAAACGATGAGTAAATAAGATGAAATTTTTATCTCTGTCTTGATTTTTTTCTCATGGCCGGTAACTTATTGCAATGTCTCCTAGTGAAATTGAAAAATTGAATATCAATGAGATAATAAAATGCTTATTAAAAAATTGAGGTGAAATATCAAATAGAATAAATAGAATATCTTTAATTTATCATGTATAAGTATTTAACATGACCTCAAATCAAAAGCAATTTGAGTGCTCTTCTTAGATTTCGAGAGATGATATCATAGATCCCAAAAAAATTAGACGGATGGACACTTTTTGTCAACAAACAACGACTCCCCCATCTTTCTATAGCCAAAGGAAGCATTAGCCTAGGCCAGGAGAGAGTGAGGACACTGCTTAAAGAGAAGGATGATTTGAAATTCGTACTTAAAACAATGGCACTAGAGGTCTGGAATTTTGCTGCATCAGAGAAAAACTTGAAGGGGTCTCTTGAGGAGGTCCTCAATTCTCAAAAGAAACTAAAAGGATAGTTTTCCACACCCAAATAGGAATTAGTGGAAATTTTCGATCAGTATTTCGAGCAGGCGAAGGAGTAAATAACATTCATTTACTCTGGGTTGGATCTTACCTGGATAGACTTGTTCAAGGTGGTCTGTGACGGGTAGTTGGTGGATGACAAGAAGATATTGTCTCCTGAATAGTTTGAGGTGTCTCCTGATGAAGATCTCTAAAATGAACATGAGGGAGACAAGGTGGTGGAGGAGAATCCTAACGAGGGCGTTGATCGCCTATAAAATATTCTTGAGGAACAACAGGTTCTAGAGGGGGATCAATGAACTAAAGACTTAATTAATTTAGTGGATTTTTTTGTAATTATGCCCCAATGAGGTATTTTTGTAATCATCTCTAGTGCCCTTAAGGGCTTCTTGTACCTTGTAACCCCTTGGGTTTTATTAAATTACAAGCTCTCATGCCTCTATTTATTTCTCTTGTTTGCAACTATTTTGAACAAGTCTTATGTCATTGCATAAATGGGGAAACAAAGATGCCTAGATAATGGTCTTACTTAAGTAATTGCCTCTATGAGCAGCAAGGATTCCTTCATGAAGATCAATCATAAGTGATAGCCTTTATGGACGGCAAGAATTCTTTCATGTGGATCCATCATGAGTAATCACCTCAATGGGAGGCAAGAACTCCTCTATGAGGATCCATAACACATTATTTCCTCTATGGGAGGAGGGCCCCTCATGAGGATCCAACAAAAGTAATCGCCTTAAAAGCGGTTTTGATAAGATTATTCACTTTAGTCCCTCACCATGAATAATTCAAGCAACAAATTAAACAAAATTAAACATGGAATAATGCCCAAAGTAATTAGGTTTCTTACTTCTTCTTCTACCACCTTTATGCTCATTTGCAACAGAGTGGTCAAATTTGTGTTTTTGATAGTTACCTCTTGTGACTCATCTCCTAGATTGATGTCCACAAAGTTCACTTCAAGTGTTTCTGGTTGTTGGGCATGGGCCACGACCATAATATTCTTTTTAAGCTTTAGACTCTTCATGTAACACTTTCAAGAGTTCTTTGATATCATTGTATAACCCTTACTCACCCATTTAGGAGTGGGTATTTCCATACATAAATACAACATAAACAGGGCGACATTAAGTTGGTTGAAAGTAGGCCGCCATATGATGGTGCATCAATAACCAAATATCTTACCTTGATCATCCTTGCCCTCTCATCAACTCCAAACATGGTCTTTAGGATAATGTAACCCTTTACATGCACTTGCTCGCCTGATAATCCTATCATAGATTTTTGGTTTCAACAATGAGATCAATACTATTAGGGTACGAAACTATCTCTATTTCTGCTTTTAGCAATGAGATCAATAATATTATCTGGGAAACCCATAGATTTAAGAGTCTTATCAATAAAATTTCACTCCATCATATCATACGCCTTAGACATGTCAAGCTTAATACCCATATACCATTCATTGGTGTTTTGGTTTATGTTAAGGGAATGAAGAGCCTCAAAAGTTAAGATAATGATGTCCGAGATAAGCTTGCTCGATATGAAGACATCTTGGAAAAGGCTGACTATTTAATTAAGATAATTTTTTAATCCTATTGGATATAGTTTTTCAAATGATTTTGAGGGTAATATTGAACAACAATATAGAACGAAAATCGAAGGGCGTTGTCGGATTTTTAACTTTGGGGATAAGGTAGATATAAGTATTATTAAGGTCTTTTATGTCCCCCTTATGGTTAAGAATATCAAGAGTCATATGAGTAATTTATAACCTATAATATCCCAATGATGATGGTAGATGAGATTTAAGCAGGTTATTTAATGCTCTAATTGTTAGAGGCTTTCCTAACCCTTGAACATTTCAACTTAGAATTTTTCATTGTTCTCGACCAACCTCTAGCTGGAGGCCTACCGTTAGTTTTGTCTTATTTTTTTAGCTTTCTAGTGTACACGTCTTTTTACTTTGATGCTCCTCTTTGTCCTTGTCTTCTAGATCTGTGTGATATAAATTTGTAGATTTATCATCATTTTATTCGCTATTCTTCTTAGTTAAATAAAGTGTTATAAAAATATTTATCATTATAAAAATATGTTAAATATAATTTTTAATTCTTTTGTCATAGTTGAACTGTGACTCTAATTTACACGGATTTTACATTGATAAATAAAAAATCCTTTCTTTTTCTTTATTATTATCTTTAAAAAATATTTCTAATAACAATTTTTTGTGAAATATATAAAATACATTTATTTGATATTTCCACACATATTCTTTAATAGTATTACTAATTAGTAATTTATATTAAAATATGAAAAGTTAAAATAGATTCAATAATATATAAATGAGATATTTAGAAAATCTAAACACAAAATAGTTACATAGTAATACTAGATTCATTCATTTACTTTTCCTAAAATAAAAACATAAAAAAACATGAAAGAAAAGAAAAGAAAGAAAGAGGTGTTTATAACTAGAGAGGGACTTATCATTGTTCAATGAATGACAAAACAACAAACCAAAATGAATTCACTGCAACAACCTCAACAATGGCTACTTATTGTTCTGTCACTGGTTCTTGCTACTGCTGCTACAAGTTGCTACACATCAATCTTCAGCTTCGGGGATTCTCTCACTGATACAGGAAACTTGAATTTCATTTCTCAACCACAAAGTCCCAATTGTCTGCTCCCTCCTTACGGTGAAACCCATTTTCATCACGCTAATGGAAGGTGCTCTAATGGCAGACTCATCATTGATTTCATAGGTATTATATTATCATTCAAAATTTCCATCATACCCTTTTTCTTTTTCACTTTGATAAAAAGTAAAAAATCTTTTTTTTTGTTTGGTTTGGTTTTGTGTTTATGAAGCTGAGTATTTGGGACTTCCGTATGTGAAACCTTACTTGGGTTTCAAGAATGGTGGTGTGGAGGAAAGTGGGAGTATTGAAGATGGAGTGAATTTTGCGGTTGCTGGAGTGACTGCTTTGGGTAGGAGTTTCTTTGAAGAGAAAGGGTTTGTTGTTGGTGCGACTGCTAATTATTCTCTCATGGTTCAGATTGATGAGTTCAAGGAAATGCTGCCTTCTATATGCAATTCTACTTCAAGTAAAGTTGCCTACTTTTTACTCCTTTTTCTTTCTTGTCCATTGCAAATTTGCTTTTATAAATTACTGTCATTTGATATGCAAGATTTTGCTTGTTACTGATGTTCCGTTATCGTTATTGCGGTATTGATTAAACACAACTTTGTATAAGTTTAAAGTAAATGAACTAAATCTAAGCAATGAAGTCTGCATAGAGAAAACTAGAGATGATATTATCTTCTGATATGTATTAAAAATGGGACTCTCTGTCTATTTTAATAAACAACATTGTGTTACACAAGGTTGTCAATAGCGTGCCATACCACTGCAATAGCGGCATAGCATGGCAGTGAGGCCCCTCAACGCTATGCTATTGGTCTGCGAAGCGCTATTGACGGTAGCGGTCATTGCCACCGAGAATAGCGGTTTGGCAGCGGCACAATAGCAATGTTATGACGTTTTCTTTATTGCTATTCTCGGTTTGGAGGAAAAACGTGAACCTTAATATTTCGATGTTCTCCTCTTCTTCTCCATTCTCTTCTGCTTCATTGTTCTGCTTTGCCTCTTCTCCTTTGCTTTGTTTCTCTTCAAATGTTAGTATTGAACTCTTTTACTCTAAGGATGAAAATGGAATATTAGAAGAAGATTTGGTTTTGAGAGAAGAGGGTATCACTTGGAAAGTTGTTGGTAATGCAGATGGGATAAGAGTTACTAGACACCAATCCAAACTTGCTACTGTTGTGCCTAATAGAAATGAATTATTAATTGTTTTTTAGTCTTAACAATAGTGGTCATCTCGCTATCTGCTATACCGCTATAGCATTTTGGGGGTTCGGTGCTACACGTCAATATCCGATATTAACAACCTAGATGTCACGGCCGTAACGGCGTTTTGCTGCGACTATAAATGCATTTCAGCGATTCACAAAATATTTAGTTGGCCCCTCTTAAAATATTTACTACTGTTACTTTGAATTAAGTTTAAGGGATTTCATTATTGTAGGATGCAAAGATGTTCTTGGAAGCTCCTTGTTTGTTGTGGGAGAGATAGGAGGCAATGATTATGTTTTTCCATTGTTTGCCAAAAACTCATATGGAGATCTTATTTCTTACGCACCACGAATAATATCCGTAATCACCTCAGCAATCAGGGTAAGAATTTAATTCAGTGTTTGAAAGTCATTACTACTAGTTGTCAGAATCAGGTTATACGCATTTGGTTTATCCGTGTTCATTGATTTTATGCAGGAGTTGATTGATTTAGGTGCTGTAACAATTGTGGTTCCTGGAAGTTTACCACTTGGATGCAATCCAGTGTTATTAACAATGTATGCAACTACAGATGAAATGGAGTATGATGAAGCTGGATGTTTGAAATGGTTATACAAGTTATTTGAATACCATAACGAGCTTCTTCAAATCGAACTAAATAAGCTTCGAGTGGTGTATCCTTTTACTAACATCATCTATGCAGATTATTTCAATGCTGCATTGCAGTTTTACAAATCTCCAGAACAATTCGGTATTCTATCCTCTAACCCTCTTAGTGTATGTTTGGTTTTACGTTTGGAGCACTCAGAATTGATTCTGTATGTGTAGAATTGATTTTGACATGCTTGTTTGTTCTCGAGCAGAATTGATTAAGTTTTCTAGAATTGATTCTAGTTGAAATTAGAATCCGTAGCTTTTGAATATAAACGTGATTTTGACATGTGACAGGGTTTGATGGAAATACTTTGAAACTATGTTGTGGAGGTGGAGGTCCTTACAACTACAATGAAACTGCCCTGTGTGGAAATCCAGAGGTGACTGCATGCGATGATCCTTCAAAATATGTTAATTGGGATGGATATCATTTAACTGAGGCTGCATATAGAATCATAGCCAAGGCTTTATTAGAAGGACCATACACCATCCCTAAACTTAGTGTCTCTTGTCCTAGTAATAAGACCTCTGGAGTTTCATTAGCTACACAGTGAAATAAAAATCAATGTACTTCCCTATTTTATTGTGGAAAGTAGAAAGATGAATTTGAATCTTATAAGAGTCTCATTCAAAGAATAATATATAACCTAAACATATATACTTATAAGCTATTTTTGTAAAAAATCAATGTACTTCTCTGTTTTATTGTAGAAAGTAGAAAGATGAATTTGAACCTTATAAGAGTCTCATTTTAACGAATAATATATAGCCTGAACATATATACTTATAACCTATTTTTGTATGATTAAATTACGGAGTTAAGTTCAATTATAATTATAAGATACAATTAATTATTATTATTATTATTATTATTATTATTATTATTATTATTATTATTATTATTATTATTATTATTAATTTCTAATTAATTAATTGTTGGCGAAATTTAAAATTTGTCAGAAAAAAAAATTGAAGTCAAAATTTTCATGACAATTTAGTAAATCGGAAAATCGTGATTCTATTTAATCATAGAAGGATTTGACGAAGATGAAAAAAGTTGACATAAAGTAAATTAGTAGATATGTCGAACGACAACATATTCTCCTTATAAACATAAATAATGATGGCTAATCAATTTGAAATTCAACTATTTTTTTATTATTTGATTAATTTATGAAATTTGTGATCTTAATGTGATAATAAGGGGTAGGGATCGAAATTATATTTAGTATTAGAGTTGGAACAAAATAGAAACAAGGAAACTTGAGAAAGAAATAGATGAAAAATAATAGAAATAGGGAGCCATATTCTTTCTATGAATTAAAAAGGATGATAAATTTTAGTGAAGATTACCGTAAGAAATTTGATTTTTTGATAAGATGAAAAAGTTGGTACAATCAAGAACAAAAGAAACAAAACTCTCAAAATCACACAATGTGTTTGTTAAAAATTCAACTAGATTTTCTATTCATGATTAACTCCTTATTTATAAGTAAATTGTAGCTTGCTGAATTTACAATAGTAACTCATGAAATACTACATATTCAAACCACTATTCTATCAATAATGATTTACGAATAAAAGGTCACACACTAAAAAGTGGTGGAGAAAGTGGATATCCATCAATTGCCTTGATCAATAATAGCATTTTATAGTCATTTTGATCAATTTTGTCTTTTATTTTCTTTAAAGTTAAAGCTCTAAAAGTTTTAAGCATTTTCAGTTTTCTTGAATTTATGTCATTTGTGTTTTTTTTTTAGTTGTAGGTAAATACAGAAATACACTTATGTATGGTTTTAGAATTTGATTTTCAAAGAATACGTAAGTGCATTTCCGTATTTAATTTGTCTACATTGTTTGGTTTGATTTTGAAAGTGTCTCATTTGAGTTTGATTTTTTCTTTTTTGTCTGGCTTGGCTGGTTTATTATAGGTAACATGGATGATAACCAAGATCAATTGAGGCTCGGTAAAGTGTCTCAGTATGCTATGTTCACAGGGGAAAAGCTTAACCCTCGCGACCACCAGTTCGATGTCAGTTCATTTGATGCGGATGCGTCAACTTCTGGGGGTTCAGACATATCTGGCTTCGTCTTCTCAAAGGAGGCGGGAGTCACCTACTGCTTCCCCAGAAACCTCACATGTCCAGGTTGATGCACCTTATACTGATGCAATTGTTCTTGAGGAATTTGGAAGAGGCATATGTATGACACATCATTGCGACACATCATTGCTTCCTCTATATGCGGACCATGTTTCCGGGCACGCCTGAGACAGAGAGGTAAAATTTATCTGTATTTATTATTTGAAATACATTTTTTATAATATTTGAAATTTCTAACAATGATGTATTTTTTTTGCAGTAGCGTGATGCTTTAAAATACATCAACCATGGTTGCAACATTGCGAGGCTACAATAACCCAAGGAGTAGTGGTTTCATGGTGTCATGCAGCTATCTAGGATGCAAGATTATTGTATGAACGATTATACTAATATTAACCATATGGTCCGCTTTCAGCGTTGGTTGATAATGACACTCTGAGACGTTATTTTTTCATCTTCTCCATGGTGATATGTCCATCACACTAGATGGTGTGTCATGCCTGCTATATATTCTAATCAAGAGAAGATTATTGGACCATTCTAGAATGACCAGACCTAATGCACTGGAGATGATGCTGAGCCAGAGGGTGTTATGAGGAGCTGAAAGACACTATGCTATATTTGGATTCTTAGAGAGATAGTATACACACCGCCTAGTTTCGGCATTGCAGGACGATGGTGATGATGAACAGTTTATGTATCATAGAGCTTGTTCATTGAAGTCATACTTCATGTAATTGATTGACACGTCCTTATTTGTGGACAAAAGTGCCAACGTGGACATGGTTTACCTTAAATACTTCATTGACTTGAAGTGGATTAATGAGTACAATTGGAAGTCGCTTGTTTAGTTTACCTGTACTCCAAGTTAGATGAAGGTTGTCTTTGGAAAACCAAATAGATGAGAACTAGTTACACTATATTGACGATAATATATTTGTATCCTTTATTGTTCCTATACCATTTTCATAACCCTTGTGCTACGTCGACTGCTACTAATAATTCATTTATACCATTTTAAAGCATGGATCCTCTAGCACGTCCCACATATCTTCGGATGGTCATATATTGACGACTACACTAAGGATATGCCACATGCTTATGCATTTATCTCACTTTGAAGGAATCAATCGACTCGGCCCAGGCACAAATGACATTACATTGTGGGATTTTGGATCAAACTCTAGTATGATCGAAGTACATGCTGTAGTCGAAGAAGGGTCTAAGCATGTATTTGTCGAAAATGCTTATTAAATTAGGTTTTAGTGTTTAAAACCTAATTTGTTAAGTTAGCTTGTTTATTAAGTTAGCTTGTATAATGGGCCTTGTGGAAAAAGCCCATTAGTTAGTATGTTAGGTTTTATTATAAATAGCATACTAGTCTCTCATCATTGCAACATACAGCAAATCCTAATTTAGGGTGAGAGGGTTATTTGTTATTCTTGTAAACTTGTAATCTTGTTTTCTAAGAGAAAGTAAAGAATAGCAGTTATAACCAATTCTTGTGTTCTTCTTCTTCCTTGTTCGTTATTCCTCCCTATATTCTATACTTAGTTATTGGCATTGAATTCACAACAAATTGGTGCGGTGAGCGTGGAGAAGATGCCTTCAACAAAGTATGAGATTGAAAAGTTCACCGGAGTGAATGATTTTGGTCTATGGCGCTTAAAGATGAAAGCCCTACTGGTTCAGCAGGGTTGTTTGGAAGCGTTGAAGGGAGCGACGACGATGGACGCTGCGTTAACAGAAAGAGAGAAGACGGCCATGATCGAGAAAGCACACAGCGCAATTTTGTTGAGCCTTGGTGATAAGGTTCTTCGACAGGTATCAAAGGAGACGACGGCATCAGGGTTATGGGTGAAACTTGAAAGTTTGTATATGACCAAATCTCTGGTAAATCGACTCTATCTGAAGCAAGCTTTGTATTCATTCAAGATGATTGAAGACAAAGTGTTGGCTGAGCAGTTGGATATGTTCAACAAACTGATTCTTGATCTTGAAAATATTGATGTAAAGATTGATGATGAAGACCAAGCGCTGTTATTGTTGTGCGCTTTGCCCAGATCACATGCTCACTTCAAAGAAACCCTCTTGTATGGAAGAGAGTCCCTGACCTTTGAAGAAGTTCAATCAGCTTTGTACTCTAAGGACTTGAACGAACGTAAGGAGCATAAACCTTCGACGGTTGGTGAAGGTTTGGCCGTTAAAGGAAAATTCGACAAGAGGAAAGGTAAAAATCAGTCGAAGTCTTATAGTGGTGACACATCTGGTATTAGATGCTATCACTGTAAGAAAGTAGGTCACACAAGAAAGGTGTGCCCTGAACGCCTGAAAGATCATGGAGGTAAGGATAATGGCAATGCAGCTATTGTCCAAGATGATTTCGAATCATCTGATGTTCTTGTGGTTTCAAGCAACAACTCGTCGAAGGAGTGGATTATGGATTCTGGATGCACTTGGCACATGACTCCAAACAAAGACTTGTTCGAGGAATTATGTGATCAAGGTGGTGGATCTGTATTGCTGGGAAACAACAAAGCTTGCAAGATTGCAGGCGTTGGATCTGTGAGATTCAAACTCCATGATGAGTCAACAAGATTGTTGACTGAAGTTAGGTATGTACCTGATTTGAAGAGAAATTTGATTTCTCTTGGTGAATTCGACAAGAAAGGATATGTGTTTCAAGGAGAGAAAAGTATCCTGAGAGTCATGAAAGGGTCGAAGGAAGTCTTGAGAGGCGTGAAGAAACAAGGCTTGTATACCCTTGAGGCTGAAGTTGTAAGTGGCTCGACAAATGTTGCATCCACGAAACCTTTGTCGAAGACAGAAATTTGGCACATGAGATTGGGCCATGTCAGTGAAAGGGGTCTGGTCGAATTAGGGAAACAAAATCTGCTTGGTGGAGATAAAGTCGAAAAGCTGAAGTTCTGTGAACCCTGTGTACTTGGAAAGTCCTGTAGAATGAAGTTCAACAAAGGCAAACAAAGAACACATGGATCCCTTGATTACATCCATACTGATATTTGGGGGCCTGCAAGGTGTCCATCACATTCAGGAGCAAAGTATTTTCTATCCATAGTAGATGACTATTCCAGAAAGTTATGGGTATTCATCCAGAAGACTAAGGATGAAACTTTTGAGAATTTCAAAAGTTGGAAGACTCTTGTCGAAAATCAAACTGGCAGAAAGGTAAAGAGGTTGAGAACCGACAATGGCCTTGAGTTTTGCAATGAGGCGTTCGACAGTTTTTGTGTTGCCTCTGGTATTGCAAGGCACAGAACTACCGCAGGTACTCCACAACAAAATGGTTTGGCTGAAAGGTTTAATCGAACTATTTTGGAGAGAGTTAGATGCATGTTGACTAGTGCGGGATTAAAGAAGGTGTTTTGGGCTGAGGCTGTTTCGACAGCAGCATATCTGATAAACAGATGTCCTTCGACAGCGTTAGATATGAAGACACCCGAAGAAGTTTGGTCGGGACATCCACCAGATCTCGACAAACTAAGAGTATTTGGCTGTGTAGCCTATGCTCACATTAGGCAAGACAAGGTCGAACCTAGAGCTCTGAAATGCATGTTTATGGGATACCCTGAAGGAGTGAAAGCTTATAGGCTATGGTGCCTAGAGCCAGGTCACAGGAGGTGTATCACCAGTCGAGATGTAGTTTTCAATGAAACTGAAATGGCTTTCAAGAAAACTGATGATGTTGACGAAGAGCTGGAACAGGTAGAGATTCCTGTTGAGGTGGAGCATGTTGATGCTGAAATGCGTATCCCAGATGAAGTCGAAGAAGAAACGGAAGATTCTGATGATGTTGAGGAAACTATTGATGACTACCTATTGTCGAGAGATAGGCAAAGAAGAGTCATAAAACCACCTCAGAGACTTGGATATGCAGATCTTGTAGCTTATGCCTTAATCTCTGCAAGTGAAGTTCTAGACGAAGAACCTAGAGATTATAAGGAAGTTATGAGGAGTCGAATGAAGACTGAATGGCTAAAGGCCATGCATGATGAGATGAAATCTCTTCATGATAATCACACTTGGGAACTAATCAAGAAACCTGTTGGGGCAAGGTTAGTCAGCTGTAAGTGGATTTTCAAAGTTAAGGAAGGAATTGAAGGAGTAATGTCGAAGAGGTACAAGGCAAGATTAGTCGCAAGGGGTTTCACTCAGAAAGAAGGTGTCGACTTCAATGATGTATTTTCCCCTGTTGTGAAGCACAGATCCATCCGAATGTTGCTTGCCATGGTGGCTCAGTTCGACCTTGAACTGGAACAAATGGATGTGAAGACTGCGTTCTTGTATGGTGACTTAGATGAAACAATCCTAATGAGGCAACCTGAAGGGTATGTCGAAAAGGGGAAAGAAGATTATGTGTGCAAACTGAAGAGATCTTTATATGGACTTAAACAATCTCCTCGACAGTGGAATAAGAGATTCGACAAGTTCATGGAACACATAGGTTTCATTAGAAGTCAGTTCGACCATTGTGTTTACTCCAGATTTCGACCTGAAAATTCATTTGTTATTTTGTTGCTTTATGTTGATGATATTCTGATAGCAAGCAACAATGTCGAAGATGTAATGAGGGTGAAGGCTGAACTCAATAAGGAGTTTGACATGAAGGATCTGGGAGCTGCATCTAGGATTCTTGGAATTGACATTCGAAGAGATAGAAAGCAGTCGAAATTATGCTTATCTCAAGAGGCATACCTACGAAAGATTCTTGACAAGTTTGGTATGTCGAATTCAAAGCCTGTTGTGACTCCAACAAACCCTCAATTCAAGCTGAGCATTGATCAATGTCCCAGTACTGATGGTGAAAGAACCTATATGAACAGCATCCCATATGCTAATATAGTTGGTTCTTTGATGTATGCTATGGTCTGTACTAGACCCGACATAGCATATGCAGTAAGTCTTGTAAGCAGGTACATGGCGAATCCTGGAAAGGCTCACTGGCAAGCGTTAAAGTGGATTCTAAGGTACATAAATGGGTCTCTGAACAGAGTCTTAATTTATGGTGGAGCCTTGGGTGAAGATAGTAAAGCAGCAGTCGAAGGCTATGTTGACTCTGATTATGCAGGCTGTATGGATTCCAGAAAATCTATCTCTGGATATGTTTTCACTATGTTTGGTACAGCAATTAGTTGGAAAGCAACTCTTCAGAAGGTTGTTGCCTTATCAACTACTGAAGCAGAATATATTGCCCTAACTGAAGCTGTGAAAGAAGCATTGTGGCTTGAAGGTTTTGCAAAGGAGCTGAAACTTCAAGGTCAAGGTATCACTGTTAAATGTGATAGTCAAAGTGCAATACACCTGTCGAAGAACTCAGCCTATCATGAGCGAACCAAGCACATAGATGTGAGACTGCATTTCGTCAGAGGGGTAATCGAGCTTGGAGAAGTCCAAGTGCTGAAGGTCTCGACAGATCACAATGCCGCTGATATGATCACCAAAACATTGCCAAGTTGCAAGTTTTTCCACTGTATGCAGTTGATAAAGCTGCATGAAGAAAGCTAGTTAGTGTCTCTTGATGCTGTAGAGTTAGGTCCAAGGTGGAGATTTGTGGGATTTTGGATCAAACTCTAGTATGATCGAAGTACATGCTGTAGTCGAAGAAGGGTCTAAGCATGTATTTGTCGAAAATGCTTATTAAATTAGGTTTTAGTGTTTAAACCCTAATTTGTTAAGTTAGCTTGTTTATTAAGTTAGCTTGTATAATGGGCCTTGTGGAAAAAGCCCATTAGTTAGTATGTTAGGTTTTATTATAAATAGCATACTAGTCTCTCATCATTGCAACATACAGCAAATCCTAATTTAGGGTGAGAGGGTTATTTGTTATTCTTGTAAACTTGTAATCTTGTTTTCTAAGAGAAAGTAAAGAATAGCAGTTATAACCAATTCTTGTGTTCTTCTTCTTCCTTGTTCGTTATTCCTCCCTATATTCTATACTTAGTTATTGGCATTGAATTCACAACAAGAGGCAACAAAGGAACATGGATCCAATATATGTAATAGTATAGTATTTTTATTAGGGATTATTGATATTATTATCGTTTGTAAGTTGTTATTTTTACTGTATTATAGATTCATGATTGATTCGTCTATATATTTCATTTTCATCTTATTAGATCATAATTGATAAAAAAGTTATTATGATATTTTAGTTATAATACATGGTCTATTACATTGAGTATTTCTAAAAATATGTCAGAATTTACTACCTAAATGATGACTACAAAACTACATATTCATATTTTTTAATGAAGGTGTGGTGTATATGGGGTTATTTCGAATATTCATCTCCGGACTAAACTAGGACAAAATGAGGATGTGATTAGGGGTGCTCAAATTAACCATCTATTTGGATTGTCCATATTTATACCCAAATTCGATTATCAAAAACCAATTAATTATTATAATGGTTTTAACCAAATCTATGTTTTTGATATATTATTCATATGATTTTAACCAAATCCATATTATGGACATCCATATCTGTAATAGGGTGGGAGAACTGACTTGGTGTTTTGCGTTTGTTCGCAATTGTTGCGGTTAGCAAGAGTCGTCATCGATATTTCTTTTACCCAATAAGGAAAGGGTGAAAAGAACATGAAAGACCTTTTGAGATTATTTCTTGAGTCCGGGGGGTAGGTTATGAAAAGGGAAGGTATTAGCACCCCTTTCATCCATAGTTATCTACGAGCTCTTAGTTGCTTGCTAGATCACTTGCTTTTGTTTGAAAATGTGCTTGTGGTGTGGGTTTTGAAAGTATTTTGAAAACGTCTTTGTAATGGTTCTCGTTTCTATAAGAACGCGTACAAAGTGTTATTTTTTTGAAAATGTTTCAAAAAGAAAGTGTGGGTGTAAAAATGTTTTTGTTGTGAGCAAGCAAGCAACTAGGAGCATCCTACCTACTCAAAAGGTCTTAATGTTCTTTTCCTCCTCCTTTAGATGTTGCTATCTTACCATTGTTTTAGTAAGAAGCCCCATCATTAGATGCGAAGGGACGGGCGTGGGACGTTTGTATAGTCATAGAAGGCAACCTATGGGACGTTTTAGCAATGTCGTTTATGGACTAGATCGTTTACCAAAGGCAACATCGAAGGACATCGAGGGACTACGATCTTTTATCGAGGGTCTTTGCTAAAACGCCCATATTCGAGGGACATGACTATTTTTCTGAGGCAACAAGTGAGATTACCCTAGGGGTGCATGTGTGTGAATAGTGTGTTTGATTGCATGCATTTTGTCTTTCGAATTTTAGGTTATCTACTTGTTATTTTTATCTTGCCATACATATCCTAGTTACTAACATTTATATGAAAGCGATAAATTGCGGAAAGTAAATTTACTAAGCTATTACATCACTTTGGAATGGGGATAAAAATATACAAATGAGGATTGCAAGAAATTAAATCCTAATTAATTATTACAACCATATCGAATGTGAATAAATGCAAGAATTGGAATGAAAAGAAAATGAACTTTGTTTTGATTTTGTTAAAGAAAAGTTTTGATTAATTAAAATAATTATGAAAATAAAATATTTTTTGTGATATTTTTATATATTCATAAAATAAAACTTGTGAATAAATAGTGTGTAAAATATCAACTCAAAAGGAGTTGTTTTGATTTGTTGAAAAATGTTTGAAGTTTGTTTTAAAAAAGGAAAAGGAAACAAACAAAGGATAAAAATGGTTCTGGTCCTGCCAGGGTTTGAACCCAGGACCCTACACAGAAATGTCTTTCGCGTGCGCTGTTTGTACCACTGGGGTGGTCTGTTTCATCCGTTAGTTGTACAGCTTGCACTAAAAATAAAAGGAACTCAGGGCTTCATTTCACCCCTTCGAGCACAGGGATGTGTATTACCATGTTAAGCTTTTTTTGAAAGCTTCGATTCTCAACCAAAATCGAACAGTACAAATACCAAACCTGTCTAAAATCTGAATACACATCTAACTATATAACATTCAAAAACCACATATCAAAGGTTAGCGCAAATTTGTTTGATGCCAAAATCGAAGCCTAACTAGTCAGAATTGCAGTTCTCAACATATATGCCATGATAATCGAAACTAAAAGCATGGCTAACTTTCTAGACATGATATCTACATTTCTCCTTTTCAATGAATATACAAATGAAGTTTAAACGAAAGGTACCAAGTTTATGAAATCTTACCTCTTGGAGCGAAAATTGAAGTACTTCGACATAACCTCCAGAAATGGTTTGATATTTGATCAAGTCTGCCTCAAACTCCTTGAAGCTATTCCAGCTGCTACTTTGGCTTTGAAAACCACTTGAATCGAAGGTTGATTAGGAGTGAATCTAAGAGTTCTCTGACTTCCTTGAGTGGTTTTTTTGGAAATGTTCTAAGGCTAGTGGATGAAAGCTAGAGGGAGTGAGTCAAAAGGCTAATGTATGTGGAAACTGGATGGTGAATCGAAAGAGATGATGGGTGGAAGTTAGAGGATGAATCGAAAGGATCTAACATATAAAGGGATTTGAGTTTTTTGAGAGTTTGAGAGTGTGATAGTTTTTTATGATCTTTTTTCTCTATCCCCCAGAAGTCCCCAGATTTGTAAAGAGTCTCTCTATTTATAGAGAGGAAGATTCTTTCACGTTCAGGATAACATGTTATTGTTTTGTGTAAAACGAAAAGAAATATTTTTAATGGGTTTTTCATGGTTCCCAAGTTCAAGTACAAGTGGGGGGCCTTATGTCTGCAAGAGACTTGACTTATGCTTTTTGATGTTACTTGTACTCAAGGACAAAGGTTACAAGGCTCAATGCATTGACAATTTGCATAAAGCCTATTTTTCCATAAATGGCAATGATAACTTTGTGCCATATACGGAATGACCTTTTGGACAATAATTTAAACACCTGGGTAATAGTTTAACTAATTATGTAAACAATTAATTATGGAGTGAGGCATAGGTTTGAGGCCTGAAGAGCAAGATCATATAGCCCTGGCCTATAGATTCTGTCTTCAACTTGATGCCTTGGATCGAATACCTTGTCTTTCATTTTGGCCATGCAGATCCATCCTTCGACCAAATGAATTAGAATATTTTCAACAATGGCATGTCTTTTGATTGGGGCCATATCAGCTGCCTGTACCATTTTGAGCCCTTTTGTTTTTGATCACATAAGTCCAACCTTCGACCAAACTCAAGGCAGGCAAAAACTAAAAAATCCTCACAATGGCATACCTTTCGAATGGGGCCATATCCAGCTGCCTGTACTACTTTGAGTGGGAAAGATAGTCTCAATGGCATAGTTAAAACAAAAGGAATTTTGGATTAGCTTCATACTTCACCAATAGAAGCCAAATGCCATAAACGAAGAATGTATCCAAAGCTTTGAAGGAAAGCCATACGCCCAAACAAAAAATGCAACCAAAGCTTGCATCGAAGGGGGGTCACATGCCCAAATGAAAGATGCATGCAGGAGGTCCAAATGTGCAATCGAAGGATGCCAGAAAGAGTCCTCTGCCTCCTAATTCGAAGGAAGCCAAACATGAGGCTTTTGCTCTTTGAATTGAACGAGGCTACATGAGGATTTTGCCTTGTGTTTGCTAGCCTGGTGGGGAGCCTCTTACGTGCAAGAAGGAATCTGTAGCTCAATCGAAGGCTACATATAGCCAGCCATTACATTGTGAGTCAAAGCAAACATGGAGGGGAATATTTGTCCAGTCAACACAGGCATGTAAGCACCAAACATCCAATCGAATCAGACACATAAGCAGCCACTATATTATGAACCATATGAGGCCAAAGATGCAATCGAAGGTTGCATGCAGGAAGCTCCTGCCTTATGAACCAAAGCCAACGCGCCAAAGGCCCATGCCCAGTCGAAGGAAGCAAGTCAAGCTTGCATCGAAAGAGATAAATCGAAGGAGACTTGTTTTTTCTCCAATTTTGTCAAAAATATTATTTTCATCTGTTTTCTCCTTTTTTAACAGTTTCCTCTTTAACTTGATGTTGGAAAGTCCAATTTGTACTTATGCAAGCTTGAATTTTGAGAATCATTGTGAGAAATGCCTTGAGAAATGAGAGGACACATTTTGGGGTATAACAATATCCAAAATAAAAACCAAATTAGTCTATTTTTTAAAAATAAAAAATATTTTAAATTAAATTTGTTATAAAATTAAATTTTCAAAAAAAGATTTTTTAAAAATAATATTTTATGGAAAAAACATTTTTTTAATAATTTTTTTCTTTCTAAAAACTTTTAAATTTTTGTTTTCAAAAAGAAAATTTTTTCCCGAAAATTAAATAAAAAATAACATATTTTTTGTATTTTTGAAAACAAATTTGAAAGTAAAATAAATATTTTAAATTTTTTTCCTAAAACTAAAAATGCATTTTTTTTTTAAATTTTGGAAAATAATATTTTTTTTGACAAATACAAAAAAATATTTTTTTTTAAATAAAATAATTTTGAAAATAAATTGTCTTTTAAAAAATTTAAACGAAATGGATATAATCGATTTATAATCTTTTTTAGAAAATGGAATTTGATTATGATAATTAGGGATGGAAATATGTTGGGCTGAGCTAGGCTTTGTCAAGCCTGAGCTTGGTCTGCTAAAATTTTTAAAGTCTAAGTCTAGCCTTTATCTTACCATACACTACGCCAAAATTAACTTTTGGCATCACCAAAAAGACAACACTTTAATGAGAAAACGCTGCTGTAGGTCTTTTAAAAAATTCGCTAAAAAAAGCGCTGCTACAGACAGTCTTTAGAAAGTGTTTTTAAAAAGCACTGCTAAATGCCCTACCTTAGAAAGTGCTTTAATGAGAAAATACTGCTGTAGGTCTTTTAAAAAATTCGCTAAAAAAAACGCTGCTACAGACAACCTTTAGAAAGCGCTGCTAAAGGCCTTAAATTCGCCCCACTTAAGAAAGCGCTTTCTCGTGAAAGCGCTGCTAGATCTTATATGATAGAAAACATTTTTAAAAAGCGCCGGCTTAGGTCAAATTATAAAATTAAAATATAAAATTTCCCCACTTAAGAAAGCACTTTCTCGTGAAAGCGCTGCTAGATCTTGTATGATAGAAAACGCTTTTAAAAAGCGATGTCTTAGGTCAAATTATAAAATTAAAATATAAAATTTTCAGAACCCTATTCATTCATTTCTAATCGTTGTCTTCTTCTTCGCGACCGTTTCTTCTCGGACCGATTCTTCTCCGACCGTTCCTAATCGTTTCTTCTCCGACCGTTTCTTCTCTGACGAAAACGAAAAAGTTGTAACATTGTTCTTGCTGACGAAAACGAAGAAGTTGCTTGACGAAAACGAAGAAGTTGTTGACCGCCGTAGACCACCGTAGTTCAGGTACGTCACTCTTACTGTTGTAACATTGTTCTTGTTGTACATTATTGCTGTTTTCTACATTGTTGTTGTTATTGTTCTTGTTTTCTACATTGTTTTTGCTGTTGTTCTTGCTGTTAAGAAGTTTGTTAAGAAGTTGAAGTTAACATTTTTGTTTAGCTTAATTAGTATAAAACTATTTGAATGAACTGTTATGATGGATGAGCATATTATTTTTTTTATATTTCCTTAGTGGATTTTTATATTTGTCATTTCATTTTTACTTTTTTCTTTATTACAGGTCAATGGCTAGTAATCAAGAAAACTCACAAGATACAAATGCTCCAGATAAGACATCAGAGGGAGAAATTACATGAGGCATCACTATTATGAGAAAAATCATTCTTGATAGAGATAAAGGAGTAAAATATGATGTACATTGGAATGATGATAACCAACTAATCGATCCTAATGGTGCAAAGTTGACAAGCTACATTGATACACTTGCTCATATGCACGTTCTAATCACCTTTGATAAATGGACTAATAAAGATTTGGATTCCTACAAAGACAAAATTTGGACTGATATACAGGTACCATATAATTTAGCTTTAAAGTATAATGTTTTTGTTATTTTAGTCCCTAACTAAGTAAGGCTTGGGAATGTCTTATATGTATGCTTAATATTTGTTCTGTTAATCAAGATCACATGGTAATGTCTTTAAATTACTTATACTAACACACTATAATGCATATGTTTTTTCGTAGAGGTCTTTTAACATTAAAGATAACCGAAAAAGTATTGTCTTCAAGTGGCTAGAAAAAGACACAGAGGGTGGAGAACTTTTTTAACAAACAAATTTCTTAAGGATGAGCAAGGAAATCTTGTTAAAGCGGATCGTCCAATGAAGTATAGCAACTTCACTAGACCCGAAGAACGGAATGAATTTGTATCCAAATGAATAGAAAATGAGAAATTCAAGAAAGTGAGTGACACAAATCGCGAGAGAGCATCAACACCCATGTATCCCTACAGAAAAGGGCGTTTGGGATATGCACGCTTACAACAAAAAATTGTAAGTATATATAAATGCTACGATCTTATTAATTGTCTCAATATGTTATAATTGATGATCTTATGATTTGTGTCTATGCGTAGTTATATGAGACGAAATGTGATGAAACATCACTTCCGACGCATGTTTTGTGGAAGGAAGCTCGTGTGGGTAAGGATGGAGTTGTTAGGGAAAATGTTCAACATATTTATGATGAATGTGTAAGTATAACATTGTGTCTTTAAGAGCGTACTTATTCGTGCACTAAATGTTGGTGAGTATCCTGGTCGGGTGAGGGGTAAAGGACATGGTTTGACCCCATCTTCCTTGTATAAGCATCCAAGGAAAATAAATCCTAGCAATCAAGAAGTGATGCAAACGTTGGAGGAATTAAAGGCGCAAGTCCGTGAATTGCAACAAGACAGAGAGAGAGATATGGCGCAAAAGTGCAGTTCAGAGGCGAAAGAAACTAATGACAAAGCTAGTATCAATTGTCAAAATAAATTTCCCGAGGTATTTATATATGTTATTATGAAATTAAACTAGCACATTTATTTTGATTGACATATATACACATTACAGTAGCATATTTATTATTGATTTAGGGCATTTCATCTTGTCAGCTATACTTATCGTCACCGGCTTATCGCTTAGTTGGCAAGGGAAAAGTGTATAACACTTTGGGAGATTTACTTTACGATAGAATGCTCCCTGATGGACATCTGAAAGTATAGGTTGATGTTGCATTAGATCTGGATGCATTGCTACCGGTACCTGACATTATTTCAGAGACAACATTGCTACGAGATGCAATAGGATCATTTGTTGCATAACTGTCGGACCTTATTTTCATAGATGATGAGGTATGTTGAAAACCATTATGAATATTTTAGTATTCAAGTTTCAATTCTGAACAATTACGTGCATTTTTATTACATGTTAATTTTAGACTCCTACAAAACCAGCATCTAAGGATAAAGAGATTTTGCGGCACAACGAGTCTATTGCATCACAAAAATAGGTACATTTAAAGTGTTAATTATATGATCCAAATTCAAAAACTGCATGATTTTATAGTTTACCTAATGTTGCACCTCAAAATTTTCCCTCCCATTTTTACTCAAAACATACTCCTAGAGGTCCTCAACTTGCCCAAGGATGCCTAAGGATTGACCAGACAAATCCTCCTCCTAAGACTATGAGCCTCAAACTAGGATTTCACTCCTCATCAAGATGTTTGATTTCCAAGGGTCCTAAATGGTTTCCATTACCCTAATATATCCTCAATATCATTCATTCCAAGTTTCATGCCTTGCATAAGAAGTTTGCTCAGTCAACTGCTTAGATGCCTGAAAATCAACTATATTAGGTCAAAAGTCAACTGTGACCCTCATGGAGTCAAACTTCTAGATTTTTGGTCAATATCAACATTTTAAAGTAATATCCATCATTTGATCAAGGGTCGATCATGGTTCCTCAAAGAATGCCCCAAATTCATCAAAACTCAAAAGTTGCTAAATTAGGGTTTCTATAGGAAAAATCAATCAAACTTTGACCAAGCATAAATTTCTCATACTTTATCATAAATTTCCCATACAAGGCTCATTTCTAAGAGGATTCAATTCCTACAACTCATCTTCAGCCCTCAAGTTCAAAAAATGCACTCATGAAAAGATATAAATTCAGTCATTATAGGTCATTTCAAAAAGTCAACAAAACACCTTTTGGGTCAAAGCTTCTTACATGAACATGGAAGATCCAATTGAGATGAAACCAAAAAGGTTGTTTAGAGGACATCCTAAGCTTTCTAAAAGTCCAAGAATACCCTTTTAGGGTTAAAATTGAGAGAGATATGTATTGTCAAATTGACCAATTTTTGGAAATGTACATAAAGTCAACATTGATCAAAATGACTTTATTTTCCAAATGGGCCCATATTTTCTTGTTTAAAACTTGTTTCTAAGATGGCACACGACCTCTGAGTTTATCCACTTATTATTTTATTATTTTTATTATTTATTTTGATTTTTTATCCATTTAAATCAAAATAAATCAATTTAAATAGTAGAATAATGAAATAAAATCCAAGATTTGATTTTATGAGCATATTATGAGTCAATGAACAACTAGCAAATCATCCAAATCGTGAAAGGGATAATTGGATTGGAAAAGATCAAGATTTGGACAAATTTAGAAATAAAAAATACAAGAGGAAAATCAAATCTCTTTTCCATAATTTCTCAAGATTGCATATGTTTTTGTTGACCTAAATCATTCTATCATTTATACACAACATATCCAAAACATAAAAAGAAGGATTGGGTCGTGAAAACAAAAGAAAAAAGTTGCAAATTTTGGAAGAAAAGTGCAGATCGGATTCTCTTCCATAGACCAATTCAAGCAATTTCAAAGCCAACAATCCGTTCCTAGACGTGTTCTGAAGTTGTTCCAATCGTCCTCAAGGCCTGAAACATCAAGAGTCGTGCCCTTACAGTAACACGGTTTGCATATTTTTCTTAAACTCGAATTTATTGATTTACCCATTATAAACATGTTTTGATCATATTTCCATGCTTGTTATCATATTTGCATTGTTTCTGGATGGTTTAATCTGAGTCAAGTGCAGGAATGGCATGATGCCATTGTTAGGGTTTTAAGGTCCCAAATTGGGGACTCTCCGTAAAGGCAAAATTAGGGTTAAACATGGGTACCATGGTGTTCAGGGCTTCAAGCCCAGTTGATTCATGGTCTACATTAGAATTTATATTGCTTGTATTTAATTTTTGAATGACACAGGGTCATAGCTACAAACATCATCCGTAGGTAAAAGTTCATGCCTAAAACGACAGTTCTGAGGAGGAAGATGATCACGTGGTAGCCACACACTGGCTCGTTTGAATCTTGGCGCATTTTCTGGGCATAATGCGTTTTTTTTCATTTATGTTTTATTTGTTTATTATATTAACAACTAACCATCCTGTCACAAATGGCAAAGGCGTAGGCTGGTGAACCAAGAGGTTATGGGTTCGATCCCAGAATCCCATGTTTTCATATTTTCTAATTTTTCTGTCCCAGATCCAATACATCTCCCTGCCAGGCAACTATCATGTACCCTAGATCTTATCCATCAGATCCATCATCAAACAGATCCAGCGCTTCTGCTAGTAAAGCCCATGGTGTACCCTCAGGCATACTCAGCATTGGATCTCACGCATGTAATTGGGCTTGTACAAACATGGGCTTAGTAAATTGCCACTCACACCCCCAGGCTGGAAACAGTAACCGGCCCAATTTATTTCTTTTTTTTAATTTCTTTCGTTTTAATTATTTGTTTAATTATTTTTACAAAACAAAATCATTTTTTTATTAAATAAAAAAATCACAAAAACATTAAAATCAGATTTTTTTTCATAAAATATTTTATTTCATTAATTAATTAGATTAATTTAATTAGGGCAATTTAAATTCTTTTTTTCATAATTAAAATCAATTAGAAAATTAGGGTTAATTTTCAAATAGTTAATTTTCTCAATCAAAAAATAACAAAAATATTTTCTTTGATTCCCTTTGAATTTAGACTTTGATTCCCGTATTTAATTCTCGCGTGCAATATTTTATTTTTTAATTCCAATTATTGTATTTGTTTCGGGTTTGTAATAGCTTTTAGTTAGGGTTTACCGCATATTATTTACTGTTTAATCCCTAGTTTTTGGCTATGTAACCCCCTCCCCAAGGCTTTGTAATAGTGTAGATTTACTTTTCCACTTTTAATTTATGCAACTATAAACTGTCTAGATGTATGGATAATAGGCTTGCATGCAAAAGACAAATGAAATTAAAACAGTAGAAAACCCTAATTGTGCAAAGATAATCAACTGAAATCAAACACATGCACATGTTCACTCCTAGGTTTATCCCACTTCGCTTGCCTTCGGTAAACGGTCATGAAGTATAGGGAGTTTTAGTGGTTGCCCTCTAGTCTCAAAAGATAAAAAATGACCCATTCGAATGTTGCCTCAGAAAGATCTTTAGGACTCTAGGGTAATTACTAAGGTTTCCTAACATTTCTTCAGTGACTGTAATTGTCCCTTTGAATGTCCCTTTAACTCCAACGACGGGGCTACCTATTCCTTAACAGTAGGATAACGCTGTCTAAAGGAAACGAGAAAATGAACATTCTTTTTCGAGTAGGTAGAAACTCCTAAGTACTTGCTCAAAACAACAAAAACTCTTTCACACAAACACTTTCAAAACACTTTTCAAAAACAACTTCGTCACACTATTGAGGACAGATACAAGGGTTATCACGAAGTTAAACAAAAACTTTTCAAAACACACACAAGCAATTTCAAAATGAGCAAGTACCTAAGAGCCCATGGAAAACCATGGATAGAAAGGGTGTTAACACCTTCCCTTTCTATAATCTAACCCCACATACTCAGAAACATCTAGAAAAAGGTTTTTTCTGTTCTTTTCCCTTTTCCTTTGTTGGATGAAATAAAACTCGGTGGCGACTCTTGCTTACTGCGACATTTGCAAACAAAAAAACGCAAACCAGTATAACAGTCGGTTCTGCCACCATATCACAGAACTGGCGACTCTGCTGGGGACTTTAATAAAGTGGGTATACCTTATGATCTAGGTCATTTTTAAAAAATTGCTTTCTTGTTTACTTTATCTGCTTTATCCTTAAGGGTTTTGTTTGGGTATTGTTGAAGATCCTACACCCGAATCTGGGGGGCACTTTTTAGGAAAACAACAATAGATCGTGGAGACTGTACGACATAAACCAATATGGTTTAAGCGATGGCTGTGTTGGTGTGACACTTTGGTTGGTACCGGTATCCTTTGTGTTGAAACGAGGAAAATACGGGGCCGCCGCGTGGTGTCGTGAAGCACTAACGGGTCTTAGAACCTTAGTTGAACAAACTTGGCCATTAGAAAGTAGTGAGATAGCCGGCCTCGGTATAAATCTGAGGTTTGGTTGATACTCGATCCTACACTCATTGAGATCAGACTTTCAGGATATTTTGGCCGCAAGAAAAGATTTCCTGAGCTGAAATAATGCCCAATAAAGGATGATCAGTGATATTGAGAATCCTTAGAACCTGGTTACTTTTCTAAGACAGGTTTGAAACCAACTAAACTTCAAGAGGGTACTTACCTTTAACCTCATGCAAGCCTTTGAACCTAAGGTCTATTGTGTGCTTTGCTTGTGTGTGATTTACTCTGTTTGAATATAACATCATGAATCATAACATAGCATTCATTCTCATTACACTAACCATTTCAAGGACCAAGGGAATTTATCTTTGTTCTATTTTACAGATCATGGCTTCCGCTCATAGAAACACTATCTGAATCAGCTTTGTGAGAATACCTCTCCAACTCAAGGAGCTAGTATCAAGGGTTCTTGAAACTTCTTCGTTCACTAAGAGACATGGTCGACTTCTCAACCTGGTTACTTCGAGCTTTGATGAAAAGATGATGGGGGTACTCTTTCAGTTCTTTGATCCCAAGCACCAATGCTTCACCTTTCTAGACTATCAGTTGGTTCCTACCATGGAAGAGTTCTCACAGTTATTGGATCTACCTATTCTTGACCAGATGCCTTTCACAGGTTTAGAAGAAGTTCCCAAGCCAGAGATCATTGCCTCAGCTTTACATCTGAAACGGGACGACGTGGTATCCAATTGGGAAACAAGAAGCGGAGTTAAGGGTCTTCTAGCAAAGTTCCTAATAGAGAAGGCCCAGCTGTTTTGGATTGATTTGGACTTTCAGGCTTTTGAGAAGGTTTTGGCCCTTCTAATTTATGGGTTAGTACTGTTCCCTAATTCAGACTTACTCATAGACGTGAATGCTATCAAGATCTTCCTCTCTCGCAACCCTGTGCCTACTTTGCTCGAAGATATCTTGCATGCTCTCCATACTCGTACCATGAAGAGAAGAGGGGTTCTTATGTGCTGCATTCCATTACTGTCGAGGTGGTTTATTTCTTACCTCCCTAAGTCAGTGCTGAAGAATGAAGAAGGTTTGGGTTGGTCGCAAAGGATAATGTCACTTTCTCATGTGGATATCCTCTGGTATTCCCGATCTATGGGATATATTTATATTATTGACCGCTGCAGGGAATTCCCTAATGTCCCACTACTTGGCATTATGGGAGGTATAACCTATAATCCTTCTTTAGCTCTGGGACAATTTGGTTACACTCGAAGGGACAGTCCTCACGAGATGCTTATCCAGGGCATTATGTTCAACTGTGAGGATGATGTTCAGGGGTATCGCCAGAGGTTCATACGAGTCTGGGGCATGATAAGCAGATCTGACGTCAAGACTTTGGGGCCGAAGAATTCCATTCCTATGGAACCTTATCTCCAATGGGTACGAGGTCATGCTCAGAAACTTATGATGCCCTACGTAGCCGTCTTACCAGTGATTGTGGAGCCTATTACTGAAGAGGATATTCCCTACACGGTTCTTCATCCTGATATGCCCACCGATCTTGAAGAACTACAGAGGTCCTAGATTCAGTTGAATAAGGAGCGGGATACTTATAGGGACCAGTTCTATGCCCAGGAGAAGAAATTTTTAGAGCTCACAAAGGAACTTCATGAGGAAAGAAGCCTTAATGTCTATCTCGGCACGAAGAGGAAGCATCCATGGGAAACTTGATTTCTTTTAGTTTTTAGAATTTTCAATTGTAATGCCTAAAAGACAGATGTATTTTGAATTCTACTAACAAAATATTTATTTCATTTTGGTTCACAAATTTAAATTTCCCAAAGTCCTTGAAATCATTGCATACGCATATCATCCATGATATTGCATAAACATGTTTCATAACAGGTTTCTCATCGTCTTCGCTGTTTATTTCAGCAATAATGTCTTCTGAACAAAGTATCAAGGACCTCCAGGCACAAAATGCCCAATTTCAGCAAATGTTCGTAGCCTTGGCTACAGGGCAGGAAGATCTGAAGGCCCTTATTCTGAAAGAGAAAAAGAAAAAGAAGAAGACCGTTGGTGTCCTGAATCTGGGCAGGAGATTTAGGGGACCGTTGAAGCAAACGGTTGATCTAACCTCTTCATCCAAAGAAAGGGAGAACCAAGAGGGAGAAACAAGGGAGGAATACCCTAGTCCAAGAGTTTCTGAGGATGAATCTGACTACAATGATGAATAGTATCCTCCCACTGAGCATAGATACCAACAACTGGAGGATCGGCTCAATGCCATGGAGATCCAAAGGGTGCCCGACTTAGATCTCGAAGAGTTAGGTCTGGTTCCTGGAGTGGTCATCCCACCAAAATTCAAGGTCCCCACATTTTCTAAGTATGACAGTGTCTCCTGCCCTAGGTTGCATTTAAGATCCTATGTCATGAAGATCCAGCCTCACACAGCTGACCGGAAGTTATGGGTCCATTTCTTCCAAGAAAGTTTGTCCGACACTCAACTGGATTGGTTCTATCAGTTGGAAGGAACCAACATCCATACTTGGGAAGACTTGGCTACTGCTTTCTACAAGCAGTACCAATACAATGCTGACCTGGAACCAACTCGAGTGCAACTGCAGAATATGTCCATGGGCTCGAAAGAAGGGTTCAAGGAATATGCACAAAAATGGAGGAATCTAGCTGGCAGAGTACAACCTCCTCTGACTGATCGCAAAATGGTAGACATGTTCATGGGTACTCTGACAGGACCATTCTTCAATTTGCTGATTTGGAGTTCTTCATCCGGGTTCTCAGAGATGGTTCTGACAGGAGAGAGGATCGAAAATGTTATCAGGAGCGGGAAGATCCTGATGGCTGCATCTTCTAGTGCTGAGAAGAAGTCATTTGGTGGTAAGAGGGAAGCCAATGCTGTGCACGGCCAAAAGGGGCGTAATAAGTCAGACTACCACCAATCTGTGGGGGTAGTGCTGGTCTATAATTTGGCACGCGTATAACGACCACAACAACGGAACAATCAACCAAGGGTAGAAAGACCTCAAAGGCAGTTCACCCAAATCAACATGCCATTGTCACAAGCATTGCAACACATGTTGAAGATGAATCTGATCACAGTGATAGACCCTCATCCAAACCCTAAGACTTCCTCTCCTAACTACAATCCAGATACAAGGTGTGCTTATCATTCTGGCAGCCCGGGGCACGATACTAACGATTGTTGGGCGCTGAAATACAAGATTCAGAATATGATTGATGCCAAGGAGATCGAATTCGACCCTCCTAAGACTCCCAACATGATCACTTCTCCCTTTCCAAACTATGGCTAGGATTGAAAGCATTTTTGTTCATTTGAATTCTCAAGTTGTATTTTCTTTGTTTATTCGAACAATTATTGTCATGTCAAAACTTTGTTATTTCATTAATGCATTACACATGTTTGTCTTGAATTAATTTGTTTTCACTATGCTTAAACTGCTTTATACTTCCTTTTCGTGATATTCAACTCCCGATTAAAAGCTCTAAGCCTTTAGAGGGAGGATGACGAAAACGATACCACAATCTCTACAGATGCTTTTGAACAGACCTTGCTGACGATGTATAAACATTGTTTCAAATCCCAAACAGTGGAGTTATAAGGAACATAATCCCTAGTCAACCCTTTTGAGCCAAAGAAGTAGGAGTTTTTCTTTCACACAAATTAAAACCCTTAATCATAACCTGGGGCAGGGTAGTTTTCTCAGTTAATTCAGAGGCGCACTCAGTCGCAATCTTCCGCTTCACACACAATGAATGGCCTCGAAGACGTCCTTCCGAATCAGAAGATGGTGATGGTTCCGCATAACCATCAAAGCAGGAAGTCATTAATTTGCAAAAGAAAAGCCCGTTAAGTCAAAACCCATGAAAGGGACTTAAAAAAAATGGGGGCATCCCGCTGACTGTAATCATAAAAAGAAATAGTTCAGGCAAAAGAAGGGACAACAAAATCAAAAAAAGAAAGAGGTCCTACAAATCCTCGACAAAAAAAGGTTACAAAAATGAATGCCTATTTCAAATAAACTTTAAGTATCCAAACCATCATCGGAACATCAAAGACAGTGCTCCAGGACTCAACTGGGATTCTAAGCACGCGATTAACTGAGCATAGAACTGGAGGACATCACGAAGAACGAGTGTGTACAAATGAATTTTGAGCCTTTATCCTTTGTTTCTTAAGCTGTGAACCAGGCCACGTCATAACCCTTAAAAGTCCTAGCTGAAGCATGGGTTAGTTTGAGAGCATACTGTTACAAAGATATCCTGACTCCTGTAGGACTTGTTACGAATCCTGAGTTGATATCACATTCTTGCAAATTTTGTTTTACTACACAAAACACATTTTCAAAATTTTTTCAAGACGGCATGAGTTTTGCATTCTTTAAATGTCATTGTTTGCATATGACTATTTGTTTGACAGTAGAGAAATCCGCATAATGGATATTCAATGAACAGACATCCTCTCAATGGACAAATCACCTCAGCGGGAAAGACACTTCCAATAACAGGTCTTCCACAAGCAAGGGGCATGACATGATGTCTAATACACCTGGGGCAGTCTCTCCAAAAGTGCCAAATAACCAGGGGCAAATCTCCATCTAAATCACTTGGGGAATTACACACGCATTCCAGCAACGAATCATGTGCCATCAAGAAAACATTTATGACAGTACTAAAACACAACACTATGAATAGTGACAACTCCCCACATAGTAGAGGCAACTAAAGCTTTGACATCGGCTTCCTAGACAAGAGTTACTTTCCCCAACAAAGTTCCTTCAGAGAGCCGACGTCTATATTCTCCAGCCAAATTTTATAAGTCGCAAGCGGTTCATAAATTTGACTCCCAAGCAGAGTTTATTTCTCTGAATACAGAAGCTCAATCCCTAACAGAGCTTATTATTTCAGCTACAAAAATTCATCCCACGCAGAGTTATTATCTAGAAGAGTCTCTTTCAGGCAAAATATTCATAAACAGAAAGGAGTAAATCCATGTCATAGTCGTCTCCGTTCACCATCTCCAGCGGAAGTAGAAGAACCACTTTTCCACGACGGCCGAGAATTCAATTTCCACTACTCTCCAGCAGTAGTCAGGGATTTATTTTCCCAGACTCGGATATATCATAATAGCATTTCATGTTCATACATCATGACGTGCACACACATATTGCATACAGCCTAATCTCATTCATTTTGGGAGCGTCATCAAACAATGCATTTCATGCATCATATATAATTAATCATGTACCTTTTCAGGAAAGATGGTTATCATCAACAATTTCCAGCAGGTCCAAGATTAGCTCCTGAAACTAAACAAAGTAATTATCTGCGTGACCAAATGCAGCTTTACACTGGTTCGTCACGAAGCAATCTTACACGGGTCTCTCCTAAATGCAGCTTCACACAGGTTTATTCTGAAAAATCTTACACGGGTCCCTTCTCATACATTTCCAAATAAAGTTTCACACGAACTCATCACAAAGTAACCCTAAAATCTAGGTTCCTTCCCATAGCCCTACACGGACTTATCCCGAAGTAACCTTACCCAGGTTCCTTCTAAAGTTTTACACAGACTTAGCCCGAAGTAACCTTACCCAGGTTCCTTCTGAAGTTTTACTCAGACTTATCCCGAAGTAACCTTACTATGATACGATGGGAGAACTGACTTAGGATTTTGCATTTTGTGTTCGCAAATATTTCGATTTAGCAAGAGTCACCACTGACTTTTTATTTTATCCTAAGGAAAGGTCAAAAAGCACAAGAAAGACCTTTGAGATGTTTTCTTGGGTTCGGGGAGTAGATTATGAAAAGGGAAGGTGCAAGCACCCTTTTCATCCATGGTTATCCATGGGCTCTTAGTTACTTGTTTAGATCACTTGCTTTTGCTTTTCAATTGTTTGAAATGGTGCTTTGTGTGTGGTTTTGAAAGATATTTTGAAAAGAGGCCATCATTGTGGCAACCTTTGTAATGATTCTTGTTTGAATGTATACAAATGTGTTTTTGTCTTTTGAAAAGATTTCAATGTTTGAAAGTTTGATTTGGGAAATGTTTTGAAATTGTGTTGTGATGTGTGTTTGAAAGTAGCAAGGATGTTTTGCAAGCTTTGATCAAGTAACTAAGAGTTGTCTACCCTATTTTACTCAAAGATCTTTCCTATATGTTTTTAACCCTTTTGACAGTGTTGTTTCACTATTGCATTTGGTGAACAACCTTGTGTTATGATGTTAAACGGGACAGGCGCGGGTCATCGTATAGACCATGATAGCAATGGTGTCAAGTATTTTTGGCAAATTTTTTAGGGACTTGATCATTTTTGTTTAGGCAACCAAGATAGCGTCATCGAGGGACTATGATCTTTTGTTTTGTTTTTGTTTTGCCAAAGTACCCAACATGCATAACATGGCCCATTTTTGAAGGCAACAAGCGGATTGTAACCCTAAGGGTGCAAGTGTGCATTGTGCTTGATTTTCATGCATTTTGTCTTTGATTAGGTCAAGCTATTTGTTGATTTTGATTTTTGCATACAAACCCTAATTCTCTAATCATGGCATAATTGAAAGCGTAAAGTGCGAGAATTAAAAGTCTAGACTATTACAACATGATTATGGGGATGGGGGTACAATCTTTGAATGGGGGTGTATTTGACAAGAAATATAAACTCTAGTTTACTATTACATCCAAATTGAATTCAAATGCATAAATAATAAATGGACAATATTTAAATAAACAAAATAAATAAATATATCAAATAATATGAATTATGCAAAAAGGTTTTTTTGTTTGTTTATGTATGTAAAAGTATTTAATGTAAAAAAAAAGAAATAAATAAAAAGATTAATTTTATTTGTTTTAAGGGTAAAACCCTAATTTCTTTAAGAAAATAAATACATTATATTATTTATATACAATAAAATATATTAATATATACAAAATGAAATATACTCAGAAAAAGTATTTTTTTAGTATAAATAATAATAAAAGTAAAAATGTAATATTTTGTATTTTTTATTCTAAAGTATTTAATAAAATAAAAGTATATATTTATATTTATATTAACTATGATAAACTAAAAATGAAATATATACAAAAATAAAATATATTTAGAAAAATATTTTTAGTATGAATAAAAAAAAAGAGTAAAAATAAAAGTATGATTTATATATTATTTATAAGTTTTAATAAATAAAATAAAAGTATTTAAAATGTTTTCTATGTTAGAAAAATAAAAATAAAATGCAAAATAAATGTGAAAAAATTATGAAAATATTTTTGAGCATTTTTTATATTTGGAAATAAATAAACAAAATCAGAAATGAAAACAAAAATGCAAAAATATAAAAATACAAGAAATTGGGCCAGGGGGTGTCAAAAGCAGCGAGGCCAAGCCCAGCCCAAAACTTCATCTTCAACCTCCAGCTTTTGAAAAAATGCGCGCGTCCCTGTACAAACTACCAGATCCTATATACAAGCTCTATTGCAAAAACACACAACATCAAACTTGTAGAGCATTTCAAGACGATTCCAACCATATAAACAACTTGTCTTAACTCTCAAAGACCAGAGAGAATTTCTCTGGCCCTAAAATCTGACCTAGTTTTTTCAGCATGTTCATGGATGAAATTCTCTTAGCACACTTAATATAAATGAAAACTAAGCATATGTACAACTTCATGGCAATGAATACTATATTTTTTATTCACAAACCTAAAGCTAAATGTTCCTAAATAGAGAGATAGGAAGTGGACAAAAACTTATTTCAGTTGAATTCGTGTAGGGCAATGTAGTGCTTTTCAACAAGGCTTGAGATGTCTGGTAGCTTGCTTGAACTTCACTTGACTTTCTCCAATAGCTAGCTTGCCTTGAATGTCCTTGAATCAATCTGTAGAACTCAACCTGCACAAGCTCAAAGTGAAAATGGCAAACACTGTAAATGGAGTTACAGTTGGTATTTGAGGTTTGGGATAACTTGGGTGAGTTGAATGGAAGGTGTTTGAAGCAACTTGGGGCAAAACGCACGAGCCAAATGAGCTATGGAACTCAAGTTGCAGAACCTGCCCTGTTTTGCCAAAGGAATGTGATTTCTGGCTATGGGGTGTTTAGAGGCTCAAGCAATCGTGTTTCTAGCTCAAAGGGGTGTGAGAGAGATGTTTAAACTGTTTGCATAAGTTGGTATTGGCTGGTTTTCAAAATCTAAGGTTTTGGACAAGTTTCTTGTTTTTGAAGTAAAATGTGGAAGTGATTGCAACAGGCCTGTACAGGCTATCCTTATGCTTGCATCTCTTGCCCTTGTCCCCTCCAACTTGTGGATTTGATTATCTGCAAAAGATTTGGATCAATGCTCAAGAAATCAGTTTTGACATAAAGCATGATTTAAGCAAAAATGGAAATTTGCCTTTTTCTACTTAGGGCTTAATTTTGTGTACAATGTCCAAATGACCAAAACAAAAGCTTAGACTGATGGATTTGCATTTAATTATGGAGTGTGAAGTGGTTTAGAGGCCTGTAAACTAGTGTAAGGCATGCTGACTTGAAAATGCAACTTGTGTGAACATGAATATGCCATGGATGAAAAGTGAGTTTTTGCTAACTTCAAGCCTTTGATTCTCCCTAACCACAAATGTGTTTGAGGAGTTCTTAGATAATTTGGAAAGCTTGAAACATGCTCTATAATCCATATTTGAAATTAAACTTGATATTCCAAGTGGAAATATGTTAAAAATGGCCAAGAAGATAGATCAAAATCCTGCCTAAACTAGGGCAAAATTTCACTAAGTTAAAATTTTAGGGACCCTTGTTCCAAAAATCATAACTTGAGATCCAAGCTTCTTTTGGGAAAACTTTGTGAATAAAAGTTGTAGAAATTGTGGAGGAATATAACTTTCATGTTGGAGGTTTTGTTTGAATCCATTTGCATCATGGTGAAAATGTTGGGCAAAGTTAGGAAAAATTAAGAAAATTCGTAACTTAGAAAAATTCTAAGTTATGAATTTTTTTCAATTTCAAACCCTAATTTGCAATTTTGGGTTTCTTGATGAACAAGTTTCATATTTTGACACATCTTGATGAGAAATGACCCTTGGCACTTGATTTTGACCAAAAAGTCAAAGTTTGACTTTTCAGTGTACAGTCAAATTTTGATCAGTTGACTGAAAAATTCATCTATCAATCCAATGCAATTGAGGTCTTTTAAACTTGTTGAATAGGTCAAGATTATGTCATTGAGTCCTTGGTTGAGCCTAATTTTCCATTGGCTAGGTCAAAAAGTCATAAATTGCCTTTGTACAATCAAAACCCTAAAAATGACCATTTTGCCCTTTTGGTGATCTGATCAAATTTCTTGTGGAGTTGTGGTCCAAACTTGATCCAATGGTTCATATGAGTTCATAATGTTAAAGTGGGTCAAAATTCATGAGGTTTGACTGTAAATTGGCCACAGTTGACTTTTTCCCCAATACAGTTGATTTCTAGGTCAAATGTCCAATTGACTGGGCAAAAATTTGATTCAAGACTTGAAACTTGGTATGGACAAACTTATGAGTCCAATATGAAGTATAAAAGTCAATTTGAGCATTGAAGGTCCAAAAATCCTAGTGCAAACTCAAACCCTAATTTAGGTCATCAGTGCAAGGAGATGTCTTGAGCAGAGCAAACCCTAGCTTGATCTTGAGTCCAAAGAGCCTTGTGATGAGAAATGTTGATACATGAGAGGGCAAATTTTGGGTTACAACAGTTGCCCCTGTTCAATCTTCTTGAACCTGAAGAGTTAGATTGGCAAGTTTGCCTTTCGTGACTCGAAGGTAAAAGAGGATTGGACACTAGAGTGCCCGTAAATTTGCACTCGTCAAAATGTAGGTGAGGGAATGGGCTTAAAGATTCCATTTGGAAATGGTAGAATCTTGCTGGAGATGGGCTTAGAGATGCCATCCAAAACTGTTTGTTGAAAACCAAGAGAATGAACATCAGAATGGTATCCGTATTTGGAACGTATCTGAGTTGTATCTGGAGATTGGATTCGTATGAGAAAAGGAATGGCGCCCGTGTCTAGAGCGTATCCGAGCTGTAACTGTATTTGATTCTTGAATGAATTTCAGAATGACTGCCGTGTCTGGAGTGTATCTGTATTGTATCCGAAATCTGAAATCTGAATAAGCGACAGAAAGACATTCGTGTATGGAGCATCTCTGGGCTGGGGATAAATTCCGAATGAGTGACAGAATGGCTACCGTGTCTGGAGCGTATCTGGACTATATCTGAAGTTGAGATCTGAATGAGTAACAGAATGACTTCCGTGTCTGGAATGTATCCGTACTGTAACTGGGATCTGGTCAAGTAACAAAATGACTTCCGTGTCTGGAGTGTATCTGAATTTGAATTTGATGGTTGAATCTGAATGAGAGATAGAAAGGCTTCCATGTCTGAAGCGTATCTAATCTGTATCTGATTACTGAAGTCTGAATGAGTAATATAATGACCGCCGTGTCTGGGGTGTATCCATACTGTATCTTGACTTGAAATTCGGAATGAGTAACAGAATGACCGCCGTGTCTGGGGTGTATCCATACTGTATCTGAATAGGAGATCTGAATGAGTAGCAGAATGACTTCCATGTCTTGGAGTGTATCCGTACTATATCTGAAATCTTTGAACATTCATAAATGTAGCTTTTCATCTTATCCTGAAAAGGGTAGAATGTTAGCTAAAACACAAAGTTATGTTGCATGATATGTATGATGCAATAAAATGTGTTCCATCAATGTTTATGATATATGAAAGTAATGGATGTGCATGTAAGCTGATTAGCTATCTTGCTGAGGAAAATAAATCCTTGATAGCTAAAGATAATGAAATCTTTGACTGCTGCTGGGGAAAGTAAATCCTTGACCGATGCTGGGGAAAGTAAATCCTTGACCGATGCTGGGGATTCCCAAAATCTTTGATTGCTGAAGATGATAAATCCTTTGGACTACTGCTGATGATTGAAGATCCTTGGAAACCTGCGGGGATTATCAAAACTTTGACAACCTCTGTGGGGATGTGAGAATTCTTCACAACTTTCTTGGGGAATAAGGAAAACTCTGATGATCTCAACTGGGGAATTAAAACCTGGGAGGCTCCAGTTGGAGAAATGAAAACCGGAATCTTCGTTTTGATGGGAAATAACTCTGTGGGGAGAATACTTATTCCGCCAGGGAAATCAAGAGCTTGGTTTGTATGCCAATCTACCGGGGATTCCTGTTTTGTGGGGAATTCTGCTGGGGAATCGGAGGAAGTTGGATAGTATTCCACCGGGGTTTAATATTTGAAGTTTTGGACTCCGCTGGGGAAGAAAGTTTAGAGTATTCTGGCTCCGCTGGGGATCGGGAGTTTTTTAGAAACTTAACTCTGATGGGAATTTTGAACCTTAACTCCGCTGGGGATATGCATTTCAAGGTTTTGGCTCTGTTGAGGATCTGAATGACATACGGTAGGGGATTTCTTCTGGAATAGCCTAAAGACGTTTCCCTATACTTTCGACCTATCAGTAACTATCCTTTCTTATTCCGTTTTATTTGTAAGCAGTGATTATATTCAAATGCATATGCTCATTTTAATAAATCATTGGACGTTTTCAAATAAAACACAAGTGTAAAAAGGAAAGAAAAAACAAACAAATTTCTGCACTTTGAAATATCTTTGTATTAACTTTGTGTAAGTATTTTGTACAAAGGAGACAGACATCCTAGTAAGAGAATGTTGTCATAAAAATGAGAAAAAATTTATACAAAGAAAGATGGCTATGTGTAACAATTCCATGGGATTCCCATTCTGCTATAGCCTTCACAACTCTGAGTATTTTGTCCATTCGTTGCTTCGTCCGCGGATGATTGGATTGATCAGAAGCTTGGAGTATTGGTCGTAACGAGATTGTCCTTAAAGTGATCCGACGAGACATAATCATACGCTTTAATTCCCTAACTTTTTCCTGGACCGCCCTTTCGGGTTTTAGATCCACCGGGAAACCATTTTTTTCCCAAGTCTCCCTTTCGGGTTTTCAACTTGCCGGGTGTACAGATTTTTTATAATATTTATCCCTAATTTTTGCCTGAACCGCCCTTTCAGGTTTTCAATTCACCGGGATGCCCATTTTTTCCCAAGTCGCCCTTTCGGGTTTTCAACTTGTCGGGTCATTTATGCGTAGTATCTTTTGACTATGTCTGCGTTCGCAGGGTGCGGCAGGTCGTCGCCGTCCATGGTAGTCAGAATCATTGCCCCACCAGAAAAGATGTTCTTGATCACAAATGGTCCTTCGTAAGTAGGAGTCCACTTGCCCCTGGGATCACTTTGCGGCAAGATGATCCGCTTGATTACAAGATCTCCGACTTGATATACCTGGTGCCTGACTTTCTTGTTGAAAGCCTTGGTCATCCGTTTTTGATACGTCTGACCATGAAAAATAGCAGTAAGTCGTTTCTCGTCGATCAAGTTAAGTTGATCAAGCCGGGTCTAAATCCAGTCATCTTCACTTAAACCAACATCCTTCATAATCCTCAAGGAAGGAATCTGAACTTCCATGGGTACGACAACCTCCATGCCATATACCAAAGAAAAGGGGGTTGCCCTAGTTGAAGTACGTGTCGTGGTACGATATCCGTGCAGAGCAAACGGTAACATCTCATGTCAGTCCTTGTATGTGACCGTCATCTTTTGAATGATCTTCTTGATATTCTTGTTCGCGGCTTCAACAACACCGTTCATCTTTGGCGGATAGGGAGATGAATTGTGATGTTGAATCTTGAACTGCTTGCACAGAACGGTGATCACAGTGTTGTTCAAATTTGTACCGTTGTCCGTGATGATCCTGTCGAGGATACCATACCGGCATATGAGGTTCTGCTTGATGAAGCGGGCAACCACATTCTTTGTAACGGAGGCAAAGGATGCTGCTTCGACCCACTTGGTAAAATAATCAATAGCCACCAAGATGAAGCGATGTCCATTGGATGTCGTAGGCTTGATCTCTACAATCATGTCGATTCCCCACATTATGAATGGCCAAGGAGCTATTAGAACATTGAGAGGGACTGGAGGAATATATACCTTGTCAGCGTAGACTTGGCATTTATGACAAGTACGGGAATATTGATGACAGTCAGCTTCCATGGTAGACCAGTAGTAGCCTGCCCTTAGAATCTTCTTAGCCATCGTATGCCCGCTTAAATGGGTGCCAAATGTGCCACTATGTATTTCGGTCATGATCAACTCTGCTTCAATCTTGTCCACACAACGAAGTAGAACACAATCATGGTTGCGCTTATATAAGATACCATTACTCAGGAAGAACTTGGCAGCAAATCTCCTTAAGAACTTTTTGTCATTGACTGAAGCTCCTTCAGGGTATTCTCGAGTCTGGAGATACCTTTTGATTTCATGAAACCAGGGTTGTTCCACTACTTCTTCGATATTAATCTCATGACAGTGCGCAGGTTCGTCCATTCGCTCGATGGTGATTTGGGGAGCCTCATTATCCCAGTTGAGTTTAAACATGGAAGACATTGTAGCCAGAGCATCTGCTAGCTGATTTTCTTCTCGCGGGAAGTGCTCAAAGGTAATCCGCTCGAAATTAGGCAACAATGTCAAGACATGTTCTTTGTATGGGATAAGATTAGGATGTTTAGTGTCCCATTCTCCTTTGATTTGACTGATAACCAAAGCTGAGTCCCCAAACACAATCAGAGATTTGATTCCCAAGTCAATTGCAGCCTTGAGACTAAAGATACAAGCTTCATATTCGTCCATGTTGTTGGTGCAGCTGAAGCAGAGTCTAGCAGTGAAAGGCGTATGGTAACCTTTTGGAGAAATAAGTACCGCGTCGATACCGTTGCCCAGTGCATTTGAAGCACCATCAAAGTACAGGGTCCATCGGGATCCTTGTTCAGGTCCGTCATACGGTCCGTTACCTTTAATGTTGTCCAATGTCATAATGTCCTCGTCAGGGAAGTCGAACCTCATAGATTGATAATCTTCGATGGCTTGATGATCTAGATGGTCAGCTAGTACACTCCCCTTTATAGCTTTTTGGGTTGTATACTGGATATCATATTCAGTCAGGATCATCTGCCATCTAGCGATTCTTCCGGATAAAGCAGGCTTCTCGAAGATGTACTTAATCAGATCCATTTTAGAAATCAGAAAAGTGGTATGTGTCAACATATACTGCCTTAGCCGGTGAGCAGCCCATACCAAAGCGCAACAAGTTTTCTCGAGCAGTGAGTAGCGAGTCTCACAGTCGGTAAACTTTCTGCTAAGGTAATAAATAACATACTCTTTTCGGCCAGACTCATCGTGTTGGCCCAGTACGCACCCCATTGAGTTTTCCAAAATAGTCAGATACATGATTAAAGGTCTTCCTTCGACGGGTGGTATCAAGATAGGAGGTTCCAGCAAATACTCCTTAATCTTATCAAAAGCAACTTGACAATCATTATTACATTCAACCACCTGATCTTTCTTCAACAACTTGAAGATTGGCTCACAGGTAGACGTTAGGTGAGAGATGAACCTTGCAATATAGTTTAAGCGTCCCAAGAAACCTATGACCTCCTTTTCAGTACGGGGGGCAGGCATTTCTTGTATAGCTTTGACTTTAGCAGGATCAACCTCGATGCCTTTGTTACTGACGATGAATCCAAAAAGTTTATCGGACCTGACTCTGAAAGTGCACTTGCTAGGGTTCAGTCTGAGCTTATATTCCTTTAACCTGACAAACAGCTTCTGCAGATGGTCAAGGTGTTCTTCTTCTATTTGTGAACGGGATATCATGTCGTCTACGTAGACTTCGATTTCATGATGTATCATGTCATGAAACAAAGCTACCATGGCTCGCTGATAGGTTGCCCCGACATTCTTCAGTCCGAATGGCATCACTTTATAGCAGAAGGTACCCCACTGTGTAACAAAAGTAGTCTTCTCCATGTCTTCGGGGGCCATTTTGATCTGGTTGTATCCCGAGAATCCATCCATGAAGGAAAATACCTTGTGTTGAGCTGTGTTGTCAACCAAGATGTCAATGTGTGGTAGTGGAAAATCATCTTTAGGGCTAGCCCTGTTTAAGTCTCTGTAGTCCACACACATTCTGACTTTGCCGTCCTTCTTAGGCACGGGCACAATGTTAGCAACCCATTTTGGATAGGAAGTAACAGCCAGAAAACCAGCATTGAACTGTTTCATCACCTCAGCTTTGATCTTTTCGGACATGTCGGGCCTCATTTGACGGACTTTCTGTTTGATTGGTGGACAATCTTCTCTTGTAGGGAGACGGTGAACCACAATATATCAGTCCCGACATGTATTCATAGGACCAGGCAAAGATCTCAACATATTCATTCAACAGTTGAACTAGACGCTCTTTGACACTTGGTTCCAGGTTGGCACCCACTTTAACTTCTTTCTTGTCTTCCTCTGTTCCCAAATTGATAGTCTCCAACAACTTTTCATGGGGCAGAATAGCCCTCTCTTCTTGTTGCAAAAGTCTATCTAACTCTCCAGGCACTTCACAATCTTCATCACCTTCGTACTCGACATGATTGACCAAATCTTCAGAGTCACCGAAGGCCAAAGCAGAATAGTCACCCATGAAATCCGGAGTGGATGGGTACCTGCATTTTGTGAGTGTGGGTGTGTGTAAGGGATAGCCATCCTTAAACAAAATAAAATGTAAAAGGAAAGAAAATGAACACAACAGTTTATAGATGAAAACGTCCATGATTCATTAAAAATGGCATATGAAAATGAAGAATCAAAACCCTTACAAATGGACCTATATGCCCCGGGTAAGGCATAAGGCAAAAAGAGTGTACGAATTGTTTAATTATTACAGACCAAACATGAAATGTTCAAAGATAAATTACTGATTGATGAAAGTAATGGGAACGAAGTCTTTCGCCTCCCAATTGCTTAATCCTCCTTCAATGGTTGGAAAGATCCAATCTTCAAAGTTTTCTTCTTCATCATCATCTTCTAAGGCATGAATTCCATGGTGAGTGATTTTTAAGGGTGGTCCTCCAGCCCGGGAGCGACGCACAGCTTTCTGGCCAGCGGCAGTGAAACCCAATCCGAACTTGTCCGTCTTGTGAGGAAAATATGGCAGTTACCCCCACACTGTACTTCTTCCTTCTCTTATTACAGCCTCCGCATCTTTAAGGGATGCCATCTGAGACACAGGCTTGGAAATGATAGGCACATCAATCATTGTCTTTGCTACTGCGACTTCAAGAGAAACCTCTTCAAAGTGTTGGAAAGGTGTTTCTATGAATTCGCCATCTAACTCCACATAACAAAAAGAGTTAAGGTGACTTATCATATACTCCTCCTCACCATGAACCGTTATGATCTTACCCTGGACCAGATACTTTAGAATTTGGTGTAAAGAAGAAGTGACTGCCCCAGCGTTGTGGATCCATGGCCTTCCTAACAAGCATGAATATGAAGGACGGATGTCCATCACATAAAAAGTAGAGTTGAAAATTTCTGTACCCACTTTGATTGGAATGTCCACTTCTACGTAAACCATTCTCTTAGAATCGTCGAAGGCTCTAACAACGATGTTACTGGGCTTTAGGGTCAAACCTTCACAGTCCAATCTGTCCAATGCCTTCTTTGGTAGAACATTTAAAGATGAACCGGTATCCACCAGAACATGAGCAAGCGTGGTCCCTCTGCACTCTACCGAGACATGCAACGCATCGTTATGCTTTCTTCCCTTAGGGGTCAAATTAGCATCAGAAAAACCAACACCATTATTGGCTGTAAGGCTAGCCACACACTCTTGAAACTGGTCCGCAGAAGTTTCTTGAGGCACATGTGCCGTTTTCAGAAATTTGATCAAGGCTTTGGCATGAGCCTCGGAGCAGAGTAAGAGAGCCATCATGGAGATTTTTGAAGGGGTTTTCCCTAGGTGCTCTACGACATCATAGTCGCTCTTCTTGATTATCTTTAAGATTTCTTCCATCTCTTTTTGGGTGGTCTCGGGGATAACCACAGTCTGAGCCTTCGTCCTGACAGGCGCTTCTTGGATCCCCTTACCTTTATTGGTAGTAACATCAGAGGGTCTAGCTTCGGGAGCATTAATTTCTTCAATTATTGGACTTTGCACAAATGGTTTAACAGGCACATAAGCTCTTGAGGGTCCGAAGACTGCCCGTGGAGGAGCAATCTCCGGAGAGAAGATCCTTCCGCTACGAGTTATCTTGCTCGTTCCAGCAATATTCCCTACATCAGGGGTTTCTTCCTCGGAATTCTCTTCGTTTGATTCGATCTGCTTGATACCATGATAGAAAATCTCTCCTCCATAATTCCATGGTATCGTCTTGTTATATTTATACGGGATAGGCCCCGACATGGTAATTTTCAGCGGTATAAACTTAGTATCAGGCGTAATCTTAACAGGCCTTTTGCAGGTCTTGGAAAGATTGTCGGAGATGGTGATTATGGCAACGTCTTTGATTGGAGTAACAAAGGTAACATGAGTAACATGAGCGATAGTATCAACAAGAGTCTTTTGAAAGAGGATCTCTTGGGTATCCATCAGGAATTGGATGCCTGATTTCAACAGTGGGCAGTCGGATTGCATGGTTGAACAGAAGTAACAGTCTTTTCCACAACCTGGGAATATCCCGACTTTCAACAGATTCATTTTAATCAATGGTAACGGAGTCATTAATTCATTAACAGTGGTAACATGAAGATCTTCCATAACGGCATGGATATTATGACCATGTTTTGGCATAGGAGCGGATATCATGTTGGGTTTTTCGGGAGCATCAAACTCTACTTCCTTGGCATTTATCAAATCTTGGATCTTGTTTTTAAGAGCCCAACAGTTGTTGGTATCATGCCCTATACTGTCCGAGTGGTATGCACATTTTGCATTGGAATGATAATAAGGAGAAGAGGTATTGGGGTTTTTCGGCGCTTCTTTCAAGTTGGTAAGTTTCAGCTTTAACAAATGAGGGAGGACTTGAGCCGGTGTAATATTGATTCGAGTGAATTACCGTTGTGGCCTTTCTACCCTTTGCTGATTAGCTCTTGGTTGATTGCTGCGAGGTTGATCGGCTGAGGAGTTCTGGATCATCACAGCCCCCACCGTTGGTCGGCGCTCTATTCTCCCTTGGTTTCTCTAGGTGTGAACAGCAGAAACTTCCTTCTTGGTTGGGAAGGTCTTCTTAATAGCAGTGGAAGTGGAGGCATCCTTCTGAATTTTACCACTCTTAATTCCAGCTTCGACCCTTTCTCCGATCAGAATTAATTTGGTGAACCCTGCAGATGAGCTCCCGATCAAGTGATTGAAGAATGGACCTGACAGGGTCCCTAAAAACATGTCAACCAGCTCTCTATCCGACAATGGTGGCTGCACCCTTCCAGCCAAATCCCGCCACTTCTGGGCATACTCCTTAAATCCCTCATTAGAGGCCATACCCATACTCTATAGTTGAGTACGAGTAGGCGCTAAATCTGTGTTGTATTGGTATTGTCGGTAGAAAGCAGCAGCCAAATCTTCCCAGTTATGGACATCAGATCTCTCAAGTTGATAGAACCAGTCCAATTGCGTGCCTGACAAACTATCTTGAAAAAAGTGGACCCAAAGATCCTTATCAGAAGAGTGAGGTTGGATCTTTCTGACGTAGGACCTCAGATGCATCTTTGGACAGGACAAACCGTCATACTTAGAAAATGTAGGTACTTTGAACTTGGGAGGAATGACGATCCCAACAACCTACCCTAGTTCTTCGAAATCTAACCAGGTACCCTTTGCAACTCCTTGGCTGCCAACCGATCCTCAAGATTCTTATACTTATCATTCGCCGGAGGGTATTGCTGTTCGGAGTAATCTTCATCCTCTTCCTCTTCTTCTTCTTCAGCTTCAGATTTAGAGGGCATTGCAACGCCTTTTCCTTTACCAACCCCTTTGTCAGACGTTGAGGGAAATTCCAGAACTCTCCTAGCCTGATGCTCAAATCTTCTTCCCATAGTGGCTACCCCAACTCTTTTCTTTTTCTTCCTTTCCGGTTCCTTCTCTTTTTCTAACAGTGCTTTAAGATCCTCTTGACCCTTTGCTAAGGTCACGAGGAGTTGTTGGAATTGCGAATTCTGTGCTTGCAGATCTTTAACTGTCTGCTCTATATCCATCTCGCTGAAATAAACAGCAGAAAGATAAGGAAACCTGGTGTGAAGACCTGTTTATGCATATGATGAATGATATGTTATTCATGTAATGCATTCAAGGATTCAGAAATTCAAATTTGTTGCAAACAAAAAGAACACACGTCATATTAAGAAGAAATTTGTTAGTACATAAATGCCCCATGGGCAAAATATTACAAAATTCTTAATGTAAAAAGACATTGCGCATCCTCTTTGGCGCGATGTAAGTGTTAAGAGTTTCCTCTTCATGAAGTCGGCAGGTAAGTTCCAAAACCTTCTTCTCACTGGCATAGAAGCTGGATTCAAAAGTATTTCGTTCTTCTTTGAGTTGTATCCAACTCTTTTGTAATTCTTCCAATGATGTTGGCATGTCAGGATGTAGGAGGGTGTATGGAACCTCTCCTTCCATAACAGGCTCTTTGATCACGGGGAGAATGTGAGGGTAAGGCATCATAAGACTCTGGGCGCGGGTTCGTACCCACTTGAGGTAAGGCTCAAGGGGGATGGAATTCTTGTGCCCCAGTGTCTTACTATCCACTTTATTGGGCATCCTCCAAGCTCTGATAAACCTTTGTTGAAGTCCTTGAGCGTCGTTGTCGAAGTCAAAAACCAAGTCAGGAATCAGCATATCATGAGGGCCATCTCTCCGAGCATATCCAAATTGCCTTAGAGCTAAACAGGGGTTGTAGGTAATGCCTCCCCTAATTCCAAGTAGTGGGACATTAGGAAATTCCCCATAACGATCAATGATGATGACATTTTCTCTGGACCGAGAACACCAATGAACATCAGAATGTGTGAGGGTCATCAACCGTTGTGACCACCTTAAACCCTGCTCATTCTTCAAAACTGTTTGGGGAAGGTGAGAAATAATCCACCTTGCTAGAAGAGGAGTACATCACATGAGAACACCTCTTTTCCTCATTGTTCGTGTGTAAAATGAGTGTAGGATGTCCCCAAGCAATGTAGGCACAGGATTCCGAGATATGAAAATCTTGACAGCATTCACATCTATAAGCTGATCAGAGTTTGGGAACAAGACAAACCCATAGATGAGAAGTGCTACAATCTCCTCAAAAGCTTGCAGATCTAGAGAATTCTAGCAGTCTTGTGCCTTCTCAAACAGAAATTTTGCCAAGAAACCCTTGACACCACTTCTGGTTTCCCAATGACCTTTGATATCATATGGTTGCAAGTGTAAGGCTTGAGCAACATCCTCAGGTTTTGGTTCTCTTTCCGTACCGTTGTAGGGTAGTTGATGGAGAATAGGAATCCTCAGGAGTTGAGAAAATTCCTCCAAAGTAGGTACTAGTTGGTAATCAAGGAATGTGAAACAGTGGTGTAGGGGGTCAAAGAACTGGAAGAGAACTTTCACCATGTATTCTTCAATGTTGGAGTTGACCAAGTTGAGAAGTCTACCATGTCTTTCACTGAAGAGAGAATTCTCTGGAATCTTGGAAGTAAGCTCCTTGAGTTGAGGAGGGATTCTCACAAGGTTGACTTGGATTGTTTTCCTGCGAATAGATTCCATGACCTACAAAACAAGAACAAAGATGAAGATCCAAACCCTTGAGATGGTTAGTGGATGCATATGATGCTTTATGATGTTCATGATGTATGCACAAGCATATGTACAAACAAGTCACACAAGATCCTAGTTTCAGGCTTGCATGGGGTTTCATAGGTAAGTATCCTCTTGAAGTTAGTTGGCTCAACCTGTCCTATAAATAGTAACCGGGTTCTAAGGAGCTCAATATCACTGGATTATTTTCTGTGTTCATTGTTTCAGTTTAGCCACTTAACTGGAGACCGAAATATTCCAAGAAAACAACCCTTAATGAGTGTAGTATCGATTATCTACCAACTTCGGACTGTACCAAAGCCGGTCATCTCACAACCCTTAAAAAAGGCCAAGATGGTCAAGTAAGGTTCTAAGAGTTCATTAGTGCTTCATGACATCACTCAGCGGCCCCGTATTCTCTTTGATTGACTCAAAGGCTACCGGTACTCACAGATATGTCGCACTAATATAGCTATTGCTTCAACCATATCGGTATACCCCGCACAGTTTCCACAACGTATTTCTATTTACCTATGAATGTTTCCCAAAAATCCGGGTGGAGGATTCAAAACCCAAACAAGGGAACCAAATGTAAAGCAATCAAAGCAATCAAGATAAGCAGGCAAAGGTGATCTAAACCCTAAGGTTACTCCACTTTTAAAGTTATCTCCCCAGCAGAGTCGCCAGTTCTGTGATACGGTGGGAGAACTTACTTGGGATTTTGTGTTTTGTGTTCACAAATGTTTCGGTTTAGCAAGAGTCGCCACCGACTTTTTATTTTATCCTAAGGAAAGGTCAAAAAGCACAGGAAAGACCTTTGAGATGTTTTCTTGGGTTCGGGGAGTAGATTATGAAAAGGGAAGGTGCAAGCACCCTTTTCATCCATGGTTATCCATGGGCTCTTAGTTACTTGTTTAGATCACTTGCTTTTGCTTTTCAATTGTTTGAAATGGTGCTTTGTGTGTGGTTTTGTAAGATATTTTGAAAAGAGGCCATCGCTGTGGCAACCTTTGTAATGATTCTTGTTTGAATGTATACAAAGGTGTTTTTGTCTTTTGAAAAGATTTCAATGTTTGAAAGTTTGATTTGGGAAATGTTTTGAAATTGTGTTGTGATGTGTGTTTGAAAGTAGCAAGGATGTTTTGCAAGCTTTGATCAAGTAACTAAGAGTTGTCTACCCTATTTTACTCAAAGATCTTTCCTATATGTTTTTAACCCTTTTGACAGTGTTGTTTCACTATTGCATTTGGTGAACAACCTTGTGTTATGATGTTAAACGGGACAGGCGCGGGTCATCGTATAGACCATGATAGCAATGGTGTCAAGTATTTTTGGCAAATTTTTTAGGGACTTGATCATTTTTGTTTAGGCAACCAAGATAGCGTCATCGAGGGACTATGATCTTTTGTTTTGTTTTTGTTTTGCCAAAGTACCCAACATGCATAACATGGCCCATTTTTGAAGGCAACAAGTGGATTGTAACCCTAAGGGTACAAGTGTGCATTGTGCTTGATTTTCATGCATTTTGCCTTTGATTAGGTCAAGCTATTTGTTGATTTTGATTTTTGCATACAAACCCTAATTCTCTAATCATGGCATAATTGAAAGCGTAAAGTGCGAGAATTAAAAGTCTAGACTATTACAACATGATTATGGGGATGGGGGGTACAATCTTTGAATGGGGGTGTATTTGACAAGAAATATAAACCCTAGTTTACTATTACATCCAAATTGAATTCAAATGCATAAATAATAAATGGACAATATTTAAATAAACAAAATAAATAAATATATCAAATAATATGAATTATGCAAACAGATTTTTTTGTTTGTTTATGTATGTAAAAGTATTTAATGTAAAAAAAAAGAAATAAATAAAAAGATTAATTTTATTTGTTTTAAGGGTAAAACCCTAATTTCTTTAAGAAAATAAATACATTGTATTATTTATATACAATAAAATATATTAATATATACAAAATGAAATATACTTAGAAAAAGTATTTTTTAGTATAAATAATAATAAAAGTAAAAATGTAATATTTTGTATTTTTTATTCTAAAGTATTTAATAAAATAAAAGTATATATTTATATTTATATTAACTATGATAACCTAAAAATGAAATATATACAAAAATAAAATATATTTAGAAAAATATTTTTAGTATGAATAAAAATAAAGAGTAAAAATAAAAGTATGATTTATATATTATTTCTAAGTTTTAATAAATAAAATAAAAGTATTTAAAATGTTTTCTATGTTAGAAAAATGAAAATAAAATGCAAAATAAATGTGAAAAAATTATGAAAATATTTTTGAGCATTTTTTATATTTGGAAATAAATAAACAAAACCAGAAATGAAAACAAAAATGCAAAAATATAAAAATACAAGAAATTGGGCCAGGGGGTGCAAAAAGAAAAAAATGGGTGTCAAAAGCAGCCAGGCCAAGCCCAGCCCAAAACTTCATCTTCAACCTCCAGCTTTTGAAACAACGCTCGCGTCCCTGTACAAACTACTAGATCCTGTATACAAGCTTTATTGCAAAAACACACAACATCAAACTTGTAGAGCATTTCAAGACAATTCCAACCATATAAACAACTTGTCTTAACTCTCAAAGACCAGAGAGAATTTCTCTGGCCCTAAAATCTGACCTACTTTTTTCAGCATGTTCATGGATGAAATTCACTTAGCACACTTAATATAAATGAAAACTGAGCATATGTACAGCTTCATGGCAATGAATACTACATTTTTTATTCACAAACCTAAAGCTAAATGTTCCTAAATAGAGAGATAGGAAGTGGACAAAAACCTGTTTCAGTTGAATTCGTGTAGGGCAATGTAGTGCTTTTCAACAAGGCTTGAGATGTCTGGTAGCTTGCTTGAACTTCACTTGACCTTCTCCAATAACTAGCTTGCCTTGAATGTCCTTGAATTAATCTGTAGAACTCAACCTACACAAGCTCAAAGTGAAAATGGTAAACACTGTAAATGGAGTTACAGTTGGTATTTGAGGTTTGAGATAGCTTGGGTGAGTTGAATGGAAGGTGTTTGAAGCAACTTGGGGCAAAACGCACGAGCCAAATGAGCTATGGAACTCAAGTTGCAGAACCTGCCCTGTTTTGCCAAAGGAATGTGATTTCTGGCTATGGGGTGTTTAGAGGCTCAAGCAATCGTGTTTCTAGCTCAAAGGGGTGTGAGAGAGATGTTCAAACTGTTTGCATAAGTTGGTATTGGCTGGTTTTCAAAATCTAAGGTTTTGGACAAGTTTCTTGTTTTTGAAGTAAAATGTGGAAGTGATTGCAACATGCCTGTATAGGCTATCCTTATGCTTGCATCTCTTTCCCTTGGCCCCTCCAACTTTTGGATTTGATTATCTGCAAAATATTTGGATCAATGCTCAAGAAATCAGTTTTGACATAAAGCATGATTTAAGCAAAAATGGAAATTTGCCTTTTTCTACTTAGGGCTTAATTTTGTGTACAATGTCCAAATGACCAAAACAAAAGCTTAGATTAATGGATTTGCATTTAATTATGGAGTGTGAAGTGGTTTAGAGGCCTGTAAACTAGTGTAAGGCATGCTGACTTGAAAATGCAACTTGTGTGAACATGAATATGCCATGGATGAAAAGTGAGTTTTTGCCAACTTCAAGCCTTCGATTCTCCCAAACCACAAATGTGTTTGAGGAGTTCTTGGACAATTTGGAAAGCTTGCAACATGCTCTATAATCCATCTTTGAAATTCAACTTGAGATTCCAAGTGAAAATATGTGAAAATGGCAAAGAATATAGGTCAAAATCCAGCCTAAACTAGGGCAAAATTTCATTGAGTTAAAAGTTTTAGGGACCCTTGTTCCAAAAATCATAACGTGAGATCCAAGCTTCTTTTGGGAAAACTTTGTTAATCAAAGTTGTAGACTTTGTGGAGGACTACAACTTTCATGTTGGAGGTTTTTTTTGAATCCATTTGCATCATGGTGAAAATGTTGGGCAAAGTTAGGAAAAATTATGAAAATTTCATAACTTAGAAAAATTCTAAGTTATGAATTTTTTTCAATTTCAAACCCTAATTTGAAATTTTGGGTTTCTTGATGAACATGTTTCATATTTTGACACATCTTGATGATAAATGACCCTTGGCACTTGATTTTGACCAAAAAGTCAAAGTTTGACTTTTCAGTGTACAGTCAAATTTTGATCAGTTGACTGAAAAATTCATCTGTCAATCCAATGCAATTGAGGTCTTTTGAACTTGTTGAATAGGTCAAGATGATGTCATTGAGTCCTTGGTTGAGCCTAATTTGCCATTGTCTAGGTTAAAAATTCAGAAATTGCCTTTGTACAGTCAAAACCCTAAAAATGACCATTTTGCCCTTTTGGTGATCTGATCAAATTTCTTGTGGAGTTGTGGTCCAAACTAGATCCAATGGTTCATATGAGTTCATAATGTTGATGTGGGTCAAAATTCATGAGATTTGACTGTAAATTGGCCAAGTTGAATTTTTCCCCAATACAATTGATTTCTAGATCAACTGTCCAATTGACTGGGCAAAAATTTGATTCAAGACTTGAAACTTGGTATGGAAAAACTTATGAGTCCAATTTGAAGTATGAAAGTCAATTTGAGCTTTGAAGGTCCAAAAATCCTTGTGCAAACTCAAACCCTAATTTAGGTCATCAGTGCAAAGAGATGTCTTGAGCAGAGCAAACCCTAGCTTGATCTTGAGTCTAAAGAGCCTTGTGATGAGAAATGTTGATAAATGAGAGGGCAAATTTTGGGGTACAACACTTACCCATGTTCCTTCTGAAGTTTTACTCAGACTTATCCTGAAGCAACCCTACCTAGGTTCCTTATGGTCCCGATATAGTTTTACCCGAAGTCATCCTGAAGCAACCCTACCCAGGTGTTCGCAGTGATTTCTGGCGAAACCACCGCTAGTCTTCTAAACAAATTTGATATGTATGGTTACTTGAAGGATCGACTAGATTGATCCTAGGAAATTGTCTTAACGTTAATTGTAACACTTTCTTGAAGGTTTATGTTAAATATGACGTGATACTTGTGCATGTGTTTGTGTAAAGGCTTGGAATGCAAGACTTCTGAAATTAAATTCAAATGTAAAGGTTTAGACGAAGCGTCTTAATTAAACAAAAAAGGTTTGAATGTAAATACTTGACAATAAAAAGACTTAAGACTGAAATTAAATGACTTGATTGTAAAGGAAAAGGCCCTTAAAAGGAATTTGATTTATAAAGCTTTGCAGGAAAGTAAAACAATTCGACATAATATAAAGAATTTAAGAACAATTGCAGGAGTATGTCAAAGAATGGTTCGAAAGAAAATTATGTTAATAATTGCATTTCAAAGATAAAATTGGGAGGTCATACGTACATTCTCAACGAGCTCTTTCTCTTTAACTTGGTACTTGAGTATTTTGTGAGTAACTTTGTACGAATTATGACCCCTTTTTCCCTAACACTAAGGAGCTATTTATAATGTTCTAACCATAACGGTACTATTCTAAGAAAAAGCCACGTTTCTTCTTGCATGTCTTTCGACACTTTAAGACTTCCACGTGTCCTTCTTATCCAAAGAAACTATTTTCGAATTTCAAACAGCCCCGCTCAAGCCTTCAACAACGACTCTCTTATGTGGCCGTCGAAAACGCGCGCCTTTGACCAAATAAAACACTTGTCTTTTCAAACTATCTTCGACTCAGATCCAATAATAATATATTTCGACTAAAGCTCTTTTTCAAGCCATCTTATGGAAATTTAAAATGTAAAGGTTCCTTCATTAACCTGGTCGAAATCCCCAGCTAACAAATTGCCCCCAATAAATGTCTGTTTCGAATATGTGCAAAAATAGGCATTTCTTGTGATTTATATTATTTCGACCAACAAAGGGAACCTTTTCGTATTTCAATGATATCATCATGACATCTCTTCCCAAAAACATCGCTTCAAGACGTGCGTGAAGCCTTTATAATGATGAATAACCATTCCCAATGTCGGGCGACTTGACAAACTTCTCACCTTTTCCTTCAGGATGCGAACACGTGTCCCTTGATGGACAATCACTCTTCACTATAAAAAGGGTTTTTCTCCTTCCTCTCTCTTACTTTTACAAACTTCTTTTAGCAAAAACCCTTTCAGTCTTCGTAAAACCTTTTCCTTTCCAAAAAACTCAGAAAATCTCCAGAAAGACCTAAGAATCTCAACAATGGCCTCTGATAAACAACAAATGAAAATCAAAATCAAAAACTCTGGAGCTTCTGCAGGTTCATCTTCTCAATCCATTCCAACTAGTAAAATAATCATGCATGAGAACAAGGAATTCATTACACCTCCGAAGCTGTCCAAAGAACAAAAAGCCATTTATGCTTCTCAGGTATTAATCTCTTCTTCATTATCTGGTAAAACCCTAGGATTCCTAGGTCCTTTAGTTTCTTCTGAACATTTGGAAGACTGTAAAAACTTTTTCCCAACTTATCATGCTGTTAAACCCATAGCTAATAAGGGAAACACTTCCGATGATTCTTCCAAATCCCCTAAAAATATATCCACAGAAAGTCCTGAAGCAAATAGGGAACCTTTCCAAATGAACTATATTACTGAGAATTTCAGATCTTTCCGATCTTGCCCCACTTTGGACAAGTCTTATTTGAACTGTCTAGGTAAAGTAGAGAAAAAGAAAAGCCAATTTTGGAAAGATTTAGGCATTTTCGACCTGATCCAGATGTCGAAATTAGGTTTTAGCTATTGCCAGCCTTTACTTCTTGCGTCTCACTATTTTTGGGATACCACATATAACACTTTCCATCTTCCTTGTGGGATGATAACCCCTACACTGTTTGACGTAGCAGCCATTACAGGACTTTCTCCTATTGGAGAAACATTTGATCCTTTTCTCCACTCTGACAACACAATAGATTTCAACACAAAAACTGCCTCCTTTAATGCCTATATGAATTTCTATCATATGGACGACGAAGATGTTTCCGACATCGAACATATAGCTTTCTTAGCTATATGGTTGTCCAAATTTTTTTTCTGTTGCAAATCCCTCCAAGTAGCTAGAAGATTTTTAACTTTGGCTAGCCAACTGCATTCTGGTCAAAAGGTTTGCCTTAGTGAATTGTTACTAGTAAGTTTGTATGAAAGTCTAGGCTCTGCTATAACCAAGCTTAAAGAACATGAAGCTGTTAGTAACCTCCTTTTAGCCGGACCTTACTGGCTTCTTCAACTGTGGCTGAATGCCACCTTCGAACCATCCCTTCAAACTTCTGGAAATGTGAATGAAGAAGATCCCATGATAATAGCAAGAAGTATTGAAGGAACTAGGTTTCTGCTACTGACCCCTAGTGAAGACATGAATCTTCAATCTAGCCTCACCAAGTACATTCTGATGTTCTCGAAACATCATGCCTTTACTCCTTCAATGGATCCCTTCTCCAAATGAACTCATGGCCCTTCCTAGTTTACTGCTTTGATTGAAGAAGCCATAAAAGATGCCAACACTGAAGTTGAAGATGTCTGGCGTGCATTCCTCCTTCCCAGACTCCTTATTTCCAGGTTTCTGCCTGTGAAGAACTACATATGCATGTTAGCCTATCAACCAAACTTTGTCTCTCGACAATTTGGGTTGAATCAACTTGTCCCCGTATCTATTTTTAACCATAAGAAGGAGATTTGCTATGCTGGAATAGATTATGTTATGAGGGACATGGAGAAGCATCAAGAATATCATGTTGATTTTGCTGTCTTCAAACTTGCCCCTTTCGAACCTGTGACTTAAATGACTAAAGGCTTTTATACTTGGTGGAAAGAGTTTTATTCCAACAACATGTTCGACAGTACTGAAATAAAATATCAACTGACCCAAGCCTTTTCATCTTTGCAGGATCATGGACCCAAAGGTAAAACTACTCATTGCAAAGAAATAAAAGCTTTTCAGGATTATTTTGAAACTGTCTATGACCCTACGTAGCTTAGTCGAACAGTCTATCAAGCGTCACTTATTTTGAAAGAAAAATTTACGAAAACTCTTTCAAAATTAAAACTTCCCAAATCTGTAAAACCTGAATTCAAGTATGATTTAGCCTTCGAACTACAACCACCCAGATTTCCAAAATTACCCACAGCGGACTTCGCTCTGGCATTTTAGCCACCTTATCCAGACTGGTTCGTCTGTGGGAACATTTTTCATGACTTACATAATGATAGTCAAAAACGTGCAAAAAGGGTTGTTCCAACTAAGCTCACTCTGGACAGTTTCGACGGTTTCGTACACTATGACTTGTCTGCTGTGAAAATCATTTCTCCAACACTTCAAGGTGCCATGTCGAAAAATTTACTTTAAGATTTCCCATCTTAACATGTTTCCTTCTAAATTTGTGAATTTTCAGTTGTCGAAAGGAAAACCCCCAAAAAGGGAAAACCCATTTCAAAGACCACTCCAACTGGAACGTCAAAGCCTACTTCTTCACAACCAGACAACGCCGGGAAGAACGTTTCTTCAAAAAAAAACTGCCAAAGCTTCTGAGGTTTTCATACTAAACTTTCTTTTCTGGAATTTTCTTCTAGTTTTGCTTACTTATCAAAATTTTGATGTTTTCTACAGGATGGGAGTTCGCCAGTTGCCAAGGCGAAGAAGAGAAAAAATGATTTTGAAAAAGAAGTAATTACACTCGAAGGTAGCAGCGCTGATGACTCTCCTCCTCCTCTGAAGCAAAAGAAAAAGGGGTCGAAGGTTACTTCGTCCCAGGGTACTGCCCAAAAGGAAACCGAAACTGCTACTCTCCCTACTTCTGCAAAAGAAGCGGGGCCTCTAACCTCTGGAGCCAAAATTTCGAAGCGTATTGGAAACAATACCTCTACTGCTGATAAGGTATTTATTTTAAACTCTTTTTTTCATTTCCCTGCACTTTGGCGTATTATATTTCTTGAACAAACATTGGCATTCACTCTTGCAGAAAAAGTCTGACAAGTCCCCCAAACCTTCTGATCCTCTCAAAAATCCGATTGTCGAAGGAACTCCTTCACCCCCTCCCAATGCTAGAATCGCATAAAACAAAGGGTCTGCGACTGGCAATCCTCAATCTGAGTCGAAGGACGCAGAAGATCAGGAGAATTCTTCTCCTGAGGCGGATGCTCAAAAAAGTGGCACTCCCCCTAATACTGGCACATTTGAGGAAATTGAAACGAATGAGGACACGAAATGTTCTTCCGACATAGAAGGTTTCTTCGAAGGTAACAAAGGGATGGGAGATGACGAAAGAAACATCGAAGAGTCAGAACAGATTCTCAGTAACAAAGAATTGGATTCGGCTCACGCCACTGAAGAGTCTAATCCTGCTTCGATGCACAACCAGCCTTCTTCAAGTCAGCCCACTATTTCCACTCTCTCAGAAGAGGAAATAACTGCCCTTAAAGCAACGGATCCCTTAGTATGTCAAACTAATGATGGCTTTAAAGGATTCATCTCCTGCTAAAACGTTTCCTGGTGCCTCTGCCCAAGTTGGTGTTGGTACCAAAGAAACTTCTTTTGATGCCCTCTTGCAATAGGTGAAGCAAGCTGTCTTCGATGCTGACCTTTTTACCACCCTAAAGGAGGATTGCACCGCTGGTTCTCGGATAAAGAAACTGATTTCTCATATACCCATCACAGTGTGTCCACCTGATGTGGGCGAAGCTTTAGGTGATATTTAGCAGTTGATTGATCAAGTGAGTTCTGAGTTCAATAGAGACTTCAATGCCCAGACGAATCTTCAAGCGGCGGAAAAGGCACAATCTCTAGCATATGAAAAAGATTACAACGCCTATACTGCCTCTGAAACTCTCATGCAGTCGAAGAAGAAAGCCCAAGAGGAGTACAATAACTATGCATCCTCCATCCAAGTTTGGGAAACTCAGATCTCAGAGTTACAAGCGAGGATTGCTGAGGCGAAAGAGAAACAGGCTTCCATTCAAGGCTTGAATGACCCTCAGGATGACTTCTTGCGAATGAAAGTGTTGCTCATGTGAAAGCGGCTACCAATATGGACAAATAAATAGCCAAAATTCAAGAGTCCAAAGCGGCTATCCAATATAAACTTAATTTGTCGAAGATCAAATATGCAAGGATAAAGAGCACTCTTTCTTTCTAGCTTTTAGCCGCTAGCCTTAACTTTTCTTGTTGCATTGCCCTTTCAATTGTAATATTCATACAAATGCCATTTTGGCACCTTTAATTAATTTTTTAGAAATCTATGATACATTACAATAGCCATTTTAGTATTTCCATCTTGGCTTCGCTTATTTGTCACTACTGTTTTCTTATTCTAATTTCCTGCATAAATGATTTGTACTTCTTTAAGTATTTCCTATTTACCCTTAGGATCCTTCGATCTTCTGTTAGTTCTTCCACCTCATACACATTATTCGAAAATACTTTTAAAATTCGAAAAGGACCTTCCCAATGGGGAGACCACTTGCCTAAAGCTTGTTTCTTTTTATCCATAGGTAAAATAACTTTCCAAACTAAATCATTGGAACCGAAAGCTTTACCTTTCACCCTTTTGTTGTAGGCTCTAGCTACTTTTTCTTTCTGCCTTATTAACACTTATAAGGCGCGCAACCTTTCTTCATCTACATCTATCAATTCATTCAACATCAGTTCCCAATAAAGGTTTGGAGCTATCTCTTCCTGTCTTTGAATGCTAACTGACTGCAGAAAGATTTCGACTGGTAATACTGCATCATGCCCAAAGGTAAGTTGGAATGGTGTAGTATTGGTTGCTTCTTTAGGTGACGTTCGACAAGCCCAAAGTGCTTGATCTAACGTTTTATGCCATTTTTAGGCTTCTTTCCGACATGATTCTTGATTAAGCCTATTATGACTTTGTTGGCTGCTTCGACTTGACCATTTGCTTGAGCATAATATGGTGTAGATGTCAACAATTTGAACCCCGTTTCTTTCGCGAATTCTTGCATCTTCCGACCAGTGAAAACTGACCCTTGGTCCGTAGTTATACTTTTTGGGATTCCAAACCTATATAGTATATGCTTTTGGACGAATTCAATGATTGTTTCTTGGTCTACATTCGTCAAAGGAATAACTTCTACCCACTTGGTGAAATAATCTATCCCTACCAATATATATCTTTTTCCTTTGGACGAAGTGGGTCGAATTTCTCATATTAAATCCAATGCCCATCCTCTAAATGGCCATGGCTTAATGATTGAATGTAATTCACTTGCAGGGGCATGTTGAATGCTTGCATACACCTGACATTCTTGACAACCCTTGGCGAAGTCTATACAATCTTTCAACATAGTTGGCCAATACATTCCATATCGAAACAACAACCATTTCATCTTGTGTCCTGCTTGATGGGCCCCACAGGCTCCACTGTGAACGCTTGATAATGCCAGAGCTTCGTTTTCTCCCAAGCATTTTAACAAAATTCCTTCAGGGGATTTTTTGAATAATTCGTTTCCCATCAAGTAATAAGATAAAGCTCTGTATCTAACCTTTCTATCCGTGTTGGTTGAAGGGTCTTTTAGGTAGTTAATAATTGGGCTTCTCCAATCTGTATCTGCCAGAGTGCTTATATTTAGTACCTCAAACTCTTCTAGGTTGGCAAACCCTAGCCTAGTAGTTTCTAAGTCAATTGGGGATAACCTCGTAGCCAATGTTTTTCCTCTTATCTCAATCAATCCTTCTAATCTTTCCTTTGACACTTTGTACCCTGAGGCTATTTGTGCCAAGTCATTTTCTTCTTGGTTTCTTATTCTAGGGACATGTTTTATATCCACATATTCAAATTTCTTGAGCAATCTATTAACCAAGACGAAATACATAATCAAGTTTTCTTTTATGCATTTGTATTCTTTTTTTAGTTGCTTTATTACCAATTTAGAGTCACCTTTGATTTCGACTCTGGTTTCCCCCAATTCCAATAAAGCTTCGAGTCCAGCAAGCAAGGCTTCATACTCAGCTTCATTATTTGAACAAAGAGGGCCTTCGATCTTATACTTAAGCTTTGTTGGAATTCCTTCAGGAGAAATCAAAAGTATTCCAACTCCGCTACCATTTCGGTGTGTTGAACCGTCGAAGAATAATCTCCAAGGTTTCAACTCAACATAGAGTTGGCTTTCGACCAATGCATGGTCTACTATAAAGTCTGATACTATTTGACCTTTCATTGCCTTTAAAGGCATGAAAGTTAAAGAAAACTCTGTGAGGGCCAAAGCCCATTTTCCAATTCTGCCATGCAAGATTGGCTTTGACAGCATATGTTTTATAACATCACAATGAGATGAAACGAAAACATCTACTGGTTTTATATAATGCTTAAGTTTTGTACAGGAGAAATATAAACACAAGCATAACTTTTCTATTACAGTATATCTCGTTTCTGCATCATTTAAAACCCTACTAAGATAATAGATGGCTCTTTCGACGCCATTTTCGTCCTCTTGGGCTAACATACTACCTAAAGTAGTGTCAGAGGCTGATATATAGAGTCTCATAGATTTCTTCCCATTTAGGGGTGATAGAATGGGCGGTTGCACCAAGTATTGCTTGATTTTGTCAAAAGCTTCTTGATGTTCCTTGTTCCATTCAAAATTTCCTTGCTTTAGGCGCAGGAGGGGGGGAAAAGCTTGCATTCGACTACTGAGATTGGAAATAAATCTTCTTAAGAAATTTACTTTCCCCAATAGTGACTGCAATTCTTTTTTTGTCGAAGGCGCCTTTGTTTCCATGATAGCCTTCGTTTTATTCTGATTGATTTCTATCCCCTTTTTATGGACCACAAATCCCAGAAAGTCTCCTGCCTGCACAAAGAAAGCACACTTAAGAGGGTTCATCTTCAAACCATGTTTTCTCATTCTTTCGAATGATTGGCGAAGATGATTTAGATGGCTTTCGTCTGATCCAGACTTCACTACAATGTCATCTATATACACCTGCATAAATGTTTCAATATAGTCATGAAATATAGAGTTCATTGCTCTTTGGTACGTTGCCCCAACATTCTTTAGGCCAAAAGGCATAACAATCCATTTATAAGTGTCAATTGCCCCAGGGCATCTAAAGGATGTTTTAGGCACATCCTCTTCAGCAATAAAGATCTGATTATAACCTAAATACCTATCTAACATACTAAGGTATTCAAAACCTGCGGCTGAATCAACCAGCATTTCTGCCACTGGTATCGGGTATTCATCCTTGGGGGTAGCAGCATTCAAATCACGAAAGTCTATGCATACCCTCAAAGAACCATTTTTCTTAATAACAGGTACTATATTATCAATCCATTCAACATACCTTGTGGTCCTGATGAAATTGCAACGCAGGAGTCTTTCGACCTCTGTCTTGATTTTTGAAAGGATTTCTGGAGCGAATCTTCTTGGAGTCTGCTTGATGGGCTTCTTGCCATCCTTTATAGGCATTCTTAGTTCGACCAGTTCCCTTTCCAAACCAGGCATCTCGTCATAGTCCCAAGCAAAATAGTCTTTATTTTCTTTAAGGAGCGATATGACCTTTGCCTTCAATCTGGGTTTCAGTTTAGCGCTGATGTAAGTGATTCTTTTCGAACTCCCATCTCCAAGATCAATCTCCTCAAGGGGGTCTTGAGCCAACATCTTAGGACTTGACGCTGTCAGATATTTTTCAAACCCTAAGGGTTCTTCGTCATAGATGGAATCTAATCTTTGATTTACCTTCTCATCTTGAACCTGTTCATCAGTTGGTTCTGAGTTGGGGTTTACTCCAGATTCTGCCACTTTGGTTGCTTTGGTAATGGCTTCGCCATCCATATTTGTTGTTGCAGCTTCAACAACCGTCTGTCTTTTATTCTCGGCTACATAAGCCGAAAGCCTCTCAAAGAAAGAGGGCTCAGACATGGTAAATGTCTGTATCCCAGCCAGTTGGCCGTATTTGATAGCTGCTTTCGACATTCTCTTGGTCATCCAGTTCTCCCATAATTTCTCTGTCCCAACGAAATCCATTTGGAAGCAAAGTTAGATAATACAATGCATTCTTGTTTGGTAAATAGCAATCTCCTGCCACTCCACATGGTCCAATGTTTGCTAGATTTTTGTCAAAGCTGGTCCTGTCTACCGTGTTTACCTCCGTCATGTAGTAACCTTGATCCCCTTCAATGTTTTCTACAATTCCATCCTCTCTCCATATGGTTAATCTTTGATGCATGATCGATAGCACTGCCCCCACTCCGTGTATCCACTCTCTTCCTAGCAGCAAATTGTAATTCTCTTTTGCAGGAATTACCATGAACATAATTGGTCTTGCCACAGACCCAATTGTCAAATTTACTTGAATTACCCCCAGGGTGTGACCTATTTTCCCTTCATAGTTGGACAACACCATATTGTGAGGTTTAATGTCTGTATCGAACATCCCTATTCTTTTCAACATATAATGAGGCATCAAGTTAACTGCAGCCCCTCCATCCACCAGTACCTTGTTAATACCAGTGTCTTCGATCTTGGAACTTATATACAAAGGTTTCAGATGATTCCTCATAGCTCCATCATGCCTTTTGAAGAAGGCATTTTGCTCTTCGACTGCTCCATTATTGAGGATGTAGTAACACACTGGTTTATGTTTCTCCATCTCTTCTTCACCAGCTTCTTCACAGTCTTCCACTTCAGTTTCCTGATAGTACTCATGGGGGATAACAGATACCACGTTGCAATTCATGTTCAGAGACGACACGCCATCAGAGTCGAAGTCGTCTGTCAACATATCTTCAGATTTTATGGGATTTTCTTGAGTCACTTCTTATGTTTTCTATTGTTCCTCAGTGAACAGCCTTCGTCCTACTGGTGGTTTGATGGATGTCGATGTTCCAGATATTGCTTTGGTATTGCTTGACTCACCTACTTCTTTCTGGTTTAATTCCCTTTTTGTCTTCCTTGCTCTCTGGTGCCTACACCACTGGGATCTTGACATAGGGTTTTTTCCTTTGTAATTGTCTAGCCTGCGAGCCTCCCTTGTTGATGCATGGAATTGCCTTCTATAGGCGAAAGTTGTTCTGCCTCCCCTGTCGAAACTCCTCCACTTTGATTTCTCATCATTGACATGCATCCATCGGTCAGTTGGTATCTTAGCAGGTAATTTGAACGAGACTCTTCTTGCCTTGGGGTGTGGGCTATCTGGACTTTTCGATGTTCCCCTTCTATCAAACGCGTACATCCTTGGGTTTTCCTCCCTTGGCTCCCAACTACCATGGAAAGGGATCCGTTCAAACATTTCAGCAATCTCTTTGTCATATACTGCGTCACATCTGGGCACATCAGGATTTCTGATTCTGATTTGTAACAGCGGAGTATGAAAACCAAAAGCGTTTTGCCTGGCCTTGGGTATACTCTCATCAGTTGACTTTCTTGGCGCCAATTTCCTTGGGTGTTGATGTGTTGGACCCTCTCATAATTTTCAGCCACTCTTCGACTCAACATAACGGAGCACCTTGGGCACAGTAATGTCTTGCGGGCATTCCTCTCATGGCATCTCCACAAGTATTCACGCAGATTCTCATTTGCCTTTGGGTAGCCAAAATTCTTCCTCTTTTATTGCTTCAACAGGCAATTTTCCAATTCCTCCATCTCTGAAGCGGGTTGGTCCAGATTGACCATGTTGACTCCCATGGGTACTTCAGAGATTTCTATTCCTTCGAGTCTAACTCTGAGACCTTCAGTAGCCTCATTAGTATCTTTCAAAGGACCCTCAGTAGTCCCAAACTTGATTTGTCCCGCCTGGGGGTCTTCAACGTCAGTGTCAAAAGATCCTCCTGTGTTTAGGCTATCAGTAGCCTGCTTTCCTTCCTCCACGATCTTCACTTGATCACTGTTGACTATGTCCACCATATTGATATCCAAAGGTTCAGCGTAGTTGGTGGCAGCCACATTCAAAGGATCAGCATCCACCTTCATAGGACCTTTTCCTTTGTCAGCAAATTTCAGATGTCCATCCTTGATAGCATTCTGAATTAAATCCCTGAAAAGAAAACAAGCTGATGTTTTATGGCCAAGAAAACCATGGTATTTGCAATAACCTCTTTTCTTTCGTTGTTCTAACGGAGGAACTTTAGTGTTAGGAGGCACTATCATTTGGCCATCCTTTACCAGTAGATCAAATATTTCGTCACATTTAGTGACGTCAAAAGTGTAAGTCCTTTTAGGATATTTATCATTCTTCTCCTCTTCGACGGGGTTCTTCCCATTCGAAGGTGTTAACATTTTACAAGAGTAAGGGGGTGCCTCTTTCAATTCAGCCAAATCTATTTCTACTTCTTCAACACCATAAGGGTTGTTATGTGGCTCATATTCGTCATTTTCAGCTTCGACATAGGCTACCCTTTCTTTTTTATGATTTTTACTTGCCCTGGCCTTCTCAGCTTTCAGTCGTTCGACCTGTCGAACTCTATCTTCCAACTGGGCCATATCTCTCAAGTGTTGAGTGTCTAACTTCTTTCTAATGGAATAATCTAATCCACCTGCAACCATTTCGACTAACTCATGCTCAGGCACCACAGTAAAGCATCTAGATTTCAGAAGATGGAACCTATTTAGGTAGTCATCTATGGGTTCTGTGAATTTCCTCTTTATGCTTGCCAATTCCTTCAAACTTATTTTTGTTTGTCCCACGTAAAACTGTTTATGGAACAGTCTTTCTAAGTAAGACCACGTATCTATGAAACTAGGAGGTAATGTGGTGAACCATGTAAAAGCATTTTTGGTTAGTGAACTAGGGAAATATTTTATTCTTAGGTCTTCATTGTTTGCCAAATTTCCTAATTCTGTCAAATATCTGGCTATGTGCTCAATAGTGGATTCATTTGTGTCCCCTGAGAAATTAGTGAATTTTGGGATCTTGTGGCCCCTTGGCAATTCCGTTTGTAGAATAAATTCTGCTATAGGGGAAGTGTAGTTGGGGCGTCGAAACCCTGCATTTAAACCATTATTAGCCATGATTCTTTCGACTATATTTGTTATATTATTTTCGACCAACAGGTGGTCTTGTCTCACTCTATGAACAACTTCATCTGCATCTTGGCCTCTATTGACCATGGCTATTCTCCTGGGTGGTTCCTCAGGGTCTGTCTGTCGAATACCTACTGGTTTAACTCTTGGTTCTTCGACAAGATTCTGTCTAGGTTGTTGAACTTGGTTTATGGTTGGTTCTTCTTGAACCCCTATGATATTCTGCCTGCGTCGAACAGGTGGTTGGGGGTTCCCAAAGAAGTCTGCTATTCGCGCCATATGCGCTGACAACTGTTGGTATGATTGGGTGTTTTCTTGATTGGTTCTGTTTATATTCTGGATTAGGGGAGAAAAAATAGTATTCATTTCCCTCGCCAATATTCCAACCATATCTTGGTTACTAGCGTCCATTTGTTGTCTAAGTGCTGCTTGGGTATTTGTTGTTAAAGCGGGCATCTGGGCTGATAGGCCTTGGTTTTGGGTGCTTCGACCAATTGAACCAACATTTTGAATCGGCGAAAAAGTACTTATGTTGGGTTGCGTATATGTGGAAGTGCCATTGTGTAAACCACTAATGAATGATGATGAGCGCCCTCCATATGACTTTCTGTCCAAGGCCTAAAATTTTCGAATCCTGGTGGCATGTGGGGTGTCGAAGGTGGTATTTGGCCTCCTACATATGTCAAAATAGGGCCATTTTGAGTATTCGACAGAGACTCTGATGTACCCTCAAAGGGGGGCACGTTGGTCGCACTAGCCACAGAAGCAGTTACTGTGTAAGGTGGATTTGAATTAGTTGCGGCCATTGATCCTATTGATGTTGGAATGGCCTGGGAACTATTCGTCGAACTTGTACCGACCGTTCCTGATCCTTGTGGAGGATTTTGTCCTCCTTGATCATTAGTTGTGTTAACCATTGTTCTGGTATGTTTTTTCTTATGTATTGGTTGAGATTCACTAGTAATTCTGCCACTCCTAAGGTTCATATAACGCTTTTGCGTATTTTACCAGAAAATAGTGTTTTAAACCCTCTATTATGATTACCACTGGTTTTCCCTTAAAATGTTACGACACAATCCCACTGGGCGTGCCAATTTCTTCGCAGTGATTTCTGGCGAAACAACCACTAGTCTTCAAAACAAATTTGATATGTATGGTTACTTGCAGGATCGACTAGATTGATCCTAGGACATTGTCTTAACGTTAATTGTAACACTTTCTTGAAGGTTTATGTTAAATATGAAGTGATACTTGTGCACATGTTTATGTAAAGGCTTGGAATGCAAGACTTCTGAAATTAAATTCAAATGTAAAGGTTTAGACGAAGCGTCTTAATTAAACAAAAAAGGTTTGAATGTAAATACTTGACAATAAAAAGACTTAAGACTGGAACTAAATGACTTGATTGTAAAGGAAAAGGCCTTTTAAAAGGAATTTGATTTATAAAGCTTTGCAGGAAAGTAAAACAATTCGACAGAATATAAAGAATTTAAGAACAATTGCAGGAGTATGTCAAAGAATGGTTCGAAATAAAATTATGTTAATAAGTGCATTTCAAAGATAAAATTGGGAGGTCATACGTACATTCTCAACGAACTCTTTCTCTTTAACTTGGTACTTGAGTATTTTGTGAGTAACTTTGTACGAATTATGACCCCTTTTTCCCTAACACTAAGGAGCTATTTATAATGTTCTAACCATAACGGTACTATTCTAAGAAAAAGCCACGTTGCTTCTTGCATGTCTTTCGACACTCTAAGACTTCCACGCGTCCTTCTTATCCGAAGAAACTATTTTCGAATTTCAAACAGTCCCGCTCAAGCCTTCAGCAACGACTCTCTTATGTGGCCGTCGAAAATGCGCGCCTTTGACCAAATAAAACACTTGTCTTTTTAAACTATCTTTGACTCAGATCCAATAATAATATATTTCGACTAAAGCTCTTTTTCAAGCCATCTTATGGAAATTTAAAATGTAAAGGTTCCTTCATTAACCTGGTCGAAATCCCCAGCTAACACCAGGTTCCTTTTACAATTTCCCAATGTAGTTTTACCCAAACTCGTCACGAAGCAACCTTACCAAGGTTCATTCTCGGTTCAGATGCAGTTTTACCCAAACTCCTCACAAAGCAACCTTACCCAGGTTCCTTCTCGATTCCGATGTAGTTTTTCCCAAACTCCTCACGAAGCAACCTTACCTAGGTTCCTTCTCGGTTCAGATGCAATTTTGCCCAAACTCATCACGAAGCAACCTTACCCAGGTTCCTTCTCAGTTCAGATGCAGTTTTACCCAAACTCCTCATGAAGCAACCTTACCCAGGTTCCTTCTCGGTTCAGATGCAATTTTACCCAAACTCAGCACAAAGCAACCTTACCCAGGTTCCTTCTCGGTTCTACCCGAACTCATAATAAAGTAACCCTACCCAGGTTCCTTCTTACAATTTCCCGATGTGGTTTTACCCAGACTCGTCATGAAGCAACCCTACGACCCAGGTTCCTTCTCTTAGCCCTACTATCCAGGCTTTCATTTCGAAGTAACCCTACGACCCAGGTTCCTTCTTGTAGCCCTACTATCCATGATTTCATTTCGAAGTAACCCTATGAACCAGGTTCCTTCTCATAGCCCTACTACCCAGGCTTTCATTTCGAAGTAACCCTACTATCTAGGTTCCCTCTCTTTTATCTCCAGACAACAGTTTACAACACTGTAAGACCTGGACCCGACCAAATACGATCGATTTCATATTTCCCCAGTGTTGTACCCCAAAATTTTCCCTCCCATATTCTTCAAGAAATTGCCAAGTCATGCTTCAAAATTCCCCAAGGGTTGCACAGTTCAAGAGCCTCCTAAACAGTCAAAATTAGGGTTTTGGTTCTGATCAAGAAAATGAAGTTTCCAAAGGTCCAATCAAGTCTCACATGCCTACAAATATGGTCAAGCATCCTCACACAAAGTTTCAAGACTTTCAGCACAAAATTGCACAGTCAAAACCCTAATTGCACTACAGTCAACTGTAGGGGCAAAATGGTCATTTGACAGTCAAAAGTTCAAATTTTTGATCAACATCTCATTTTGAAGCCACAAACATCATTTGATCAATGCTTGATCATGATTCTCAAAGCTTGGCTCAAAAATCATCAAGATGCAAAAGTTTCCTTAGTTGGACAGTTGAAAAAGTCAACTGTAAATTGACCAGGGCATAACTTTCACATGGATTATCAGAAAAATTCCATCCAAGGCTCATTTTGAAGAGAAAGACATTTCCTAAAACTCCTCTTCATACTTCAAGTCCAAGAAATGCTCTCACAAAAAGTTATCAATTTCAACATTATAGGTCATTTTCAAAAGTCAACAAAAAGGGACTTTAAGTCAAAGGCTATAACTTGAGATTGGTGAATCAAAATGACATGGTACCAAAGACATTGGTTAGGGGACTCAAAGAACTTTCCAAAATGTCCAAAAACATGAGCAAAGCTTAAAAATTGAGCAAGTTATGCCTTGTGGAAGTTGGGAAATTTTTGGATATTTTGAAAAGTCAACATTGCTTCAAATGACCTAAAATTGCTAATGGGCCTATTTTTCTTCCACAATTCATTATCCAAGGCATGTGCACGACCACTTGGACCAAAGGGAAGTTTTTCTTCATTTTTTATTTATTTATTTGAATTTTTATTAATAATAATTCATTTAAATCAATTAAATACATGAAAAATACTTAACCTAATTTTTTCAATCTTTTTGTGCATATTATATCCTCAAGATTTCGTGCCTAGCCAAATATGGAAAGAACCAATGGAATTGGATGTGATTTGTATCAAAAAGCATGTGAAAAAGATTTGAAAATCATGGTTAAAAATCAAATATCATATTCATTAATTCATGGATTTTGATCAAGTTTTTTGACCTAATTCATTCATACATATACAAAGAAGCAAAACCTAATGCCATTAACCCCTAAGCTGCGCAAGAACCTGAAGATCAAACTCACACTTTTGGCCTAAAAATTTCAAAACTGAAAACAAGGTTAGAGGTGGATTCAGAGCAAGAAACCAATTGCAAAAGCTTCCTCGTGTCTCATTGAAGCTAACTGGATAACTTTCCAACCCTTACATGCCCAGAATTGGTACAAGGGGTTCAAACCGTTTCAAATTATATGCATAATCGTGTTGCCATATTTAAGCATTTTCATTGCGTTTCTTTGATGAATTCATACTAATTGATATAATCTGAAGCTAACCATCTACTTCGATTGAGTTTTTGTGTGCTATATACGATTCCACCATGGTTGTCTTTTAGGGTTCATGAAGCTTCAAATTGGGTTTTTTTAATTAAGGAAAAATTGGAGCATAAGACTTAGGCCACTCAATTCAGCATACTCAGACGATTACAAAGCCACCCTCGCGCTCAATTTACGAGCATCCAATGACTATTCGCTATTTTTTCTAATGATACCTTTTAGAACAGTGTGAAAACCGTGGCCTATGTTTTTATGTTTCAGGAAAAATAAAACAACAAGGAAGATGATCCTGTGGCACCAGTTGATTGGCCAGTTCAAATTTCGCGCGAAAAGCGCCCCACTAACGCTTGTTTCTTTTATATTTTTTGTTAGTTATTATATGATAAATGCGCGTTGAGTGGAGCAGTGGTGAAGCGTTTGGTTGGTAACGTTAATGACCTGGGTTCGAGCTCCAGGTCCTCACTCTTTCCATATTGTTTTTCAACTAATATTCCTATGCAGATTCAATACCAAAGCACACCGTACGCCCACAAAATCAAACATGCCACGCGTACCAGGGCATCAAATCAAAGGCCATGATCTGATGAGCTCAGTGCACACTAGTCAACAAAGCTACAGGCTAGCCACGAAAGTCCAACAGGCCAAGGTTGATGGGCCCAGACTGCTAAAAGAAAACCCTCCAATTTGGGGCAGACCCCCTAGGTTTGCAAGTTTTTATTATTCTTTATTTTTCTTTATTATTTCCATTTTCTTTTAATTATTGTTTTGTTTGATTAATTTAATATTTTCATAAAATACAAAAACATCAAAAAATCAGAAAAGACAAGAAACATAATAAATATTTTATTTTAGTATTTTTGTAAATAAATTGCATATAATTAAATTTAGTTATTAAATTAGGATTAATAGTAATGTTTTCTTAATTAATTTAAAATTGGTAGAATTAGGGTTTATGATAATTTTTATTCCTTTTTATTTTTCTTCCGTAATAATTAAATAATTAAATATTTACTTTTGTAATTAAATTGCATGTAAATTAATTAGGGTTAATTTTAGGTTAAAATTTAATCTTCTTTTTAATAAATTAAAAACAACTAGAATTAGGGTTAGCATTTATTTTAATTAATTCTTTTCCCCATTAAACATAAAATACCAAAAAATACCAAAAACAATTTCTTTTCTTGTTTTAATTAATTAATTTCACTATTTAATTTAATTTTGCAAAAAGGGTCCAACGCCCTCGTTTTAGTTCTTATTTAATTCGCGTGTTTATTTCTTTTTCGTTTAATATTTATGTATCTCTCCCAAGGCCTTGTAAATTATTTGTCGCACTTTATTTTATTTCTTTATTTATTTTTCTGTCAAATCGGGTTCAAGAAATTTTGGCGATGTGGACCCGCGCCTTTTGTAATAGTTTAGAATTTTTACTTTTCGCAATTTTTAACTGTTAATCAAGGCATGAAAGAATGTATGGACAAAAATAAAAACAAACGCTAGATCACCAATGACATGACAAAAGACAAAAATATCTGAAAACGACACACAAATCGCACACACCACCCCTAGGGTACGCCTCACTGTTGCCTTGCCTCGAAAGGTGATCGTCGAGTAGAGGATGTCTTAGTAAGTCCTCATGATCCGGGAACCTGGCATGAGGGTAGCTTCTAAGGTGTCTTCCCATTGCTCTGGTGATCACCATGTCCCGAACCTCGAATTGACCCGAACACCTCCAACGGTGGTGCTACCTACCTCTCAATGGTGGGATGGCACTACTTTAAAGGACATTTACACAGACAAATTCCTTAGGGTAGGTAGGTTCTCGTAGATACTTGCTCTGAATTTCAAACAAATTCAAAAATACTTTTCACACCAACACATTTTCAAAAAGCTTTCGAAAGCATTTTTTCAAACACTCTTGAGGACCGATACAAGAGTCGAACTGGAATTTTCAAAGAAACTTTTTAAAACCCACAGTGAAAAGCAAACAAACCATTTTTTGAAAACACAATGAGCAAGTATCTAAGAGCCCATGGATAACCATGGATAGAAAGGGTGCTAACACCTTCCCTTTCTATAACCTACCTCCCGAACCGAGAGCAATCTCTTTAAGGAATTTTTCTGTGCTTTTGTCCTTTCCATTTGGAGAAAATAAAAGACGGTGGCGACTCTTGCTTCCGCGACATTTCGCGAACCAGCGTTAAACAGTCAGTTCCAGATCCACCGATCACAGAACTGGCGACTCTGCTGGGGACTTAACTTAAAGTGAGGTGTACCTTAGGGTTTAGTTCATAACTGTGTTTTCAATTGCATTGCTTTGCTTGCTTTAAATTGTGGGACTGTCTTGGGAATTCTATAGATCCTAACCCGGATCTGGGGATACCCTGTTTAAGTAGCAACAAGGCTGTGAGGGAACTGTGTGGGGTATACCGACATGGTTGAAGCAGTCTGCTACGTTGATGTGGCACTTTGGTGTGTACCGGTAACCCTTGAGTTCAGTCAAGGAGAGTACGGGGCCTCCGCGTGGTGTCATGAAACATCAACTGACCTTAGGAACCTTAATTGAACAATCTTGGCCTCTTTAGGGTAGTGAGATAACTGACTTTGGTGCAGTCCGAGGTTGGTTGATACTCGATACTACACTCAATTGAGAGTTGCTTTCCTGGAATATTTCGGTCGCCAGTTCAGTGGCTAAATCGAAACGATGAACAATGAAAGCAATCCAGTGATATTGGGACCCTTAGAACCCGGTTACTTCTAATAGGACAGGTTGAGCCCACCAACTTCAAGAGGGTGCTACCCAGACCCCATGCCGGCCTAAACTCTAAGGGCTCTTTTGTGTGACTTGTGTGCCTTCGTACTTGCCTACTTGCATGCTTGTTAAACTGACACATGAACTACTTGCAGGTTTGGTCCATAAGTCCTTAATTAGGACTCATAACAGGGTTTACCGAATTTCTTGCAGGTTTTGTTTTAGTCCTTAACTGGGACCCATGACAGGGCTTACTAAGCTTCTCGCAGTTTTTTGTCATAGTCCTTAATTAGGACTCATAACAAAGTTTACCAAGTTTCTCGCAGGTTTTGTTTATAGTCCTCAACTGGGACTCATGACAAGTTTTACTTGATTTTCTTGCAGGTTTCTGTGTATAGTCCTTAATAAGGGCTCATAACAGGGTTTATCTATACTACCCCATGCATCATGACATCATACCATTGCATATATCCTAACCCATTTCAAGGATCTCAAGGGCTTGTGATGCAAGTCATGATGAATCAAACTGTCTAGCAAGGGGCAAAGAGGATTTATTTTCCTCTAGCCAAGGTTGTCAGGGGATATGACCCACTGGATATGGTGAGCCTTTGACCCTTGGAAGAAAGACTCTCAACCAAATACGAAGTTCTTTCAATCAAGCTACCAGACCCGAATTCTAACAAATTTTCTTGTTTACCCTGCGAGATCCTTGAAAACATTGCATGCATACATACCCATCATTGCATTACAGGTATCCCTTTTGCAGGTCACTTACCTTTCTCGCTGTTTATTTCAGCAATGGCCTTCCAACCAGATAACCAGGACCTTCTCGCTCAAGAGACTCAGTTCAGGGAAATCCTCCTGAATCTATCCAAGGGGCAGGAGGAGCTAAGGACACTTCTCATGGAGACTTTTGTCAGGAACAATACTGAGGATGAAAGGCTGAAACACCTACAAGTTGAGGTGGATGCATTGAAGGTCCAGATGCTGGGGCAGGTGACTGCCATTCAAGGGTTAGCTCAAAGACAAGATGAGCTCTGGTTTCTCGTCAACCAACTGCTTCAGGGCAACCAACTGGGGCAAAAGTCTAAGGGCAAAAAGCCGGTCATCGTTCAACCACCTTTGAGACAAGGAGGTAAGGGGAAAGCTCCTCAATTGGCTCCAGTGTCACAAATTCAACATCACAACCAACAAAAGAGCGAGAGAAGGCAGTTCACTCGGCTCAGCATGACCTTATCCCAGATATTGCCACAGTTGCTGGAGACCAAGCTGGTAACTCTAAAAGAAGCTCCGAAGAACCAAAATACAACGTCACCGAAGTACAACCCCAACGCCCGTTGCGCTTATCACTCTGACAGCCCGGGGCATACTACAGATGATTGTTGGAGCTTGAAAAATAAGATCCAAGACATGATCGACACTGGAGAGATTCAGTTTAAAGTACCCAAGACTCCCCATGTGATCACTGCTCCCTTGCCAAAACATGGCTAGGATTGAGAAGTTTTTGTTCATTCGAATGTTCAAATTGCAATTTTCTTTTGTTCAAACATTTACTCATGTTAAACATTGTTATTTCATTAATGCATCGCATATGTCTGTTCTGAAACGATATATTCGTATTCATTAAATGCAAATTATTTTCATATTTTTTCTGATGTCAATTCTTGATCAAAAATTCTAAGCCTCTTGAGGGAGGATGACGAAAACGATACCATAATCTACAGTATGCTTTTGAACAGACCCCGCTGATGAGGTACAGGCATTGTTTCAATCCCTAAACACTGGAGTTATAAGGATGATAATCCCTCGTCAACCCCTCTGAGCCAAAGAAGTAGGAGTTTTTCTTTTCGAAATTCAAAACCCTTCATCATAACCTGGGGCAGAGTAGTTCTCTCAGTTGATCCAAGTGCATAACGAATGGCACCAAAAGATCCTTACAAAACAAAGAAAGACAGTGATGGTTCCGAATGATCAATAAAGAAAGGCAGTCATTACCTCAAAAATAAAAAAGCCCATTAAGTCAAAATCCATGAAGAGACTTACAAAATTGGGGCATCCCGCTGACTGTAATTCCAAAAAAGGAAACAGTTCAGGCAAAAAAGAAAGGGATAATGAAATCAAGGGAAAGAGGTCACACAAACCCTCAACAAAAAAAGGAATGACTGCCTATTCAAAATAAGTTATCAACATCCGAATCATCACCGGAAAATCAGAGCAAAGACTCAAACAACGTCTAACGTACGATCAACTGAGTTTAGGTTTGAAGAACATCACGAAGAATGGGTGGGTACAAATAATTTGAGCCTTTATCCTTTGTTTCTTAAACCGTGAACCAAGCCACGTTATAACCCTTAAAAGTCCTAGCTGAAGCATGGGTTAGTTCGAAAGCATACTGTTACGAAAGGTATCCTGACTCCTTAAGGCTTATGGTAAAATAACGAGTTGACATCACGTTTTACAAACAATCACTTGTTTTATGAAAAAGAATGCATTTTCAAAAATTTTAAGACAGACATGAGCTTTGCATTTTTGACATAACTTTGTTTGCATATGACTTTTGTTTGAACAACATAGAAATTCGCGCGACAAACGCCTAATGAACAGAAGTACTTCCAATCAAGGGGCACGACATGATCATGGTCCAATCATCTGGGGTAGTCCAATCAAGATTCGGAGAATCTCTCAAAAGGCCAAACAGCCTGGGGCAAATCTCCGCCTGAGTCACCTGGGGCATTCCAACAACGAATCTTGCACGAGCAGACATCTTCTGGTAATATGGCAACACAAGCAGCCAGGGGCACCTCCCTGCATTCTAAGAGCGTGGGCATAGTCGAAAAAAAATACTACGCATAATCAAAGACCCGCTAGGTTGACATACCTAGGCAAAAATTAGGGCTCCCGGCGAACCAAAAGGGTTTGGGCAAAATGAAGGGATGAAATGAAAAAAATCTGTACACCCGGCAAGTCGAAAACCTGAAAAGGCGGCTTGGGCAAAAATGGGTATCCCGGTGGACTGAAAACCCGAAAGGGAGGTCCAGGCAAAAGTTAGGGATCAAAGCGTACGACTATGTCCTGTCATCTTGTCACCTGCCTACCTGAAGAAGGTTTGACCCTCAACAATTATCAGCATCCCACAGGTGCCTCCCCCATAGAAACAGGGGCAATAATGGGTGGTCTAAGCAATCTGATTGTTCTATCCTCCAAAGTATCAAGGTGAGTTCAGCTGAAGAACATAACCCATACATCCCAATTCCCCAGAGAGTGAGCCAGCAAGTCAGTACACTCTCCTCAAGCAAACCTACATTCAGTCTTAAGGAAGTTGAGTATCCTCCAACAGATCTCAACATTCCCCAGCAGTATATACATATTCTTAACGGGCATCCCCGGCAGTCTGAGTCTAAAGATTATTCCCCGACAGTATATCAAACATTCAAAGGAATCACTTCCCCCGCAATTCAAAACTTCCCCAGGAGAGTCCAATCCAGTTTCCCCAGGAAAGTTGGAATCCATCTCCCCAAGTAGTAAGCTTATCCCCAGTAGATTCTGGAAGCTTATTCTCGCAGAGTACGAACGCGTCTCCCGGCTTTATTCAAAGAGTTATTTCCTTAATAGGATATAACTGGGTTATCCTCATCCAAAAGCAACGGAAAGATCTTCGTCGACACAGTCTTCTTATCCTCAGCGAAGTCCATTAGCACTTCCAATATAACAAGGGTATCCCCAGCGAGTTATTATCAACACTCAGCAAAGTATCTCTCTCCCCACAGAGTATTGCCCCCAGCAAGATCGCTAGAGTACTTTTCTCCCCGCAGAATATCTATTCGCCAAGTTTATTCCCCAACGGAGTCATCTTCTCCTACCGGTATTCTTGCAATTATCATCCCCAGCAGAAGCAAAATCTATTCTCCAACATCAGCCCAGGAGTGACTTCCCGGCACCCGTCAAGGATTTATTTTCCTAAGACGAAAAAAAAAACATACATTCATAAACATCGCACCTCCATACATCATTATAGCAGGCATATACGCATCATATCTTACAAATCTCATTTATGTTGAGAACATCATTGCTTGATCCATATCATGCATTGCATATGACTGACCTTTACCTTTCAGGAAAGATTCAGTTAAATTCTCAATCATATTTCAAGACCTAGACCGGTTCAGTTAATCGACTCCAAAGATTTCTTATCCAGTCTAAGGCCTTCTCTAGTCCAGCTAAATCGACCCCAAACAGATTTTTCTGATGAAGACTCAGTAGAAGTTATCAAAGGTTTTTCTCAAACGTCCGCTTTTGAGATTATAATTTCCTATGGTTCTCTCCCCAATACTGCGGAGATGATAATTCCATTTCAGGTTTTTCTCAATGTATGTTATTGAGATTATAATTTCCTATGGTTCTCTCCCCGATCCTGCGGAGATGATAATTCCATTCCAGGTTTTTCTCAAACGTCCGCTTTTGAGATTATAATTTCCTATGGTTCTCTCCCCAATCCTGCGGAGATGATAATTCCATTTCAGGTTTTTCTCAATGTATGTTATTGAGATTATAATTTCCTATGGTTCTCTCCCCGATCCTGCGGAGATGATAATTCCATTCCAGGTTTTTCTCAAACGTTCGCTTTTGAGATTATAATTTCCTATGGTTCTCTCCCCGATCCTGCGGAGATGATAATTCCATTCCAGGTTTTTCTCAAACGTCCGCTTTTGAGATTATAATTTCCTATGGTTCTCTCCCCGATGTTGCGGAGACGATAGTTCCATCCCAGGTTTTTCTCAAACGTCCACTTTTGAGATTATAATTTCCTATGGTTCTCTCCCCAATGTTGCGGAGACGATAATTCCATTCCAGGTTTTTCTCAAACGTCCGCTTTTGAGATTATAATTTCCTATGGTTCTCTCCCCAATGTTGCGGAGACGATAATTCCATTCCAGGTTTTTCTCAAACGTCCGCTTTTGAGATTATAATTTCCTATGGTTCTCTCCCCAATGTTGCGGAGACGATAATTCCATTCCAGGTTTTTCTCAAACGTCCGTTTTTGAGATTATAATTTCCTATGGTTCTCTCCCCAATGCTGCGGAGACGATAATTCCATTCCAGGTTTTTCTCAAACGTCCGCTTTTGAGATTATAATTGCCTATGGTTCTCTCCCCAATGCTGCGGAGATGATAATTCCATTCCAGGTTTTTCTCAAACGTCCGCTTTTGAGATTATAATTTCCTATGGTTCTCTCCCCAATGCTGCGGAGACGATAATTCCATTCCAGGTTCTTCTCAAACGTCCGCTTTTGAGATTATAATTGCCTATGGTTCTCTTCCCGATCCTGCGGAGGTGGTAATCCCAAGATTTTCTCAACGATTGCTGTTGGAGTTCAGGTCATCCAAGGTTCTCTCACCGTTCCTGTTGAGGTAGTAACCATCCCTGGTTCATTCATCGCCGTTTGAAGCTCCAGATCCAGCTCCTGTAACCAGTCAAGACACATCTATACAAAGCATCCGAAAACCAGATCCTGCAACATGTCAGGTACTCATTTTTCTTATGCAGGTACGCAAGTTCTCGCTAAGGAATCTCTTATGCGATCAACATTCAGATGGCATCTATAAGCCCATCCACCCTCCAGCATCTCTTAGCATGGCATCTATAATCCCATCATCCTATCCATTGATCTCCAAATGGCATCTATAAGCCCATTCCCCCATCACACTACTATGTGAGCGCAAATTTCTGGGCACTCTAGTGTTCAATCATCTTCCACCCTCGGATTACGAAAGGCACGTCAGCCAATCTGCATCCTCAGGTCTAAGAAGATTGAACAGGGGCAACTGTTGTACCCCAAAATTTGCCCTCCTATATTCTTCAAGAAATTGCCAAGTCATGCTTCAAAATTCCCCAAGGGTTGCACAGTTCAAGAGCCTCCTAAACAGTCAAAATTAGGGTTTTGGTTCTGATCAAGAAAATGAAGTTTCCAAAGGTCCAATCAAGTCTCACATGCCTACAAATATGGTCAAGCATCCTCACACAAAGTTTCAAGACTTTCAGCACAAAATTGCACAGTCAAAACCCTAATTGCACTACAGTCAACTATAGGGGCAAAATGGTCATTTGACAGTCAAAAGTTCAAATTTTTGATCAACATCTCATTTTGAAGCCACAAACATCATTTGATCAATGCTTGATCATGATTCTCAAAGCTTGGCTCAAAAATCATCAAGATGCAAAAGTTTCCTTAGTTGGACAGCTGAAAAAGTCAACTGTAAATTGACCAGGGCATAACTTTAACATGTATTATCAGAAAAATTCCATCCAAGGCTCATTTTGAAGATAAAGACATTTCCTACAACTCCTCTTCATACTTCAAGTCCAAGAAATTCTCTCACAAAAAGTTATCAATTTCAACATTATAGGTCATTTTCAAAAGTCAACAAAAAGGGACTTTAAGTCAAAGGCCATAACTTGAGATTGGTGAATCAAAATGACATGGGACCAAAGACATTGGTTAGGGGACTCAAAGACCTTTCCAAAATGTCCAAAAACATGAGCAAAGCTTAAACATTGAGCAAGTTATGCCTTGTGGAAGTTGGGAAATTTTTGGATATTTTGAAAAGTCAACATTGCTTCAAATGACCTAAAATTGCTAATGGGCCTATTTTTCTTCCACAATTCATTATCCAAGGCATGTGCACGACCACTTGGCCCAAAGGGAAGTTTTTCTTCATTTTTTTATTTATTTATTTGAATTTTTATTAATAATAATTCATTTAAATCAATTAAATACATGAAAAATACTTAACCTAAGTTTTTCAATCTTTTTGTGCATATTATATCCTCAAGATTTCGTGCCTAGCCAAATATGGAAAGAACCAATGGAATTGGATGTGATTTGTATCAAAAAGCATGTGAAAAAGATTTGAAAATCATGGTTAAAAATCAAATATCATATTCATTAATTCATGGATTTTGATCAAGTTTTTTGACCTAATTCATTCATACATATACAAAGAAGCAAAACCTAATGCCATTAACCCCTAAGCTGCGCAAGAACCTGAAGATCAAACTCACACTTTTGGCCTAAAAATTTCAAAACTGAAAACAAGGTTAGAGGTGGATTCAGAGCAAGAAACCAATTGCAAAAGCTTCCTCGTGTCTCATTGAAGCTAATTGGATAACTTTCCAACCCTTACATGCCCAGAATTGGTACAAGGGGTTCAAACCGTTTCAAATTATATGCATAATCGTGTTGCCATATTTAAGCATTTTCATTGCGTTTCTTTGATGAATTCATACTAATTGATATGTTCTGAAGCTAACCATCTACTTCGATTGAGTTTTTGTGTGCTATATACGATTCCACCATGGTTGTCTTTTAGGGTTCATGAAGCTTCAAATTGGGTTTTTTTAATTAAGGAAAAATTGGAGCATAAGACATAGGCCACTCAATTCAGCATACTCAGACGATCACAAAGCCACCCTCGCGCTCAATTTACGAGCATCCAATGGCTATTCGCTATTTTCTCTAATGATACCTTTTAGAACGGTGTGAAAACCGTGGCCTATGTTTTTATGTTTCAGGAAAAATAAAACAACGAGGAAGATGATCCTGTGGCACCAGTTGATTGGCCAGTTCAAATTTCGCGCGAAAAGCGCCCCACTAACGCTTGTTTCTTTTATATTTTTTGTTAGTTATTATATGATAAATGCGCGTTGAGTGGAGCAGTGGTGAAGCGTTTGGTTGGTAACGTTAATGACCTGGGTTCGAGCCCCAGGTCCTCACTCTTTCCATATTGTTTTTCAACTAATATTCCTATGCAGATTCAATACCAAAGCACACCGTACGCCCACAAAATCAAACATGCCACGCGTACCAGGGCATCAAATCAAAGGCCATGATCTGATGAGCTCAGTGCACACTAGTCAACAAAGCTACAGGCTAGCCACGAAAGTCCAACATGCCAAGGTTGATGGGCCCAGACTGCTAAAAGAAAACCCTCCAATTCGGGGCAGACCCCATAGGTTTGCAAGTTTTTATTATTCTTTATTTTTCTTTATTATTTCCATTTTCTTTTAATTATTGTTTTGTTTGATTAATTTAATATTTTCATAAAATACAAAAACATCAAAAAATCAGAAAAGACAAGAAACATAATAAATATTTTATTTTAGTATTTTTGTAAATAAATTGCATATAATTAAATTTAGTTATTAAATTAGGATTAATAGTAATGTTTTCTTAATTAATTTAAAATTGGTAGAATTAGGGTTTATGATAATTTTTATTCCTTTTTATTTTTCTTCCGTAATAATTAAATAATTAAATATTTACTTTTGTAATTAAATTGCATGTAAATTAATTAGGGTTTATTTTAGGTTAAAATTTAATCTTCTTTTTAATAAATTAAAAACAACTAGAATTAGGGTTAGCATTTATTTTAATTAATTCTTTTCCCCATTAAACATAAAATACCAAAAAATACCAAAAACAATTTCTTTTCTTGTTTTAATTAATTAATTTCACTATTTAATTTAATTTTGCAAAAAGGGTCCAACACCCTCGTTTTAGTTCTTATTTAATTCGCGTGTTTATTTCTTTTTCGTTTAATATTTATGTATCTCTCCCAAGGCCTTGTAAATTATTTGTCGCACTTTATTTTATTTCTTTATTTATTTTTCTGTCAAATCGGGTTCAAGAAATTTTGGCGATGTGGACCCGCGCCTTTTGTAATAGTTTAGAATTTTTACTTTTCGCAATTTTTAACTGTTAATCAAGGCATGAAAGAATGTATGGACAAAAATAAAAACAAACGCTAGATCACCAATGACATGACAAAAGACAAAAATATCTGAAAACGACACACAAATCGCACACACCACCCCTAGGGTACGCCTCACTGTTGCCTTGCCTCGAAAGGTGATCGTCGAGTAGAGGATGTCTTAGTAAGTCCTCATGATCCGGGAACCTGGCATGAGGGTAGCTTCTAAGGTGTCTTCCCATTGCTCTGGTGATCACCATGTCCCGAACCTCGAATTGACCCGAACACCTCCAACGGTGGTGCTACCTACCTCTCAATGGTGGGATGGCACTACTTTAAAGGACATTTACACAGACAAATTCCTTAGGGTAGGTAGGTTCTCGTAGATACTTGCTCTGAATTTCAAACAAATTCAAAAATACTTTTCACACCAACACATTTTCAAAAAGCTTTCGAAAGCATTTTTTCAAACACTCTTGAGGACCGATACAAGAGTCGAACTGGAATTTTCAAAGAAACTTTTTAAAACCCACAGTGAAAAGCAAACAAACCATTTTTTGAAAACACAATGAGCAAGTATCTAAGAGCCCATGGATAACCATGGATAGAAAGGGTGCTAACACCTTCCCTTTCTATAACCTACCTCCCGAACCGAGAGCAATCTCTTTAAGGAATTTTTCTGTGCTTTTGTCCTTTCCATTTGGAGAAAATAAAAGACGGTGGCGACTCTTGCTTCCGCGACATTTCGCGAACCAGCGTTAAACAGTCAGTTCCAGATCCACTGATCACACCCAGTAAGTCGCTGTGCAGCCTGTACCGTGACCAGATATGCAGTTCACTTCCGCCTCCTCGATCAAGAGTTAATTCCCCAGTAGAGTAATGGACAATCTAAGCTCCTAGACTCTATTTCCCAGGACATAAATCAACATTCCCCGATAAAGTCCTCCTTAACGGCAGGTACAGGAATTCTCGCAAAGGAATCTCTTACGCAACTAATATCTTTTTTGGATGACATCATTAAGCCCACCTCCGACGAATTTCAGTTACCTTCTCCAAATGGAATCTTTAAGCCCATCTCTGACGATTCTCCGTCACCTTCCAAATGGCATCTGTAAGCCCATTCCCGATATTATCGATCAACATTCACTTCATGCGAGTGCAAATTTCTGGGCACTCTAGTGTTCAATCATCTTCCACCTTCAAATCACGAAAGGAAGACAAGCCAATCTACATCCTCAGGTATCAGAAGGTTTAACAGGGGTAGATGTTGCACCTCAAATTTTTTCCTCCCATTTTTACTCAAAACATACTCCTAGAGGTCCTCCTCCTAAGACTATGAGCCTCAAATTAGGGTTTCACTACTCATCAAGATGTTTGATTTCCAAGGGTCATAAATGGTTTCCATTACCCTAATATATCCTCAATATCATTCATTCCAAGTTTCATGCCTTGCACAAGAAGTTTGCTCAGTCAACTGCTTAGATGCCTGAAAATCAACTGTATTAGGTCAAAAGTCAACTGTGACCCTCATGCAGTCAAACTTCAAGATTTTTGGTCAACATCAACATTTTGAAGTAATATCCATCATTTTATCAAGGGTTTATCATGGTTCCTCAAAGAATGCCCCAAATTCATCAAAACTCAAAAGTTGTTAAATTAGGGTTTCTATAGGAAAAGTCAACCAAACTTTGACCAAGCATAACTTTCTCATACTTTATCATAAATTTCCCATATAAGGCTCATTTTGAAGAGGATTCAATTCCCTACAACTCATCTCCACCCCTCAAGTTCAAAAAATGCACTCATGAAAAGATATAAATTCAGACATTATAGGTCATTTCAAAAAGTCAACAAAAACACCGTTTGGGTCAAAGCTTCTTACATGAACATGGAAGATCCAATTGAGATGAAACCAAAGAGGTTGTTTAGAAAACACCCTAAGCTTTCTAAAAAGTCCAAGAACACCCTTTTAGGGTTAAAATTGATGGATATATGTATTGTCAAAGTTGACCAATTTTTGGAAATATGCATAAAGTCAACATTGATCAAAATAACTTTTTTTCTTCAAATGGGCCCATGCTTTCTTATTTAAAACTTGTTCCTAAGATGGCCCACGACCCCTGAGATTATCCACTTATTATTTTATTATTTTTATTATTTATTTTGATTTTTTATCCATTTAAATCAAAATAAATCAATTTAAATAGTAGAATAATGAAAAAAAATCCAACATTTGATTTTATGAGCATATTTTGAGTCAATAAACAACTAGAAAACCATCCAAATCGTGCAAGGGATAATTGGATTGGAAAAGATCATGATTTGGCCAAATTTAGAAATAAAAAATACAAGAGGAAAATCAAATCTCTTTTCCATAATTTCTCAAGATTGCATCTGTTTTTGTTGATCTAAATCATTCTATCATATATACACAACATATCCAAAACATAAAAAGAAGGTTTGGGTCGTGAAAACAAAAGAAAAAAGTTGCAAAATTTGGAAGAAAAGTGCAGATCGGATTCTCTTCCATAGACCAATTCAAGCAATTTCAAAGCCAGCAATCCGTTCCTAGACGTGTTCTGAAGCTGTTCCAATCGTCCTCAAGGCCTGAAACATCAAGAGTCGTGCCCTTACAGTAGCACGGTTTGCATATTTTTCTTAAACTCGAATTTATTGATTTACCCATTATAAACATGTTTTGATCACATTTCCATGCTTGTTATCATATTTGCATTGTTTCTGGATGGTTTAATCTGAGTTCAAGTGCAGGAATGGCACGATGCCATTGTTAGGGTTTTAAGGTCCCAAATTTGGGACTCTTAGTACATGCAAAATTAGGGTAAAACATGGGTACCATGGTGTTCAAGGCTTCAAGCCTAATTGATTCATGGTCTCCATTAGAATTTATATTGCTTGTATTTAATTTTTGAATGACACAGGGTTATAGCTACAGACATCTTCCGTAGGTAAAAGTTCAGGCCTAAAACGGCAGTTATGGGGAGGAAGATTGTTGTACCCCAAAATTTGCCCTCCCATATTTCTCAATACATTTCAAGTGAGGTCCTCAAATTGCTCAAGGAAGTCCAATGGTTGACTAGACAAGCTCTCTCCTAAGGCAGTCTACCTCAAATTAGGGTTTCATGTTGCATCAAGATACTTGAGTCCAAGGGATCCCAAATGCTCACCATTGTCCTAATATGTTCTCAAGATCATCCATGTCAAGTTTCAAGCCTTGCAGAGGAAGTTTGCTCAGTCAATTGCTCAAAGGCCTGAAAATCGACTGTGCTAGGGAAAAAGTCAACTATGGCCCACATACAGTCAAACTTCAAGATTTTTGGTCAACATCCTCATTTTGAAGTATTATTCATCAATTGATCAAGGGTTGATCATGATTCCACAAGGATTGCTCACAATTCATCAAAACCCAAAAGTTGCTAAATTAGGGTTTTGTAGAAAAAGTCAACTCAACTTTGACCAAGCACAACTTTCTCATACTTTATGATAAATGACCCATCCAAAGCTCATTTTGAAGACGATGCAATGCTATACAATCCATCTTTATCTCCCAAGTTCAAAATATGCACTCACAAGAAGTTATGAATTTGGACGTTATATGTCATTTTGAAAAGTCAACAAAAACACCTTTTATGTCAAAGCTTCATACATGAACATGGAAGAATCAATTGAGATGATACCAAAATGGTTGCTTAGAGGACATCTCAAGATTTCTAAAAAGTCCAAGAACACCTTAAAAGAGTCAAAATTGAAGAAGTTGTGCATTTGTGAAGTTAACCTTTTTTGCAAAAGTGCCAAAAGTCAAAAGTGCCCCAAATTGCAATTTTTGTCAAATGGGCCTAACTTTTTGCACTTGTTTTGAGTTGGTAGCATGGTCCACGAGTCCTAGATCTTTCCACTTGTCTTTATCTTATTTTTTCTATTTATTTTTATTTTTTATTTTAATTAAATCAATTTAAATCAAAATAAATCATGAAAATATCCAAACCATTTAAGTCCTGAGATTTGGTGCATGTTTTAGGTTCCATATACAACTAGCAAGTGAATCAAATCGTGCAAGGCCTATGTGTGCATGAAAAGATTTGTTTTGGCCTATTTTTAGAAAGATTTTCATGGAAATCAAATCAAGATCAAAAGCCATAATTGACAAAGATTGAATGGACTTTTGTAAACCTAATTTGATCAGTGATATATAGTGAACAAAAGCAGACAAAAAAGAGGGTTTTTGGAGGCGTGTAGAAAGAGAACCAAACTTGAAAAAACTCAAAGAAAGTGGTGATCTGATTTTTCACTTCCAGGCATTTTCAAGATTCCTAAGCCATCCCATTCGTATCCTGGACATACAAGGAAGTTGTACCAATCAAGAACAAGCATTTTCCAGCGCTAGAACTCACTGTAAGTGATCCAAGACCATGGCTTTTTCTTGAAATCGAATCACATGATTTTGGCACTTGTAGCATGAATTACCTACATATTCTTGTTCATTGAAGCATTTGCAAGCTGTTCATAAAAATTAATTGCATTTTTTCTAACTCTATAGAGATTTACCATTATTAGGGTTCTTGGTCTCATTTTAGGGTCTTTGTATACAGGTGAAATTGGTCCACAAGAAGGGCACCATGATGCTCAGCAGGCCAAGGTGATTTGATCTATAGCATTAGAATCCATTTATCGTGCCTATATTTAATTTTGAAATGTGCAGGAGCTTTAGTGATGGACATTTGTCCGTATGTAAAAGTCTCTGACTTTTACCAACGGAGAGAGGTTGGGGACGATGGCGTGGCACCATCCCATCAGCCCATTCAAATTTTTGCGCGGATGTTTTTTATTTTGTTTGTTTTGAATATATTGTTTAATTTTTATCTTACATACAACAAACGCGCTTGGTACAGTTGGCAACAAGGTGATGGTTAAAGCCTGGGGACCTGGGTTCGATCCCAGGCCCCAGCACAAATGCTATTTTCTTGTTTTCTTATTACAGATTCAATACACCTCTGGTCCAAGCATCCACCATACTCCTTCAATGCTTAGCTAGCCAGATGTCCATGCGCTGGATCCAAATGTCATCATCTGAAGATCTACCAAGGTCCCTAGTCAATGCACAGCGCTGGATCCAAGAAGTCAAATGTGGGTCAGTTTGTTTGGGCCCAAAGCTTGCTATCAGCACCCTCCAATTTGCTAGTTACAGGCCCAAATTTCCTTTTATTTTTTCTCTTTATATTTTCTTTATTAATTCATTTAATTTAATTTTTTTTACTAACACAAAATTAATTCCTTTTTATCAAAAAATAATAAAAAATAATTTTTCATCAAATTAGATTTAGGTTTATTTTTTTATCAAAAATTAATTTAATTAGTTTATTTAATTTATTAGGTAACTTTAATTCCTTTTGTAAATAAATTAAAAATAATTAGAAAATGATGGTTTTAGTTTAATTTAATTCCTATTTTCTTTTTCTTAAAAATAACCAAAAACACAAAAATAGGTCAAATTTAATATCTTCTTAATTTAATTTAATTAGTAATTAGGTTTTTGTATATTTAATTTAAAGCTTTTTTTTCTTCTTAAAATAATAAAAAAAAACATCCAAAAAATGTTTTTTTCTTGTAATTAGGTTAGACGGGGTCAAAACCCTAACTTTTCTCGTCTTAATTCCTCGCGCGCGTTTATTTATTTTTTACAATATTGATGTAATTGCTCACAGGATGTAATAGATTAATTATGACTTTTTCCCTTATTTATCGTTTTGACGGATTTTTTTGGCTATGTAATTAATACCCGAAGCCTTGTAATAGCGTAGCTTTACTTTCCGCACTTTAACTTCCGCAAAATATTAACTGTTAGATGAATGATAATAGGATTGCATGACAAGACTGTATGTAAACTTTAAAACGGTTAGCAAACCCTAAATGTGAAAAGATGATAACTTGAAATTGAATCACTCGTACATGCGCACTCCTAGGGTATACTCCCACTTCGATTGCCTTCGGTAAACAGTTATTAAGTATAGGGTGTTTTAGTGGTCACTCTCTTGTCTAAACAAAGATCAAATGTCCCATTCGTAAATGTTGCCTCGGAAAGGTTGCCTCAGATATGTTGCCTCGAATATGATCTTAAGACATTAGGGTTATTACTAAGACATCTTAACATTGCTTTAGTGATCGTACGTCCCTTTTCGAATTGACCCTTAAAACTCCAACGATGGTGCTCCCTACTCACTAATAGTTGGATAGTGCTGTCTAAAGGAAACGAACATAGAACAATTCTTTTTCTGAGTAGGTAGATGCTAGTAGGTACTTGCTCAAAACAAACAAACCTTTTCCATACTTATACTCTTTTCAAACAAAGTTTTTTTTCAAAATAACTTCGTAACACTCTTGAAGACAAAAGAAAGGGTTAAATCGAATTAAAACAAAAACTTTTCAAATCATACAAACACAGAAGCAATTTTAAAAATGATGAGCAAGTACCTAAGAGCTCGTGGAAAACCACGAATATAAAGGGTGCTAATACCTTCCCTTTCTATAATCTACCCCCCGTACTCAGAATATCTCGAAAAAGGAATTTTTCTGTGCTTTTTTCCTTTCCAGTTGGATAAAATAAAAGTCGGTGGCGACTCTTGCTTACCGTGACATTTTGCGAACACGAATGCAAAATACAAACTAACATTTTCCTAAAACAGTCTGGTTCTGGCCACCGTATCACAGAACTGGCGACTCTGCTGGGGACTTAATAAATGGGGTATACCTTAGGATTAGTTCATCATAAATTGCTTCTCTTGTTTTATTTGATTGCTTTACTTTTGAGGGTCTTGTCTTGGGAGTTACTATATGTGATACGATGGGAGAAATGACTTGGGTTTTGCGTTTGTGTTCGCAAATGTTCGGTTTAGCAAGAGTCGCCACCGACTTTTTATTTTATCCTAAGGAAAGGTCAAAAAGCACATGAAAGACCTTTGAGATGTTTTCTTGGGTTCGGGGAGTAGATTATAGAAAGGGAAGGTATTAACACCCTTTCTATCCATGGTTATCCATGGGCTCTTAGTTACTTGCTTAGATCACTTGCCTTTGCTTTTCAATTGTTTGAAATGGTGCTTTGTGTGTGGTTTTGAAAATGTTTTGAAAAAGATGCCTTGTCTAGGCAACCTTTGTAACAATTCTTGTTTGAATGTTTTACAAAGGTGTTTGTCTTTTTGAAAAGATGTTTCAATGTTTTTGAAAGTTTGTTTTGAAATTGTGTTGAGATGTGTGTTTGAAAAATGACAAGGATGTTTTGCAAGTTTGATCAAGTAACTAAGAGATATCTACCCTAATTTTACTCAAAGATCTTTCTCATGTTTTTTTAACTCTTTTAACAGTGTTGTTTCACCATTGTATTTGGTGAACAACCTTGTGTTAGGATGTTTAAACGGGACAGGCGCGGGTCATCGTATGCAATCATTGAAGGCAACTTGTGAGACGCTCTAGCAATTTCGTAAGGGACGAGATCGTTTCATCGAAGGCAACATCGAGGGTCATCGAGGGACTGCGATCTTTGTTTATCGAAGGGACAATTGCTAGAGTGTCTCATACTCGAGGGACATGATTGCATTTTCCGAGGCAACAAGTGGAATTACCCTAAGGGGTGCATGTGTGAATAATGTGTTTGATTTGCATGAATTTAGTCTTTGATTAGGGGTTATCTACTTGTTGTTTTCATCTTTCCATACATCGTAATTACTCGCATTTGTGCGAAAGTAATAAAAATGCAGAAAATAAATCCTACGCTATTACAACCATATTGAAAAGCAAGAAATGTAAAGACAAAACAAAAATAAAAGGAATAAAAACGATCCTTTCGATCTGGGTAGAGACACCCTTCGATCCTGCCCTTCCTGACTTCCTTCGATTTGGGCCTGGAGTCAGTAAGGTCGTGTCTTTCGATTTCACCCTTCTCCTGCTTCTTTCGATTGAGACTTGGCAGCCAGTGTGGACATCCTCCTGGCTACTTCTTTTGTTTGAGGCCTGGGGTCAACGTGAAGTACACTCTTTGCCTCAGGCTCCTTGCTGCTTCCTTCGACTGCAGGAGTGCTAGGCTCTTAGGTTGAGATTCGAAAGGCTTGAATACTTAGCCAATCGAAGGATACAGAGAACCTGTTTTAAACTTTTAAAACACAACACTCAAGTGTAACTTTCAAAGCTACAGGCCATGGGTTAGCACAAGATTAAAGGGTCTCAAAAGTCCAAAGTCTAAACAGTCAGGGTCAAAAGTTTCAACATATAGGCATTCAGGATCGAAGATTGAAACATGGTCAAACTCCCTAGATGAAATATCTACATTTTTTATTGGTATGTACACATAATATAAAAATGAAATGGTTCTAAGTTTAGAGTCAACTTACCTCTTGAAGCACTTAAATCAAAGGAAACTGTAAGTGACTTCCTTGGTGATGAATGGGAGTTCGTTGGGGTCTTCCTGAGGCTAGTTCAATCACCACCATGCTTGAACCGTCACTGAATCAAAGGAGGGAGTTTAATAGTGGTGAGTGAATTGAAAGTTATTATATAACAGTCTAAAGGATAAATCGAAGGCTGGTTATCTGGCTGTTGGAGAGTGAATCGAAGGATCCACCAAGGTATGAAGGGTCTGAGTTTTTATTAAGAGTGTTAGGAATAAAACGTTGGGAGGTGTCTAAGAGTTTATGAGAATTTTCGCTAGAGTTTTTTTGCTTGAGGATTTTTTATGATTTTTCTCTCTTAGTAAAAATATGGGCCCTTTTCTTTGTCAATGGTTCCTCTATTTATAGAGAAAAGGTTTGGGAGTTAAAAAAACAAAGATGTGGCTTGGCTGATGCTTTGGGAGGGAAAACAAAAAAAATTCAAACAAAAGGGGTATGTTGTATTTGTAGCTTTCGAAGGACAGTGCTTTATTGCCATTTTGGTGCAAGGAATTGGGCAGCAGTGCAGGACTGCTGTGCAGCAGTTTTGGCGTTTTATGGCCAGGGAATCAGGCCCTAGCCTGGCAGCGCATGAGACTTAGTCAACAAATGCCTTTGGCCTCTCATCCTTTTATCTTGACTCCCTAGCCTCACCTTTCAACCAGACTTTCAGTAACCATCTCCTTTTTCAATCGAAGTGACGTTCGAATGACTTCCCTAGACAATCCTTCGAATGGGCCAAATTAATGCTCTTGGGATGGATCAACAATATATGTCCTTCGATTGGGGACATCTTGACATGCCTGGAAAAACTCTTCGAATGCACCACCTAGATGCTTTCTTCGCCCGAGGTAATGATATAGTGAAGAGTTTGTATGCTTGGAACAGGCCATTTCTAACAGGAAATCTTTCCCACTCAAATTTACCTACAAAAGGGGCCATATGGCCAAACGAAAGAATGAAGAAACACTTGTGCCCAAGGATTCACACCCTCAAGCGAAAGATGTGTTCCAGGGATGGAAGGCTCAATCGAAGCTTGCAGCATTGGAGAAGTCACTCCCCCAAACGAAAAAGGCGTGCAAGGGCAGGATGTGTGATCGAAAGAGGGCAAAAGAGAGGCTTTTTCCTCCTGGATCGGAGGACATCATCAAGAGGGTTTTTGCCTTGCAGGGGGCACTTGTGGCCAGCAAACATGGTTTTCAAGGCAAGCAATGTAGGCAGCAAAAGTCACAAACGAACTCTGCAACAAGAAGTCACACGCCCATGCGAAAGAGACACGCTAGCATCCATTTTGAGCAATCGAAGGAGGCCAAAAGCAAATCGAAGGATGCTGATCGAAAGAGGCTTAAAGGCTAATCGAAAGAGCTGAAACGAAGAACACTTATATTTCTCCAATTTTTGTCAAAATAATATTTTTATCTGTTTTCTCCCTTTTTGACAGTTTCCTTTTAATTTTGGTACTGGAAAATTCCAAAGTACTTGTGCAAGCTTGAACCTTGAGAATCCTTGTGAGAAAGGCCTTGATAATTGAGAGGGCAAATTTTGGGGTACAACAGTTGCCCCTGTTCAATCTTTTTGAACCTGAAGAGTTAGATTGGAAGTTTTGCCGTCGCGACTCGAAGGTAAAAGAAGATTGGACACTAGAGTGCCCGTAAATTTGCACTCGTCAAAACGTAGTTTGAGGGAATGGGATTAAAGACGCCATTTGGAAGTGTGACAGAATCTTGTCGGAGATGGGCTTAAAGATGCCATCCAAGAATGTTTGTTGAACTGTATGTCGTAGGTGAGTGGGTGAGTATCAGATAGGTATCCATGTTTGGAATATCTCTGAGCTGGGGGTCTGAATAAGCAATAGATTAACATCCATGTTGGGAAGCATCCGTAAACTGTTTTCAAAAGTTGAATCTGAACAAGCGATAGATTAACATCCGTATTTGGAGAATCCGTAAACTGTTTTCAGAAGTTGAGTATGAACAAGCGATAGATTGACATCCATGTTTGGAAGCACCCGTAAACTATTTTCAGAAGTTGAGTCTGAACAAGCGATAGATTGACATCCATGTTTGGAAGCACCCGTAAACTGTTTTCAGAAGTTGAGTCTGAACAAGCGATAGATTGACATCCATGTTTGGAAGCACCCGTAAACTGTTTTCAGAAGTTGAGTCTGAACAAGTGATAGATTGACATCCATGTTTGGAAGCACCCGTAAACTGTTTTCAGAAGTTGAATCTGAACAAGCGATAGATTAACATCTGTATTTGGAGAATCCGTAAACTATTTTCAGAAGTCTTGAAGTTGAATAAGCAATAGATCAGCATCCAAGTTGGGAAGCATCCGTAAACTGTTTTCAAAAGTTGAATCTGAACAAGAGATAGATTAACATCCGTATTTGGAGAATCCGTAAACTGTTTTCAGAAGTCTTGAAGTTGAATAAGAAATAGATCAGCATCCAGGTTGAGAAGCATCCGTAAACTATTTTCAAAAGTTGAATCTGAACAAACGATAGATTAACATCCGTGTTTGGAAGCATCCGTAAACTGTTTTCATGATTCTAGATTCGAAGCTTATTAATCTTGTCCTGAAAAGGGTAAAATATTAGCTGAAACACAAAGTTATGTTGCATGAAATGTATGATGCAATATATGTGTTATATCAATATTTATGATATATGAATGTAACGAATGCGCATGTAAGCCGATGAACTGTCTTGCTGAGGAAGATGAATCCTGGATAGCTGGAGATAATAGAATCTTGACTGCTGTCGGGGAATAAGGGAAACTCTGAAAAAACTTTATTGGGGAGTTAAAACTTGGGAGACTTCTGCTGGAGAAATGAGATTGAGAATCTTCAACCTGCTGGGAAATAACTCTGTGGGGAGAATGCTTAGACTGTTCTGGCTCCGCTAGGGATAGGATTTTCAGGGTTTTTGGGCTCCACTGGGGATCTTGAAACTTGACTCTGAGGGGAATTAAGTTCTGGAATGCACTTTAGCTGGGGAATCCAGCTTTAGAAAGCTTTTTCTTTGCTGAGGATCCTGAAGTTTAACTCTGTTGGGGAAATATATTCCGAATTTTAACTCTGTTGAGGATCTTGAAGTTTAATTCTGCTGGGGATTTCTTCTGAAAGGGCATCAAGATATCTACCTATACCTTCAACCTATCAGCAATCATCTTTTCTCAATTTTGTTTTATTTGTAAGCGATGATTATGTTCAAATGCATATGCCTATTTAACAAAACATTGGATGTTTTTTCAAATAAAACATAAGTGTAAAAAGAAAAAGAAGGCAAAGCAAATTTCTGCACTTGGAAGTGTATTTGTATTAACTTTTTATGAGTATTTTTGTACAAAGGAGACAGACATCCTAGTAAGAGAATGTTGTCGTAAAAATTGAAAAATTTTATACAAAAGAAAGATGAATATGTGTAACAATTCCATGGTATTCCCATTCTGCTATAGCCTTCACAACTCTGAATATCTTGTCCATTCACTGCTTCGTCCGCCGGTGATTGGATTGATCAGAAGCTCGGAGCTTTGTTGATGAGGAGTTTGTTTTTTAAAGTGATCTGACGAGACACAGTCATACGCTTTAATTCCCTAACTTTTGCCTGAATCGCCCTTTCGGGTTTTCGATCCACCGGGAAACCCTTTTTTGCCCAAGTCGCCCTTTCGGGTTTTCAACTTGCCAGGTGTACATATTTTTTTTGTTTTATCCCTAATTTTTGCCTGAACCGCCCTTTCGGGTTTTCGGTTCACCGGGATGCCCATTTTTACCCAAGTCGCCCTTTCGGGTTTTCGACTTGTTTGGTGTTTCATGCGTAGTATCTTTTGACTATGTCTGCATTCGCAGGGTGTGGCAAATCGTCGCCGTCCATGGTGGTCAGAATCATTGCACCACCAGAAAAAATGCTCTTGATTACAAACGGTCCTTCGTAAGTAGGAGTCCATTTTCCCCTGGGATCACTTTGCGGCAAGATGATCTGCTTGATTACAAGATCTCCGACTTGATATACCTGACGCATGACTTTCTTGTTGAAAGCCTTGATCATGCGTTTTTGATACGCCTGACCATGACAAACAGCAGTAAGTCGCTTCTCATCGATCAAATTGAGTTGATCAAGCCGGGTCTGAATCCAGTCGTCTTCGCTCAAACCAGCGTCTTTCATGATCCTTAAGGAAGGAATCTGAACTTCCATGGGTAGGACAGCCTCCATGACATACACCAAAGAAAATGGGGTTGCCCCTGTTGAAGTACGTGTTGTGGTATGATATCCATGCAGAGCAAACGGTAACATCTCATGCCAGTCTTTGTAGGTGACTGTCATCTTTTGAATGATCTTCTTGATATTTTTATTCGCAGCTTCAACAACACCGTTCATCTTCGGCCGATAGGGAGATGAATTGTGATGATAAATCTTGAACTAATCGCATAGAGCGGTGATCATAGTATTGTTTAAATTTGTACCATTGTCTGTGATGATCCTGTCAGGGACACCATACCGGCATATGAGGTTCTGTTTGATGAAGCGGGCAACCATATTCTTCGTAACAGAGGCAAAGGAAGCTGCTTCAACCCACTTGGTGAAATAGTCAATAGCGACCAAGATGAAGTGATATCCATTGGACGCTGTGGGCTTGATCTCTCCAATCATGTCAATGTCCCATATTGCGAATGGCCAAGGAGCTGTTAGAACATTGAGAGGAACAAGAGGAATATGTACCTTGTCGGCGTAGATTTGGCATTTATGGCAAGTGCAGGAATGTTGATGGCAATCAGCTTCCATGGTAGACCAATAGTAGCCTGCCCTTAGAATTTTCTTAGCCATCGTATGTCCGCTCAAGTGGGTGCCAAATGTGCCACTGTGTATCTCAGTCATGATCAACTCTGCTTCAGCTTTGTCTACACATCGAAGTAAAACACAACCATGGCTGCGTTTATAAAGGATGCCATTGCTTAGGAAGAACTTGGCAGCAAATCTTCTTAAGAACTTTTTGTCATTGACTGAAGCTCCTTCAGGATATTCTCTAGTCTGGAGATACCTTTTGATTTCATGAAACCAGGGTTGCTCCACTACTTCTTCGGTATTAATCTCATGACAGTGCGCAGGTTCGTCCATTCGCTCGATGGTAATTTGGGGCGCCTCGTTATCCCAGTTGAGTTTAAACATGGAAGACATTGTAGCCAGAGAATCTGATAGCTGATTCTCTTCTCGCGGGAAATGCTCGAAAGTAATCTGCTCAAAATGAGGCAACAAAGTCAAGACATGTTCTTTGTATGGGATACGATTAGGATGTTTGGTGTCCCACTCTCCTTTGAATTGACTGATAACCAAAGTTGAGTCCCCAAATACGACCAAAGATTTGATCCCCAGGTCTATAGCAGCCTTGAGACCAAAGATGCAAGCTTCATATTCGGCCATGTTGTTGGTACAGCTGAAACAAAGTCAGGCAGTGAAAGGTGTATGGCAACCTTCTGGAGAAATGAGTACCGCGCCGATACCGTTGCCAAGTGCATTTGAAGCACCATCAAAGTACAGGGTCCATCAGGATCCTTGTTCAGGTCCGTCATACGGTCTGTTACCTTCGACGTTGTCTAATGTCATGATATCCTCGTCCGGGAATTCGAATCTCATAGACTGATAATCTTCGACGGCTTGATGAGTTAGATGGTCAGCTAGTACACTCCCTTTTATAGCTTTTTGGGTAGTATACTGAATATCATACTCAGTCAGGATCATTTTCCATCTAGCGATTCTTCCAGATAAAGCAGGCTTCTCGAAGATGTACTTGATCAGATCCATCTTGGAAATTAGCAAAGTGGTATGAGTCAACATATACTGCCTTAGCCGGCGAGCAACCCATACCAGAGTGCAGAAAGTTTTCTCGAGCAGTGAGTAGCGAGTCTCACAGTCGGTAAACTTTTTGCTAAGGTAATAAATGGCATGCTCTTTTCGACCAGACTCGTCATGTTGGCCCAGTACGCACCCCATTGAGTTGTCCAAAACAGTCAGATACATGATCAACGGCTTTCCTTCGACGGGTGGCATCAGGATAGGAGGTTTTAGTAAATACTCCTTGATCTTATCAAAAGCAACTTGACAATCATCGTTCCATTCAACTACCTGATCCTTCTTCAATAGTTTGAAAATTGGCTCACAGGTAGACGTCAGGTGAGAGATGAACCTGGCGATATAGTTCAAGCGTCCCAAGAATCCTCTAACCTCCTTTTAAGTACGGGGGGAAGGCATTTCTTGTATAGACTTTACTTTTGTATAGCCTTTACTTTTGCTGGATCGACCTCAATGCCCTTGTTGCTGACAATAAATCCCAGAAGTTTACCAGACCTAACTCCAAAAGTGCACTTGCTTGGATTCAGTCTGAGTTTGTACTCCTTCAACCTGGAAAACAGCTTTTGCAAATGATTAAGGTGTTCCTCTTTTGTCTGTAATCGAGCTATCATATCGTCTACGTAAACTTTGATCTCATGATGTATCATATCATGAAACAAAGCTACCATGGCGCATTGATAAGTTGCCCCTGCATTCTTTAGTCCGAACGACATCACCTTTTAGCAGAATGTACCCTATTGTGTAACAAAGGTTGTTTTCTCCATGTCCTCGGGGGCCATTTTAATCTGGTTGTAGCCCGAGAATCCATCCATGAAAGAAAATACTTTATGCTGAGCTGTGTTGTCAACCAAAATGTCGATATGCGGCAGCGGAAAATCATCTTTAGGGCTAGCCCTGTTCAAATCCCGATAGTCCACACACATTCTGACCTTGCCGTCTTTTTTGGGTACGGGCACAATGTTAGCAACCCATTGTGGATAGGTTGTAACAGCCAGAAAGCCGACGTTGAATTGCTTCATTACTTCCACCTTAATCTTCTCAGACATGCCAGGCCTCATTCGGCGAACCTTTTGTTTGATCAGTGGACAGTCCTCTCTTGTAGGGAGACGGTGAACCACGATATCTGTGTCTAACCCTGGCATGTATTCATAAGACCAGGCGAAGATTTCAACGTTTTCATTCAATAACTGTACTAAGCGCTCCTTGACACTTGGTTCCAGATTTGCACCCACTTTTACTTCTTTCCTGTCCTCCTCTATCCCTAAGTTGATGGTTTCTAACAACTCTTCATGAGGCAGAATGGCCCTCTCTTCTTGTTGTAGAAGTCTGGCTAACTCTCCCAGCACTTCACAATCTTCGTCAGCTTCGTACTCAGCGTGATTGACCAAATCTTCAGAGTTATCGAAGGCTAAAACAGAATAGTCACCCATGGAATCCGGAGTGAATGGGTACCTGCATTTGTGAGTGTGGGTGTGTGTAAGGGATATCCATCCTTAAACAAACAAAAATGCAAAAAGGAAAGAAAATGAACAGTTTATAGATGAAAAACGTCAAATGATTCATTAAAACATGGCATATGATTATGAAGGAAATCAAACCCTTACAAATGAACCTACATGCCCCGGGCAAGGCATGAGGTGAAAATAGTGTGTGAATTGTTTCAGTTATTACAGACCATAAAAATGGGAAATTGTTCAAAGCTAAAATTACTGATTGATAAAGGTGATAGGAACGAAATCCTTTGCTTCCCAATTTCTCAAACCCCCTTCAACAGTCGGAAAAATCCAATCTTCAAAGTGGCCCTCTTCGTCTTCATCTTCTGCAGCATTGATTCCGTGGTGAGAAATCTTGATAGGTGATCTTCCAATCTTGTAGCGATGCATAGCCTTTTGTCCTGCAACAGTAAACCATAAACCAAACTTGTCCATCTTATGGGGAAAGTCAGGCAACTGTCCCCATATTGTGCTCTTCCCCTCCTTAATCACAGCCTCTGCGTCCTTGAGAGATGCCATCTTAGCCACATGCTTGGGAATGATAGGTACCTCAACTGCTGTCTTCGCAACCGCAACCTCGGGAGCAACTTCCTCAAAATGCTGAAAAGGTGTTTCAATGAACTCGCCATCTAACTCCACATATAGAAAGGAATTGAGATGACTAATCATGTAATCCTCCTCGCCATGTATAATTATGATTTTACCCTTAACATGATACTTCAGCATCTGGTGCAAAGAGGACGTAACTGCCCCGGCATAATGGATCCATGGTCTCCCCAGCAAACATGAGTATGACGGACGGATGTCCATCACGTAGAAGGTGGAGTTAAACACTTCAGTACCTACCTTGATGGGAATATCAACCTCCCCATGAACCATTCTTTTGGAACCATCGAAATCTCTGACGATAATGTTGCTAGGCTTGAGGGTCAAACCTTCACAATCCAAACGGTCTAAGGCCTTCTTTGGCAACACATTCAGGGAAGAGCCAGTATCGACCAAGACATGGGCGAGTGTGGTCCCTCGGCACTCAACTGAAACATGTAATGCATCATTGTGTTTCCTTCCTTTGGGAGTTAAGTCCGCATCAGAAAAGCCCAGGCCATTGTCAGCAGTAAGACTGGCCACACAGTTTTGGAATTGGTCAGCCGAGGTCTCTTGGGGGATATGTGTTGTCTTCAAGAATTTAATTAGAGCCTTAGCATGGGCCTCTGAACAGAGCAGGAGAGCTAACATTGAAATCTTAGAAGGCGTTTGCCCTAATTGTTCCACAACGTCATAGTCACTTTTTCTGATTATTTTTAGGATCTCATCCATCTCCTTCTGAGTGGTTTCGGGGATAACCACGACATGAGCCTTCGTCCTAACAGGCTATTTCAGTATCCCCTTACCTTTTTCGGTGCTATCAGCAGATGGTCTTTCTTCAGGAGCGTTTAACTCTTCAATCACTGGGCCTTGCACAGAGGGTCCAACAGGTGCAGAAGCTTTTAAGGGTCCGAAGACTGCTCGGGGAGGAGCAATCTCCGGAGAAAAGATTCGGCCACTGCGGGTGATCTTTCTAGTACCCGCGATGTTCTCTACATCAAGGTCTTCTTCATAAATTTCTTGGACTGTTTCGATTTGTTTGATGTCGTGGTAGAAGATTTCTCCCCCATAGTTCCACGGTATCATTTTACTTGATTGGTACGGGACAGGTCCCGACATGGTGAACTTTAGAGGTACACATTCAGAGTTGGGTGTAATCCTGAAAGGCCTTTTGCAAGCCTTGGGAGGATTGTCGGAAATGGTTATGATGGCAATATCATTGGTTGAGGTATCACAAGTATCAGGAGTAATTGGATTGAAAGTGTTAACATGGGTTTTCTTGAAAAAGTATTTATTGAGTATCCATCAGGCGTTGGACACACGACTTCAACATTGGACAATCATCTTGAATATTCAAACAAAAATAGCAATCTTCATCACAACCAGGAAATATCCCGACTCTCAACAAATTTTCTTTTATCACTAACAATGGAGTCAACAGATCGGCAACATCAGTAACATGGAGATTTTCCAAAACAGCATGCACATTATGACCGTGCTTGGGCATTGGCGCGGATATAACATTGGGCTTCTCCGGAGCGTCAAATTCGACCTCTTTGGCGTCAATTAAGTCCTGAATTTTGTGCTTGAGTGCCCAGAAATTATTGGTATCGTGCCCAATACTATCGGAATGGTAAGCACACTTTGCATTGGGATGATAATGTGGGGAAGTGGTATTTACATTCTTTGGTGCCTCTTTAATATTAACGAGATTCAACTTCAGAAGATGTGGAAGGATTTGAGCAGGTGTCATATTTACTGGAGTAAACTGCCGCAGTGGCCTTTGCTGATAAGTTCTGGGCTGATCATTCCTCGGCTGTCTGTTTCTAAGCTGGTCTGTGGCGGACTTCTGTATTAATACGGCCCCTACTGTTGGCCGACGTTCCTCTCTTTCCCTATTTTTCTGAGTGTACACAGCATATGCTTCTTTCTTGGCTGGGAAAGGTTTTCTAGCAGCTGTGGATGCGGAAGCATCCTTTTGAATTTTTCCACTTTTGACACCGGCTTCCACCCTCTCGCCAGTCAAAATCAACTCAGTAAATCCTGCTGAAGAGCTTCCGATTAGATGGTTGAAGAGAGGGCCAGATAGGGTCCCCAAAAACATGTCGACTAATTCCCTATCTGATAGCGGTGGCTGCACCCTTCCAGCCAGGTCGCGCCACTTCTGGGCGTACTCCTTGAACCCTTCATTTGAAGCCATTCCCATACTCTGTAGCTGAGTACGGGTCGGTGCCAAATCAGCGTTGTACTGATACTGACGATAAAAAGCAGCTGCCAAGTCTTCCCAATTGTGGACCTCTGACCTCTCGAGCTGATAAAGCCAATCTAACTGAGTGCCAGACAAGCTGTCTTGGAAAAAGTGCACCCAGAGGTTTTTGTCGGATGAATGTGGCTGAATCTTTCTAACATACGACCTCAAGTGCATCTTAGGACAAGACAGACCGTTGTACTTGGCGAATGTTGGGACCTTGAACTTAGGAGGGATAACAATCCCAGCAATCAATCTCAACTCTTCAAAGTCCAGCCCGGGAACCCTTTGTACTTCCATGGCTGCTAACCGCTCTTCCAGATTTTTATACATGTCGTTTGCAGGAGGGTACTATTGCTCGGAATAATCTTCATCCTCTTCAACCTCCTCTTCAACCTCAGACTCAGAGGGTACTGCAGCTCCTTTTCCCTTGTTGGTCCCTTCGTCAGACGTCGAGGGGAACTCCAGAACTCTCCTAGCTTCATTCTCAAATCTTCTTCCTAGTGTAGCTACCCCAATTCTCTTCTTCTTTTTCTTCTCTTTACTCTTCTCGAGAAGAACTTTGAGATCCTCCTGGCCCTTTGCCAAGGTCATGAGGAGTTGTTGAAATTGTGAATTTTGTGCCTGTAGGTCCTTCACTGTTTGCTCCAAATCCATCTTGTTGAAATAAACTGCAGAAAGATAAGGAAACCTGGCTTGAAGACTTGTTTGTGCATATGATGAATGATATGTTTATTCATGTAATGCATTTAAGGATTTAGAAATTCAAAGTTGTTGCAGACAAAAGAACACACGTCATATTAATAAGAAGAAATTTTGTCAGTACATAAATTCCCCATGGGCCAAATATTACAAAGCTTCTTAAGGTAAAAAGACGTTGCGCATCCTTTTTGGTGCGATGTAAGTGTTGAGAGTTTCCTCCTCATGAAGTCGGCGGGTGAGCTCTAAAACCTTCTTCTCACTGACATAGAAGCTGGCTTCAAAAGTATCCCGTTCTTCCTTGAGTTGGATCCAACTCTTTTGCATTTCCTCCCATGATGTTGGCATGCCAGGATACAGGATGGTGTGTGGAACCTCTCCTTCCTTAACAGGCTCTTTAATCAAGGGGAGAATGTGAGGATATGGCATCATAAGATTCTGGGAGCGGGTTCGCACCCACTTGAGGTAAGGCTCAAGGGGGATGGAATTCTTGTGCCCCAGTGTCTTACTGTCCACCTTGTTAGGCATCCTCCAAGCTCTGATGAACCTTTGTAGAAGTCCTTGCGCATCGTTGTCGAAGTCAAAAACTAGGTCAGGAATCAGCATGTCATGAGGGCCATCCCTCCGAGCATATCCAAATTGTCTCAAGGCTAGACAGGGGTTGTAGGTGATGCCTCCCCTAATACCGAGTAGTGGGACATTAGGGAATTCACCACAACGATCAATGAGGATGACATTTTCTCTGGACCGAGAACACCAATGTACATCAGAATGTGTGAGGGTCATCAACCGTTGTGACCACCTTAAACCCTGCTCATTCTTCATAACTGATTGTGGAAGGTGAGAAATAAACCACTTTGCCAGGAGAGGAGTACAACACATGAGAACACCTCTTTTCCTCATTGTTCGTGTGTAAAATGAGTGTAGGATGTCCCCAAGCAATGTAGGTATGGGATTCTTAGACATGAAAATCTTGACAGCATTCACATCTATAAGTTGGTCAGGGTTTGGGAACATGACCAACCCATAAATAAGGAGTGCCACAATCTCTTCAAAGGCTTGCAGATCCAGGGAATTCCAACACTCTTGTCCCTTCTCAAACAAGAACTTTTCCAAGAAGCCCTTGACACCACTTCTGGTTTCCCAATGCCCCTTGATGTCAGATGGTTGCAAGTGCAGTGCTTGAGCAACATCTTCAGGTTTTGGTTCTTTTTCCGTACCGTTGTAAGGTAGTTGATTAAGAATAGGAATTCTCAGGAGTTGAGAAAATTCCTCCAAAGTAGGCACCAATTGGTAATCAGGGAATGTGAAACAGTGGTGAAGGGGGTCAAAGAACTGGAACAACACTTTCACCATGTCCTCTTCAATGCTAATGTTGACTAGGTTGAGAAGTCTACCATGTCTTTCACTGAAGACAGAATTTTCTGGAATTCTGGATGTAAGCTCCTTGAGTTGAGGTGGGATTCTCACAAGGTTGACTTGAATTGTTTTCCTGCGAAGAGTTTCCATGACCTACAAAACAAGAACAAAGATGAAGATCCAAACCCTTGAAATTGTTAGTGGATGCATATGATGCTTCATGATGTTCATGATGTATGCACAAACACATGTACAAGCAAGTCACACAAAAACCCTAGTTTCAGGATTGCATGAGGTTTCATAGGTAAGTACCCTCTTGAATTTAGTTGGCTAAAAACTTGTCCTATAAATAGTAACCGGGTTCTAAGGAGCTCAATATCATTGGATTGTTTTCTATGTTCATTGTTTTGTTTTAGCCACTTAACTAGAGACCAAAATATTCCAAGAAAACAACCCTCAATGAGTGTAGTATCGAGTATCTACCAACTTCGAACTGCACCAAAGCCGGTCATCTCACTACCCCTAATAAAAGGCCAAGATGGTCAAGTAAGGTTCTAGTTCGTTAGTGCTTAATGACATCACTCAGCGGCCCCATATTCTCTTTGATTGACTCAAAGGCTACCGGTACTCACAAATATGTCACACTAATATAGCTATTGCTTCAACCGTGTCGGTATACCCCGCACAGTTTCCACAATGTATTGCTATCTATGAATGTTTCCCCAAATCCGGGTGGAGGATTTCAAGCCCAAACAAGAGAACCAAAATGTAAAGCAATCAAAACAAACAATAATCATGCAAAAGGGTGATCTAAGCCCTAAGGTTACTCCACTTAAAAGTTAATCCCCAGCGGAGTCGCCAGTTCTGTGATACGGTGGGAGAACTGACTCGGGTTTTGCGTTTGTGTTCGCAAATGTTTGGTTTAGCAAGAGTCGCCACCTACTTTTTATTTTATCCTAAGGAAAGGTCAAAAAGCACAGGAAAGACCTTTGAGATGTTATCTTGGGTTCGGGGAGTAGATTATAGAAAGGGAAGGTATTAGCACCCTTTCTATCCATGGTTATCCATGGGCTCTTAGTTACTTGCTTAGATCACTTGCCTTTTCTTTTCAATTGTTAGAAATGGTGATTTGTGTGTGGTTTTGAAATATTTTGAAAAAGATGCCTTGTCTAGGCAACCTTTGTAACAATTCTTGTTTGAATGTTTTACAAAGGTGTTTGTATTTTTGAAAAGATGTTTCAATGTTTTTGAAAGTTTGTTTTGAAATTGTGTTGAGATGTGTGTTTGAAAAATGGCAAGGATGTTTTGCAAGTTTGATCAAGTAACTAAGAGCTATCTACCCTAATTTTACTCAAAGATCTTTCTCATGTTTTTTAACCCTTTTAACAGTGTTGTTTCACCATTGTATTTGGTGAACAACCTTGTGTTAGGATGTTTAAACGGGACAGGCGCGGGTCATCGTATGCAATCATTGAAGGCAACTTGTGAGACGCTCTAGCAATTTCGTAAGGGATGAGATCGTTTCATCGAAGACAACATCGAGGGTCATCGAGGGACTACGATCTTTGTTTATCGAAGGGACAATTGCTAGAGTGTCTAATACTCGAGGGACATGATTGCATTTTCCGAGGCAACAAGTGGAATTACCCTAAGGGGTGCATGTGTGAATAATGTGTTTGATTTGCATGCATTTAGTCTTTGATTAAGGGTTATCTACTTGTTGTTTTCATCTTTCCATACATCCTAATTACTAGCATTTGTGCGAAAGTAATAAAAATGCAGAAAATAAATCCTACACTATTACAACCATATTAAAAAGCAAGAAATGTAAAGACAAAACAAAAATAAAAGGAATAAAAATGATCCTTTCGATCTGGGCAGAGACACCCTTCCATCCTGCCCTTCCTGACTTCCTTCGATTTGAGCCTGGAGTCAGTAAGGTCGTGTCTTTCGATTTCACCCTTCTCCTGCTTCTTTCGATTGAGACTTGGCAGCCAGTGTGGACATCCTCCTGGCTACTTCTTTTGTTTGAGGCCTGGGGTCAACGTGAAGTACACTCTTTGCCTCAGGCTCCTTGCTGCTTCCTTCGACTGCAGGAGTGCTAGGCTCTTAGGTTGAGATTCGAAAGGCTTGAATACTTAGCCAATCGAAGGATACAGAGAACCTGTTTTAAACTTTTAAAACACAACACTCAAGTGTAACTTTCAAAGCTACAGGCCATGGGTTAGCACAAGATTAACGGGTCTCAAAAGTCCAAAGTCTAAACAGTCAGGGTCAAAACTTTCAACATATAGGCATTCAGGATCGCAGATTGAAACATGGTAAAACTCCCTAGATGAAATATCTACATTTTTTATTGGTATGTACACATAATATAAAAATGAAATGGTTCTAAGTTTAGAGTGAACTTACCTCTTGAAGCGCTTAAATCAAAGGAAACTGTAAGTGACTTCCTTGGTGATGAATGGGAGTTCGTTGGGGTCTTCCTGAGGCTAGTTCAATCACCACCTTGCTTGAACCGTCACTGAATCAAAGGAGGGAGTTTAATAGTGGTGAGTGAATTGAAAGTTATTATATAACAGTCTAAAGGATAAATCGAAGGCTGGTTATCTGGCTGTTGGAGAGTGAATCGAAGGATCCACCAAGGTATGAAGGGTCTGAGTTTTTATTAAGAGTGTTAGGAATAAAACGTTGGGAGGTGTCTAAGAGTTTTTGAGAATTTTCTCTAGAGTTTTCTTGCTTGAGGATTTTTTATGATTTTTCTCTCTTAGTAAAAATCTGGGCCCTTTTCTTTGTCAATGGTTCCTCTATTTATAGAGAAAAGATTTGGGAGTTAAAAAAACAAAGATGTGGCTTGGCTGATGCTTTGGGAGGGAAAACAAAAAAATTCAAACAAAAGGGGTATGCTGTATTTGTAGCTTTCGAAGGATAGTGCTTTATTGCCATTTTGGTGCAAGGAATTAGGCCGCAGTGCAGGACTGCTGTGCAGCAGTTTTGGCGTTTTATGGCCAGGGAATCAGGCCCTAGCCTGGCAGTGCATGAGAATTAGTCAACAAATGCCTTTGGCCTCTCATCATTTTGTCTTTACTCCCTAGCCTCACCTTTCGACCAGACTTTCAGTAACCATCTCCTTTTTCAATCGAAGTGACGTTCGAATGACTTCCCTAGACAATCCTTCGAATGGGCCAAATTAATGCTCTTGGGATGGATCAGCAATATATGTCCTTCGATTGGGGACATCTTGACATGCCTGACAAAACTCTTTGAATGCACCACCCAGATGCTTTCTTCGCCTGAGGTAATGACATAGTGAAGAGTTTGTATGCTTGGAACATGCCATTTCTAACAGGAAATCTTTCCCACTCAAATTTACCTACAAAAGGGGCCATATGGCCAAACGAAAGAATGAAGAAACACTTGTTCCCAAGGATTCACACCCTCAAGCGAAAGATGTGTGCCAGGGATGGAAGTCTCAATCGAAGCTTGCAGCGTTGGAGAAGTCACTCCCCCAAACGAAAAAGGCGTGCAAGGGCAGGATGTGTGATCGAAAGAGGGAAAAAGAGAGGCTTTTTCCTCCTGGATCGGAGGACATCATCAAGAGGGTTTTTGCCTTGCAGGGGGCACTTGTGGCCAGCAAACATGGTTTTCAAGGCAAGCAATGTAGGCAGCAAAAGTCACAAACAAACCCTGCAACAAGAAGTCACACGCCCATGCGAAAGAGGCACGCTAGCATCCATTTTGAGCAATCGAAGGAGGCCAAAAGTAAATCGAAGGATGCTGATCGAAAGAGGCTTAAAGGCTAATCGAAAGAGCTGAAACGAAGAACACTTGTATTTCTCCAATTTTTGTCAAAATAATATTTTTATCTGTTTTCTCCCTTTTTGACAGTTTCCTTTTAATTTTGGTACTGGAAAATTCCAAAGTACTTGTGCAAGCTTGAACCTTGAGAATCCTTGTGAGAAAGGCCTTGATAATTGAGAGGGAAAATTTTGGGGTACAACACTATAGATCCTAACCTGGATCTGGGGGACACCTTTTAGGTAAGTAGCAATAAACCGTGAGGGAACTGTACGGCATAGACCGATACGGTTGAAGTAGTAGCTAAGTTGATGTGGCACATTGGTTGGTACCGATATCCCTTGTGGAGAAACGAGGAGAATACGGGGCTGCTATGTGTGTCGTTAAGCATCAACTTACCTTAGAACCTATAATTGACCAACTTGGCTATAGGAAGTAGTGAGATAGCCGGTCTCGGTATAAAGCTGAGAACTGGTTGATACTCGATACTACACTCATTGAGACCATGCTCTCGAGATAGTTCCGGCTGCAAGAAAAGATTGTGTGAGCTGAAACCATGACTGATGGAGGATGTTCAGTGATATTGAGAACCTCTAGTACCCGGTTACTATTATTAGGACAGGTTGAAACCAACTGAACTTCAAGAGGGTAGTACCTAGACTCCATGTAAGCCTGAAACTTAAGGGCTCTTGTGTGACTTGTTTGCCTTTACCATGTCTGTTATCTGCTATACCTGTTGTGTGTTCTATCATGACATCATGCATCATAACATAGTATGCATATTTATTATGCTAACCATTTCAAAGACCGAGGGAATTTATCTTTGTTCTGTTTTGCAGATCATGTCTTCCGTGCGTAGAAATACCATTCGAGTCAACTTCGTGCAGATACCTGCTCAACTCAGAGAGTTAGTCTCAAAAGTTCGTGATACTTCCTCATTTGTTAGAAGACATGGTCAGCTCCTTAGTTTGGTCACTTAAAAGTTGGACGAACAGATGATGAGCGTCCTTTTCCAGTTCTTCGATCCGGTGCATCATTGTTTTACCTTCCCGGATTATCAGCTAGTTCCCACTTTGGAGGAGTTTTCTGATTTACTGGGTGTGATACGGTGGGAGAACTGACTATGGTTTTGCGTTTGTTTTCGCAAATGTTTCGGTTGAGCAAGAGTCGCCACCGACTTTTAATTTTATCCTAAGGAAAGGTTTAAAAAGCACAGCAAAAACCTTTGAGATTTTTCTTGGGTTCGGGGAGTAGATTATAGAAAGGGAAGGTATTAGCACCCTTTCTATCCATGGTTATCCATGGGCTCTTAGGTACTTGCTTAGATCAACTTGCCTTGGTTTTCAATTGTTTGAAATGGTGCTCGGTGTGTGGTTTTTGAAAATGTTTGGAAAAAGATGCCTTGTATAGGCTACCCTTGTAACAATTCTTTACTCGAATGTTTTACAAAAGGTGTTTGTCTTTTTGAAAAGATGTTTCAAGGTTTTTTTGAAAGTTTGTTTTGAAAGTGTTTGTGAAGTGTGGGTTAAAAAATAAGCAAGTGTTTTTGTTTGTTTTGTAAATTGACAAGTACTTAAGAGCGATCTACCCTAAAGTTCTCAAAGATTTTTGTTATGCTTTAACCCTTTTAACAATTTTGTTCCACCATTGTATTTGGTGGACAATCTTGTGTTAGGATGTGAAAGGGACGGGCGCGGGTCATCGTTTAGACCATAATTGCAATAGTGCTAAGTATCTTTGGGCAACTTTTCTTTGAAAGGGACTTGATCATTTTAGGCAACTTTTCGAAAGCTTCATCGAGGGACTATGATCATTTGATTGTTTTCTTTGCCCAAAGAGACCTAACATGCAATATGGCCTAATTTTGAAAGGCAACAAGTGGATGTAACCCTAGGGGTGTTAGTGTGCAAGTGTGTTTTATTGCATACAAGAGTTTTTTTCTTTGAATTAGGTTTTTCTATTTCATTGATTTTATCTTGCCATACACGTCCTAATTACTAGCAATAAGAAGCGGAAATGTAAAATCCTACGCTATTACAACAATTAGGGGAGGGGGATACACATTTGTACATGGGGGGTTCAACGAGAAAAATAAACAAAAAAGAAAATAGCAAAAAACAAGATATAGAGAGAGAGAGGGAGCCCGCGCGCTGCTGGGAGGTCATCAGAAGTTCTGACTCAGATCTGCTGCCAGATGATCAACCTCTTGGTTAAACTGTATGAGTCAGAACTTCTGACTCTGGCACCTGCAAAACAGAACCTTGTTAGTGGGGAAATCAGAAGTTCTGATTCCCCTGCGCTGCAAGACAGAAGTTTGTTAGTGGAGAAACCAGAAGTTCTGATTCTGCTGAAAAGGCAATAACTCTCAGAGGTTCTGATATCATTGACAGCAAAACAGACTTCAGATGTGCTAACGTCAAAGGCAGCACCTGGCTTTTCCCTGTACTAACCAAAACATCTGCAATCCTGTTGTTACTCCATAAAACAGGAAATATATTTGGAACAGATCCAGCAAATACAAAAATGTTTCAGAGGTCAGAACCACCAAGGTCCCAGGCAAGTCCTATACTGGCTCAGAACATTATGAGGTATGAAAATCCTCAGAACATAAACAACAACAACGTGATATTTACATTATGTTTATTTGAGTATGCACAGCTGATGATGCTTAACAGCGTGATGAGGGTCAGCAGGTGCTTACCTGACTGTTGGAAAAGTTGGTGGGTGAAAGTTAGCTTTTGGCTCTGGTAGTGTTCTGGACAGATTTTCTTTGAAAGGGCTGGTAAAGGCGTATACGTATGTAGGGTCTGAAGTTTGGAAAGGGTGTTTTTTTTTTGGTTCACAGAGAAAACTGGATATTTGATGAAGTTTGAAGGTGAGAAACTCAAAGTTATGAAACAAAACTGGAGATTTTGACCGAGTTTCAGAATGCTATGTTGCTAAGAGTTATGTTTCTCACTTAGCAATTTCTGTTTCTTTTTTCTTGAACCCCTTTTGCAGTGGTGAAGACTCTCTATTTATAGGCAAAGTTCTTGTGGATGCCTTGAACATTAAAGCGCCAACAGAGTTTGAATTTGTTCTTTGACAGAAATTCCTGGGAAGTTGTGATAACAGATAGCTTTCAGCCTAGGCTGCAGCAGCAGGCGTAGATTGAGGAGAAGTGACCTCTGAAGTGGGCGGTGGCGCGTAAACCCATGCCAGAATCTGCACAAAAGCGTTTTCCAAGCCACACGTGAATGTTCAGGAGTGGTTGGAAGCATTAATGGGCATTAAATGGTGATAAGACCTATCAACATCAATATTCTGGTAATGGAAACCAACATTGCATCAGCAGCGTAAACCATGCTCTGGCCTTGGCTTCTTGTAAGCTCTGGAGATTCTCCTGGTTTTCTGGTACGTTCCTTGGATTTACTTCTGGACCTCCTGGGCTTAGAGATTCTGTATCAGTGTAACACCCATTCTTCTGACCTTTTCATCTTCTGAATTCGGCATGTTCTGAAGGAGCCTTCAGATTTCCCTGCTTCTCTTGCATTCCTTTAGCAAATTCTGACTGAGCTTGTGTAACTGCTGAAGGGGCATGTTCTGTTTGAGGCTTACATTCTAAACCACGTTTACAACTTCTGATTGAACTGATGTAGCTGCTGAAAAGCCAACTTCTGACCACGCTCAGGCTTGCAACTTCTGACCGTTTTTATCTGGAATGGGTCCAGAAGTTCTGAAGCGCTGATTTTTCTTAAACACTCATTTTAGAGAAACGTTCTAAGTACTTAGAATTTGATTTTTCTTAAGATAAAAGCGTCGTTTTTGGAGTTCGTGAGATCATCTTGCTCTTGTAAGCGGCTTTCTTGGGCAAAAGGATAACTCAGGACTTGGATTTGTTTCAGAGGGACCTTGAAAATCCAAGGTGGTTTCCTGAAGAAAGGGAGGGCAAATTTTGGGGTACAACAGTTGCCCCTGTTCAATCTTCTTGAACCTGAAGAGTTAGATTGGCAATCTTGCCTTTCGTGACTCGAAGGTAAAAGGAGATTGGACACTAGAGTGCCCTTAAATTTACACTCGTCAAAGCAATGGATGCGGAAATGGGCTTAAAGATGCCATTTGGAGATGGGCTTAAAGATGCCATCTGGAATGAAAATCAGAAAGGTGTCCCTGTCTTGAACCATCTCTGAACTGGGGCTTGAATAAGCAATAGATTGACATCCGTTGTTGGGAAGAATCCATAAACTGTTCTCAAAAGTTGCATCTGAACAAGTTGGTAGATTAGCATCTGTTGTTGGGAAGAATCCATAAACTGTTTTCAGAAGTCTTGAGGTTGAATAAGCAATAGAGCAGCATCCGTTGTTGGGAAGCGTCCGTAAACTGTTTTCAGAGGTTGCATCTGAACAAGCTGATAGATTATCATCCGTTGTTGGGAAGAATCCATAAACTGTTTTCAGAAGTCTTGAGGTTGAATAAGCAATAGAGCAACATCCGTTGTTGGGAAGCGTCCGTAAACTGTTTTCAAAAATTGCATCTGAACAAGCTGATAGATTATCATTCGTTGTTGGGAAGAATCCATAAACTGTTTTCAGAAGTCTTGAGAAGAATCTGAACAAGCGATAGGTTAACATCCGTTACTTGGAGAACCCGTGAACTGTTTTCAGAAATCTTGGAGTTGAATAAGCAATAGAGCAGCATCCGTTGTTGGGAAGCGTCCGTAAACTGTTTTCAAAAATTGCATCTGAACAAGCTGATAGATTATCATCCGTTGTTGGGAAGAATCCATAAACTGTTTTCAGAAATCTTGAAGTTGAATAAGCAATAGAGCAGCATCCGTTGTTGGGAAGCGTCCGTAAACTATTTTCAAAAATTGCATCTGAACAAGCTGATAGATTATCATCCGTTGTTGGGAAGAATAATTCCTTGGCTGTTGCTGGGGAAGAGAGTTCCTGATGACCTCTACTGGGGAGCTTCGATCCAATAGACTCATGTTGGGGATGCAAGACTGAGAATCTTCAGCTTGGTGGGAAGTAACTCTGGCGACTTCACTGGGGAACTCAAGATTTGCCCTCCCAAAACTCTGTGGGGAGAAGGCTCACTAGTCTGGCTCCGCTGGGGATAATGAAACTTGACTCTGAGGGGAATTGAATTCTAGAGGATTCTCTGGCTGGGGATTGTATTGGTAAGTTATGCTGGGGAACTCTGATGAACTCCACTGGGGATAGGAATAAATTTGGCGAGTGCGATCTTCCGTGGCGCTAAGCTGAGGATAACCCAGTTATAAGCCCTTGTGAGGAACAATTTTGAATAAAACTTGGGTGAGACGTCCGTACTCTGCAGGGGATAAGCTTCCAAAATCTACTGGGGATAAGTTTCAAGCCTTGCTGGGGATATGGATTCCAAATCTCCTGGGGGTTTCCTTTGAAGGGGTGTCAGGATATCCAACTGTATCTTCAACCTATCAGCAATCCTCTTTCTTGATAAGGAAATGATTATGTTCAAATGCATATGCCTATTTAACAAAACATTGGACGTTTCTCAAAATAAAACAGATAGTGCAAGAGAAAAAGTGAAAGGAAAGGACACAAATTTCTTGGGAAAAGTATTTGTATTGACTTTCTATGAGTATACTTGTACAAAGGAGACAATGATCCTAGTAAGAGGATTTTGTCGTAAAGATTTACACAAAATAAAGATGGCTATGTGAAATAATTCCATGGGATTCCATTCCGCTGTAGCCTTCACAACTCTGAATATTTGTCCATTCAATGCTTCGTTTGCCGATGACTGGATTGATCAGAAGCCTGGAACTGGTTGATGAAGAGATTGTCTTTGAAGTGATCCGACGAGACATAGTCATACGCTTTAATTCCCTAATTTTTTCCTGAATCGCCCTTTCGGGTTTTCGATCCACCGGGAAACCCCTTTTTGCCCAAGCCGCCCTTTCGGGTTTTCAACTTGCCGGGTGTACAAATTTTTTTTGTTTTTATCCCTAATTTTTGCCTGAATCGCCCTTTCGGGTTTTCGATTCACCGGGATGCCCATTTTTGCCCAAGCCGCCCTTTCGGGTTTTCGACTTGTCGGGTTATTTTATGCGTAGTATCTTTTGACTATGTCTGTGTTCGCAGGGTGCGGCAAATCGTCGCCGTCCATGGTGGTCAGAATCATTGCACCACCAGAAAATATGCTTTTGATCACAAATGGTCCTTCATATGTAGGAGTCCATTTGCCCCTGGGATCACTTTGCGGCAAGATAATCCGCTTGATTACGAGATCTCCGACTTGATACACTTGACGTCTGACTTTCTTATTGAAGGCCTTGATCATCCGTTTTTGATACGCTTGACCATGGCATATAGCAGCGAGTCGCTTTTCGTCGATCAGATTGAGTTGATCAAGTCGGGTCTGCATCCAATCATCTTCATTCAAACCTGCATCCTTCATAATCCTTAGAGAAGGAATCTGGACTTCCATAGGCAAAACAGCTTCCATGCCATAAACCAAAGAAAATAGGGTTACCCCAGTTGAAGTACGTGTCGTCGTACGGTATCCATGCAGAGCAAACGGTAACATCTCATGCCAGTCTTTGTAAGTGACCGTTATTTTCTGAATGATCTTCTTAATGTTTTTGTTTGCAGCTTCAACAGCACCGTTCATCTTCGGCCGATAGGGAGATGAATTGTGATGATAAATCTTGAACTGTTCGCACAATGCGGTGATCATCGTGTTATTTAGATTTGTACCGTTGTCTGTGATGATCCTGTCCGGAACACCATACTGACATATGAGATTTTGCTTGATAAAACGGGCAACCACATTTTTAGTAACAGAGGCGAAGGAAGCTGCCTCGACCCATTTGGTGAAATAGTCAATGGCGACCAGGATGAAGCGATGTCCGTTGGAAGCCGTGGGCTTGATCTCTCCAATCATGTCAATGCCCCACATTGCAAATGGCCAAGGAGCAGTCAGAACGTTGAGAGGAACCGGAGGGATATGAACTTTGTCAGCGTAGACTTGACATTTGTGGCAAGTACGGGAATGTTGATGGCAGTCAGCTTCCATGGTGAACCAGTAATAGCCTGCCCTTAGGATCTTCTTAGCCATTGGATGCCCGCTCAAGTGAGTGCCAAATGTGCCGCTGCGTATCTCAGTCATAATCAACTCTGCTTCAGCTTTGTCTACGCATCGGAGTAATACACAATCATGGCTTCGTTTGTAAAGGATGCCGTTGCTCAGGAAGAATTTAGCAGCAAATTTCCTTAAGAACTTCTTGTCGTTTACGGAAGCTCCTTCGGGATAATCTCTAGTCTCGAGATACCTTTTGATTTCATGGAACCAGGGTTGTTCCACTACTTCTTCGGTATTAATCTCATGACAATGCGCAGGTTCGTCCATTCGCTTGATGGTGATTTGGGGAGCCTCGTTATCCCAGTTGAGTTTAAACATGGAGGACATTATGGCTAGAGCATCTGCTAGCTGATTCTCTTCTCGCGGGAAATGCTCGAAGGTAATTTGCTCGAAATGAGGCAACAATGTTAGGACATGTTCTTTGTATGGGATAATATTAGGATGCTTGGTATCCCACTCTCCTTTGATTTGACTGATAACCAAAGTCGAGTCCCCAAATACGATCAAAGATTTGATCCCCAAGTCTATAGCAGCCTTGAGACCAAAGATGCAAGCTTCGTATTCAACCATGTTGTTTGTGCAGCTAAAGCAAAGTCGGGCCGTAAAAGGAGTGTGACAACCTTCCGGGGAAATGAGTATCGCGCCGATACCGTTTCCAAGTGCATTTGAAGCACCATCGAAGTACATGGTCCATCGGGATCCCTTTTCGGGTCCGTCATACGGTCCGTCACCTTCAATGTTGTCCAAATTCATGATGTCCTCGTCTGGGAAGTCAAATCTCATGGGTTGATAGTCTTCGATAGCTTGATGAGCCAGATGGTCAGCTAGTACACTCCCTTTTATAGCTTTTTGGGTGGTGTACTGAATGTCATACTCAGTTAGGATCATTTGCCATCTGGCTATCCTTCCAGATAAAGCGGGCTTTTCGAAGATATACTTGATAGGATCCATTTTGGAAATCAACAAAGTAGTATGAGTCAACATATACTGTCTTAGTCGGCGAGCATCCCATACCAAAGCGCATCAAGTTTTCTCGAGCAGTGAGTAGCGAGTCTCACAGTCGGTAAACTTTTTGCTAAGGTAATAAATGGCATGCTCTTTTCGACCAGACTCGTCATGCTGGCCCAAAACACACCCCATTGAGTTATCCAAGATGATCAAATACATGATCAATGGTCTTCCTTCGACGGGTGGAATCAGAATAGGAGGTTCTAGCAAATACTCCTTGATTCTATCAAAAGCAGCTTGACAATCGTCGTTCCACTTGACCACCTGATCTTTTTTCAAGAGTTTGAAAATTGGCTCACATGTAGAAGTCAGATGTGAGATGAATCTGGCAATATAGTTCAAGCGCCCCAAGAATCCTCTAACCTCCTTTTCGGTACGGGGAAGAGGCATCTCTTGTATTGCTTTTACTTTTGCTGGATCGACTTTAATGCCTTTGTTGCTTACAATGAATCCCAGAAGTTTACCAGACCTAATTCCAAAAGTGAACTTGTTTGGATTCAGCCTGAGTTTGTATTCTTTCAACCTGGCAAACAGCTTCTCCAGATGTTCAAGGTGCTCTTCCTCTGTTTGTGACCGAGCTATCATATCGTCTACGTAAACTTCAATCTCATGATGTATCATATCATGAAATAAAGCTACCATGGCGTGTTGATAAGTTGCCCCCGTGTTCTTCAGCCCGAACGGCATCACCTTGTAATAGAAAGTGCCCCATTGTGTGACAAAAGTTGTTTTCTCCATGTCCTCGGGGGCCATTTTGATTTGATTGTAGCCCGAGAACCCATCCATGAAGGAAAACACTTTATGCTGAGCTGTATTGTCGATCAAAATGTCAATATGAGGTAGCGGAAAATCATCTTTGGGGCTGGCCCTGTTCAGATCCCGGTAGTCCACACACATCCTGACTTTGCCATCTTTCTTAGGTACCGGCACGATGTTAGCGACCCATTGAGGATAGGACGTAACAGCCAGAAAGCCGGTGTCGAATTGCTTCATCACTTTTGCTTTTATCTTTTCAGACATGTCAGGCCTCATTCGACGGACTTTTTGCTTGATCGGTGGACAATCCTCTCTTGTGGGGAGACGGTGAACCACGATGTCTGTGTCTAAACCCGACATGTCTTCATAAGACCAAGCGAAGATTTCAACATACTCATTCAACAACTGTATCAGGCGTTCCTTGACACTCGGTTCCAGATTGGCACCCACTTGCACCTCCTTCCGGTCTTCCTCGGTCCCTAAGTTGACAATTTCCAATGACTCTTCATGCGGTAAGATGGCCCTTTCCTCTTGCTGTAGAAGTCTGGCTAGTTCCCCTGGTACTTCACAACCTTCGTCATCTTCATACTTGGCTTGATTGACCAGATTTTCAGAGTTATTGAGAGATATAGCAGAATAGTCACCCATGGAATCCGGAGCGGATGAGTACCTGCATTGGTGAGTGTGGGTGTGTGTAAGGGATAGCCATCCTTAAAAATGCAAAAGGAAAGAAAATGAACACAAGCAGTTTATCAAATGAAAAACGTCCAATGAATCATTAAACATGGCATATGGATATGAAAAATAATCAAAACCCTTACAAATGGACCTACATGCCCCGGGCAAGGCATGAGGTGAAAAGATAGTGTACGGATTATCTGAAAGTAAATATTACAGACCAAATAGGGAATGTTTAACAGATAAATTACTGATGAATAAAAGTGATGGGGACAAAGTCTTTTGCCTCCCAGTTGCTCAATCCTCCTTTGACAGTTGGGTAAATCCACTCTTCGATGTTGCTCTTTTTGTCTTCATCTTCCAAGGCGTTGATTCCGTAGGGAGAAATTTTGACTGGCGCTCTTTCAATCTTCGAACGGTGCATAACTTTCTGGCCAGCGGCTGTGAACCCTAATCCAAATTTGTCTGTCTTATGTGGAATATCAGGCAACTGCCCCCATGCTGAATTCTTCCCTTCCTTTATTGCGGCCCTTGCGTCTTCCAGAGATGCCATCCTGGCCATCTGCCTCGGTGTCTCAGCTGCCAACTTTGCTACTTCTATTTCAGGAAGGACTCCTTCGAAATGCTGAAACGGTGTTTCAATGAATTCCCCTTCTACCTCTACGTACCGGAAAGAATTCAAGTGGCTAATCATGTACTCCTCTTCACCATGGACAATAATGATCTTTCCCTTGACAAGATACTTCAACATCTGATGTAAGGAGGAAGTGACTGCCCCAGCATGGTGTATCCAAGGTCTACCCAGCAAGCAAGAGTATGACGGACGGATGTCCATCACATAGAAAGTAGATTTAAACACCTCAGTGCCTATTTTGATGGGAATTTCAACCTCTCCATGGACCATTCTCTTCGAACCATCGAAAGCTCTGACAACAATATCACTTGGCTTCAATTCCAACCCTTCACAATCTAGTCGGTCCAAGGCCTTCTTAGGCAATACATTCAGCGATGAACCAGTATCGACCAAGACATGTGCGAGAGTGGTTCCTCGACACTCGACTGAAATGTGAAAAGCATCATTGTGATTTCTTCCTTTAGGAGTTAGGTCGGTATCGGAAAACCCTAATCCATTGTCCGCAGTAAGGCTAGCCACGCAATTCTGAAATTGATCTGCAGAGGTTTCCTGGGGCACATGGGCTGCCTTCAGGAATTTTATCAGGGCTTTAGCGTGCGCTTCTGAGCAAAGTAGCAGTGCCAGCATGGAGATCTTTAAGGGGGTTTGCCCCAGCTGTTCTACCACATCGTAATCACTCCTTTTGATTATCCTCAAAATCTCATCCATTTCCTTCTTGGAGGTCTCCGGGATGACCAAGGGTTGAGCCCTCGTCCTGACGAGCTCATCTTGGATTCCCTTACCTTTATCAGTAGTGGTAGGAGGGATAGTACTAGGAACAACAACGTCTTCAACCAAAGGAGTTCTAGCAAAAAGTTTTATTGGTGCAGGGATGACTTGGTCAGCTGATGAGGGTTCAAAGACTGCTCTTGGAGGGGCAATCTCTGGAGAAAATATTCTCCCGCTCCTGGTGATTTTGCTAGTGCCCGCAATGTTACTAATGCTGACTTTTTCATCATCCGAACCTTCTTCAGTTATTTCGATTTGTTTGATACCATGGTAGTAGACGTCACCGCCATAGTTCCAAGGTATCGACTTCTCAGAAACATAGGGAACAGGCCCTGGCATTGTTATCTTCAAAGGAACAGATTTCGTAGCTGGTGTAATCTTAACAGGCTTTTTGACGGCCTTGGAAAGATTGGCGTGAATGGTTATGATTGAGACATCTTCAATATGAGTTGGGACAGCAGAAACCTTTTCAAACAAAATTCGTCGGCTATCCATAAGGCCTTGGATGCCTTTCTTCAGTAACGGACAATCAAACGATAGAGAGTAACAATAATAGTAGTCTTCTTTACATCCCAGGAAGATCCCGGCCCTTAACAGATTCAACTTAATGGTTAGCAATGGAGTAGTCAGATCATTGACATCAGCAACATACAAATCTTCTTCAATGGCGTCGACATTTCGACCGTGCTTCGGCATGGGTGCAGATATCACATTAGGCTTCTCCGGAGCGTCAAACTCCACTTCCTTTGCCTCTATCAGGTCTTGGATTTTATGCTTGAGTGCCCAACAATCATTGGTGTCGTGTCCAACACTGTCTGAATGGTAGGCGCATTTAGCATTAGCATGATAATGCGGAGAGGACGTATTCACATTCTTTGGTGCCTCCTTGATGGTGGCGAGATTCAACCTCAATAGATGGGGGAGCACTTGCGCTGGAGTCATATTAATGCGGGTGAACTGCCGTTGTGGTCGTTCCACCCGTTGTTGATTTGGTCTGGACTAGTTATAACAAGGTTGCTCACTTGAGGGATTTTGAATCATTACGGCCCCCACAGTTGGCCGACGCTCCGTCTTCCCTGCTCTCCTCTGAGAATATACCACAACCGTCTCCTTCTTAAAAGGCTTCTTCTCAACACTTGCAGCAACACCCTTTTGAATCTTCCCTGACTTGATGCCAGCTTCTATTCTTTCGCCTGTTAAGATCAAATCGGTAAACCCCGCAGAAGAGTTACCAATTAGATGATTGAAAAATGGCCCAGATAGGGTCCCTAGAAACATATCAACGAGTTCACGGTCGGTTAAAGGAAGTTGCACCCTGCCAGCCAAATCCCTCCATTTTTGCGCATATTCTTTGAATCCTTCGCCTGTTCCCAACGACATACCCTGAAGTTGGGTACGAGTAGGGGCAAGGTCAGAATTGTACTGATATTGTTTTTAGAAAGCGGTGGCCATGTCTTCCCAATTTCTGACACTGGTTCCTTCTAGCTGATAAAACCACTCCAACTGAGCTCCCGAAAGGCTGTCTTGAAAGAAATGAATCCAGAGATTTTTATCTGCCGTATAGGGTTGAATCTTTCTCACGTAGGACCTGAGATGCATTTTGGGACAGGACAACCCATCATACCTCATAAACACTGGCACTTTGAATTTTGGGGGAATCACAATCCCGACAACCAAACCCAAGTCTTCAAAATCCAAACCCGGTACTCTTTGTAATTCCATGGAGGCCAATCTGTCTTCTAGCCCTTTGTATTTGTCATCAGCTGGAGGATATTGCTGATCAGAGTAATCTTCATCCTCTTCGACCTCCTCTTCTTCCGCATCAGACTCGGAAGGTACCGCAGCTCCACCTCCTTTGCTGGTTCCTTCATCAGAGATAGGAGGAAATTCCAACACTCTCCGAGCTTCTCCGTCAAATCTTCTACCCAAAGTAGCCACCCTGAGTCTCTTTTTCTTCTTTTTTACTGGGTCTTTGTTCCCCAATTGAGTCTTGATATCCTCCTGACCCTTAGCCAAGGTCATCAGGAGTTGCTGAAACTGTGCATTTTGAGCTTGTAGGTCTTTGACTGTTTGCTCGAGATCCATCTTACTGAAATAAACAGCAGACAGATAAGGAAACCTATTGAAGAGACCTGCTTATGCACATGATGGATGATATGCTTATCTATGCAATGCATTCAAGGATTTAGGACATTCAAAATTGTTTCAGACAAAGAAGAACGCACGTTATATTAATAAGAAGAAATTTGTTAGTACATAAATGCCCCATGGGCCAAATATTACAAAAACTTCTTAAGGTAAAAAGACATTGCGCATCCTCTTTGGCGCAATGTAGGTGTTGAGGGCCTCTTGCTCATGGAGTCGGCGGGTAAGCTCTAGAACCTTCTTCTCACTAGCATAAAAGCTGGCTTCGAAAGTATTCCGTTCCTCCTTGAGCTGAATCCAACTTTTCTGCATTTCCTCCCACGATGTAGGCATGTCAGGATGTAGGATGGTGTAGGGAACCTCTCCTTCACTGACGGGCGCTTTAATCACAGGGAGTATATGAGGATAAGGCATCATCAGACTTTGGGCTCGGGCTCGTACCCACTTGAGATAAGGCTCAAGGGGGGATGGAGTTCTTGTGTCCCAGAGTCTTGCTATCAACCTTGTTGGGTCTTCCCCAAGCTCTGATGAATCTTTGGCGAAGTCCTTGCGCATCGTTGTCGGAGTCAAAAACTAGGTCAGGAATCAACATGTCATGAGGGCCATCCCTCCGTGCATATCCAAATTGCCTCAAAGCTAGGCAAGGGTTGTAGGTGATACCTCCTCTGATTCCAAGTAAAGGAACATTAGGAAATTCTCCACAACGATCGACGATGATGACATTTTCTCTGGACCGAGAACACCAATGTACATCAGAGTGGGTAAGAGTCATCAACCGTTGGGACCACCTTGAGCCTTGGTCATTCTTCAGGACAGATTGTGGAAGGTGCGAAATAAACCACCTTGCAAGGATAGGAGTACAGCACATGAGAACACCCCTCTTTCTCATTGTTCGTGTGTAAAATGAGTGAAGAATGTCTCCAAGCAATGTTGGTATTGGATTTCTGGACAAGAAGATTTTGACGGCGTTGACATCTACCAATTGGTCAGAATTTGGGAACAAGACCAACCCATAGATAAGGAGTGCCACAATCTCTTCAAAGGCTTGTAGGTCCAATGAATTCCAACATTCTTGTGCCTTCTCGAACAAGAATTTTGCTAAGAATCCTTTGACGCCGCTTCTGGTTTCCCAATGCCCCTTGATGTCGGATGGTTGTAGATGTAATGCTCGAGCAACATCTTCCGGCTTTGGTTCCTTTTCTGTACCGTTGAATGGTAGTTGATTAAGGATAGGGATTCTTAGGAGTTGAGAAAACTCCTCCAAAGTGGGTACCAACTGATAATCAGGGAAAGTGAAACAGTGGTGAAGAGGGTCAAAGAACTGGAATAGCATTTTCATCATGTCTTCTTCAATGTTGGTGTTGACTAGGCTGAGCAGTCTGCCATGTCTTTCACTGAAGGATGAGTTTTCCGGGATTCTTGAGGTGAGCTCCTTGAGTTGAGGAGAGATTTTCACAAGGTTGACTTGGATGGTTTTTCTGCAAGGAATTTCCATGACCTACAAAACAAGAACAAAGATGAAGATCCAAACCCTTGAAATGGTTAGTGAATGCATATGATGCTTTATGATGTTTATGATGTATGCACAAAACATATGTACAAGCAAATCACACCAAACCCTAGTTTCAGGCTTGCATGGGGTTTCATAGGTAAGTACCCTCTTGAGTGTAGTTGGCTTAAAAACCTGTCCTATAAATAGTAACCGGGTTCTAAGGAGCTCAATATCATTGGATTGTTTTCATTGTTCATTATTTTGGTTTAGCCACTTAACTAGCGACCAAAATATTCCAAGAAAACAACCCTCAATGAGTGTAGTATCGAGTATCTACCAACTTCGGACTGCACCAAAGCCGGTCATCTCACTACCCCTAATAAAAGGCCAAGATGGTCAAGTAAGGTTCTAGGTCATTAGTGCTTAGTGACATCACTCAGCGGCCCCGTACTCTCCTTGATTGAACTCAAGGGTTACCGGTACTCACAAATATGTCGCACTAATATAGCTATTGCTTTGACCGTGTCGGTATACCCCACACAGTTTCCACAATGTATTGCTATCTATGAATGTTTCCCAAATCCGGGTGTAGGATTGCAAACCCAAACAATAGAGCCAAGATATAAAGCAAACAAATCAAACAATTAGTCATGCAAGAGGGTGATCTAAGCCCTAAGGTTACTCCACTTTTAAAATTTTCCCCAGCAGAGTCGCCAGTTCTGTGATACGGTGGGAGAACTGACTATGGTTTTGCGTTTGTTTTCGCAAATGTTTCGGTTGAGCAAGAGTCGCCACCGACTTTTTATTTTATCCTAAGGAAAGGTTTAAAAAGCACAGCAAAAACCTTTGAGATTTTTCTTGGGTTCGGGGAGTAGATTATAGAAAGGGAAGGTATTAGCACCCTTTCTATCCATGGTTATCCATGGGCTCTTAGGTACTTGCTTAGATCAACTTGCCTTGGTTTTCAATTGTTTGAAATGGTGCTCGGTGTGTGGTTTTTGAAAATGTTTGGAAAAAGATGCCTTGTATAGGCTACCCTTGTAACAATTCTTTACTCGAATGTTTTACAAAAGGTGTTTGTCTTTTTGAAAAGATGTTTCAAGGTTTTTTTGAAAGTTTGTTTTGAAAGTGTTTGTGAAGTGTGGTTTAAAAAATAAGCAAGTGTTTTTGTTTGTTTTGTAAATTGACAAGTACTTAAGAGCGATCTACCCTAAAGTTCTCAAAGATTTTTGTTATGCTTTAACCCTTTTAACAATTTTGTTCCACCATTGTATTTGGTGGACAATCTTGTGTTAGGATGTGAAAGGGACGGGCGCGGGTCATTGTTTAGACCATAATTGCAATAATGCTAAGTATCTTTGGGCAACTTTTCTTTGAAAGGGACTTGATCATTTTAGGCAACTTTTCGAAAGCGTCATCGAGGGACTATGATCATTTGATTGTTTGCTTTGCCCAAAGAGACCTAACATGCAATATGGCCTAATTTTGAAAGGCAATAAGTGGATGTAACCCTAGGGGTGTTAGTGTGCAAGTGTGTTTTATTGCATACAAGAGTTTTTTTCTTTGAATTAGGTTTTTCTATTTCATTGATTTTATCTTGCCATACACGTCCTAATTACTAGCAATAAGAAGCGGAAATGTAAAATCCTACGCTATTACAACAATTAGGGGAGGGGGATACACATTTGTACATGGGGGGTTCAACGAGAAAAATAGACAAAAAAGAAAATAGCAAAAAACAAGATATATAGAGAGAGAGAGGGAGCCCGCGCGCTGCTGGGAGGTCATCAGAAGTTCTGACTCAGATCCGCTGCCAGATGATCAACCTCTTGGTTAAACTGTATGAGTCATAACTTCTGACTCTGGCACCTGCAAAACAGAACCTTGTTAGTGGGGAAATCAGAAGTTCTGATTCCCCTGCGCTGCAAGACAGAAGTTTGTTAGTGGAGAAACCAGAAGTTCTGATTCTGCTGAAAAGGCAATAACTCTCAGAGGTTCTGATATCATTGACAGCAAAACAGACTTCAGATGTGCTAACGTCAAAGTCAGCACTTGGCTTTTCCCTGTACTAACCAGAACATCTGTAATCCTGTTGTTACTCCACAAAACAGGAAACATATTTGGAACAGATCCAGCAAATACAAAAATGTTTCAGAGGTCAGAACCACCAAGGTCCCAGGCAAGTCCTATACTGGCTCAGAACGTTCTGAGGTATGAAAATCCTCAGAACATAAACAGCAACAACGTGATATTTACATTATGTTTATTTGAGTATGCACAGCTGATGATGCTTAACAGCGTGATGAGGGTCAGCATGTGCTTACCTGACTGTTGGAAAAGTTGGTGGGTGAAAGTTAGCTTTTGGCTCTGGTAGTGTTCTGGACAGATTTTCTTTGAAAGGGCTGGTAAAGGCGTATACGTATGTAGGGTCAGAAGTTTGGAAAGGGTGTTTTTTTTGGTTCACAGAGAAAACTGGATATTTGATGAAGTTTGAAGGTGAGAAACTCAAAGTTATGAAACAAAACTGGAGATTTTTACAGAGTTTCAGAACGCTATGTTGCTAAGAGTTCTGTTTCTCACTTAGCAATTTCTGTTTCTTTTTTCTTGAACCCCTTTTGCAGTGGTGAAGACTCTCTATTTATAGGCAAAGTTCTTGTGGATGCCTTGAACATTAAAGCGCCAACAGAGTTTGAATTTGTTCTTTGACAGAAATTCTTGGGAAGTTGTGATAACAGATAGCTTTCAGCCTAGGCTGCAGCAGCAGGCGTAGATTGAGGAGAAGTGACCTCTGAAGTGGGCGGTGGCGCGTAGACCCATGCCAGAATCTGCACAAAAGCGTTTTCCAAGCCACACGTGAATGTTCAGGAGTGGTTGGAAGCATTAATGGGCATTAAATGGTGATAAGACCTATCAACATCAATATTCTGGTAATGGAAACCAACATTGCATCAGCAGCGTAGACCATGCTCTGGCCTTGGCTTCCTGTAAGCTCTGGAGATTCTCCTGGTTTTCTGGTACATTCCTTGGATTTACTTCTGGACCTCCTGGGCTTAGAGATTCTGTATCAGTGTAACACCCATTCTTCTGACCTTTTCATCTTCTGGATTCGGCATGTTCTGAAGGAGCCTTCAGATTTCCCTGCTTCTCTTGCATTCCTTTAGCAAATTCTGACTGAGCTTGTGTAACTGCTGAAGGGGCATGTTCTGTTTGAGGCTTACATTCTGAACCATGTTTACAACTTCTGATTGAACTGATGTAGCTGCTGAAAAGCCAACTTCTGACCACGCTCAGGCTTGTAACTTCTGACCGTTTTTATCTGGAATGGGTCCAGAAGTTCTGAAGCGCTGATTTTTCTTAAACACTCATTTTAGAGAAACGTTCTAAGTACTTAGAATTTGATTTTTCTTAAGATAAAAGCGTCGTTTTTGGAGTTCGTGAGATCATCTTGCTCTTGTAAGCGGCTTGCTTGGGCAAAAGGATAACTCAGGACTTGGATTTGTTTCAGAGGGACCTTGAAAATCCAAGGTGGTTTCCTGAAGAAAGGGAGGGCAAATTTTGGGGTACAACACTGGGTATATCCATCCTCGAGCAGACACCCATCACAGGTTTAGAAGAGACTCCTAGGCCAAAGGAAATTGCTTCAGCCTTACATCTAAAAAGGGCTGATGTGGTATCCAACTGGGAGACACGGAGTGGGGTTAAAGGTTTCTTGGCCAAGTTTTTGATTGATCAAGCTCAACTGTTCTGGGATAACTTGGAATTTCAAGCCTTTGAAGACATCTTGGCTCTCCTTATCTACGGCTTGGTTCTTTTCCCGAATCCAGATTCCTTCATAGATGTGGATGCGGTCAAGATCTTCTTGTCTCGTAGTCCTGTACCTACTCTTCTGGGTGATATCCTGCATGCCCTTTACACTCGTACTGTGCGAAGAAGAGGGACCCTCATGTTTTGTATGCCTCTGTTGGCGAGGTGGTTTATTTCGCACCTCCCCAAGTCTGTATTGAAGAATGAGGAAGGTTTAGGTTGGGCTTACAGGATAATGTCCCTTGCCCATATGGACATTCTTTGGAGTTCTAAGGCTATGGAGGACACTGCTGTCATTGATCGATGTGGGGAATACCCTAATGTCCCGTTGCTTGGAATTAGAGGGGGGAATAACCTACAATCCTTGCTTGGCTCCACGATAGTTTGGTCGCGCTCGGAGAGACGGTCCTCATGAGCTACTTCTTACAGATATTGCCTTTGACTATAAGGAGGATGTTGACGAGCACCACTGAAGGTTTATACGAGTCTGGGGCATGGTGAACAGGTCTGACCCTCACGAGCTGGGACCGAAGACTTATCTCCCTATGAGGCCTTATCTCCAGTGGGTTCGAGCCCGTGCTCAAAATCTGGGGATGCCTTATGAAGCTGTTATGCCAGTGGTTGTTGAGCATACTAATGAAGAAGGTGTTCCTTATACAGTCCTCTATCCCTATATGCCTACTGATATTGGGGCATTGAAGAGATCTTGGATCCAGTTAAAGGAAGAAAGGGATACCTACCGAGAGAAGTATCATGAGCAGGAAAGGAAAATCTTGAAGCTCACGAGGCAGCTTGAGAATGAAAGGACAACCAATGATTATGCCAGCACGAAGGGGAAACTACCATGGGATTTCTGACATCTTTTATTGTTTCTAGTTTAGATTTTCTTTTCAGTTTATCTCTTTTGTAATGCCTTAAAAGGCATTGTTAAACATTTTACAAATTTAATCTAATAAAGTTTGTCTATTTCTTGGTTTGCAAATTTAAATCTCCCTAAGTATTTGAAATCATTTCATACGCATTCCATTACCATGCACCTCATTACAGGTACCATTACAGGTTTCTTATCTTCTTCGCTGTTTATTTCAGCACATAATGTCTTCTGAAATGCCTACTGATCAAGCCATCAAAGCTCTTCAAGCACAAAATGCCCAATTCCAAGAGATGTTCTTGAACTTGGTTAAAGGGCAAGAGGATTTGAAGACTCTCATCCTGAAGGAGAAGAAGAAGAAGAAAAAGAAGGTGGTTCTTCTGAATATGGGTAACAGATTTGGGAATAGGTTGCGACAGGAAGCTGGTCTGTCTCTTTCATCCAAAGGAGAGGAAACCCAAGAAGAAGAAAAGGGTCCTAGTCCTGTAGTCTCTGATGATGATACTGATTTTGATGATGAACAGTACCCTCCTGCTGAGGATAGGTACAAACAGCTTGAAGACCGTCTAAGTGCTATGGAGATTCAGAAGATTCCGGGTTTGGATTTTGGAGATCTGGGGCTAGCATCAGGAGTGGTGATCCCTCACAAGTTTAAAGCTCTGGTCTTTTCTAAGTACGATGGAGTGTCCTGTCCAAAACTCCACCTCCGTTCGTACGTCAGAAAAATTCAACCTTACACTGCCGATAGGAATCTGTGGGTACATTTCTTTCAAGATAGTCTGTCAGGGACTCAACTTGAATGGTTTTATCAATTGGAAGGAGCTAATATCCGCAACTGGGAGGACCTTGCTGCTGCTTTCTACAAGCAGTACCAGTATAACGCCGACCTTGCTCCCACTCGTACTCAGCTTCAGAGTATCTCCATGGGTGTAAGCGAAGGTTTTAAGGACTATTGTGATACGGTGGCCAGAACCGGACTATTTTTGGAATGTTGGTTTGCGTTTTACGTTTGTGTTCGCAAAATGTCGCGGTAAGCAAGATTCGCCACCGACTTTTATTTTATCCAACAAGGAAAGGAAAAAAGCACAGAAAAATTCCCTTTTTGAGATATTTCTGAGTACGGGGGGTAGATTATAGAAAGGGGAGGTATTAGCACCCTTTCTATCCGTAGTTATCTACAGGCTCTTAGGTACTTGCTCATCATTTTCAAAATTGTTTTATTTGTGTTTGTGGGTTTTGAAAAGTTTTTGTTTTGACTTCGATTTAACTCTTGCGTCTGTCTTCAAGAGTGTAATGAAGTGTTTTTGAAGACTTGTTTGTAAAAGAGTGTAAGTGTGAAAAAAGTTTCGTTTTGGATGAGCAAGTATCTGAGAACTAATCTACCTACTCAGAAAAAAAAAGAATCGTTCTATGCTTATTTCCTTTAGACAATACTATCCCACTATTATTGAGTAGGTAGCACCGTCGTTGGACTTTGAGGGTCAATTCAAAAGGGACATACGATCACTAAAGCAATGTTAGGACGTCTTATCGGTAACCCTAATGTCTTAGATCATTTATCCGAGGCGACAATGTCCGAGGCAACCTTTCCGAGGCAACTTATGATCTTTTAGACAAGAGGGCGACATCTAAAACAACCTATACTCAATGACCGTTTACGAAGGAAACCAAGTGGGGTGTACCCTAGGAGTGCGCATGTGAGAGTGTGTTGATTTCAGATTATTTATCTTTGCACATGTTTAGGGTGATCTAACTGTTTTAAGATTAAACATTCATTCTTGTCATGCAAGCCCTAATTATTCACAAACCGGGAGCAGATACAATTATTGGATAAAAATAAAACGCGCGAGAAAATTAGACCGAATGCGAAACTAGGGTTTTGACCCTTCTATCCTAATTTAAAAAAAGAAAATTGTTTTTTTTTGTTTTTATTAAAAGAAATAAGTTTTTTCTAAATTAAATGTGAAAATTAATTAGTTATTAAATAATTAATGAAAATAATTAAATGACATATTTTTGGTTTTTGTTATTTTAGAAAAAAAATAAGATGATTAAGTTAGTAATAAAAACCTATTGATTCTAATTAATTTTAATTATTTACAAAATAAATTAAAGTTATCTAATTAAACAAACCTAATTCAATTAATTAATTTATTGATGAAAAATAAAATTCTAATTTGATTGGACATAAAATATTTTTTTGGTGATTTTTGATAAAAAGAAAATTATTTTTGGTTAGTAAATAAATAAAAATAATTAAATGAAATATAAACAAAATATAAAAGATGAGAGATGAGCCTGAAATTAGGGGGTGTGCATAGCAAGAATCTGGGCCTAATGACATGAGGTCCGTTTTAACTTTCTTTATCCTATGCGTTGCGTTTGACTGGCCTGTGGTGCACCCTCAATGATGGCCACCAGATTTGGCCATCTGGCCATCTGGCGCGTTGATGATGGAGGCCCATGGTGGATCTCTTGGCTTGCATGCATATGGAATCTCCTGAAAGAAGATAGAAAAAATAACAAATGCTGGAGGTAGGGATCGAACCCCTGACCTCCAGCCTCTAACGCCTTGAATACTCACGTGGCCACCACTACGCCACTTTTGTTTTGCTGTACATTAATCAAACACTGAAAATAATATGTGAAACAAAAGAATATTGAAAAACAATAAAAAAATGCACGCGAAAATTTGAATGGGCGAATCAGGTGGATCCACATATTTGTCTTCCTCCTTGCACCGTGGCTAAAGGTTTGAGACCCTATACCCACGGGCAATGCCCGTTGCTATAACCCTGTCCACTCTCAAAATCTTCCACAAGCCATGGAAATAATATCTAAGGCCATGGTTGAGGTCGTTTCATCCTCCTGATCACAATGGTACCACTTACGGAGGCCAATTATCCCTGCAACCAAACACCCTAAAACGAACTCCAAAACCCTAACAATGGTGATTCACGATTCAGTCCATTAAAATGCAATTGGCTATTGTAGAAAGCTTGTAAATGATATGGTGATCAAGAATGTGCAATTATTTTACACTATAAGTGCAAGAATGATGCTAATCGAATTCAAGAATATGGTGATACCGTTACGGACATACAATGCGTTGGAGGGATTGAAAACACTTGCTTTCGATTGCTTTCATTTGTGGAGACTCCCTGGAAGTGATTGGGATCGTCAAAGAGTCTTGAAACTGCCTCTAAAGGGGATTTCGAACTCACACTTTTTTTGGTTTTTTCCCAAATCTGTTTTTTATTCTAGCGCCTCTTTCTCACTTGTTTCTAGGTCTGCCTCACCTCCTTATGTATCAAATAATGCATTAGGGTTGATCATTATGTCCAAATCTTCCTTCTTCAATGCTTTTGATATTTGATTTGATTCCCTTTGAAAACCTTCCAAATTTGGCTTCTTTTCAATCTTTTTGTACACATATGCATTTGCACGAATTTGAATGCTTGCAATCTGTAATTTAAGACCTGAAATAATCAAAAGATCCTTTGTTATCAACATTTTGGATTTTATTTGATTTATTATGATTTAATTTAAAATAATTCAAATAAAAATCAAAATAAATAATAAAAATAAGATATGGAAAAGTGGAAAAGGCTAGAGCACGTGGGCTATGTTTCGAACTCAAAACAAGTGAAAAAGATTGGGCCCATTTGGCAAAATTTGAAGTTTTAGGGATAGTTGACTTTTGGCAATTTTACAAAAAAGGCCAACTTCAACAATGCATAACTCCATCAATTTTGACTCTTTGGAGGTGTTCTTGGACTTTTTAGAAAGCTTAAGATGTCCTCTAAGCAACCCTTTGGTCCCATCTCATTTTGATATTCCATGGTCATGTATGAAGCTTTGACAAAAAAGGTGTTTTTGTTGACTTTTCAAAATGACCTATAATGTCCAAATTCATAACTTCTTGTGAGTGCATATTTTGAACTTGGGAGATGAAGATGGATTGTAGGGAATTTCATCCTCTTCAAAATGAGATTTGGATGGGTCATTTCTCATAAAGTATGAGAAAGTTATGCTTGGTCAAAGTTGGGTTGACTTTTCCTACAAAACCCTAATTTAGCAATTTTTGAGTCTTGATGAATTATGAGTAATCCTTGATGAATCATGATCAAACCTTGATCAAATGATGAAATATACTTCAAAATGAGGATGTTGACCAAAAATATTGAAGTTTGACTGTATGTGGGTCACAATTGACTTTTGCCCTAACACAATCGATTTTTGAACCTTTGAGCAATTGACTGAGCAAAATTCGTCTGTAAGGCTTGAAACTTGTCATGGATGATCTTGAGAACATATTAGGACATTGGTGAGCATTTGGTATCACTTGGAATCAATTATCTTGATGCAACATGAAACCCTAATTTGGGGTAGACTGCCTTAGGAGGGAGCTTGTCTGGCCAACCCTTGGACTACTTTGAGCAACTTGGAGATCTTTCTTGCAATGTTTTGAGAAATATGGGAGGGAAAATTTTGGGGTACAACAACTGCCCCTGTTCAATCTTCTTAAACCTGAGGATGTAGATTGGCTTTCGTGCCTTTCGTGATCCGAAGGTGAAAGATGTTTGAACACTAGAGTGCCCAGAAATTTGCACTCGCATGAAGTGGTGTCCGTCTTACGATATCAAGAATGGGCTTAAAGATGCCATTTGGAAATTGCTGATGAGGGGATGGGCTTAATGATGCCATCTGAAAGAGTATCGATCGCATAAGAGATTCCTTAGCGAGAGCTTGTATACCTGTCATTGAGGAAGATTCCGCTGGGGAAGGTTGATCTTTGTTGAAAGAAGTAGAATTTTAGGAGCTTCATCGTCTGTTATTCTGCTGGTGAGTCGTCTCTGTTGATATTTAGGAACTTCAATCGCCCGTACTCAACGGAGGAATCATCTCTGCTGATATTTAGGAACTTCGATCGTCCGTACTCAACGGAGGAAACATCTCTGCTGATATTTAGGAACTCGTCCGTAATTCAACTGAGGAAACAACTTTGCTGAGATTTAGGAACTCATCCGTAATTCAACTGAGGAAACATCTCTGCTGAGATTTAGGAACTCGTCCGTAATTCAACTGAGGAATCATCTCTGCTGAGATTTAGGAACTCGTCCGTAATTCAACTGAGAAAACATCTCTATTGAGATTTAGGAACTCGTCCGTAATTCAACTGAGGAAACAACTTTGCTGAGATTTAGGAACTCGCCCGTAATTCAAATGAGGAAACATCTCTACTGAGATTTAGGAACTCGTTCGTAATTCAACCGAGGTAATATCTTTGCTGAGATTTAGGAACTCGTCCGTAATTCAACTGAGGAAACATCTCTGCTGAGATTTAGGAACTCGTTTGTAATTCAACTGAGGTAATATCTTTGCTGAGATTTAGGAACTCGTCCGTAATTCAACTGAGGAAACGTCTCTGCTGATATTTAGGAACTCATCCGTAATTCAACTGAGGAAACATCTCTGTCAAGATTTAGGAACTCGCCCGTAATTCAACTAAGGAAACAACTTTGCTGAGATTTAGGAACTCGTTCGTAATTCAACTAAGGTAATATCTTTGCTGAGATTTAGGAACTCGTCCATAATTCAACTGAGGAAACATCTCTCCTGAGATTTAGGAACTCGTCCGTAATTCAACTGAGGTAATATCTTTGCTGAGATTTAGGAACTCGTTCGTAATTCAACTGAGGAAACATCTCTGTCGAGATTTAGGAGCTCGTCCATAATTCAACTGAGGAAACATCTCTGCTTAGATTTAGGAACTCGTCCATAATTCAACTAAGGTAAAAGCTTCATAGCTTGAACTTTGTGAGAATTTAACCTTATCTTTCCTGAAAGGTAAAGGTTAGTTGTATGTAATGCATGATATGTATCAGGCAATGATGTTCTCAAAATAAATGAGATTGTGTCGAATGATGCGTATGCATGTCATGATGTATGAAAATGTGATGTTTTTAGCTGGGGAAAATAAATCCCGGATTGCTGTTGGAGAGAAGAATTGAATTCTTCATTTCCGCTGGGGATAGTGGATGAAGATGTTTGTGAGAATGAGCCTGCAGGAGAGGATAACTCTGCTGGGGAATAAATCGACGATGAAATGGCTCTGTGGGGAAGGCATGCTCTACCGAGGATTCCGTTGATAAATTCAGCTGGGGATGAATTACTGTTGCTGGTGATAATGAACCTTGTTGGGGATTGAATTTCTGTTCGTGAAAGGAAAGAACTCCGCTGGGGATGATTTTCCAGTTGCGACTTCACGGGGAATAACCTTTTAGACTCTACTGGGGATATTTTTCAAACTCCACTGGGGATATATTTTTTTATACTCCGCTGGGGATGATAAGACTTTTTAGGGATGATGGTAGATAAACTCTGCTTTGGGGAGGATATCGCCAATTCATTCACAGTTGCGAGTCTCAGTTGGGGAGAGCTAACACCATTATCTTTCTCTTACTCTGCGGGGAGTGAATGTTACTGGGACGCATGCTGAGGATATGACGATGACTTTGCATCGATACTTTTCTGCCCCTGTATCTGCGGGAGAAGGTGCTTGTGGAGACCTTGTGGATCGAGTATTATCCCAACCTATGAGGTGCTTGGTAACTGTCGATCGGAATGATAAGTCTTCTTTTGGTAGGCAAGTGACGAGATGACGGGACATAGTCGTACGCTTTAATCCCTAACTTTTGCTTGGACTATCTTTTCAGATTTTCAGTCCACTGGGATACCCTTTTTTGCCCAAGCCGCCTTTTCAGGTTTTCGACTTGCCGGGTGTACAGATTTTTTTCATTTTTTATCCCTAATTTTTTCCCGAACCCTTTTGGTTCGCCGGGATGCCCTTATTTTTGCCTAGGCCAGTCAACCTAGCTGGTCTTTATTCATGCCCAATACTTTTTTGACTATGTCCACGCTCTCAGGGTGTAGGGAGTTGTCACTGTCGGTAGTGTTGTGTTGCCATACTACCAGAAGATGTTCGTTTGATCATACAAGATTCGTTACTGGAATTCATGTCCAATGCCCCAAGTGATTCAAATGGAGATTTGCCCCTGGCTATTTGGCATCTTTGAGAGACTCCTTGAATCTTGACTCGACTTCCCCAGATGATAGTCAATGCTCAGGCTTCCCCTTGGTTGGAAGTGTTTTTTCCACTTGAGGTGATCCTTTTTATTGAGAAGGTTTTTGTTCACTAGATATTCGTCGTGCGAATTTCTCTGCTGTTGAACAAATAGTCATATGCAAACAATGTTATTTTAAGAATGCAAAGCTTATGTCTGTCTTGAAATTTTGAAAATGCATTTTTTCAGTAAGATAGGAAAATTTTGTAAAATGTGATGTCAACTCAGGATTTACAGCAAGCCCTACAGGAGTCAGGATACCTTTTGTAACAATATGCTTTCGAACTAACCCATGCTTCAGCTAGGAATTTTAAGGGTTATAACGTGGCTTGATTCACGGTTTCAGAAACAAAGGATAAAGGCTCAAATTTTATTTGTACCCACCCATTCTTCGTGATGTTCTTCGATCCTAAACTCAGCTAATTGTGCATTTAGATCCCGTTTGAGTCTTTGCTCTGATATTCCAGTGATGGTTCGGATACTGACGGTTTATTTTAAACAGGCAATCATTTTTGTTGAGAGTTTGTAGGATCTCTTTCATTTTGATTTTATTATCCCTGTCTTTTGCCTGAACTGTTTCTTTTGTGATTACAGTCAGCGGGATGCCCCAGTTTTGTAAGTCTCCTTCATAGGTTTTGACTTAATGGGCTTTTATTTTTGAGAGATAATGACAGCCTGTCCTGACGATTATAAGGAACCATCACCATCTTTTATTTTGGAAGGACCTCTTTGATGCCATTCATTGTGCACCCGAATTAACTGAGAAACTACCCTGCCCCAGGTTGTGATTAAGGGTTTTAATTTGTGTGAAAAGAAAAACTCCAACTTTTTTGGCTCAAAGGGGTTGACTAGGGATTATCTTCCTTATAACTCCACTGTTTAGGATTTGAAACAATGCATGTACCTCATCAGCGGGGTCTGCTCAAAAGCATTCTGTAGAGATTTTGATATCATTTTCGTCATCCTCCCTCTAAAGGCTTAGAGTTTTTTAATCGAGAGTCGAACATCACAAAAGGGAAAGCAATTTAAATATAGTGAATACAAATGGATTGATTCAAAACATACATATGCAATGCATTGATAAAGTAACAAAGTTTGACATGAATAAATATTTGAACAATCAAAAGAAAATTACAAATTGAAAATTTTAATGAACAAAAAATCCTCTCTTGTCAGAACTTGTCACTTCAAATGGTGAACCTTAGAGGATTGATAGAAACATTCCAGTTGACCATCTTGTGTGAATTCCAAAGCTCCTTCATCAATCAGGTTTTAAATTTTGTACTTCAACTTCCAACAGTCGTCAGTATCATGCCCCGGGCTGTTGGAATGGTACGCACATCTTGCATCAGGATTGTAGTTAGGTGAAGAAGTCTTGGGATTTGGATGAGGTTCTACCAACGTCACCAGATTCAATCTCAACAGGTGTTGCAAAGCTTGGGACATCGGCATGTCGAGCTTGGTAAACTGCCTCTTGGGCCTATCCGGCTTACTCTGATTAACTGGTTATTTATGGCGAGGTTTTTGTTGGACCCGTGAGGTAGTAGCAACTTGAAGAGGTCTATTCTTCACCAAACCAAACTCTTGTATTTTGGGGGGGCTGATCAATAACTTGGTCCCCGACCTCGACTGCTTGCTTCATACTATTGTGTTTGTCTTGATGAAGCTGGTTGATAATGGTTCTCAGCTCTTCTTGTTCCCGGGCTAAGCCTTGGATAAGAGCCATCTACCCTAGAATTTGGGTTCTTATTGCATCTACCTCCGCTTGCAGTTGTTCCAGCCGTTCGTCCTTATTGTCTTCAGGACTTTTCTTGACCAAATTCCCAACGAGGAGTGTTTTCAACTCTTCCTTCCCCTTGGATAGGTTTAGGAATATTTCCCTGTACTGAGCTTCCCGAGTTTAAAGATCTCTGTTGTCTTGTTTGAGAGCCATTGCTGAAATAAACAGCGAGAACATGAGAGACCTGTACTGGAAGACCTGTTATGCAATGACATGTATGATATGTTTTCAAGGATCTCGCGGGGTAAACAAGAAACTGTTAGAATTTGAATTTTGCAGCTTTGATTGAAGAAACTTCATGTCATTAAGAGTCCTTCTTCAAGAGTCAAGCTCACCATATCGAGTGGGTCATAGACCCTGACTCAAGTTATCGTGTTTTGATCTCTAGACGACATTGGCTAGAGGAAAATAAATCCCCTTTGCCCCTTGCTAGACGTTTGATTTACCATAACCTGCATCATAAACCCTTGAGATCCTTGAAACGGTTAAGGAAATGTTAAGGCATGATGTTATGATGTGCATGTTATGCGTTTAAGCAAAAGTACGAGGTAATGTAAACAAGTAAATCCGGCAAGAAATCCAAGGTATTGGATAAGGACTGTAAACAAAACCTGCAAAGAACTCATGTTGTTAGATAACAAACATGTGCAAGTAGTTCGAGTTAAAGGCACATAAGTCACACAATAACCCTTAAATTTTAGGCTGGCATGGAGTTTAGGTATTACCCTCTTTTAGTTTAGTTGGTTCAACCTATCCTAGTAATAGTAACCGGGTTCTAGAGTATCTCAATATCACTGACCATCCTCGATCGGTCATAATTCCAGTTTAGCAACCTTTTCTTGTGGCCGGAATCATCGCGAGAGTATGGTCTCAATGAGTGTAGCATACTGTTACTTTTCTATGGCCGAGTTAGTCAATTATAGGTTCTAAGGTCAGTTGGTGCTTAATGACCCCTTAGCAGCCCCATATTCTCCTTGTTCCTCCACAAGGGATATCGGTACAAACTAAAGTGTCACACCAATGTAGCTACTGCTTCAACCTTATCGGTCTATGCCGTACAGTCCCCTCACAGTCTATTACTACTTACCTAAAAGGTGTTCCCCAGATCCGGGTTAGGATCTATAGTAACTCCGATACAAAGCCCACAAATATAAAGCAAACAGATCAAACAACTGAAAACAAAATGATGAACTAATCCTAAGGTACACCCCACTTATTAAGTCCCCAGCAGAGTCGCCAGTTCTGTGATACGGTGGCCAAAACCAGACGGTTTTTGGAATGCTGGTTTGCGTTTTACGTTTTTGTTTGCAAAATGTCGTGGTAAGCAAGAGTCGCCACCGACTTTTATTTTATCCAACAAGAAAAGGAAAAAAGCACAGAAAAATTCCTTTTTTGATATATTTCTGAGTACGGGGGGTAGATTATAGAAAGGGAAGGTATTAGCACCCTTTCTATCTGTAGTTATCTACAGGCTCTTAGGTACTTGGTCATCATTTTCAAAATTGTTTTCTTTGTGTTTGTGGGCTTTGAAAAGTTTTTGTTTTGACTTGGATTTAACTCTTGCGTCTGTCTTCAAGAGTGTAATGAAGTTTTTTGAAGACTTGTTTGTAAAAGAGTGTAAGTGTGAAAAAAGTTTCATTTTGGATGAGCAAGTATCTGAGAACTAATCTACCTACTCGGAAAAAAAAGAATCGTTTTATGCTTATTTCCTTTAGACAATACTATCCCACTATTAGTGAGTAGGTAGCACCGTCGTTGGAGTTTGAGGGTCAATTCAAAAGGGACATACGGTCACTAAAGCAACGTTAGGACGTCTTAGCGGTAACCCTAATATCTTAGATCATTTATCCGAGGCAACAATGTCCGAGGCAACTTATGATCTTTTAGACAAGAGGGCGACCTCTAAAACAACCTATACTCAATGACCGTTTACAAAGGCAACCAAGTGGGGTGTACCCTAGGAGTGCGCATGTGCGAGTGTGTTGATTTCAGATTATTTATCTTTGCACATGTTTAGGGTGATCTAACTGTTTTAAGATTAAATATTCATTCTTGTCATGCAAGCCCTAATTATTCACATATCTAGCAGTTAATAATTTGAAGAATTAAAATGCAGAATTTAAACTAAGCTATTACAAGGCTTCGGGTATTTACATAGCAAAAAACAAACCCTTTGAAATTAAAAGCGGAAAAAATAAATAAATGTCCTAATTAAATTATTACAAACCGGGAGCAGATATAATAATTGGATAAAAATAAAACGCGCGAGAAAATTAGATCGAATGCGAAACTAGGGTTTTCACCCTTCTATCCTAATTAAAAAAAAAAGAAAATTGTTTTTTTTATTGTTTTTATTAAAAGAAATAAGTTTTTCTAAATTAAATGTGAAAATTAATTAGTTATTAAATAATTAATGAAAATAATTAAATGTCATATTTTTGGTTTTTGTTATTTTAGAAAAAAAATAAGATGATTAAGTTAGTAATAAAAACCTATTGATTCTAATTAATTTTAATTATTTACAAAATAAATTAAAGTGATCTAATTAAACAAACCTAATTCAATTAATTAATTTATTGATGAAAAATAAAATTCTAATTTGATTGGACATAAAATATTTTTTTGGTGATTTTTGATAAAAAGAAAATTATTTTTGGTTAGTAAATAAATAAAAATAATTAAATGAAATATAAACAAAATATAAAAGATGAGAGATGGGCCTGGAATTAAGGGGTGTGCATAGCAAGAATTTGTGCCTAATGACATGAGGTCTGTTTTGACTTTCTTGATCCTATGTGTTGCGTTTGATTGGCCTGTGGTGCACCCTCAATGATGGCCACCAGATTTGGCCATCTGGCCATCTGGCGCGTTGATGATGGAGGCCCATGGTGGATCTCTTGGATTGCATGCATATGGAATCTCCTGAAAGAAGATAGAAAAAATAACAAATGCTGGAGGCAGGTGTTGTACCCCAAAATTTTCCCTCTCATGTTTTCAAAGGTCATCCCTTACATGGTTGGTCACAAACTCTTGCCTAAGGAAAAAGAAATTTTTTGAGTGGTGCTTTAAGTATCTTTCGATTGGCATTCTGAAATACCCTTCGATTGGTATTCTGAAGGAGCATTTCGATTGGCATGGACAAGCACTTCGATTGGCATTCTGAAAGACCTTTCGATTGGCATTCTGAAGGAGCATTTCAATTGGCATTCTGAAAGACCCTTCGATTGGTATTCTGAAGGAGCCTTTTGATTGGCATTATGGACAAGCACTTCGATTGGCATTATGTCAAGGCCTTCGATTGGCATGCCAAGGGATCCTTCGATTTAGCATTGTGTCAGGGCAGCTTCGACAGGCATGTTAACCATGTCCTTCAATTAGCATGAACAACACCTTTCGATTGGCCTGTTAACAAAGCCTTTCGATTGGCCTATTAACAAAGCCATCAAGAGGGCACTCAAAAAAACATGTCCAGGTACACTGAACATGAGAAAATGGCGTGTTTCCCTTGCAAATATAGAAATAATTAAATGCTGATTGTGGATTTAATTCCTGAGTTAAAGACCATATTCTTGCCTTTTCTGTTCCTAAAGAGCTGATTCGACCAGAGTGACTCTTTTCAAATCAAGCAGTCGAAGCAGAAGGAGTCCCATTCGAAGGAGGCAATTCAAGACCAATCAAAGAGCACGGCCTGAAGGCATTCGAAATTCAAAAGTGTCCAGGTTCATTCAAGAGACACGAATGTTTCAAAAAAGGAAATATTTTAATGTGTCTGATTCTTGTCTCATGGCCTTAATGGCCTGGTTAAATGGTTGTCTCTTGCCGTTACTAGACCCCCACACTCCTATAAATACAGGGCCAGCATACAGTGCCAAAAAGGACGAAAAACACACAGAAAAAATAGAGAAAAGAAAAAACAGAGGATTTGGAGATACGCTGCCTGTGATCGGTGGATCTGGAACTGACTGTTTAACGCTGGTTCGCGAAATGTCGCGGAAGCAAGAGTCGCCACCGTCTTTTATTTTCTCCAAATGGAAAGGACAAAAGCACAGAAAAATTCCTTATAGAGATTGCTCTCGGTTCGGGAGGTAGGTTATAGAAAGGGAAGGTGTTAGCACCCTTTCTATCCATGGTTATCCATGGGCTCTTAGATACTTGCTCATTGTGTTTTCAAAAATGGTTTGTTTGCTTTTCAACTGTGGGTTTTAAAAAGTTTCTTTGAAAATTTCAGTTCGACTCTTGTATCAGTCCTCAAGAGTGTTTGAAAAATTGCTTTCGAAAGCTTTTTGAAAAGGTGTCGGTGTGAAAAGTATTTTTGATTTGTTTTTGAAATTAGAGCAAGTATCTAGAGTCGTCTACCTACCCTAAGGAATTCGTCTGTGTAAATGTCCTTAAAAGTAGTGCCATCCCACCATTGAGAGGTAGGTAGCACCACCGTTGGAGGTATTCGGGTCAATTCAAAGGTTCGGGACATGGTGATCACCAGAGCAATAGGAAGATACCTTAGAAGCTACCCTCATGCCAGGTTCCCGGATCATGAGGACTTACTAAAACATCCTCTACTCGACGATCACCTTTCGAGGGGCAAGGCAACAGTGAGGCGTACCCTAGGGGTGGTGTGTGATTTGTGTGTCGTTTTCAGATATTCTTGTCTTGTTCATGTCATGGGTGATCTACGCTTTTGTTTTTATTTTAACATTCATTCTTGCATGCAATTTATTAGCAGTTAAAAAAAGGTGCGAGAAATATAAAGTTCCTAAACTATTACAAAGGCGCGGGTCCACATCGCCAAATTAAATCCAGGACCCGATTTAACATAAAATAAAGTAAAGTGCGAGAAATATAAATATCGAATTTACATGGCTTTGGGGGAATTACATAAAAGGAGGACATAAAATAAACGCGCGAATTGGAATTGCGATCGAATGCGAGGGCGTTGGACCCTTTTTAATGAAATTAAATTATGATTAACAAATTAATTAAATTAAAATAAAAAGAAAAGATTTTTTTGAGTTTTTTATATTTATGAATTTTTAATAAGAGAATTAAATGAAACTAAGAAATTAATTAACCCTAATTCTAACTATTTTTATTTATTAAGAAAAAAAATCAAAATTGAACCTAAAATTAAACCTAATTAATTAATGCAATTTTATTTATAAAAAAATAATTAATAATTAATAATGCTAAAAGAAAAGAAAAAGGTAAAAGTAATTAAAACCTAATTCTACAAATTTTAAATTTATTAAGAAATTGTTAAAGTTAACCCTATAATAAAAAACTAATTAATTAATAAGACTTTATTTACAAAAAATAACATTAAATGAAATATATTTTAATTTTTATGACTTTCTGATTTTTTTTATCTTTTTATATTATGGAAAAATTGATTTGCTGAATTAAAATAAAACAATTAATTAAGAGGAATAAATAAAAGAAAATAAATAAACAAAAGAAAATAAAAGTGAGAGAGAAAACACAAACAGATGGGGGGGTGTTGACCCCAATTTTGGAGGTGCTGCCCAGCAATTAAGCCCAATGTTTGGAAGCCTTCAGTTGACTTTCCAAGGCCACATGCATGTGCATTGACTGGCGCCTATGGTGTTCATCAAATCAGGACCCTTGGATGGGAGTCATTGGCCATGTGGCATGCTGAGATTGTGGGCGTAGGGTGGACGTTTGGAGAGAACGCTGCATGCAATTATATTAAAACAAAACATATCAAGAATATGGGGGGACCTGGGAATCGAACCCAGGTCCCAGTGGTTATAGGACAGCACATCAACCATCTGCGCTAGGCGTTGGCTTTGTAATATTAGTGGAAGGAAATAATTATAAGAGAAAAAAAGTCAGTGGCCTGAATAAACAAAAAGCGCGCTAATCTTTGAATCTCCCATTCATATTGTGACACCTATGCATCTTCTCCAATTGCCCTTCGTTTTATCTAAAAAAACAAACTGAATAGCGGGGGTTTTAAACCCCCACTAAATGGCAAGTACAAAAACAACGATTAGAATATGGTGGCTCATAAATTGAGCGCGAATAGTGTGTTAAGATCGTCCAAGCTTCCTGAGTTTAATGGTCTAAGTCTCACGTCCCAATTTTTCCATAACTGAGAAACCCCAATTCAAGGTTTCTGAAACCCTAGGCATCGTTCATGGCAACTCTTCATATATGCAATAATTCTTCAATTAAATCATACTACTAGCTTCAGAATCAACTCATTAGTATAAATCAACAATAAAAATGCATGGATATGGCGTGTAGATTTGAATATGATTAAAGAAAAAATCAGGTACAAGGTAACTGCGTTCTACCGTTTCTTTGCGTGAGAAGCAATGATTTTGATCCAGGAAGCTTCCTTGATGTCTCAGGAAGGCAATGGGATAGTTTTCTTGCCTTGAAATGCTTTGGAACCACGTTTTCAGTTTTGGAATTTTTCACAAAAAGTGCAATGTTCTTCTTCAGCTTTGGGCGCAGCTTAGAGGTCCTTGTGCATTAGGTTTGCATTAGTATATGTAAGGAATGAATTAGGGTTGAGTTTTCAATCAAAAGATCTTTGCATTGATGAGAACAATATTTGATTTTCATGGATAATTTTCAAATCTTTTCCATGCATATTTGATACCAATCATGGCAAAACCTTCCAATTTTGGTCATGCCCGAATCTTGAGCTTTTAAGGAGAGTTTATTCTGCACAAAAAGATTTAAAAACTTTGGTTTAGTATTTTTCCATATTTTATTTAATTTAAATGAATTAATTGTAATTAAAAATTCAAATAAATAAATAAAAATGATGAATAAATCCCCTTTGGGCCAAATGGTCGTGTATATGCTTTGGATGATGAATCTTGGAAGAAAATGTGGCCCATTAGCAATTTTAAGGCATTTGAAGCAAAGTTGACTTTTCAAAATACCCAAAAATTTCCCAACTTCCACAAGGCATATCTTGCTCAATTTTTAAGCTTTGATCATGTTCATGAACATTTTGGAAAGGTCTTGAAGTTATCTAACCAATGCCTTTGGTCCCATGTCATTTTGATTTACCAATCTCAAGTTATGGCCTTTGACTTAAAGTCCCTTTTTGTTGACTTTTGAAAATGACCTATAATGTTGAAATTGATAACTTTTTGTGAGAGCATTTATTGGACTTTAAGTGTGAAGAGGAGTTGTAGGAAATGTCTTTCTATTCAAAATGAGCTTTGGATGGAATTTTTATGATAAACCATGTGGAAGTTATGCCTTGGTCAAGTTACAGTTGACTTTTTCAACTGTCCAAATATGGAAACTTTTGCATCTTGAGACTTTTTGAGCCATACTTTGAGAATCATGATCAAGCATTGATCAAATGGTGTTTATGGCTTCAAAATGAGATGTTGACCAAAAATTTGAACTTTTGACTGTCAAATGACCATTTTGCCCCTACAGTTGACTGTTGGGCAATTAGGGTTTTTGACTGTGCAATTTTGTGCTGTATGTCTTGAAACTTGGTATGATGATGCTTGACCATGTTTGTAGGCATGTGGGACTTGATTGGAACCTTGGACACTTCATTTTCTTTGTCAGAACCAAAACCCTAGTTTTTGACTGTTAGGAGGCCCTTGAACTGTGCAACCCTTGGGGAATTTTGAAGCATGCTCTTTGCAAATTTTGAAGAATATGGGAGGGCAAATTTTGGGGTACAACAGTTGCCCCTGTTCAATCTTCTTAGACCTGAGGATGTAGATTGACTGACGTGACTTTCGTAATCCAAAGGTGGAAGATGATTGAATACTAGAGTGCCCAGAAATTTGCGCTCACATGTTAGCAGTGTGATGGTGGGAATGGGCTTATATATGCCATTTGGAGATTGATGGATAGGATGATGGGCTTATAGATGCCATGCTGAGAGGTGATCGCGTAAGAGATTCCTTAGCGAGAACTTGCGTACCTGCAAAAGAAAATGATTACCTGACCTGTTACAGGAGCTGGTCTTCAAACTCTTTGTAGATGTGCCCTGACTGGTTACAAGAGCTGGATCTGGATCTTCAAAAGGTGAAGAATGAGCCAGGGATGGTTACTACCTCAACAGGAATGATGAGAGAACCTTGGATGATTACTACCTCAACAGGAACATTGAGAGAATCTGGAGACGATTACTACCCCAACAGGAACGCTGAGAGAATCTTGGGCGACTTCAACCTCAACAGTAACGCTGAGAGAATCTTGGGCGACTTCTACCTCAACAGTAATGCTGAGAGAATCTTGGGTGACTTCTACCTCAACAGTAACGCTGAGAGAATCTTGGGCGACTTCTACCTCAACAGTAACGCTGAGAGAATCTTGGGTGACTTCTACCTCAACAGTAACGCTGAGAGAATCTTGGATATCTTCTACTGAGTCTTTATCAGGAAAATCTGTTAGGGGTCGATTTAGCTGGACTAGAGAAGGCCTTTGACTGGATAAGAAACAGAAAAATCTTAGGGTCGATTTAACTGAACCGGTCTAGGTCTTGAAATCTTCAACTGGATAAGAAACAAGGAGATCTTAGGGTCGATCTGACTGAACCAGAGAAGGCCTTTGACTGGGTAAGAAACAGAAAAATCTTAGGGGCGATTTAACTGAACCGGTCTAGGTCTTGAAATCTTCAACTGGATAAGAAACAGGGAGATCTTAGGGTCGATCTGACTGAACCAGAGAAGGCCTTTGACTGGGTAAGAAACAGAAAAATCTTAGGGGCGATTTAACTGAACCGGTCTAGGTCTTGAAATCTTCAACTGGATAAGAAACAGGGAGATCTTAGGGTCGATCTGACTGAACCAGAGAAGGCCTTTGACTGGATAAGAAACAGTAAAATCTTAGGGTCGATTTAACTGAACCGGTCTAGGTCTTGAAATCTTCAACTGGATAAGAAACAGGGAGATCTTAGGGTCGATCTGACTGAACCAGAGAAGGCCTTTGACTGGATAAGAAACAGAAAAATCTTAGGGTCGATTTAACTGAACCGGTCTAGGTCTTGAAATAGCTGAGAACTTAACTGGATCTTTCCTGAAAGGTAAAGGTCAGTCATATGCAATGCATGATATGGATCAAGCAATGATGTTCTCAGCATAGATGAGATTTGTAAGATATGATGCGTATATGCATGTATCATCATGTATGACAATGTGATGTTTATGAATGTATGTTTTTGTCTTAGGAAAATAAATCCTTGACGGGTGCCGGGAAGTCACTCCTGGGCTGATGTTGAAGAATAGATTTTGCTTCCGTTGGGAATGATAGTTGTAAGAATACCGGTAGGAGAAGATAACTCCGTTGGGGAATAAACTTGGTGAATGGATTACTCTGCAGGGAGAAAAGATACTCTAACGATCTTGTTGGGAAGCAATACTCTGTGGGGAGAGAGATGCTTTGCTGGAATGTTGATGGTAACTTCGCTGGGGATACCATTGTTGTGTTGGAAGTGTTAATAGACTTCGCTGGGGATAAGAAGACTTCGTCGAGGACGCTCTTTCCGTGGCTTTTGGCTGAGGATAACCCAGTTATATCCTGGTAGGGAAATAACTCTTGAATAAAGCCGGGAGACGCGTTCGTGTTCTGCGAGGATAAGCTTCCAGAATCTACTGGGGATAAGCTTACTGCTTGGGGAGATGGATTCCAACTTTCCTGGGGAAACTGGATTGGACTCTCCTGGGGAAGTTTTGAACTGTACCGGGGAGGTGACTCCATTGAATGTTTGATATGCCGCCGGGGAACAATCTTTAGGTCAAGACTTCCGGGGATGCTTGTTAAAAATGTCCGTACATTGCTGGGGAATGTTGAGATCTGCTGGAGGATACCCAACTTCCTTAAGGCTGATAATATCTTTGCTCGAGGAGAGTGCACTGACTTGCTGGCTCATTCTCTGGGGAATTAAGATGTACTAGTTACGTTCTTCAGCTGAAGTCACCTTGGTACTTTGGAGGGCCGAACAATTAGATTGCTTAGACAACTCTTTATTGCCCCTGTTTCTAATGTTACCTGTAATTAATCCTTTGTTTCGTATGCAAATATTCATGAGTTAGCAAATTATTGTCAATGCATATATCACAAATTGAACCTTGGACGTTCTTCGCAAAACAAAACAGAAAAGGAAAAACAATTGGCAATTTTAACTGAAAAGTGTATTTATATTGATTTTTGAATTTGCCTGTAAAATAGGCGTTTATGTACAGGAGACTGACGTCCTAGTAAGAGAACGCCGCCGAACAAAAGAGTTTATACAAATTTTGTACAAGAGAAAATAAAACAGCTGTGTGAAATGAATGATCCCACTGGGCTTCAACTCTGCTATTGCCTTTATGTCTTTGAGCGTCTCATCACTTGATGACCTTAGTTGAAGATGAAGCTGACCGATTGATGCCGTCTGAACTTGCTGTAGATACCGGATTCTGGATGCAAAGTGATCCAATGAGACATAGTATTACGCTTTATCCCTAACTTTTGCCTGGACCGCCCTTTCGGGTTTTCAGTCCACCGGGATACCCATTTTTGCCCAAGCCGCCTTTTCAGGTTTTCGACTTGCCGGGTGTACAGATTTTTTTTCATTTCATCCCTTCATTTTGCCCGAACCCTTTTGGTTCGCCGGGAAGCCCTAACTTTTGCCTAGGCATGCCAGCCTAGCGGGTCTTTTTTCATGCGTAGTATCTTTTTACTATGTCTGCATTGGCGGGGTGGGGAAGGTCGTCACCATCCATGTTGGTTAGAATCATGGCTCCTCCTGAGAACACATGTTTAACCACAAATGGCCCTTCGTACGTAGGGGTCCATTTGCCCCTTGGATCACTCTGAGGAAGGATGATTCGCTTGATTACAAGATCCCCAACCTAATACTCTTGTGGTCTGACCTTTTTGTTAAATGCCCTGATCATCCGTTTCTGATACGTTTGACCATGACAAATAGAAGCAAGTCTCTTCTCATCAATAAGGTTTAGCTGATCAAGTCGTGTCTGGATCCAATCATCTTCATTCAGATCTGCATCCTTCATTATCCGGAGAGAGGGTATTTGCACTTCGATCGGTAAGACTGCCTCCATACCGTAGACCAAGGAGAAAGGAGTTGCCCCGGTTGACGTCATGGCTGAGGTACGGTACCCATGTAGAGCGAACGGTAACATCTCGTGCCAATCTTTATAAGTCACTGTCATCTTCTGCACGATTTTCTTAATGTTCTTATTTGCTGCTTCTACAGCCCCATTCATCTTCGGTCTGTAAGGAGAAGAGTTATGGTGTTGTATCTTAAACTGCTCGCAGAGCTCAGTGATCATCTTGTTATTGAGATTGGTACCGTTGTCTGTAATAATTCTCTCTGGGACGCCGTATCAACAGATCAGATTATGCCGAATGAATCGTGCTACAACAGTCTTGGTTACCGTAGCATAGGATGCTGCTTCAACCCATTTCGTAAAGTAATCAATCTCCACTAGGATGAAGCGATGCCCATTGGATGCCGTAGGTTTAATCTCACCGATCATATCTATGCCCCACATTGCAAACGACCAAGGCGCAGTCAGAACATTCAGAGGAACCGGGGGGACATGCACCTTGTCTGCATATATCTGGCATTTATGGCATGTCCGAGAGTGTTGATAGCAGTCAGCTTCCATTGTGGACCAGAAATACCCTACCCGAAGGATCTTCTTTGCCATAGTGTGTCCACTGGAATGTGTACCAAAGGTCCCCTCATGTAACTCTTCCATGATCCTTTCTGCTTCAGTCTTGTCCACACAACGCAGTAAGGTCGAATCATGGTTTCGCTTATACAGGATGTCGTTGCTAAGGAAGAACTTTGCTGCGAACCTTCTCAGGAACTTCTTATCGTTGACAGACGCACCTTCAGGGTATTCCTGGGCCTCCAAGTATCTCTTCACCTCATGGTACCAAGGCTTCTCAGTTACCAACTCAGTCTCAAGCTCACAACAGTATGCCGGTTCGTCCAGTTTCCAGATGATGATCCGGGGAGCCTCATTGTCCCATTTGACCTTGAACATAGAAGACATTGTAGCTAACGCGTCCGCCAGTTGATTCTCCTCTCTCGGGAAGTGTTCAAAGGTTATCTCTGTGAAGTGGGGAATCAATGTCAACACACATTCTCTATAAGGAATAAGATTCGGATGTTTCGTATCCCACTCTCCTTTGATCTGATTGATCACGAGAGAGGAATCTCCGAAGACACTCCGATACTTGATCCTTAAGTCGATCGCAGCTTGGAGACCCATGATGCACGCCTCATACTCCCCCATGTTGTTGGTACAGTTGAAACATAGTCGGGCAGTGAGTGGAGTATGAGTGCCTTGAGGGGATATTATTACAGCGCCGATACCGTTACCCAACGCATTGGAGGCTCCGTCAAAGTGCATAGACCATCGGGATCCTTTCTCAGGTCCTTCATCTGGTCCAGGTACTTCACAATCAGTCACTATCATGATGCTCTCGTCTGGAAACTCAAAGTTCATTGACTGATAGTCGTCTACTGCCTGATGTGCCAAGTGGTCTGCCAATACACTTCCCTTGATGGCTTTCTGGGCCGTGTACTGAATGTCGTATTCTGTCAAGATCATTTGCCATCTTGCTATTCTCCCAGACAGAGCAGGCTTTTCAAATATGTACTTTATAGGATCCATCTTTGAGATCAACAAGGTAGTGTGAGTCAGCATATACTGTCTCAGCCGGCGAGCAGCCCATACCAAAGCGCATCAAGTTTTCTCAAGCAGTGAGTATCGGGTCTCACAGTCGGTAAACTTTTTGCTAAGATAATAAATGGCATGCTCTTTTCGGCCAGACTCGTCATGCTGCCCCAGCACGCACCCCATTGAGTTGTCAAGTACTGTCAGGTATAGTATCAGAGGTCTCCCTTCAACCGGTGGCATAAGGATGGGTGGTTCTTGGAGATACTCTTTGATTCTGTCAAAAGCAGCCTGACATTCATCATTCCAACGTACTACCTGATCTTTCTTCAGTAGCTTGAAGATTGGTTCACAAGTAGCAGTTAGGTGCGAGATGAATCGAGCAATGTAATTCAGGCGTCCTAAAAATCCTCTGACTTCTTTCTCTGTCTTAGGAACTGGCATCTCTTGAATGGCTTTAACCTTGGCAGGGTCCACTTGAATACCCTTATCACTTACAACGAAGCCTAGCAACTTTCCGGATCTTACCCCGAAGGTGCACTTGTTCGGGTTCAACCTCAGCTTGTACAACTTCAGACGGTTAAACAACTTCTGCAGATGATCTAGGTGCTCTTCCTCAGTCTGGGACCTTGCGATCATGTCGTCAACATACACTTCTATCTCATGATGGATCATGTCATGAAATAAAGCAACCATGGCACGTTGGTAGGTTGCCCCAGCGTTCTTTAGTCCAAAAGGCATGACCTTGTAGCAGAAGGTGCCCCACTGAGTAACAAATGTAGTCTTTTCCATGTCTTCAGGGGCCATCTTGATCTGATTGTAACCTGAAAAACCATCCATGAAAGAGAACACCTTATGCTGAGCCGTATTATCAACAAGGACATCAATGTGAGGTAGAGGGAAGTCATCCTTGGGGCTGGCCCTGTTCAGATCCCTGTAATCGACACACATTCTGACCTTTCCATCCTTCTTTGGTACCGGCACCACATTAGCAACCCACTGAGGGTAAGAAGTTACTGCAAGAAACCCAGCATCAAACTGTTTCATAACCTCGGCTTTGATCTTCTCAGACATCTCTGGACGCATACGGCGGACCTTTTGCTTAACCGGAGGGCAGTCTTCCTTGGTAGGCAAATGATGGACCACGATGTCGGTATCCAACCCGGGCATATCTTCGTAGGACCAGGCAAAGATCTCCATAAAATCATGTAGCATTTGAGTCAACCGTTGCTTCACACTGAGCTCTAGGTTGGCACCAATCTTTACCTCTTTCCTGTCCGTCTCAGTACCCAGATTTATTGTTTCCACTGGCTCTTCGTGTGGTTGAATTGCCCTCTCTTCCTGGAGTAACAGTCTTGCAAGCTCGCCAGGCACTTCACAATCATCTTCACCTTCGTCTTCGGCTAAGTTGATCGGATTTTCGAAGTCATAACTGGCAGTAGCAGAGTCGTTACCAGTGAGATCCAGAGTGGATTGAAACCTGTATGAGTGAGTGTGTGTAAATACAACTGTTTTGAAATATATAAAGGAAGGAAAGAAAGAAAAGGAGCATAAGATTTGAAATGCGAGAAAACGTCCAAGATCTTTATTCATGATATATGAAATGACAATTTATATGCCCTCACAAATGAAGCCAACGGTGCCCCGGGTAAGACACCGGGCCATAGAGTTTTAATTGTTTATTACAAATAACAAAACATAGAATTCATTACTCAGTAACAAGAGAAACAAGTAGGTTGTCCTTTGCAATCCAATTGCCAGGTCCACTGTCGGTTGCCGGGTAAATCCAGCTGTCGAACTCAGCTTCATCCACTTCATCATCCTCCCCAATAGCATTCACTCCATGAGCAGGCAGGGGAGCTGTCACTACATTAGGCTTCTCAGATGCCTCAAACTGTACCTCCTTGGCGTCAATGAGGTCCTGCAGCTTGTTCCTTAAGGCCCAACAGTCATCAGTGGAATGCCCCGGGCTATCAGAATGGTAAGCACAGGGGGCATTTGGATTGTATTTGGGAGAAGCCGTATTCACAACCTTTGGGGCCTCTCTGACAGTCACTAAGTTGGTGGACGGCAACTGTGGCAAGATTTGTGATAGCGTCATACTCAAACGGGTGAACTCTCTCCGGGGTCTTTCAGCCCTTTGAGGATTGGTTTGCCGAGGAGCGGCAGCAGGCTTAGCAATCATCACCGCATTGACAGACTGGCGGCGCTCAGGCTTCTCTTGCCTTCTAGACCCGTATACAGCACTGGCCTCCTTCTTAAAGGGCTTCTTCTCAGAACTTGCAGATGCACCCTTCTGAATTTTACCAGACTTCATCCCAGCCTCTATTCTCTCTCCAGTCAGAATAAGATCAGTAAACCCTGCAAATGAGTTACCGATAAGATGGTTGAAAAACGGCCCAGAGAGGGTCCCTAAGAACATGTCTACCAACTCCCGGTCAGTCAACGGAGGCTGCACCCTGCCAGCCAGATCCCTCCACTTCTGTGCATATTCTTTAAAACCTTCGCTTGACCCTAACGACATACCCTGGAGTTGGGTACGTGTAGGGGCAAGGTCGGCATTATATTGATACTGCTTGTAAAAAGCAGTAGCCAACTCCTCCCAGTTATGAACCTTGGTCCCATCTAGCTGATAGAACCATTCGAGATGAGTCCCTGAAAGACTCTCCTGGAAGAAGTGGATCCACAAATTCTTGTCCGCTGAGTATGGCTGAATCTTCCGCACGTAGGATCTGAGATGTAGCTTGGGACAAGACGCCCCGTCATACTTGGTGAAAGATGGTGCTTTGAACTTGTGAGGGATAATCACACCAGTAGACAAACCCAAGTCTCCGAAATCCAGCCCAGGCACCTGTTGGATCTCCATAGCATTCAGTATGTCTTCCAACTGCTTGTATCTGTCTTCTGCAGGAGGATACTGTTCCTCATCAAAATCAGTCTCGTTGTCAGAGACTACCGGACTAGGACCTTTTCCCTCTTGGGGACTGCTCTTGCCTATAGAAGAACCAGCCTCTTCATTCTGCAGAGTGTTGCCAAACCTTCGGCCCGTGTTGAAAAGGACAGTTCTCTTCTTCTTCTTCTTCTCCTTCTTCAGGAGCAGAGCCTTCAGCTCTTCTTGGCCCTGAGCCAAACCCATGATTAGTTCCTGAAATTGCGCATTCTGCGCCTGAAGAGCCTTGATGGACATCTCGGTTGATGATGAGTCAGGATTCATGATGCTGAAATAAACAGCGAAGAACGGTAAGCAACCTGAAAAGAAGAAAACCTGCTATGCACATAATGAATGATATGTGTTTATGCAATGCATTCAAGGGTTCGAAAGTTCAAATTTGTTGTAGACAAAAAGGAACACACGTTATCATTAAGGAAATAATTGTTCAGTACATTAAGGCCTCGTGAGCACAAATTACAAAGCAAATCAATCCTAAAAGACACTACGCATCCTCTTTGGAGCTATGTAGGTGTTGAGATTCCTCTCCTCATGCAATAGGCGGGTGAGCTCCAAGACCTTCTTTTCACTAGCATGTAGACTGGTCTCAAGAGAATTCCGTTCTTCCTTAAGCTGGATCCAGCTCTTCTGCATCTCTTCCCAGGACGTGGGCATGTCAGGATGCTGAACGGTGTAGGACACCTCTCCTTCCAAGACTGGCTCTTTGATCACAGGGAGCACATGAGGATATGGCATTACTAACTTCTGGGAGCGGGTTCGTACCCACTTGAGATAAGGTTCCAACGGGATGGAGTTCCTGTGCCCCAGTGTCTTGCTGTCTATCCTACTTGGCATCCTCCAGGCTCTGATAAATCTCTGGCGAAGTCCTTGTGCATCGTTGTCGAAGTCAAAAACTATGTCAGGAATTAACATGTCATGAGGGCCATCCCTTCGAGCATACCCAAACTGTCTCTAAGCCAGGCATGGGTTGTAAGTAATACCTCCTCTGATTCCAAGTAAAGGAACATTAGGGTACTCCCCGCAACGATCAATGATAGTAACATCCTCTCTGGACCGAGGGCACCAATGTATATCTACATGTGTAAGAGTCATCAACCGTTGTGACCATCTCAAACCCCGCTCGTTCTTCAAAACTGATTGTGGAAGGTGCGAAATAAAACACCTTCCCAGGAGAGGAGTGCAACACATAAGGATACCTCTTTTTCTCATGGTTCGAGTGTAACATGAGTGAAGGATGTCTCCCAGCAACGTAGGTATAGGATTCCTGGACATGAAGATCTGGACAGCACTGATATCTATAAGCTGATCTGGGTTAGGGAACAACACCAAACCATAGACAAGGAGGGCCACAACTTCTTCAAAAGCTTGTAAGTCAAGGGAGTTCCAACATTCATGGGCCTTTTCAAACAGAAACCTGGCTAAGAACCCTTTGATACCACTTCTAACTTCCCAATGTCCCTTGAGGTCAGATGATTGCAGGTGTAAGGCTTTAGCAATCTCTTCAAGCTTGGGTTCCTTTTCTGTACCGTTGTAGGGTAGTTGATCAAGGATAGGGATCTTCAGGAGCCGGGAGAACTCCTCCAATGTAGGTACCAGCTGATAGTCCAAGAAGGTGAAACCGTGATGCAGAGGGTCAAAGAACTGGAACAGGACCTTTATCATATCTTCCTCAATGTTGGTATTGACCAAGCTGATGAGTCTTCCATGTCTTTCACTGAATGAAGAACTCTCGGGAATCCTGGATATAAGTTCCTTAAGCTGAGGAGGGATCCTTACAAGGCTGATTTGAATTGTCTTTCTACGAACAGTTTCCATGTCCTACAAAACAAGAACAAAGATGAAGATTCGAACTCCTGAAATGGTTAGTCAATGCATATGATGCTGGATGATGTCATGATGCTATGATTAAACACACCACAAATATTTACAAAGACAAACATGTAAGGCACACAAGTCACACAAGACAAGCCCTTAGGGTTTAGGCCAGCATGGGGTCTGGGTATTACCCTCTTGAAGTTGGTGGGCTCAACCTGTCCTATTAGAAGTAACCGGGTTCTAAGGGTCCCAATATCACGGGATTGCTTTCATTGTTCATCGTTTCGATTTAGCCACTGAACTGGCGACCGAAATATTCCAGGAAAGCAACCCTCAATTGAGTGTAGTATCGAGTATCAACCAACCTCGGACTGCACCAAAGTCAGTTATCTCACTACCCTAAAGAGGCCAAGATAGTTCAATTAAGGTTCCTAAGGTCTGTTGATGCTTCACGACACCACGCGGAGGCCCCGTACTCTCCTTGACTGAACTCAAGGGTTACCGGTACACACCAAAGTGCCACATCAATGTAGCAGACTGTTTCAACCATGTCGGTATACCCCGCATAGTTCCCTCACAGCCTTGTTGCTACTTTCTAAGAAGGTATCCCCAGATCCGGGTTAGGATCTATAGAACTCCCAAGACAGTCCCACAATTTAAAGCAAGCAAATCAATACAATTGAAAACACAGTTATGAACTAACCCTAAGGTACACCTCACTTTATAAAGATATTCCCCAACAGAGTCGCCAGTTCTGTGATCGGTGGATCTGGAACTGACTGTTTAACACTGGTTCGCGAAATGTCGCGGAAGCAAGAGTCGCCATCGTCTTTTATTTTCTCCAAATGGAAAGGACAAAAGCACAGAAAAATTCCTTATAGAGATTGCTCTCGGTTCGGGAGGTAGGTTATAGAAAGGGAAGGTGTTAGCACCCTTTCTATCCATGGTTATCCATGGGCTCTTAGATACTTGCTCATTGTGTTTTCAAAAATGGTTTGTTTTCTTTTCAACTGTGGGTTTTAAAAAGTTTCTTTGAAAATTTCAGTTCGACTCTTGTATCAGTCCTCAAGAGTGTTTGAAAAATTGCTTTCGAAAGCTTTTTGAAAAGGTGTCGGTGTGAAAAGTATTTTTGATTTGTTTTTGAAATTAGAGCAAGTATCTAGAGTCGTCTACCTACCCTAAGGAATTCGTCTGTGTAAATGTCCTTAAAAGTAGTGCCATCCCACCATTGAGAGGTAGGTAGCACCACCGTTGGAGGTATTCGGGTCAATTCGAAGGTTCGGGACATGGTGATCACCAGAGCAATAGGAAGATACCTTAGAAGCTACCCTCATGCCAGGTTCCCGGATCATGAGGACTTACTAAAACATCCTCTACTCGACGATCACCTTTCGAGGGGCAAGGCAACAGTGAGGCGTACCCTAGGGGTGGTGTGTGATTTGTGTGACGTTTTCAGATATTCTTGTCTTGTTCATGTCATGGGTGATCTACGCTTTTGTTTTTATTTTAACATTCATTCTTGCATGCAATTTATTAGCAGTTAAAAAAAGGTGCGAGAAATATAAAGTTCCTAAACTATTACAAAGGCGCGGGTCCACATCGCCAAATTAAATCCAGGACCCGATTTAACATAAAATAAAGTAAAGTGCGAGAAATATAAATATCGAATTTACATGGCTTTGGGGGAATTACATAAAAGGAGGACATAAAATAAACGCGCGAATTGGAATTGCGATCGAATGCGAGGGCGTTGGACCCTTTTTAATGAAATTAAATTATGATTAACAAATTAATTGAATTAAAATAAAAAGAAAAGATTTTTTTGAGTTTTTTATATTTATGAATTTTTAATAAGAGAATTAAATGAAACTAAGAAATTAATTAACCCTAATTCTAACTATTTTTATTTATTAAGAAAAAATATCAAAATTGAACCTAAAATTAAACCTAATTAATTAATGCAATTTTATTTATAAAAAAATAATTAATAATTAATAATGCTAAAAGAAAAGAAAAAGGTAAAAGTAATTAAAACCTAATTCTACAAATTTTAAATTTATTAAGAAATTGTTAAAGTTAACCCTAGAATAAAAAACTAATTAATTAATAAGACTTTATTTACAAAAAATAACATTAAATGAAATATATTTTAATTTTTATGACTTTCTGATTTTTTTTATCTTTTTATATTATGGAAAAATTGATTTGCTGAATTAAAATAAAACAATTAATTAAGAGGAATAAATAAAAGAAAATAAATAAACAAAAGAAAATAAAAGTGAGAGAGAAAACACAAACAGATGGGGGGGTGTTGACCCCAATTTTGGAGGTGCTGCCCAGCAATTAAGCCCAATGTTTGGAAGCCTTCAGTTGACTTTCCAAGGCCACATGCATGTGCATTGACTGGCGCCTATGGTGTTCATCAAATCAGGACCCTTGGATGGGAGTCATTGGCCATGTGGCATGCTGAGATTGTGGGCGTAGGGTGGACGTTTGGAGAGAACGCTGCATGCAATTATATTAAAACAAAACATATCAAGAATATGGGGGGACCTGGGAATCGAACCCAGGTCCCAGTGGTTATAGGACAGCACATCAACCATCTGCGCTAGGCGCTGGCTTTGTAATATTAGTGGAAGGAAATAATTATAAGAGAAAAAAAGTCAGTGGCCTGAATAAACAAAAAGCGCGCTAATCTTTGAATCTCCCATTCATATTGTGACACCTATGCATCTTCTCCAATTGCCCTACGTTTTATCTGAAAAAACAAACTGAATAGCGGGGGATTTAAACCCCCACTAAATGGCAAGTAGAAAAACAGCGATTAGAATATGGTGGCTCATAAATTGAGCGCGAATAGTGTGTTAAGATCGTCCAAGCTTCCTGAGTTTAATGGTCTAAGTCTCACGTCCCAATTTTTCCATAACTGAGAAACCCCAATTCAAGGTTTCTGAAACCCTAGGCATCGTTCATGGCAACTCTTCATATATGCAATAATTCTTCAATTAAATCATACTACTAGCTTCAGAATCAACTCATTAGTATAAATCAACAATAAAAATGCATGGATATGGCGTGTAGATTTGAATATGATTAAAGAAAAAATCAGGTACAGGGTAACTGCGTTCTACCGTTTCTTTGCGTGAGAAGCAGTGATTTTGATCCAGGAAGCTTCCTTGATGTCTCAGGAAGGCAATGGAATAGTTTTCTTGCCTTGAAATGCTTTGGAACCACGTTTTCAGTTTTGGAATTTTTCACAAAAAGTGCAATGTTCTTCTTCAGCTTTGGGCGCAGCTTAGAGGTCCTTGTGCATTAGGTTTGCATTAGTATATGTAAGGAATGAATTAGGGTTGAGTTTTCAATCAAAAGATCTTTGCATTGATGAGAACAATATTTGATTTTCATGGATAATTTTCAAATCTTTTCCATGCATATTTGATACCAATCATGGCAAAACCTTCCAATTTTGGTCATGCATGAATCTTGAGCTTTTAAGGAGAGTTTATTCTGCACAAAAAGATTTAAAAACTTTGGTTTAGTATTTTTCCATATTTTATTTAATTTAAATGAATTAATTGTAATTAAAAATTCAAATAAATAAATAAAAATGATGAATAAATCCCCTTTGGGCCAAATGGTCGTGTATATGCTTTGGATGATGAATCTTGGAAGAAAATGTGGCCCATTAGCAATTTTAAGGCATTTGAAGCAAAGTTGACTTTTCAAAATACCCAAAAATTTCCCAACTTCCACAAGGCATATCTTGCTCAATTTTTAAGCTTTGATCATGTTCATGAACATTTTGGAAAGGTCTTGAAGTCCTATAACCAATGCCTTTGGTCCCATGTCATTTTGATTTACCAATCTCAAGTTATGGCCTTTGACTTAAAGTCCCTTTTTGTTGACTTTTGAAAATGACCTATAATGTTGAAATTGATAACTTTTTGTGAGAGCATTTCTTGGACTTGAAGTGTGAAGAGGAGTTGTAGGAAATGTCTTTCTCTTCAAAGTTAGCTTTGGATGGAATTTTTCTGATAAACCATGTGGAAGTTATGCCTTGGTCAAGTTACAGTTGACTTTTTCAACTGTCCAAATATGGAAACTTTTGCATCTTGAGACTTTTTGAGCCATACTTTGAGAATCATGATCAAGCATTGATCAAATGGTGTTTATGGCTTCAAAATGAGATGTTGACCAAAAATTTGAACTTTTGACTGTCAAATGACCATTTTGCCCCTACAGTTGACTGTTGGGCAATTAGGGTTTTTGACTGTGCAATTTTGTGCTGTAAGTCTTGAAACTTGGTATGATGATGCTTGACCATGTTTGTAGGCACGTGGGACTTGATTGGAACCTTGGACACTTCATTTTCTTTGTCAGAACCAAAACCCTAGTTTTTGACTGTTAGGAGGCCCTTGAACTGTGCAACCCTTGGGGAATTTTGAAGCATGCTCTTTGCAAATTTTGAAGAATATGGGAGGGCAAATTTTGGGGTACAACACTGCCCACAAACCCACCAAAGGTTATCAGCATTTTCATCCAAGCCAAAGCAGCCATTCCACACTCAGAACTACAGATCAAAGCACCTCTGTTTGGTAAAGAAAATCTAATCTCAAACTCATTCGATCTTTAATTTAAATTCATTTTGATTGCATATTCACGTTATTATTGTTGTTTGTGAATGATTTAATGTGATACATGTAAGCTACAGTGCAAAGTTGAGATTGTGCCATTGCTTGGGCACAATCTGAGTTTCTCCTTCGAATCCCAGGATAAAACAAACCCAGACCCAGATTTAGCAGGTTCGAATTGGGAGGAGATTCAAATCAGGGGGGTAAAAGTCCCCCTGGACCTTTTAACATTTGTTTCGTTTTGTAGGAAATATATTCTCAGAATCCTGTTCAGAGCTTTGAAGCTTAGCAACTTAGCTTCAAACTGGATCCAGGATTTCCAGATCGAAGGATGACATATCCAGATCGAAGGATGACATATCCAGATCGAACACCCTCAGAGTGCAGCCCATCATGCACCTTCGATCAAGCCTCTTCACTGGGTCGAAAGACAGCCTACACCTCTTTCAACCCAGGCCTCAAGAATTATATTTTTTTCTTGATTTACTGCCCGATTTCATTTTTGTTTTGACCATTTTATTTGTTTTTTTTAATCAACATAAAAAATCATAAAAAATAAGTAACTTAGAATTAGGTTTCATTTTTTAAAGATTTAATTTAGTTAATTATTTTAACTTATTTTCTTCAATTTTAAAATCAGTAGACTTATGATTTATTTGAATTCAATCCTTTTCATAAACAAAAAAATGCAAAAAATATTAGGTATGTTTTAGAGTTAATTTTAATCAGTATTTTTAATTAATTAAATTTGACTTAATTGAACATTTAGCATTTCCCAAAATAAAATAAAACAACAAAAAGTTTTTTATTCTTTGGATTTTTAGAGGTTATTTTCAGATTCGCGCGCGTTTATTTTATTATAACTGGCTACTGGTTTGTAATAGCTTAACTAAGACTTTTACGCTTTACTGCTTTATTCCCCCAATTTTTGGACATGTAAATAATCCCACTCCCCGAAGCCTTGTAATAGCGTAGGATTTACAATTCCCGCACTTTAAATTCCTATACATATATTAACTATTTAGATGTATGCTAACTAGGGTATGCATGACAAGATTAACTCTTAACTTAAAATCAACAGTCGCTCACCATGACATGCAAAGATAATATAACTGAAAATTGACACACTTGCACATGCCACTCCTAGGGTACACCTCACTTGGTTGCCTCGAACGTGGTCATTGAGTATAGGATGTTTTAGAGGTCGTCCTTTTGTCCCAAGATCATAAGTTGCCTCGAAACGGTTGCCTCGGAAAAAATGATCTAAGACATTAGGGTTACCGCTAAGGCGTTCTAACATTGCTTTAGTGACCACACGTCCCTTTAATCTAATTGACCCGAAAACTCCAACGGCGGTGCTACCTACTCCTCAATAGTGGGATAGCACTGTCTAAAGGACATTTGCACAGTTTAATTCCTTTTTGAGTAGGTAGAGGTTCTTAAGTACTTGCTCATTTTAAAAACAAAACAAAACTTTTTGCACTTACACTCTCTTCAAAAACCAAACTCTTTTCAAAACCCACAATCACAAAGAAAAAAAAACTTTTGAAAACATAGTGAGCAAGTACCTAAGAGCCCGTGGATAACCACAGATAGAAAGGGTGCTAACACCTTCCCTTTCTATAATCTACCTCCCGAACCCGAGAAACGTCTCGAAAAGGAATTTTTCTGTGCTTTTGTCCTTTCCTTGTTGGATAAAATAAAAGACGGTGGCGACTCTTGCTTACCCTGACATTTTGCAAAAACAAACGCAAACGCGAACCAGCATTCCAAAACAGTCAGTTCTCGTTCCCACCGATCACAGAACTGGCGACTCTGCTGGGGATTCTTTATAAGTGAGGTGTACCTTAGGATTAGATCACTTGTGTTTTCAATTGTATTGCTTTGTATGATTTTAATTTTGTGGGCTTGTATCGGAGTTCTATAAATCCTCCACCCGAATTTGGGAAACATTCATAGATAGCAATACGTTATGGAAACTGTGCGGGGTATACCGACACGGTTGAAGCAATAACTATATTAGTGCGATATATTTGTGAGTACCGGTAGCCTTTGAGTCAATCAAAGAGAATACGGGGCCGCTGAGTGATGTCACTAAGCACTAATGACCTAGAACCTTACTTGACCATCTTGGCCTTTTTTAGGGGTAGTGAGATGACCGGCTTTGGTATAGTCCGAAGTTGGTAGGTACTCGATACTACACTCATTGAGGATTATTTTCTTGGAATATTTTGGTCGCCAGTAAGTGGCTAAACCAAAACAATGAACATAGAAAATAATCCAGTGATATTGAGCTCCTTAGAACCCGGTTACTATTTATATGACAGGTTTTGAGCCAACTAAACTCAAGAGGGTACTTACCTATGAAACTCCATGCCAGCCTAAACTTAAGGCTATATGTGTGACTTGTGTGCTTTCAAACTTGAACTACTTGCACATACTTGTTATCTGACAACATGAGTTCCTTGCAGGTTTTGTTTACAGTCCTTATCCAATAATTTGGACTTATTACAGGGCTTACTTACATCACCTCACACTTGTGCTTAAACGCATAGCATACACATCATAGCGTCATGCCTTAGCATTTATTTAACCATTTCAAGGATCTCAAGGGTCTGTGATGCAGGTTATGGTAAATCAAATGGCTAGCAAGGGGCAACGAGGATTTATTTTCCTCTAGCCAAGGTTGTCTAGAAATCCAAGCATGATAACTTGAGTCAGGGGCTATGACCCACTCGATATGGTGAGCTTGACTCTTGAAGAAGGACTCTCAGCAACATGAAGTTCCTTCAATCAAGCTATCAGATTCAAATTCTAACAGTTTCTTGTTTACCCCGCGAGATCCTTGAAAACATTGCATACATATATCATACATATCATTGCATAACAGGTCTTCCAGTACAGGTCTCTCATGTTCTTTCTGTTTATTTCAGCAATGGCTCTCCAACAAGACAACCAGGATCTTCATACTCAAGAGACTCAGTTCAGGGAAATCTTCCTAAACCTATCCAAGGGGCAGGAAGAGTTGAGAACACTCCTCACGGGGAATTTGGCCAAGAAAAGTCCTGAAGATAATAAGGAAGAACGACTGGAACAATTGTAAGCTGAGGTCAGTACCATGAAAACCCAGATTTTGGGGCAGATGTCTCTTATCCAAGGCTTAGCTCGGGAACAAGAAGAGTTGAGAACTATTATCAACCAGCTTCATCAAGACTGATACAACAGTATGAAGCAAACGGTCAAGGCTGGGGATCAAATCATTAATCAGCCTCCAAGAAGACAATAGTTTGGTATGGTGAAGAATGGACCTCTCCAAGTTGCTACTACCTCACGGGTCCAACAACAATCTTGCCATAAACAACGGGTTAATCAGAGGTCGTTTACCAAGCTCAACATGCCGTTGTCCCAAGCTTTGCAACACCTGTTGAGATTGAATCTGGTGACGTTGGTAGGACCTCATCCGAATCCTAAGACTTTTTCACCCAACTACAATCCTGATGCAAGGTGTGCATATCACTCCAACAGCCCGGGGCATGATACTGACGACTGTTGGAAGTTGAAGTACAAAATTCAAAACCTGATTGATGAATGGGCATTGGAATTCACACAAGATGGTTAGGCTGAGTTCTTCTACCATCCCTCCAAGGCTCACCATTTGAAGTGACAAGTTCTGACAAGAGAGGGCCTTTTGTTCATTTGAATTTTCAAGTTGTAATCTCTTTGTTATTCAAACAATTATATGTTAATGTCAAACTCTGTTTCATTAATGCATTGCATATGTTTGTCTTGATTTGATCCAATCATTTTCATTTAAACTATGCTTTTTACTCACTTTATGACATTCAACTCTTGCTAAAAGTTACAAGCCTTTAGAGGGAGGATGACAAAACAATGCCATAATCTCATACAATATGCTTTTGGACAGACGTTGCTGACGATGTACAGGCATTTATTTCAAATCCTAAACACTGGAGTTATAAGGAAGATAATCCCTAGTCAACCCCTTCGAGCCAAAGAAGTAGGAGTTTTTTGTTTTAAACACAAATTGAAACCTTTAATTTAAACCTGGGGCAGGGTAGACTCTCAGTTAATTCAAAAGATGCGCATTGAAGTCGCAAAACTCTCAGTTCATAATACAACGAATGACATCAAAAGCATTCCTCTAGAATCGAAAGACAGTGGTGATTCCTTATCTCATAGGCAGTCAATCTCTCAAAAGAGAAAAGCCCACTGAGCCAAAACCTATAAAGGAGGCTTAAGAAAGCTGGGGCATCCCGATGACTGTAATCTCGAAAACAGGAACAGTCAAGCAAAAGTTAGGGATAATAAATCAGAAGAACGAGGTCATTACAAATCCTCGACAACATGAAAAATGTTGCAAATTTTTTTTGACTGCCTTCAAAAATCCAACTTGTGTGAACCATCACCAAAACGTCGTTCCAAATTCGAATAGAGTTTGACGCATAATTAACTGAGTTTAGGATTGAAGAACATCACAAAGAGCGGGTGGGTACAAATATACTTCGAGCCTTTATCCTTTGTTTCTTAAACCGTGAACCAAGCCACGTTACAACCCTTCAAAAGTCCTAACTGAAGCATGGGTTAGTTCAAAAGCATACTATTACAAAAGGTATCCTGACTCCTGTAAGGCTTTGCCCTAAATCTTGTGTTGAATTTGTCTTATAAAAAGTTTTCTGCTAAAAAATTCATTTTTCAAAACTTCAAGACAAGCATAAACTTTGCATTATTTGAATATCACTGTTTGCATTTGGCTATTTGTTTGACAGCGGAGAAATTAACACAATGAATATCCGATGAACGAAAGCCCTCTCAGTGAACAAAATCAATTCAAGAAGGATGAAACTTCCATTGACGAATCTCCTTCCAATCAAGGGGCATGGCAAGATCATTGTCCATCACCTGGGGCAGTCCAGTCAAGATTCCAGGAAATCTCTGAAAAAGTGCAGAGTAACCAGGGGCAAGTCTCCATCTTCGTTGCTTGGGGCATTGAATATCAATCTCAGTGAATGGTTACGTACAATTAAACATTTTATGGCAATGTCACAAACACTTGCTACTAGGGGCAATGACAAATCTCCCCAAAATCCTTCTCATAGGATGACATCCTAGCAAGGGTTTAATCTCTGAAAACCTTTCCCCAGCTGAATCAACCTCAAGAATCCTCGAGGACTTCCCCCAATGAAGATGTCACCTCTCTAGCGGACTGACGACATGGTTTATTTCCCCAACAACACCAGGACTCCCCAGCTTGAGTTTGCCTCTCCGACTACTACAAATAAAAGGACCACAACTCCTCTTCCCCAGTAGACTACTCTACAATCCCCAGCAAGTTACTGCGAAACCTGGACACGACCAGATATCAGTTCAACTTCGACTCCCCAGTAGAGCAACGGACGACTAAGACTCCTAAACTCTTTCCCCAAGCAGAAATAAACATACTCCCCACAGAGTTTTCAATATCCCCAGCGGAGTTCTCCTCAAACAACAAAGCAGGGATCCCCGGTGGAAACATTTTGAGCAAAGTCCAGGACAAATTACACTTCAACAACATTCATAACATATGCGTACAAAATACATATGACACAAATCTCTTTTTATTTTGAGAACATCATTACACAATGCATACATCATGACAATGCATACATCATGACAATGCATACATCATGACATTGCATACAACTAACTCTTTACCTTTTCAGGAAAGATCAATCAACAGGCAAGGATCATCATCTTTTGAGATTCCTTCTAGAGACAGTTCAGATGCGATCCAGATATGGCTGACATTCTGATACTTATTCCAGACTCCTTCTAGAGATAGTTCAGATGCGACCCAAATATGGCTGACATTCTGATACTTATTCCAGACTCCTTCTAGAGATAGTTCAGATGCGACCCAGATATGGCTGACATTCTGATACTTATTCTAGATTCCTTCTAGAGATAGTTCAGATGCGACCCAGATATGGCTGACATTCTGATACTTATTCCAGATTTCTTCTAGAGACAGTTCAGATGCGACCCAGATATGGCTGACATTCTGATACTTATTCCAGACTCCTTCTAGAGATAGTTCAGATGCGACCCATATATGGCTGACATTCTGATACTTATTCCAGACTCCTTCTAGAGATGGTTCAGATACGACCCAGATATGGCTGACATTCTGATACTTATTCCAGATTCCTTCTAGAGACAGTTCAGATGCGACCCAGATATGGCTGACATTCTGATACTTATTCCAGACCCCTTCTAGAGACAGTTCAGATGCGATCCAGATATGGCTGACATTCTGACACTTGTTCCAGATTCCTTCTAGAGACAGTTCAGATGCGATCCAGATATGGCTGACATTCTGATACTTATTCCAGATCCCTTCTAGAGACAGTTCAGATGCGATCCAGATATGGCTGACATTCTGATACTTATTCCAGATTCATTCAAAATACATTCCAGATACGATCCAGATTCAGATGTCATTCTGTCACTCATTCAAAATACAGTCCATATACGATCCAGATTCAGATGTCATTCTGTCACTCATTCAAATTACAGTCCAGATACGATCCAGATTCGGATCTCATTCTGTCACTCATTCAAATTACAGTCCAGATACGATCCAGATTCGGATGTCATTCTGTCACTCGTTCAAATTACAGTCCAGATACGATCCAGATTCGGATGTCATTCTGTCACTCATTCAAATACATTTTAGATATGCTCCAGATGCAGACGCAATTCTGAAAATCATCCAGACTCAACTCTATTCTCCAGCAGCTCCGGGATTTATTTTCCCATCTAAAACATCACACTTCCCTACGTCATAGTGTGGACGAGTACTATAACCTCAACGGTATACTCCATTGAGCACGAGTCAGTTCCTAGATCTTGATGTTTCTCCTCCGTCATAGTGTGGACAAGTTCTATAACCTCAGCGGTATACTCCCAGTGGGCACGAGACAGTTCCTAGATCTTGATGAAGATGTTTCCCCCCAATTGAATTATGGACAGGTTCTTAAAACTCAGCTGAAGCATTCTCTCAGTTGAAGTACAGGCAGGTTCCTAAATCTTAACAAGGTTAGACTTCCCCAGCAGAATCTTCTACAAACAACAGGTATGCAAGTTCTCGCTAAGGGATCTCTTATGCGATCGACACTCCTGCAGATGGCATCTATAAGCCCATCCTCCTACCAACAATCTCCAAATGGCATCTGTAAGCCCATTCCCGACATCACAATGCTGATACTTCACCATGCGAGTGCAAATTTCTGGGCACTCTAGTGTTCAATTATCTTCCACCTTCGGATCACGAAAGGCTCGAAAGCCAATCTATATCCTCAGGTTTAAGAAAATTGAACAGGGGCAACTGTTGTACCCCAAAATTTGCCCTCTCATGTTTTCAAAGGTCATCCCTTACATGGTTGGTCACAAACTCTTGCCTAAGGAAAAAGAAAATTTTTGAGTGGTGCTTTAAGTATCTTTCGATTGGCATTCTGAAAGACCCTTCGATTTGTATTCTGAAGGAGAATTTCGATTGGCATGGACAAGCACTTCGATTGGCATTCTGAAAGACCTTTCGATTGGCATTCTGAAGGAGCATTTCGATTGGCATTATGGACAAGCACTTCGATTGGCATTCTGAAAGACCCTTCGATTGGTATTCTGAAGGAGCCTTTCGATTGACATTATGGACAAGCACTTCGATTGGCATTATGTCAAGGCCTTCGATTGGCATGCCAAGAGATCCTTCGATTTAGCATTGTGTCAGGGCAGCTTCGACAGGCATGTTAACCATGTCCTTCGATTAGCATGAACAACACCTTTCGATTGGCCTGTTAACAAAGCCTTTCGATAGGCCTGTTAACAAAGCCATCAAGAGGGCACTCAAAAAACATGTCCAGGTACACTGAACATGAGAAAATGGCGTGTTTCCCTTGCAAATATAGAAATAATTAAATGCTGATTGTGGATTTAATTCCTGAGTTAAAGGCCAGATTCTTCCCTTTTCTGTTCCTAAAGAGCTGATTCGACCAGAGTGACTCTTTTCAAATCAAGCAGTCGAAGCAGAAGGAGTCCCATTCGAAGGAGGCAATTCAAGACCAATCGAAGAGCATGGCCTGAAGGCATTCGAAATTCAAAAGTGTCCAGGTTCATTCAAGAGACACGAATGTTTCAAAAAAGGAAATATTTTAATGTGTCTGATTCTTGTCTCATGGCTTTAATGGCCTGGTTAAATGGTTGTCTCTTGCCGTTACTAGACCCCCACACTCCTATAAATACAGGGCCAACATACAGTGCCAAAAAGGACGAAAAAACACACAGAAAAAATAGAGAAAAGAAAAAACAGAGGATTTGGAGATACGCTGCCCACAAACCCACCAAAGTTTATCAGCATTTTCATCCAAGCCAAAGCAGCCATTCCACACTCAGAACTACAGATCAAAGCACCTCTGTTTGGTAAAAAAAATCTAATCTCAAACTCATTCGATCTCTGATTTAAATTCATTTTGATTGCATATTCACGTTATTATTGTTGTTTGTGAATGATTTAATGTGATACATGTAAGCTACAGCGCAAAGTTGAGATTGTGCCATTGCTTGGGCACAATCTGAGTTTCTCCTTCGAATCCTAGGATAAAACAAACCCAGACCCAGATTCGGAAGGTTCGAATTGGGAGGAGATTCGAATCAGGGGGGTAAAAGTCCCCCTGGACCTTTTAACATTTGTTTCGTTTTGCAGGAAATATATTCTCAGAATCCTGTTCAGAGCTTCGAAGCTTAGCAGCTTAGCTTCGAACTGGATCCAGGATTTCCAGATCAAAGGATGACCTTTCCAGATCGAAGGATGACATATCCAGATCGAACACCCTTAGAGTGCAGCCCCTCATGCACCTTCGATCAAGCCTCTTCACTGGGTCGAAAGACAACCTACACCTCTTTCGACCCAGGCCTCCAGAATTATATTTTTTTCTTGATTTACTGCCTGATTTCATTTTTGTTTTGACCATTTTTTTTAATCAACATAAAAAATCATAAAAAATTAGTAACTTAGAATTAGGTTTCATTTTTTAAGGATTTAATTTATTTAATTATTTTAACATATTTTCTTCAATTTTAAAGTCAGTAGACTTAGGATTTATTTGAATTCAATTTGTTGTACCCCAAAATTTGCCCTCCCATATTCTTCAAAGTTTTGACAAGCATCATCTCAATTTGCTCAAGTCTACTCAAGGGTTGCACAATTCAAACACCCTCCTAAGCCAGTCAAATTAGGGTTTTGGTTCCTTCAAGGAAGTTGAGGTTTTCAAGGGCTCAATCAAGTCCCAAGTTTCAAGGCTCACAAGGTCAAGTTGCACAGTCAAAAACCCTAATTGCTTCACAATCAACTGCAGGGGCAAAATGGTCATTTGGCAGTCAAAAGTCAAAATTTTTGGTCAACATCTTATTTTGAAGCCACAATCATCATTTGGTCAAATCTTGACCATGATTTCACAAGAATGGCTCAAAAATCATCAAGATGCAAAAGTTTCTATTTTTGAACAGTTGAAAAGTCAACGGTAACTTGACCAAGGCATAACTTTTTCATGGTTCATCAGAAAAATCCCATCCAATGCTCATTTTGAAGGGGATGACATTTCCTACAACTCAACTTCACATTCCAAGTCCAAGAAATGCTCTCACAAAAAGTTATCAATTTCAACATTATAGGTCATTTTCAAAAGTCAACAAAAAGGCATTTTAAGTCAAAGACCATAACTTGAGATTGGTAAATCAAAATGACATGGGACCAAAGGCATTGGTTAGAGGACTTCAAAACCTTTCCAAAATGTCCAAGAACATGTTCATATGATCAAAGTTGAGCAAGATATGCATTGGAGAAGTTGGGAAATTTTTGTGAAATGGCAAAAGTCAACTATCCTTAAAACTTCAATTTTTGACAAAAGGGCCCACTTTCTTCCACTTGATTCAGCCTTGTCATACCACCCACGTGTCCCATGACCAATTACAAGACCAAACATTTATTTTTTCATTTTTATTTAATTTTTATGGATTTAATTCATTTTAATCCATAATAATTCAAATAAAATCAAAAAAATGAATTAAATGGTATCTTTGAGTTTTAAATGGCTTTCATGTGTCATGAACAACCTACCAATTTCGTGCTAGGGCCATTTTAAGTATGAAAATTCAAATTTGAACAAAATTAGAAAATGCTTTAATGGTGGTTATGAAGAAATCCAAAAACATCATTGCAATGGATCATTGGCCCTTAATGTGACTTATTCTCATTCATACATACATATGCAAGTGTTCCAGACCTCATTCACGACCTAGAGTTCATTGAAACGGCCAAACCAAATTCCAAAAACTTGAAGAAAAGTTGAAAACTGAAATCAATCTTCCAGCACAATTCAAACACTTTTCTTAATTCCAACACATTGTTGGACCTTCCAGGAGCCTATTGCGATCAAGAACGAGCTCTAACACTCAAGGAATCATTCACTTCAGTCACACGGTTTTTCTAACTTTGTCAAATTCGAAACTCATAATTCTTTCACATTTAACATGATATAATTGTTGTTTTGTATTGCTAACGCTCTTCTGAAGCTAATGGTATAAGGCAATTGCATTTTGGAGCCCTGAATCACAAACCACCATGGATGATTTTTAGGTTTTCAAAGCTTTCAAATTGGGGGTTTCTCATATAGGAAAAATTAGGCTTGGAAAGACCCATGGTTGAAATCAGGAGATCAGCACGAACACATCCCAACCCTCACGCCTTTTTTATATTACGTATAGAGCTAATCGCTATTTTCTGCAGTTTCACTTTGTGGGGGTTTAAAACCCCCGCTAATTGTTTTCTTTTTACAGGCATTCAGTGAAGAAGATGAGACGTGGAAGAGCCTGATTGGCTTGTTCAAAAATGCGCGCTACTTTTTTCTTTTTTCAGCATATAACACGTTTACTCTATATTATATTTGTTTCTCATCTTATTTACAAACGCGCATAAGTGATCTAGTGGTACAGGTGCTGGAAAATGATCACTGGGATCTGGGTTCGATTTCCAGGTCCCCCAAAGGCTTGTTAATATTTTTTCCAACATGTTCCTATGCAGTCTTCCAAATAACCAACACCATATGCCCTCATGCATCAACGTGCCATGTGTCCAGTCCCACAGATCTGAAGGCCAAGGAATGAAGGAACACCATGCTCATGAGTCAACGCATCTCCAGGCAGTCTCAAAGGTCAAACAAGGCTGGCTTCTTGATGGGCTCAGATTGCCAATACACCCTCAATTCTGGCCCAACACCCCTATGGTTCTATTTTTATTTTCTTTTGTTTTCTTTTCCTTTTTTTATTTTCTTTTAACTAATTTTTAATTATTATCATTATTGTTAATTAACCTAACAAACTAATTTTTTCCATAAAATTCAAAAAAAACAAAAAAAACATTTTATTATTTATTAACTTATTTTGTAAATAATTGTAAATTAAATTAAATTAGTTTATCTAGTTAACTTTAATACCTTTTTACAATAAATAAAATAATTTAGACTTAGGCTTTTCTTTTGACATTTTTAATCCTTTTTTTTATTAAAACATAAAAACACAAAAATATCATTTTCTCAATTAATTAATTAATTAGTTATTAGTTTCAATTCCATTAATTACAAAAAAGGACAAAAATTTAATTCTTATTCAAAAAAGGGTCAAAACCCTTAAGATATTCCCGATTCCATTTTCTATTCGCGCGTATTTATTTTGATTATTTATGTAACTGTTTCTGGATATGTAATAGTTAATTAGGGCTTTATTACTTTCTTTTAATTTCTTGTATTTTTATTTTTCAAAACGGGTTTTGTTTTTGGCGATGTATAGACCCGCGCCTTGTAATAGCTAGATTTACATTTCCGCAATTTATTTTCCGCACTCCTAACTGTTAAAAAATGCATGAAAGAATGTATGAAAATAAAATCAATCCGTAGCTCACACATAACATGTACAAGATAAACATAACATGAAAACAACACACAAGCACATGCCACTCTTAGGGTACGCCTCACTGGTTGCCTCGAACGTGGTCATCAAGTATAGGGTGTCTTAGAGGTCGCCCTGTTGTCTAAAGATCCAGTTGCCTCGAAACGGTTGCCTCGGATAAAAGGATCTAGGACATTAGGGTTACTTCTAAGGTGTCCTACTATTGCTTCGGTGACCACACTGTCCCTAATAATCGAATTGACCCGAATACCTCCAACGATGGTGCTACCTACCTCTCAATGGTGGGATAGCATTATCTAAAGGACTCTTACACATCTTAATTCCTTAGAGTAGGTAGATTTCTCTTAAGTACTTGCTCTTCTCAAAAACAAACAAAACAACTTTTCACACCTCACACTTTCTAAAAGTTTTCAAACAAATTTTTCATACACTCTTGAGGACAGATACAAGAGTTACTTAGAAATTTTTCAAACGAAACTTTTTCAAAACCCACACACATTTGAAAAGCAAACATCCTTTGAAAACATAAGAGCAAGTACCTAAGAGCCCATGGATAACCATGGATAGAAAGGGTGCTAACACCTTCCCTTTCTATAAATCTACCTCCCGAACCGAGAAACATTCTCGAATAAGGAATTTTGCTGTGCTTTTGTCCTTTCCATGTTGAAGAACATAAAAGACGGTGGCGACTCTTGCTTACCGCGACATTTCACGAAACCAGCTAAAAAACAGTCAGTTCTATTTCCACCGATCACGGAACTGGCGACTCTGCTGGGGAATTATAAAAGTGAGGTGCACCTTAGGATTAGATCATACTTATGTTTTCAATTGCTTTACTTTGATTGCTTTATATTTGTGGGCTTTGCATCGGAGTTTCATAGATCCTAACCCAGATCTGGGGATACCCTTTTAGGTAGCATAAGCTGTGAGGGACCTGTCCGGCGTAGACCGACACGGGTGAAGCAGTGGCTACGTTGGTGTGGCACCTTGGTCTGTACCGATATCCCTTGTGTTGCAACGAGGAGAATATGGGTCTTATGAGGAGTCATTAAGCACCAACCGACCTTAGAACCCTAATTTGACCCAACTTGGCCATAGAACAGTAGCAGTATGCTACACCCATTGAGGCTAAACTCTCGCGATGGTTCTGGCCGCAAGAAAAGATTGTGATGCTGGAGTTATGACCGATTGAGGGTAGTCAGTGATATTGGGATCCTCTAGAACCCGGTTACTTTTGATAGGACAGGTCTTAACCAACGAAACTGAAAGAGGGTAATACCTGAACTTCATGCTGGCTTAAACCCTAAGGGTTGTCTTGTGTGACTTGTGTGCCTTATCATGTTTGCCTTTGTGAATATTTGTGGTATGCTTTATCATAACATCATACCATCATACCATTGCATGCATCCTGCATAAGGACTGACCTATTTCAAAAACAAGAGGGTTTCACCTTTGCTCTGTTTTGTAGGACATCATGATGCATGTGCGAAGGAACACTATCCGGCTCAACTTTGTTCACCCACCTGATTTGCTTAAAGAGTTGGTTGACAGAATTCCAAACACTACTTCCTTCATCCAGAGGCATGGTTCTCTTCTCGGTTTAGTCACTTCAAAGTGGGACCAACAACTGATGAGTGTCCTGACCCATTTTTATGATCCCCTATACCATTGCTTCACATTTCAAGACTTCCAGCTGGTCCCTACCCTGGAAGAATTCTCTGATTTTCTTGGTATCCCTATCTTGGATCAGACCCCATTCACTGGTTGGGAAAAGACTCTTAGGCTTGAGGAGATTGCTGCAGCCCTTCCCTTGACGAACAAGGAGGTAATGGACAACTGGGTAACTAGAAGCGGAGTTAAGGGCTTCTTGGCTAAGTTTCTGATTGGTAAAGCTAACAGTTTATGGAACGACTTAGACTTTAGGGCGTACGAGGAAATTCTGGCTCTCTTAATCTATGGTCTAGTATTGTTTCCAAATCCTGATAACTTTGTCAATATCAATGCCAGAAGGATCTTCATGTCTCGGAACCCTGTACCCACTCTCTTGGGTGATATCCTGCAACAACTCTATGCTCGTACTGCCCAAAGACGAGGAACTCTGTGGTGTTGTACTCCTTTGTTAGTGAGGTGGTTTATTTCGCACCTCCCCAAGTTCGTGCTGAAGAACCAAGAAGGAAGAGGTTGGGCTCATAGGTTAATGTCTCTCACTGATAATGACATCATTTGGACTCTCAGAGGTTTAGATGAGGTGGCTGTTATTGATCGTTGCGGAGAGTATCCTAATGTTCCATTGATCGGTACCCAGGGAGGAATCTATTATAATCCATGTTTAGCTCTCCGTCAATTTGGAAGAGCCAGAAGAGCAGGGCCTCATGAGATGTTGGTACCTCACATCAGTTTTGAGTTTCAGGTAGATAGTGATGAACTGCGTCGTAGATTCATCAAAGCTTGGGACGGAATTCACAAAGCTGGCCCACATGAGTTGGGACCGAAGACTTCTCTACCAATGGAACCCTATTACAGATGGGTCCGTATCCGTGCTCAGAAGTTAGGTATGCCATATGAAGCTGTCAGGCCTATCATTCTTGAAATTCCTGATGGAGACGGGGTTCCTCCAACCATACTCCCTCCTCAGATACCCACTGATGTTGATACACTAAAGAGGTCTTGGGCACAACTACAGGAAGAACGGGATTCTTATTGGGAAAGGTTCAACGAACAGGAACAGAAGATCCAGAAGCTGACCAAGCAATTGGAGAACGAGCTGATCATGAATGACTATATCCGTACTGAGAAGAGGAGGCCATGGGAGCACTGATGGGCTTTGGATGTTTCCTTTACAGCTTTTATTTCCTTTCCAGTATTTTCATTCCTGTAACGCCTAAGGGCAATTTGTTGAACAATTTAAATTCCAAAGTTTAAATCTAATAAAGTGTGTTCCTTTTGTCTACAAAGTTGATTCCCGATTGTCTTTGAAAACATAATTCATACGCATTTCATTCATCATATGCATCACAGGTACCCTTTTTCTACAGGTTGCTTAATCTTCTTCGCTGTTTATTTCAGCACTCAATCATCATGAATCCTGAACCAACTACCGAACAAGCTATCAAGGCCCTCCAGGCCCAGAACGCCCAGTTTCAAGAGCTGGTCATGAGCTTAGCCCAAGGACAATAGGAGTTGAAGGCTTTGCTCCTGAAAAAGAAGAAGAAGAAGAGGACTGTGCTGTTCAACACTGGACGCAGACTCGGGAATACACTGCAGAATGAAGCTGAGCTGACTACTCCATCTGTTGGGGAAGGCAGTCACCAGGAGGGAAGGGTTCCTAGTCCCGTGATCTCTGACACCGAGACATACTTCAATGATGAACAGTACCCTCCGCTGAGGACAGGTACAAACAGCTGGAGGACCGACTAAGTGCTATGGAGATTCAACGTGTGCCTGGGTTGGATTTTGGAGACTTAGGGTTATCTTCTGGGGTGGTAATCCCACACAAGTTCAAGGCACCTGCCTTTGTGAAGTACGACGGGGCTTCCTGTCCTAAGCTGCACCTTCGCTCTTATGTAAGGAAGATCCAGCCTTACACTGCAGACAAGAACTTATGGATCCATTTCTTCCAGGAGAGTCTTTCAGGGACTCATCTCGAATGGTTCTATCAGCTGGATGGAACCAACATTTGTAATTGGGAGGACTTGGATACTGCTTTTTATAAGCAGTATCAGTATAATTCCGACCTCGCTCCTATGCGTACCCAACTCCAGGGTATGTCACTAGGAATGGGTGAAGGTTTTAAGGAGTATGCACAGAAATGGAGAGACCTGGCTGGCAGGGTGCAGCCACTGTTGACTGATCGTGAACTCGTGGATATGTTCTTGGGGACCCTGTCTGGTCCATTTTTCAACCACCTGATTGGTAATTCCTCTGCTGGGTTTACAGACCTGATCCTGACTGGTGAGAGGATCGAAGCTGGTATCAAGTCGGGGAAGATACAAAAAGGTGCCTCCTCGAGTACTGAAAAGAAGCCCTTCAAGAAGGAAGCTAGTGTTGTTTATGGTCCCAGAAGACAGAACAAACCGGAACGCCGCCAAGCTGTCAACGCGGTGGTTATTTCAAAGCCTGCTGCTGCTCCTCAGCAATACAACCAGCCAAGAGTTGAGAGGCCCAAAAGACAGTATACTCGGCTCAGCATGACCCTCTCTCAGATATTACCGCAACTGCTGTCAACCAGCCTGGTAACTGTCAAGGAAGCTCCAAAGGTGGTAAACACAGCATCTCCGAAGTACAACCCCAACGCCCGTTGCGCTTATCACTCTGATAGCCCGGGGCATTCTACTGATGATTGTTGGGCTATGAGGAATAAGGTTCAGGACCTTATTGATGCTAAGGAAATACAGTTCGAGGCGCCCAAAAGGCCCAATGTTGTGACTGCTCCCATGCCTCAGCATGGAGTGAATGCTGTGGAAGAAGACCGGTATATAGCCTCTGTGGATGAGATTGTTACTCCGTTGCTGACCGTCAAGAGGAACCTGTTGCTAGCCGGTTTATTTCCGGGATGTAGTAAAGGTTGCTCTCTATGTGCTGTTTCACCTGCTGGTTGTTCTTTGTTGAAGTCAGGTATCCAAAGCCTGATGGATACTAAAGAGATCTTGCTCGAGAAGATTGCTATTCCTGCTGTCCCTGCTGAAGAAGTATCTATTGTCACTATTTTTAACAATCCTCCTAAGGCTCCCTCAAAGAAGCCTGTCAAAATCATGCATGTTCACAAGATTTCTCCTATCATCATCACTGTTCCGGGGCCCATCCCCTATAAATCTGACAAAGCTGTCCCGTGGCACTATGGGGCAGATGTTTATGTTCTGGGAGTAAAGCAAGAGTTTGATACTAGTACCGGTGTCAGCCACATCACCGGGCCTGCCAAGGTTACTCGTAGTCGTAGACTCTTTTCGCCTGATATTGCGCCACCAGCTATTCAGAGACCTCTCGTCATTACACCTGCAAGTGTTCCCACTTCCCTGCCTGACCAAGTTCCTGTTTCTACCCCTGCTGCCAAGTCATCTGACGCTCGGGGAAAAGGGATTGCTACTGATGTGCCTTCCCGGACGGAGGCACCAAAGACAACCAATGTTGAAGCTTCCCAGCAAGAGATGGAAGAGATCCTCAAAATTATCAAGAAGAGTGATTTCAACGTAGTTGGGCAGCTGGGGCACACCCCATCTAAGATTTCCATGCTATCACTTATGTTTTGTTCAGAGGCCCATGCCAAGGCCCTGATTTCCTTCCTGAAGACGGCCCACGTGCCACAAGAAACGTCTGCCGATCAATTTACCGATTGTGTGACCAACCTGACTGCTGATAATGGGTTGGGTTTCTCTGACGCCGATCTGACTGCCAAGGGAAAGAACCATAACTATGCCCTGCATGTCTCTATTGAATGCAGAGGCACTACTCTTGCCCATGTGTTGGTAGACACCGATTCTTCGTTGAAACGTATTGCCCAAGAAAGCTCTAGACAGGCTAGATTGTGAGGGTTTAGAGCTCAAGCCTAGTAACATTATTGTCCGGGCCTTTGACGGGTCCAAAAGGATGGTACATGGGAAAGTTGACATTCCAATCAGGGTTAGTTCTCAAGTTTTTGATTCTACCTTCTATGTGATGGACATCCGACCATCCTATTCTTGTTTGATGGGTCGTCCATGGATCCACAAGGCTGGAGCTGTAACCTCCACATTACATCAGAAGCTTAAGTACCCGGTCAGAGGGAAGATCGTAACAGTGCAAGGGGAAGAGGAATATATGGTCAGCCACCTCAACTCGTTCCGGTACGTAGAAATGGATGGGGAGTTCATTGAGACCCCCTTTCAACATTTTAAAGAGGTGCCTCAGACATTGGCAGCAGCAGAGACTGTGACTGAAGAGGGTTCTCCTTTGAAGATGGCTTCCTTAAAGGATGCCCGGGCTGTGATTAAGAAGGGTGAGTGTGCAAACTGGGGCCGACTTCCTGATTTCACTCTGAAGACTGAGAAGTTTGAGCTAGGTTTCACTACAGAAGCTCAGAGGGCTATTCGCAAAGCAAGAATTGGAAGACCTCCTGTGCTCATCACCAACCCGGGAGTGAATGCTATTGAAGATGATGTGGAGGAATCCGAATTTGACAGCTGGATCTACCCAACGACCAACGGTGGACCAAGCAACTGGATGACAAAAGATTTCATACCTATTACTTTTGTCACTCAGTAATGAACTCCTTTGTTTTAAAGTTGTAACAGACAATAATTTTGAAACTTTATGGCCCGGTGTCTTACCCGGGGCACCGTGGCTTCATTTGTGAGGGCTTTTGTGTGTCACTCTCATATATCATTAATAAAAGCATTTGGACGTTTTTTACATTTCAAATCTTGCGCTCCATTTCTTTCTTTATTATATATTTCAAAACAGCTATATTTACACACACTCACCTATACAGGTTCCAATCCACTCTGGATCTCACTGGTAACGACTCTGCTACTGCCAGTTATGACTTCGAAAATCTGATCAACTTAGCCGAAGACGAAGGTGAAGATGATTGTGAAGTGCCTGGTGAGCTTGTAAGACTGCTGCTCCAGGAGGAAAGGGCCATTCAGCCACATGAAGAGCCGGTGTAAACGGTAAATCTGGGTACTGAGACAGACAGAAAGGAAGTCAAGATTGGTGCCAATCTAGAGCTCAGTGTAAAACAACGGTTGATTCAGATGCTGCATGACTATGTGGAAATATTTGCCTGGTCCTACGAAGACATGCCTGGGTTGGATACCGACATTGTGGTTCATCACCTGCCTACCAAGGAAGACTGCCCGCCGGTTAAACAGAAGGTCCACCGTATGCGTCCAGAGATGTCCGAGAAAATCAAAGCTGAGGTTATGAAACAATTTGATGCCGGGTTTCTAGCAGTGACTTCCTACCCTCAGTGGGTTGCCAACGTGGTTCCAGTGCCAAATAAAGATGGTAAGGTCCGAATGTGTGTTGATTACAGGGACTTGAACAGGGCCAACCCTAAGGATGACTTCCCTCTGCCTCACATCGGCGTCCTGGTTGACAACACTGCTCAGCATAAGGTATTCTCCTTCATGGACGGGTTCTCCAGTTATAATCAAATCAAGATGGCTCCTGAAGACATGGAGAAGACCACTTTTGTTACTCAATGGGGCACCTTTTGCTACAAGGTCATGCCTTTTGGGTTGAAAAATGCTGGGGCAACCTACCAACGTGCCATGGTTGCTTTATTTCATGACATGATCCATCATGAGATTGAAGTGTATGTCGACGATATGATTGCAAGGTCCCAAACTAAGGATGAACACCTTGACCATCTACAGAAGCTGTTTGACCGTTTGAAGTTGTACAAGCTGAGGTTGAACCCAAACAAGTGCACCTTCGGGGTGAGATCTGGAAAATTGCTAGGCTTCGTCGTAAGCGACAAAGGTATTCAAGTGGACCCTGCTAAGGTGAAATCCATACAAGAGATGCCAGCTCCCAAGACAGAGAAAGAAGTCATAGGCTTTCTAGGACGGCTGAACTATATTGCCCGATCTAACTGCTACCTGTGAACCAATCTTCAAGCTGCTGAAGAAAGATCAAGTAGTACGTTGGAACGATGAATGTCAGGCCGCTTTCGACATAATAAAGGAGTATCTCCAAGAACCACCCATTCTTATGCCACCGGTTGAAGGGAGACCTCTAATATTATACTTGACAGTACTTGACAGCTCAATGGGGTGTGTGCTGGGGCAGCATGACGAGTCTGGCCGAAAAGAGCATGCCATTTATTACCTTAGCAAAAAGTTTACCGACTGTGAGACCCGATACTCACTGCTTGAGAAAACTTGCTGCGCTTTAGTATGGGCTGCTCGCCGGCTGAGACAGTATATGTTGACTCACACTACTCTCTTGATTTCAAAAATGGATCCAATCAAGTACATCTTCGAAAAGCCCGCCTTGTCCGGGAGAATAACGAGATGGCATATGATCTTGACAGAATACGACATCCAGTACATAACTCAGAAAGCAATCAAGGGAAGTGTATTGGCAGACCATTTGGCACACCAAGCAGTGGACGACTACCAATCTATGAACTTTGAATTTCCAGACGAGGATATCATGGTAGTAACTGATTGCGAAGTACCTGGACCGGAGGAAGGACCTGAGGAAGGATCCCGATGGTCTATGCAATTTGACGGAGCCTCAAACGCTTTGGGTAACAGTGTCGGCGCTGTGATCATATCCCCCAAAGGCACTCATACTCCACTCACTGCCCGACTATGTTTCAACTGCACCAACAACATGGCAGAGTATGAAGCATGTATCATGGGTCTTCAAGCTGCAATTGACTTAAGGATCAAGTTTCTGAGTGTCTTTGGAGATTCTGCTCTCGTGATCAATCAAATCAAAGGCGAGTGGGATACAAAACACCCAAATCTTATTCCTTACAAAGAGTACGTGTTGACGTTGATTCCCCACTTCGAGGAGATAACTTTTGAACACTTCCCAAGAGAGGAGAATCAGTTGGCGGACGCGCTGGCTACGATGTCTTCCATGTTCAAAGTCAAATGGGACAACGAGGCTCCCCGGATCATTATCTGGAAGTTGGACGAACCTGCACATTGCTGCGATCTTGAGGCTGAAGAGGTAACAGAAAAACCTTGGTATCATGAAGTGAAGAGGTACTTGGAAGCTCAAGAATAACCCGAGGGTGCATCTTTTAATGACAAAAAGTTTCTGAGAAGGTTCGCTGCAAAGTTCTTCCTCAGCAATGGCATTCTGTACAAACGAAACCATGATTCGACTTTACTGCGTTGTGTGGATAAAAATGAAGCAGAAAAGATCATGGCAGAACTGCATGAAGGTACCTTCGGAACACATTCCAGTGGACATACCATGGCAAAGAAAATCCTCCGGGCAAGATATTTCTGGTCCACAATGGAAGCCGACTGTTATCAACATTCTCGGACGTGCCACAAATGCCAGATCTATGCTGATAAGGTGCACATTCCTCCAGTACCTCTGAACGTCTTGACAGCACCTTGGCCTTTTGCAATGTGGGGCATTGATATGATCGGCGAGATCAGACCTACGACATCCAACGGGCATCGCTTCGTCCTGGTAGCGATTGATTACTTCACAAAGTGGGTCGAAGCAGCTTCCTATGCTACGGTAACCAAGAACGTTATGGCACGGTTCATTCGGCATAACCTGATCTGTCGATACGGCGTACCTGAGAGGATCATTACGGACAATGGTACCAATCTTAATAACAAGATGATCACTGAGCTCTGCGAGCAATTCAAGATACAACACCATAACTCTTCTCCTTACCGGCCGAAGATGAATGGGGCTGTCGAAGCGGCGAATAAGAATATCAAGAAGATTGTGCAGAAGATGACAGTGACCTACAAAGATTGGCACGAGATGTTACCGTTTGCTCTTCATGGGTACCGTACCTCAGCACGGACGTCAACAGGGGCAACACCCTTTTCCTTGGTCTATGGCATGGAGGCAGTCCTACCTATTGAAGTCTAGATACCCTCTCTCTGGATAATGAAGGATGCAGGTCTGAGCAAAGATGACTGGATCCAGACTCGACTTGATCAATTAAACCTAATTGACTGCATCCTTGGTCTATGGCTTTGGATCCACTTCTTCCAAGAAAGTCTGGTAGGGGCTCAACTTGAGTGGTTTTATCAATTGAACAGTTCTCGCATCCACACCTGGAAGGACTTAGCTTTTGCTTTCTATGAGCAGTATCAGTATAATGCTGATCTTGTACCAACTCGTGTGCAATTGCAGAGCATGACCATCGGTTCCAACAAGAGCTTCAAGGGATATGCCCAAAAGTGGAGAGATCTGGCTGGAAGGGTGCAACCCCCTTTAATTGACAGAGAGCTAATTGACATCTTCATGGGGACTTTGACAGGGCCTTTCTTCAATCACTTAATCGGAAGCTCTTCAGCTGGTGATGGGTGTTTAATCTGTAGCCTAAATATAGTACTGCAAGTGTACAGCCTATCGAAGTAATATATAAGATTATCGAACCACAGAGACCAATTGTCAATCTATCAACTCTATTGCTAAGGTGCTTATCTAAGGCGAATAAGGATATTGATGTGAGTGCAGTGCAACAAAGTAAATGAGCGAAGTAAATAACAGTTTAAAAGACAGGTTGGAATGTAAATCATGTAATCAGATATTGGTCCGGTCATGCGTAGATGAACCTACTTATGGGGCAGTATTTTCTATTGATAGCAAAGAATCAGTTTAACGGGAACTTGTAGCTTTTGACTACTAAGAACCGAGTTTACTCTTTAAATTAAATTCCTTTATTGTCACATATAAAGGGTGCCTTCCGCGTTAAAGAGGTAAACCTATTTTTAAGAAATTGATAGTTTTGACTTAACAGAAAAGTGATCTTACTCGGAAAGATTAACTTAAAGAGACTTTTGGCTTTTGGCCAAGAGTCAGATTTTAAACCTACAAACGCGTCCGAAAATAGTTTCAAAATCGTTTTCTAAAAAGGGTCAATGATTCCTATTTAACCAATCAACGGCTGTCGCTCTTTTTGTTTGGTTAAATAATAATCAAGTCGTATCATCAGTTTGGACGGCTTTCGATCTTACCCAATTAAACATTTAAACACAATTGACTTAAGTTAGAAGCAAAACATCCCCAGAGTATTTTCACTAGCATGATAATTGGAACACAACCACGATGACAATCATTACATCCTAACCTTTATAGTTTAGCCAGACATAATAAGTGCGAGTCTATAAAACGTGTAGACTATGGTAAGAGCATTTAAAGTCTATAAAACGTGTAGACTATGGTAAGAGCATTTAAAGTCTATAAAACGTGTAGACTATGGTAAGAGCATTTAAAGTCTATAAAACGTGTAGACTATGATAAGAGCATTTAAAGTCTATAAAACGTGTAGACTATGATAAGAGCAATTAAATAAAGAAATGCAATAAATTAGAACCTTGCTCCGGTCGGAGACTTGAATCTGATGCAAATCTACGGAAAAGTAAGGCCGGTATGATGAACTTCAACCAAAGTGCTCCAAGACTCGATTACAACTCAATCTACACCGCAATAACTCCCCGATGTGAAGAGATTATTACTTTACAGAAACTGATAGTATATGGCTTAAGATTGTACTAAGCTTGGATGAAAATAAAGAATGAGAATCGAAAGCTATTTATAGAGGAACTTTGAGGTGCGTAAGGACCAGCATGCCCCTTAACTTCTTTTGAGCGGGAACCATTTTGTGAAGGCCGCGGGCGCGGTGAGGGTGGCCGCGGGCGCGGCGCCTGGAACCGCCACATCATGGGAACGTGGCAGTTGATCTCTGGGTGAAAGTGGGCCACGTCATCGCGTTTCCTGTAGCCAGCGCGGTGCTGAACGCCATAAGTGCAAAATATCTTGAAAAACCCTAATTTCTTGGCGTTTTGGCTCGTTTCTTCATAGAAGGCTCTGAAATGACAAGAATCCTGAAAACAAAGGAAAAAGGAACATAATACGAGAAAATGACAATAAAAACTAAGGAAAACATGTGATATTTGAGTCAGAAACATAGTGCGATTTAGTGCGATCAAATCCTCCCACGCTTAAACCTTTGCTTGTCCTCAAGCAACAACTCTTAAAAGTAGATGAAAGAAAATTTATGGTGTATACAGGTTTTGGGCAAAGAGGGCTTCTAAGTCCGAGTAAGGGTGTGTTGTCAGGCACTAACTATCTGAATCAAGGGTATCTTAATTACACTACTCGCAGAAATGCGGACATAAACCTCATAAGTATACAGATTGATCCAAATATCCTTACTATGCTAAGACTTCTTTTTGTACGAGGTCCTCTTTCATTCAGGCGCATTCACATTAAGCCCGTTATCCGTACATACTCATGGTGTAGTGACCGGTTAGTGACTCTGATCTCAAGTGATGGGATTCTGGTACAAGAGTTGGTTTAATCCCTTTTTATTTTACCCATTTGCAGTTGCGGGGGATCGGACCGTAGTCCGCCCTACCAAGTTCAGCACCAGATACCTCTGAACCAACTACAACAGATATGCCTTATATATATATTTTTTCTTGTTTTTGTTAGTGTTTACAACTTTCTTGAGTTAAGTAATCTTTGTGAGGATCACCCAACTCGTAGTCGTATTCATACTTTATTTTGTAACTTTTAAGGCAAAAATAGAGATCATCCACTTATATTCATCGATCCCACACTTAGAGCATGCTTAGGCCGGAGCTGACTGCTAAGATAAACTACTTGAAGACCTATTTGTACAGTTTTATTCAAAATCATAGCATATTTGGGGAGAAAGGATCTAATCTAAATATTCAAAAAGGCTTATGGTGTAAAAATGATAACGAATTTTTCAAAAAGTGAGTGTCCGAGAAACAGACCCTATCTAGGACCTGTCTCATAGCCCAAATCCTTAAAAACAACCATAAATCTTTGAAAAATAAAAATTTTGTAAGGCTAAAAGGTGGGGGAAATGAAAGGGTACACTACGCAGAAAGACTCGCCTATCACATGCATTTTATTAACTACGAAAAAAAAGGAAAAATGCGGAAGGTAAATAAAAGCAGGAAAAACGGAAAATAAAAGCGAAAAGATGGGAAATAAAAGCGATAAATGCTCCTCCCACACTTAAATCAGACATTGTCCTCAATGTTCCAAAATAAGGTAGGAGGAGGTACCTGAAAACACTAGTGGGGGCCACTAGGACCTTCACCATCCTGGTTGGTACGACCGGAACGGCGGCTACGGCTGCGACGGCGGCTATCTCGGTCCAAAACAAGCTGCTCCAGTCTCTGTGACAAGGCGGCATTTGCCGCTTGTAGCTCTTGGGTCCGACCAATGAGGGTGCCTTGGGTTGCCTCCATCAATTGGAAGTGACGAGCGTATGTGGTCTGGTGTAGGTGCTGTTCTCTCTGAAAAGCCAGCTGACTTTCCATAATAGTGCGCAGAGAGCTAGCATTTTGTTCTTGGGACGCTTGTATGAAGGCCATGTTGTCGGCCGCCTGTTGCTGCAAGGTAGCAAGGAGGGTGTCCCTCTGGGCCTCTCGGGCCATATGCTCACGCCACATGTCCTCAGTGACATGGAAGCTAGGAGCTGTACCTGCATGTGGGTTAGAGGTGGAAGGTGCCGTGTGTGAAGGTGAAAAATGGGGTGGTTCCTCTGTTTGGAAATCGTACTCATCATCAGTGTTGTTACCCTCATTTAAAGGTAGATTTGGGGGCAACGGACCAATAAAAGCAGGAGCGTTGAGATCGTAGGTCCAGTTACGCTCAAATCGAATATCAGTACGACGGGTGCAAGGCATAACAACACTGGGTACGGCAGCACCTCCAACCATTAGGAAGTAACCACCTTCCTTCCTCGTCTTGCATAAACGCATATCCCTGAAAAATTTAAGATTTGCAATCCGAGGAGGAAGTGGTTCTAGGGTGGCAAGTTCCGTATCCAATCCTATGGCACGGGCAATAGTGGTAATCAGTCCACCAAAGGAAATCGGCCCACCTTTTCTTAAAACATGGTGCATGTGGGCAATCATGAATGGGACGGGATTAACTTTGGTGTCTGTGAGGCAGCTCTGCATGATAATTAATTCTTTAGCATTCACCTTGTTTGGGTTTTCCCGAGCAAAGATGGTGGATGCTAAAAGAAATCTAAAGACACGAAGGGCAGGATTGTGGATGTGAGAAGCAAGAAGGCCATCAAAAGATGTTGCATTTTGTTTAGTAATTCTGGCCCAAAATGCTTCAAATGCCCAATCCGTGTCTAAAGGTGCTTCACAAATGGCACCATCCCCATAAGGCAATCCTAACATGGTGGCTAGACCGTCAGTGGAGTAATCATATTCGACATTAAACATTCTAAATTTGACTCCACCTACGGTGCTAGCAGTGTTAGGAGAGACGTTATAAATTAAAGAACTTAAAAACTCGAACGTCAGCCTAGGGTAGGTCGGTGCTTGAGTAGCAAAAATATCATGCATACCTATTTTATCTAGAAGGAAGAATACACTATGGTATATACCTAATGAATATAGACAGTTTTCATCGATATACCTGGTAGAGTGTATTGGTGTTGTCAGCAATTTTTCAAGCCGCTTTAGTTGCCTTTCTCCGGCTTGACCACCACGTAAAATGTAACCGTGATATTCCATAGGATTATCTTGTGGGTAAAAAGAGAGAAAGAATGGGATGTAGAAGTAATGAAGGTGTGAGGAAGAAAATGATATAGTAGGGGGTATTTATAGGAAGGGAAGAAAAATGGTGGTTGTAAATATTTATGATGAAAATAATGGAAATAAATGTAGTGGGTTGGTATGGGTAATAAAGTGGGTTAAAATTGGAAGAAAATGGGATTGGAAATTGAAAAAGTGGTAAAATGGTGGGAAAAACGAGCTACTAGCCGTTAGGTGACCGTTGTGTCACCGCGGGCGCGGCAGGGCCTACCGCGGGCGCGGTGAGGTTGAGGTCAGTTGGGCTGGCCTGGCTTTCTTCCCATTGGGCTTTTTCTTCCTCGCCATTATCTTCAATTTCTGGAGGTGTACCTATTTTTCTTATAAATGTGCATATATGTACGTGAATACATAGACACATTTTTATTTTTTATATAAAAACTATGGTGACCTAGAAAAACAAAAACATTAGTAAATAAATAAAACATATGCATATATATATATAGATATAGGTACGGTCATTGGGTCATCAAAATAAATATTAACAACTCAGGAAACAGATAATGCAAAAATAAAAATGAGTCTGAAAAGGAAATCAACATAATACTAATAATACTGAAACTAGATGTCTTGTGAACAATAAAGATCTATTGCCAACCGGTAGGATGCTCTGCAGGAGTGCCTGGGCCACGCAGCTCGGTCAGCTGGCGTCGAATCTCTGCCACCTCGTGAGCTAATTCATCTAACTCACCAGCGAAGGTAACATCATTCACTTCCAACTGCAAATGAAGGTCAGCCACCTCATTGCGGAGAGTGGTTATCTCAGTGCGCATAGCAGTAAATAGAGTGCGAATATCAGGTTCCTGCAAGCTGAGGTTATTAGTAAGAACAGTAGTATGTGTAACCTCGGGTCGGGATGTGTGATCTGGAGCGGAGTCCTCGGAGGCAGGAGTGTAGTCCTGAGTGGGATCTTCAGAAGCAGGAGTGTATTCTGGAGTGAGATCTTCGGAGGCAGGAGTGTATTCTGATATCTCACCCCAACCTTCTACAGAATAGTTCCAATTAGCAGAGTTGGAAACACAAGTCATCTGAGGGTCTGGCATGGTAAAGGTGTAAACTGTCTGGTCATTGATAAGCAATCTGTACCGATATGGGTGGAAAGAGGCCCTCCTCATGAATCCACGATCCATGCAAAAGTCTAAATCCAGAAAAGTATATCCACAGTATGGGGTCAGCTGTGCTATCATACTGTCTAAACCCAAAGCAGAAGCTATCTGTGTCACATTCCCTCCGGAATGAATGAGCCCTACAGCGGATCGAGCAGTCTGCTCGAGGCTCTCTATCAGAAAACCTCCACTAGCTATAGGTCTGGACTGACTAGCACAATATAAGAAAAGGATCTCCTCAGCGGTGACCAAGTGGTCACAGTAACTCCTCCCAAAGAAAGTGTGGCATAGGATCATCTCGAAGTATCGGAAGGCCGGGTTATGGATCTTCCGGGACAGCTGGGTAGAGGGGTCAAGACTGGCTCTATCAGTAATGTCCTGCCAAAATTTGTCAATGTCTCTGTCCATGTAGCAACTCAATGGGAACTCAGTTATAGCGGTCGGTCCAGTTTGGAAACCAAGCAAATCCCCAAATTCTTTGGTGGTCAGGGTATACTCGGTGCCAAACAATCTGAAACTCAGGCGTCCTCGCTCATCTCCTTCACCTACTCGTGGATTATAGTCCATAGAGCTAAGAAACTCCAGAGTAAGGTTCCTGTATGTTTTGTGGACATCATCGGCATAAGAATCCCAGCTAAGTTGGTTGCATAGATACCGAATACTTGGCTCAATCCCTAGTGCCTCCATGCAGCTCTGATCGGGGTACCTAGTGGGTACCATAGGTCTAGCAGATAAGGTAGCAAATCGGGCCTTTTGCGCTTCGTCTCTGAAAATCACAACCATACCATCGGGGTGATGCATCCTGAAAATATAAACACAAGAAATTAGTCCAGATAAAATATATAAATTACTAAAATAAAATAAAATAAAATAAAAAATAAACCATGGGTTGCCTCCCATGCAGCGCTTGTTTAACGTCGTTTAGCTTGACGATTAGATCTTACTTTATGTGGGTATTGGTGGGTCTATAAGAATATGACTAGAGTAGTCAACAGGCAAATCGCCTCCTTTGTAGAGCTTCAGTCTTTGTCCATTTACCACAAATGGAGCACATGAATTGTTTTTGATTTCCACTGCTCCAGACTTTAGAACTTTTGACACTTCAAATGGACCTGTCCATCTTGAACGAAGCTTACCAGGAAAAAGTCGTAACCTTGAGTTAAATAGGAGAACAGGATCACCAATGTTGAAATCTTTCTTGATGATTTTTTTATCATGCCACATTTTGGTTCTTTCCTTATATATGATGGCATTCTCATAGGAATTCAAGCGAAGCTCTTCTAGCTTGTGAATGTCCAGGATACGTTTTTCTCCGGCTTTCAGGTAATCTAGATTCAAGGATTTAATGGCCCAATAGGCTTTATGTTCTAGTTCGAAGGGTAAATGACAGGACTTTCCATAAACCAATTGATAAGGAGTTGTTCCAATAGGGGTTTTATAAGCCGTTCTATAAGCCCATAAGGCGTCTTTAAGTTTTCCAGACCAGTCTTTTCTGGATAATGATACGGTTTTTTCTAGGATCTGCTTAATCTCCCTATTCGATACCTCTACTTGGCCACTGGTTTGCGGGTGATATGGTGATGCTACTCTATGTTTTACTCCGTATTTGCTTAGAAGCTTGTGAAATATCTTAGATATAAAATGTGATCCTCCATCACTTATGACTAACCTCGGGGTTCCAAACCTAGGGAAAATAATATTCTTAAACAGTTTGATAACTACCTTGGTATCGTTTGTGGGTGATGCAACAGCTTCGATCCACTTTGAGACATAATCGACAGCTACTAGGATATACTTGTTACCCATTGAGGAAGGAAAAGGTCCCATGAAGTCTATACCCCAGACATCAAATATTTCCACTTCTTGGATGTTTCTTAAAGGCATTTCATCACGTCTTGAGATGTTCCCGGTGCGTTGGCATCGGTCACATTTTGTAATGTAAGTGTGGACATCGCGCCATACAGTAGGCCAATAAAAACCTGCTTGAAATATTTTGGCGCATGTTTTAGACGTGCTTGCATGTCCACCATAAGGTGAAGCATGACAATGTTTAATGACATTGCCTACTTCTTCCTCTGGCACACATCGTCGGAATATATTATCTATTCCTCTTTTGAATAGGAGGGGTTCATCCCAAAAGAAGTGTTTAACATCTCTGAAAAACTTCTTCTTCTGTTGGTAGCTTAAGTCGGAGGGTATGATATCAGCGGCTAGATAATTTACAATATCTGCGTACCATGGTATTTCGTTCATGGTTGAGATTTTCTCATAAGTCTCTTCTTCAGTTGAGTTTATCCCAGCTATTAATCTTTCATAAGTAGAGTGATCGTCTATAGGTATAAGTTCAGGCTTAAGGTGTTCTAACCTAGAGAGATGATCAGCTACTAAGTTTTCAGCTCCTTTTTTATCCTTAATATCCAAGTCAAATTCTTGGAGTAAAAGTACCCATCTGAGCAATCTAGGCTTAGCATCTTTCTTACTTAACAAGTACCGGATTGCTGCATGATCTGTGTATACTATTATTTTTGCTCCCACCAAATAAGATCGAAATTTATCAATAGCAAAAACTACGGCTAGCAATTCTTTTTCTGTGGTTGTATAATTTAGCTGGGCGGCGTCTAATGTTCTACTAGCGTAGTAAATTGCATGCAGTTTTTTGTCTTTTCTTTGCCCTAGTACAGCCCCTACAGCGAAATCACTAGCATCGCACATGATTTCAAAGGGTTGGGTCCAATCAGGTGGTCTTATGATAGGTGCTGAAATAAGAGCTTGCTTTAAAACTTCAAAGGCCTCAAGACATTTTTGGTCGAATTCAAACTCGACATCCTTCATCAATAAGTTAGTTAAAGGTTTAGTTATTGCGGAAAAATTCTTGATGAAACGTCGGTAGAACCCGGCATGTCCTAGGAAACTTCTTATTTCCCTAACGGTCTTAGGTGGGTTTAAGTTTTCTATAACTTCTATCTTGGCCTTATCGACTTCTATACCTCTTTCAGAAATAATGTGTCCCAAGACTATCCCTTCACTTACCATAAAGTGGCACTTTTCCCAATTCAACACAAGGTTTACTTCCACACATCTTTTTAAGATTTTCTCCAAGTTCGAGAGGCAGTTTTTGAAATCAAACCCACACACTGAAAAATCGTCCATAAATACTTCCATAATTCCATCTAGGTAGTCTGCGAAAATTGACATCATACAACGTTGGAAAGTGGCAGGTGCATTACAGAGTCCAAAGGGCATTCGTCTATAAGCGAATGTTCCATAAGGGCAGGTAAATGTGGTTTTTTCTTGGTCCTCTGGGTGAATAGGGATTTGGAAAAATCCCGAATATCCATCAAGATAGCAGAAACATGAATGTCTTGCTAGACGTTCAAGCATCTGATCTATAAATGGGAGAGGGAAATGGTCTTTTCTTGTTGCCTTATTCAACCTTCTGTAATCTATACACATTCGCCATCCTCCTTCTGTTCGTTTTGCCACATGCTCACCTTTCTCATTTTTTAGAACAGTGATACCTCCTTTCTTGGGTACCACATGGACTGGGCTTACCCATTCACTGTCCGAAATTTGGTATATGATACCAGCCTCTAATAACTTAAGAACTTCTTTCTTGACTACATCACTCATGATAGGGTTTATTCTTCTTTGATGTTCTCTTGAGGGTTTCGAATCTTTTTCTAGCATAATCCGATGCATGCATACGGATGGGCTTATACCTCTTAAATCTGAAACTTTATACCCTAAAGCTGAGGGATATTTTCGCAAGGTATCTAATAGTTGATTTGTTTCTATTTGGTTTAGAGTGGCGCTAATTATAACAGGTCTATTCATCTCCTCATCCAAAAACTCATATCTTAGATTCTTGGGTAGTTCCTTAAGTTCTATAGTGGTTTTCTCAGTACGTGGCATAAGGTCATGGGTAAGAGCTAAGCATTCGAAAAGGTTGTCGTCAATGTACGGTTCGATACTCTCAAATCCGTCATCCTCTAAAATAGGGGTTGATAATAATTTGTTTTGTTCGAGCTCATTTACACATTCATCAATGATGTCGATGGCATAACACGCATCTCCTATCACTGGTGCCATTAGAAATTTTGATAAAATGAACTCAATCTTTTCATCTCCTACCTCGAAAGTCAGTTTCCCTTTCTTAACATCTATTATAGCTCCGGCGGTCGATAGGAAGGGTCTTCCTAAGAGGATTGGGATGTCTTCATCTTCTTTGATATCCATTACGACGAAGTCGGTCGGAATGTACAACTGACCAATCTTGACAGGTATGTCTTCTAAAATACCCATGGGATATTTGACAGATCTATCAGCTAGTTGTAAGGACATCTTAGTAGGTTGAAGCTCTCCTAATTTTAACCTTTTACAGACGGCCAGAGGCATCAGACTTACACTTGCTCCTAGGTCTAAAAATGCTTTGTCTATCATATGGTTACCTAGGATGCAAGGGATAGAAAAACTTCCAGGGTCTTTATCTTTCTTGGCGAGTTTATTTTCGGATATAAAATGACATTCTAAAGGCTTGGGATCATCGAGTCGTCGTTTATTGGTCAAAATATCTTTCAGAAACTTAGCATATGATGGTATCTGGGTTATAGCTTCAGTAAAAGGAATCTCAACATGGAGTTTCTCTATTACCTTAATAAACTTTTGGTACTGGTTTTCTACTTTGGTGTTTTTCAGCCTCTGTGGGAATGGAATAGGTGGTTTATAAGGTTGTTGAGTGTTTTTCTCTACTTCTGGTTTTGATTGTTTTCTTGGTTTCTCTGGTTCCTCCACCTGGTCTTTGGGCGTAGCATCTTCCATAGGTTTTTCTGATGTGCTTAAGTCAGGATTTCTAGGTCCTTCATAAGCGGTTCCACTTCTTAGTGTGATAGAATTTGCTTGGCCTTTTGGATTTGGTTGAGTTTGTCCAGGGAATTGTCCTCCAGGTGCAACTTGTACAGAGGTGTTTTGTGCTACTTGGGAAATCTGAGTCTCAAGCATTTTGGTGTGGGTTATTATCTGGTCAAACTTGGTTGCTAGTTGAGTAACCAGTTCGTTCGTGTGAATATGTTGGTTCATAAACTCCTTATTTTGCTGGGTTTGAGCTTGAATAAAGGTGTCTATGGTTTCTTTAAGGTTTGGTCTTGGGGGTACTATTTGCATAGGTTGGTTTTGTTTTTGCGTTTGGAATCCTTGAGGTCTCGAAGGTCCGGGATTTTGGATAGGGTTGTTATTTTTGTAAGAGAAATTCGGGTGGTTCCTCCATCCAGGATTGTAGGTATTCGAGAAAGGGTTCCCTTGAGTATAGTTAACTTGGTCTGAGCTTGATTCGTTCAAAAGGTTACAGTCAACGGTTTGATGTCCTTGAGCTCCACAGAGTTCGCACTCCGATTGGATTGCTGCTACTGTGGTTGGGTTTTGAGACATGTTCTCGACTCTCAAGGCTAGGGCGTCCATCTTGGCATTGATCATGTCCATGCAACTTACCTCATGCTTCCCTCCATGGCTCTCCTTTTTCTCTACTGTCGCTCGTTCTAATCCCCATTGGGCGTGGTTTTGGGCCATGTCCTCTATTAGGGCACAAGCGTCAGGGTAAGGTTTGTTCATCAACGCTCCGCCAGCGGCAGCGTCTATGGACATCTTTGTGTTGTAATGGAGTCCATTATAGAAGGTATGTATGATTAACCATTGCTCTAGGCCATGGTGCGGACAGGCTCTTAAAAGTTCTTTATATCTCTCCCAGGCATCAAAAAGTGATTCGCCTTGGTTTTGGGTGAAACAAGTGATCAGGTTCCTAAGAACAGCGGTCTTGCTTGGTGGAAAATACCTCGCAAGAAAAGCTCTCCTAAGGTCTTCCCAAGTTGTTATTGAGTTAGTTGGAAGGGCGTCTAACCAGTCGTGAGCTTTACCTCTAAGGGAAAAAGGAAATAGTCTTAATCGGATAGCTTCGGGCGTGGCTCCATTTGCCTTAAGGGTGTCAGCTAACTGGATAAATACCTTTAAATGTTGATTCGGGTTCTCGGTAGCGAGACCAGCGAATTGGTTTTGTTGTACTAATTGTAGTAACGAGGGCTTTAGTTCAAAGTTGTTGGTAGTTATGGCAGGGTTTACTATACTAGAACTAGGTTCCTCGTTAGATGGTTGGGCGAATTCCTTGAGCGGTCTTTGGTTACGATCTTCTGCCATAGCTCTTCTTATCTTGCGAATAAAAAGACGGGCACGAGCGTAACGTTCAGGTTCTACTAAAGGATCTATTAGGTTGCCGGTGCTACGATTTCTACGCATCTACCGGCTAGAATAGCCTTAGTCTAAACGGGATAACAATAGGGTACGAAATTTGACGAAGTTGGTCCCCGGCAACGGCGCCAAAAACTTGATGGGTGTTTAATCTGTAGCCTAAATATAGTACTGCAAGTGTACAGCCTATCGAAGTAATATATAAGATTATCGAACCACAGAGACCAATTGTCAATCTATCAACTCTATTGCTAAGGTGCTTATCTAAGGCGAATAAGGATATTGATGTGAGTGCAGTGCAACAAAGTAAATGAGCGAAGTAAATAACAGTTTAAAAGACAGGTTGGAATGTAAATCATGTAATCAGATATTGGTCCGGTCATGCGTAGATGAACCTACTTATGGGGCAGTATTTTCTATTGATAGCAAAGAATCAGTTTAACGGGAACTTGTAGCTTTTGACTACTAAGAACCGAGTTTACTCTTTAAATTAAATTCCTTTATTGTCACATATAAAGGGTGCCTTCCGCGTTAAAGAGGTAAACCTATTTTTAAGAAATTGATAGTTTTGACTTAACAGAAAAGTGATCTTACTCGGAAAGATTAACTTAAAGAGACTTTTGGCTTTTGGCCAAGAGTCAGATTTTAAACCTACAAACGCGTCCGAAAATAGTTTCAAAATCGTTTTCTAAAAAGGGTCAATGATTCCTATTTAACCAATCAACGGCTGTCGCTCTTTTTGTTTGGTTAAATAATAATCAAGTCGTATCATCAGTTTGGACGGCTTTCGATCTTACCCAATTAAACATTTAAACACAATTGACTTAAGTTAGAAGCAAAACATCCCCAGAGTATTTTCACTAGCATGATAATTGGAACACAACCACGATGACAATCATTACATCCTAACCTTTATAGTTTAGCCAGACATAATAAGTGCGAGTCTATAAAACGTGTAGACTATGGTAAGAGCATTTAAAGTCTATAAAACGTGTAGACTATGGTAAGAGCATTTAAAGTCTATAAAACGTGTAGACTATGGTAAGAGCATTTAAAGTCTATAAAACGTGTAGACTATGATAAGAGCATTTAAAGTCTATAAAACGTGTAGACTATGATAAGAGCAATTAAATAAAGAAATGCAATAAATTAGAACCTTGCTCCGGTCGGAGACTTGAATCTGATGCAAATCTACGGAAAAGTAAGGCCGGTATGATGAACTTCAACCAAAGTGCTCCAAGACTCGATTACAACTCAATCTACACCGCAATAACTCCCCGATGTGAAGAGATTATTACTTTACAGAAACTGATAGTATATGGCTTAAGATTGTACTAAGCTTGGATGAAAATAAAGAATGAGAATCGAAAGCTATTTATAGAGGAACTTTGAGGTGCGTAAGGACCAGCATGCCCCTTAACTTCTTTTGAGCGGGAACCATTTTGTGAAGGCCGCGGGCGCGGTGAGGGTGGCCGCGGGCGCGGCGCCTGGAACCGCCACATCATGGGAACGTGGCAGTTGATCTCTGGGTGAAAGTGGGCCACGTCATCGCGTTTCCTGTAGCCAGCGCGGTGCTGAACGCCATAAGTGCAAAATATCTTGAAAAACCCTAATTTCTTGGCGTTTTGGCTCGTTTCTTCACAGAAGGCTCTGAAATGACAAGAATCCTGAAAACAAAGGAAAAAGGAACATAATACGAGAAAATGACAATAAAAACTAAGGAAAACATGTGATATTTGAGTCAGAAACATAGTGCGATTTAGTGCGATCAGCTGGGTTCATCGAGCTAATACTAACCGGCGAAAGGGTCGAAGCTGGCATCAAAAGTGGGAAGATCCATGGAATTACATCCTCGGATACTCAGATAATCCCCTACAATGGGAAGAAAGAGTCCAATGCAGTGACTGGTCAAAAGAGTCGTCTTGATCAACATGTTGGGGCAATCCTGATCTTTGATCCCACGACTGTTCAACATAAGCGGGGCAAGAGGCATAGGGTGAGATATCAAGAAAGGCAGTATACTGACATCAACATGCCTTTGTCTCAAGCATTACAACAGTTATTGGAGTTGAAACTGATCACGCTGAAGGATCCTCCTCAAAATCTTGATACTTCCTCTTCCAAGTACAACTCAAATGAGAGATGTGCCTACCATTCTGACAGCTCTGGGAATGACACCGACAGCTGTTGGACTTTGAAGAACTAGATTCAAGACTTGATTGATTCCAAGGAGATCAAGTTTTGACCCTCTAAGTGTGATCACTGCTCCTATGCCAAATTGTTGAGAGCGTCTTTGTTTCTTTGAATTTCCAAGTTGTAATTTCTTGTTATTCAAACAATTAACGGTTAATGTCAAACTCTGTTTCATTAATGCATTGTGTTGTACCCCAAAATTTTCCCTCCCATTTCCTCAACATTTTCTCATCACAAGACCCTTGGAGCTCAAGATCAAGTTAGGGTTTGCTCTGCTCAAGACTCCTCCTTGCACTGTTGACCCAAATTAGGGTTTGAGTTTGCACAAAGATGTTTTGACCTAAAGTGCCTAAGATGACTTTCATGCTTCATGTTGGACTCCCAAGTTTATCCATACCAAGTTTCAAGTCTTGATTCCAAACTTTGCCCAGTCAATTGGACAGTTGACCTAGAAATCAGCTGTATTGGGGAAAAAGTCAACTGTGGTCAATTGACAGTCAAACCTCATGATTTTTGACCCACATCAACATATTGAACTCATTTGAACCATTTGGTCAAGTTTGGATCACAATTCCACAAGAAATTTGATCAGATCACCAAAATGGCAAAATGGTCATTTTTAGGGTTTTGACTGCACAAAGGCAATTTTTGACTGTTTGACCTAACCAATGGCAAACCAAGCTCATGTATGGACTCAAGGACCTAATGGAATTGTCTTTACATGTTCAAAAATTCAAAAGATCCCAAATGCACAAGGTTGGCAGATGAATTTCCTAGTCAATTGATCAATTTTTGACTGTATACTGAAAAGTCAAGCTTTGACTTTTTGGTCAAAATCAAGTGTCAAGATCCATTTTTCATCAAAACATGCCAAATTGTGAAACTTGTTCACCAAGAAATCAAAAATCACAAATTAGGGTTTGAAATGAAGAAATTTCATAACTTAGAAATTTTCTAAGTTATGAAAATTCCTAATTTTTTCCTAACTTTGTCCCACTTTTCCATCAAGATACATTTGGATTCAAGGAAAACTCAAAACATGAAAGTTGTAGTCCATTGCAAAATCTACAAGTTTGATTCACAAAGTTTCCTCAAAAGAAGCTTTTAGCTCAAGTTATGACTTTTGGAACAAGGGTGCAAAACATTTTTAACTTAGAGAAATTTTGACCTATTTTAGGCAGGATTTTTGCCTAACTTCATGGCCACTTTTCACATGCTTCCACTTGGAATTTCAATTTGCATTACAAAGATGGATTGTAGTACACATTCCAAGCTTTCCAAAATGTCCAAGAACTCATCAAACAACCTTATGGTTAGAGAGAATCGAATTTGGCAATATGGGAAAAACTCACTTTGTTCATGGCCAATTTACATGTTCATAACTTGTGCAATTTTTCAAATCAGCATGCATAAGCTAGTTACAGGCCTCTAATCCCATTTACACTCAATAATTAAATTCCAATCCATTGTGTGTTAACATTATTTTATGCATTTGGACATTACATGAAGAATTAAGCCTTAATTGGAAGAAGCACTTTATCCATTTTTGTAAAGTATGGCTTTATGTCAAGTTTGTGAATCAAGAAGTACAAAGCCATATCTTTGGGCACAAGTTAAGGAGTATGTCACACTGATCAAGAGGGATAGTTGTAGCACATTAGAGGGGCCTGCACAAGCTTGTAAAACCAACTTGCATTTTCTTGCTTAAGTTAGAAGTAACTTGCCATAACTAGAACCAACTCTCATTTTCAGCCAGGGGAAGCTTAAGCAAAGTAGTTGTACACCTTCCAAACCTCAAACCTAAGCTAGAGCACGAGCCAAATACCTTCCAAACATCATCAAACCTAAAAACACCCTCCCACTGCAGAAAATAGAGTGACCTCTGCAGTTGGACTTCCATAAGCCAATCCATTCGTGCATTCTTGCTAAATCCAGTTCATACATATTCCATATCACATATGCAAGCTATCCCAAGCCTTGGACACGACCTGTAACACATCTAACCAACTTCACCATTTTCACATTTTTTGTTTTGCAGGTGGATTTCTATAGTTTGATTCAGTTGGTTTCAAAGCAAGTTAAAGGTTGGAATAGCATCCCTGAACTTCAAGCAAGCTATACCAATCCTCACCTTGCCTTGAAAGGAACTCCATTGTCAGACACGATCCAAGTTGAACAGGTAAGTTCATGGACTTCTATCTCTCAATATAGGAAGAGTTAGGTATAAGTTTGTGAATGAAAAATGTTCTACTCATGCCCCTGAAGCTATACATATCTTCATTTTTCATTTATATTGCATATGCTGAGAGTATTTTGAATCTGAATATTGACAAAAACTTAGGTTAAGAATTAGGGATGGAGAAATTCTCTCTCATTTCTGAGAGTTAAGTTGAGTTTTTTATATGTATGGAATCGTGGCTTGATGCTTAACATCTTTCATGTTGTAAGTTTGTGCTAAAAGTCCAGGAATCAGGAGATAGCAAGGATCGCGTGTTACTCTGTTTTGTTGTTCAGAGATTGAAGACAACCTTTTCATGGGCTGGGCCTGGGTTGTGTTACTTTTCACACCTTTGCATTCCACATGTACCCCCCTGGCCCATTTTGAGTTATCTTTGATATTTTTGATTTTTTTCCTTCTGATTTTATTTTGATATTTTTGTCTAAATATAAATAAACCTTAAAAATATTTTTTCATATTTTTTTTGCATTTTTTTGACATTTATTTTGTTTCATTTAGTTTGTATATAAATAAACATAAATATATTATCATTTAAAATAACTAAAAAAATAATATAAACATACTTTATTTTTGATTTTTATTTTATGTTATCTCTTGGAAACATTTTATAATAAAAATATACTTTTTTTATATATATTAAATATTTTATTTTTTTACATATAATATATATTTAATAAATAATGTAAATACATGTATATTTATGAATATATTTAGAGAAATACAAAGAATTAATGCATTTTATTTTTATTAATATTTTGACCTCAAAAATACTTTTTTTTACAATATACCTTCTTTTATTTATTTTTGTACATATTTAATAAATATTACATAATAAATACCTTTTATTTATAAAATTAGGGTTTTCCCCTAAATGCATAAAAATACCAAAATTAATTAATTTTATTTTTGTTTATTTGATACATAAAAAATACTTTTTTCATACATATAAAAAACCATTTTTTGCATCTTGCACATTTATTATTTTTATTTAATTGTTGAATATTAAATAATTTGTATAATTCAATTTGGATGTAATAGTTTAGGTTTAATTTCTTGCTAAAATATCCCCATTTGAACATTTGTACCCCCCATCCCATATATTGTGTTGTAATAACTTAGGACCTTTTATTTTTCGCATTTAAAAGTTTTCTAATTATGCCATGATAGACTTAGGGTTTTGTATGCAAAAATCAACCAAACAAATAGCTTGACCTAATTCCAAGATAAAAGCATGAAAATGGACAACACTAATCACACTTGCACCCCTAGGGTACTCCACTTGTTGCCTTCAATAATGGGCCATATTGCATGTTAGGTATCTTTGGCAAAAACAAAACAATCAAATGATCATAGTCCCTCGATGACGCTTTCGAAAGTTGCCTAAAAATGATCAAGTCCCTTAAAGGAAAAATTGCCCAAATATACTTGGCACCATTGCAATCATGGTCTAAAAGATGACCCGCGCCCGTCCCGTCAAACATCCTAAGACAAGATTGTCCACCAAATACAATGGTGGAACAAAATTGTTAAAAGGGTTAAAACATAGTAAAGATCTTTGAGAAATTTAGGGTAGATAGCTTTTGGTTACTTGCCAACTTGCAAAACAAAAACCCTTTCCTATTTTTTCAAAACACACTCCACAACACTTTCAAAACAATACTTTCAAAACAACTTTCAAAAACATTGAAAACTTCTCAAAAGACATACACCTTTGTATACATCCAAACATGGATCATTGCAAAGGTTGCCACCACATTGGCCTCTTTTCAAAAAAATTTCAAAACCCACACACAAAGCACCATTTCAAACAATTGAAAATCAAGGCAAGTTGATCTAAGCAAGTAACTAAGAGCCCATGGATAACCATGGATAGAAAAGGTGATAATACCTTCCCTTTCTATAATCTACTGCCCGAACCCAAGAAAACATCTCAAAGGTTTTTGCTGTGCTTTTTAACCTTTCCTTAGGATAAAATAAAAAGTCGGTGGCGACTCTTTCTCAACCGAAACATTTGCGAAAACAAACGCAAAACCCTAGTCAGTTCTCCCACCGTATCACAGAACTGGCGACTCTGCTGGGGAAATTTTTTAAAGTGGAGTAACCTTAGGGCTTAGATCACCCTCTTGCATGACTAATTGTTTGTTTTGATTGCTTTACATCTTGGCTCTCTTGTTTGGGTTTGCAATCCTACACCCAGATTTGGGGAAACATTCATAGATAGCAATACGTTGTGGAAACTGTGTGGGGTATACCGACACGGTTGAAGCAATAGCTATATTAGTGTGACATATTTGTGAGTACCGGTAACCCTTGAGTTCAATCAAGGAGAGTACGGGACCGCTGAGTGATGTCACTAAGCACTAATGACCTAGAACCTTACTTGACCATCTTGGCCTTTCATTAGGGGTAGTGAGATGACCGGTGTTGTACCCCAAAATTTGCCCTCCCATATTCTTCAAGAAATTGCCAAGCCAAGTCACAAAATTCCCCAAGGGTTGCACAATCCAACTGTCTCCTATACAATCAAAACTAGGGTTTGGGTTCTGATCAAGAAAATGAAGTTTTCAAAGGCCCAATCAAGTCTCACATGCCTACAAATGTGGTCAAGTATCCTCATATCAAGTTTCAAGGCATTCAGCACAAAATTGCACAGTCAAAACCCTAAATTGCACTACAGTCAACTGTAGGGGCAAAATGGTCATTTGACAGTCAAAAGTTCAAATTTTTGGTCAACATATCATTTTGAAGCCACAAACATCATTTGATCAATGCTTGATCATGATTCTCAAAATTTGGCTCAGAAATCATCAAAGATACAAAAGTTACCATATTTGGACAGCTGAAAAAGTCAACTGAAATTGACCAGGGCATAACTTTCACATGGATTATCAGAAAAATTCCATCCAAAGCTCATTTTGAAGAGAAAGACATTTCCTATAATTCATCTTCATATTCCAAGTCCAAGAAATGCTCTCACAAAAAGTTATCAATTTCAACATTATAGGTCATTTTCAAAAGTCAACAAAAAGGGACTTTAAGTCAAAGGCCATAACTTGAGATTGGTAAATCAAAATGACATGGGACCAAAGGCATTGGTTAGAGGACTCAAAGACCTTTCCAAAATGTCCAAGAACATGAGCAAAGCTTAAAAATTGAGCAAGTTATGCCTTGTGTAAGTTGGGAAATTTTTGGATATTTTGAAAAGTCAACAATGGTTCAAATGACCTAAATTTGCTAATGGGCCCATTTTTCTTCCATGATTCATCATTCTAAGCATGTGTACGACCACTTGGCCCAAAGGGAAGTATTTTCTCATTTTTTATTTATTTATTTGAATTATTATTTATATTAATTCATTTAAATTATTTAAATACATGAAAAATATCAAACTTGCCTTAACAAATCTTTTTGTACACATTCTAGACTCAATATTTCGTGCATATGCCAATTAGGGAAGATTTGGTTTGATTTGATCATGATTTGCACAAAAGGACATGGAAAAGATATGAAACATAAATGTGAAAAATCAATTTGCAAAATCATTGAATGGAAGAGATTTGATTCAATTTTCTTAACCTAATAGCCTCACTACATAATCAGAAACATAACCCTAATGCTCATAGACTCTAAGTTGCGCAGGAAATACATTTACAAACTTGGAATTTTTTGTCAAAAAAGCAATTCTGAAAACCACTCTAAAGGACGATTCAAAGCCTAATTCCTTTTCCAATAGCTTCCTCAAGGTTCCCAGAAGCGATTCCAATCCCAAACATCCATCAACATGCAAAGAATTGGTAATAAGAACCTCTCCTGTACAGAGAAAAAGTCACAATCGTGTTTTTGGTTTTAGGCATTCTCATGGCATTCTAATCATAGATTCTGGTTCCTTATGATGTTCTGATACTGACCAATGCGTTTGATTGTATTTTTATGCCATATACGCGATTCCACCATGTTTATTTTCTAGGGTTTGCAGGGTGTCAATTTAGGGCTTTGGTAACGAAGCAAAATTAGAACTCCAGACCAATGCCATTCAACTAAGCGCATGAAGACGAAGATGATGGAACCCTCGCGCTCAATTTATGAGCGTTGAGGGGCTAGTCGCTATTTTTTGGAAACATGCCTAAAACCACGCGTCTAAAACCGTTGCCATACAATCTTGTTTCAGAAAAAAAGAAAACACGTGAAGAAGACGATCACGTGGAAAGCGTTGATTCGCTGTTTTGAATTTCGCGCGTTTTCAATTCATTAACGCGTTGCTTCTTTTATATTATTTATTTGTTTGTATATTAACTGAATGCGCGTGTAGCTCAGCTGGCAAGCAGGATTAGTAGTGGAGGTACATGACCTGGGTTCGAACCCCAGGTCTTTCACATGTTCATATTATTTTTCCATTAATAATCATATGCAGGCACAACCTTAAGGCACACCATATGCCTCAAAATCCAAAGGTCCACGCGTCCAAGGGATGCAGATCAAGGGCTCAGAACTGAAGAACACCATGAGGACTAGTCAACACGCGCATACGTGGCCTGGGAAAGTCAATGGATCTGCATAGTAAATGGGCCAGAATTTCACTAATAAAACCTCCAAATTGGGACTTCCACCCCCCCTGGTTTGCAATTTCCTTTTTATTTATTTTGTTTTCAATTCTTATTTTATTTATTTTATTGTTTTAATTTAACAAATTATTTTTACCATATATATAAAAATATCACAAAAAATCAGAAAAGATGACAAATATAATAAATATTTAATTTAATTATTTTCATAAATAAATTAACATGTAAATTAACTTAGTATTAATTTAGGTTGCAACTTTAATTCTTTTCATAAAAATATAAAAAATATAGAATTTAGGTTTAATAAATTTTATTCCTTTCAATTTTTCTTTTTTTTTCATAATAATAATATTACTTATTTTATTTTCACAATTAAATTGTACATAAATTAGCTTAGGTTTAATTTAGGTTATATTTTAATATTTTCATAACAAGCTTAAAAACCATTAGAATTAGGGTTAGTTATTTTCAATTAATTCTTTTTTCTATTAAATCTTAAAAAACACAAAAATACTAAAAAAACATTTTCTTTTAATTCTTAATTTTAATTCCATTATTAACTTTAAATTTTGCAAAAGGGTCCAACGCCCTCGTTTCGATTTAATTTCGCATATTTATTTTATGTCGTTTAAATAATTATGTACCTCTCCCGAAGCCTTGTAATTACTTCTTGCACTGTTAATTCTTTTAATTTCTTTTATTTTCCGTCAAATCGGGTCCTGGTTAATTTTGGCGATGTGGACCCGCGCCATTTGTAATAGCTTTAGATTTAATTCCCGCAAATATTTTTTAACTGTTAAATAAGCATGAAAGAATGTATGGCCTTAAATAAAATCAAGCGTAGATCACTTTAACATGACAAGACAAATATCAATGAAAATGACACACCATTCGCACACACCACCCCTAGGGTACGCCTCACTGTTGCCTTGCCTCGAAAGGTGATCGTCGAGTAGAGGACGTCTTAGTAAGTCCTCATGATCCGGGAACCTGGCATGAGGGTAGCTTCTAAGGTGTCTTCCCATTGCTCTGGTGATCACCATGTCCCTACAAACTCGAATTGACCCGAACACCTCCAACGGTGGTGCTACCTACCTTTCAATGGTGGGATGGCACTACTTTAAAGGACATTTACACAGACGAATTCCTTAGGGTAGGTAGGTTCTCATGGATACTTGCTCTCTTCAAAACAAACTGAAATCTTTTCACACCAACACATTTTCAAAAGCTTTCAAAACAAACTTTTCAAACACTCTGACGTACGAGTCGAACTGAAATTTTTCAAAGAAACTTTTTAAAACCCACATTGAAAAGCAAACAAACATTTTTGAAAACACATTGAGAAAGTATCTAAGAGCCCATGGATAACCATGGATAGAAAGGGTGCTAACACCTTCCCTTTCTATAACCTACCTCCCGAACCGAGAGCAATCTCTCTAAGGAATTTTTCTGTGCTTTTGTCCTTTCCATTTGGAGAAAATAAAAGACGGTGGCGACTCTTGCTTCCGCGACATTTCGCGAACCATCGTTAAACAGTCAGTTCCAGATCCACCGATCACAGAACTGGCGACTCTGCTGGGGATATCTTTATAAAGTGAGGTGTACCTTAGGACTAAGATCACTGTGTTTTCAATTACTTTCTTTGCTTGCTTTAAATTGTGGGACTGTCTTGGGAGTTCTATAGATCCTAACCCGGATCTGGGGGATACCTTCTTAGAAAGTAGCAACAAGGCTGTCAGGGAACTGTGCGGGGTATACCGACATGGTTGAAACAGTCTGCTACGTTGATGTGGCACTTTGGTGTGTACCGGTAACCCTTGAGTTCAGTCAAGGAGAGTACGGGGCCTCCGCGTGGTGTCGTGAAGCATCAACTGACCTTAGGAACCTTAATTGAACTATCTTTGCCTCTTTAGGGTAGTGAGATAACTGACTTTGGTGCAGTCCGAGGTTGGTTGATACTCGATACTACACTCAATTGAGGGTTGCTTTCCTGGAATATTTCGGTCGCCAGTTCAGTGGCTAAATCGAAACGATGAACAATGAAAGTAATCCTGTGATATTGGGAACCTTAGAACCCGGTTACTTTGATTAGGACAGGTTGAACCCACCAACTTCAAGAGGGTACTACCCAAACCTCATGCTGGCCTAAACCCTAAGGGCTTCTCTTGTGTGACTTGTGTGCCTTCGTACTTGACTATTTGCATGCTTGTTATCTAACCCTTGAGTTCTTGCAGGTTTTGTTTATAGTCCTTAATTATGACTCATAACAAAGTTTACCGAATGTCTTGCAGGTTCTGTTTATAGTCCTTAATTGGGACTCATGACAGGTTTTACTTAGGTCTCTTGCAGGTTTTGTTCATAGTCCTTAATTGGGACTTATAACAGAGTGTACTAACTACTTGCAGGTTCTGGTTATAGTCCTTAATCAGGACTCATAACAAGTTTATCAAGTTTCTTGCAGGTTTTGGTTTATAGTCCTTAATAAGGACTCATAACATGGTTTACCTACATCACCCCATGCATAGCATGACATCATACCATTGCATACATCCTAACCCATTTCAAGGATCTCAAGGGCTTGTGATGCAGGTCATGGTGAATCAATTATCCCAGCAAGGGGCAAAGAGGATTTATTTTCCTCTAGCCAAGGTTGTCAGGGGCTATGACCCACTGGATATGGTGAGCCTTTGACCCTTGAAGAAGAATTCTCAACAACATGGGTTTCCTTCAATCAAGCTATAAATTCCGATGCTAACAATTTTCTTGTTTACCCTGCGAGGTCCTTGAAAACATTGCATGCATATCATACACATCATTGCATTACAGGTATCCCTTTTGCAGGTCACTTACCTTTCTCACTGTTTATTTCAGCAATGGCCTCACAACAAGATAACCAGGACCTTCACGCTCAAGAGTCTCAGTTCAGGGAAATCTTCCTAGGTCTATCCAAGGGGCAGGAAGAGTTGAGGGCACTCCTCATGGGGAATCTGGCCAAGAAAAGTCCTGAAGATGACAAGGACGAACAGCTGAAACGTCTACAAGCTGAGGTAGACACATTGAAAACTCAGATGCTGGGGCAAAGGGCCCTCATTCAAGGTTTAGCTCAGGAGCAAGGAGAGCTGAGGGCCATGGTCAGTCAGCTTCCTCAAGGCATGAAGCAACCAGCCCAAATCAGGGACCAGGTCATGGAACAGCTCTCAAGAGGGCAAAGGTCGGGTCCAGTGAATAGACCTCTCCGAGTTGCTGCTACTTCACAGGTTCAACAACGACCTCGCCAGAAACAGCGGGTTGATCAGAACAGGTCGGACGAGCCTAAGAGACAATTCACCAATATCAACATGCCATGGTCACGAGCCTTGCAACACATGTTAAGGATGAACCTGATTACGGTGATCAACCCTCCTGCAAATCCAAAGACCTCCTCTCCAAGCTACAACCCAGAAGCAAGATGCGCTTACCATTCTGGTAGCCCGGGGCACGATACTGAGGATTGTTGGGCGCTGAAGTACAAGATTCAAGGCATGATCGACGCTGGAGAGATTCAGTTTGAAGTACCCGAGACTCCCAACGTGATCACTACTCCCATGCCAAAACATGGCTAGGATAGAAAGCACTTTTTGTTCATTCGAATTCAAGTTGTGATCTTCTTTTGTTTAAACATTTATTCATGTTAAAACATTGTTATTCCATTAATGCATCGCTTATGTCTATTTTTGAATCAATATATTCGCATTCACTATATGCAAACTGTTTTCATATTTTTTCTGATGTCAACTCTTGATCTTAAATAATTCTAAACCTCTTGAGGGAGGATGACGAAAACGATACCACGATTTTTATAGTATGCTTTTGAACAGACCCCGTTGATGAGGTACAGGCATTGTTTCAATCCCCAAACACTGGAGTTATAAGGATGATAATCCCTCGTCAACCAATCTGAGCCAAAGAAGTAGGAGTTTTTCTTTCCGAAATTTAAAACCCTTAATCAGAACCTGGGGCAGGGTAGTCTCTCAGTTGATCCGAGTGCATAACGAACGGCACCAAAGGAGTCCTTACAAAGCAAAAGACAGTGATGGTTCTGAATGATCAATAAAGAAAGGAAGTCATTATCTTTCAAAATAAAAAAAACCCATTAAGTCAAAACCCATGAAGGAGACTTACAAAACTGGGGCATCCCGCTGACTGTAATTCCAAAAAAGGAAACAGTTCAGGCAAAAAAGAAAGGGATAACAAAAATCAAGAAAGAGGTCTTACAAACCCTCAACAAAAAAGGAATGACTGCCTATTTAAAATAAGTTATCAACATCCGAATCATCACCGGAAAATCAGAGCAAAGACTCAAACAAAGGTCTAACGTATGATCAACTGAGTTTAGGTTTGGAGAACATCACGAAGAGCGGGTGGGTACAAATAAAATTTGAGCCTTTATCCTTTGTTTCTTAAACCGTGAACCAGGCCACGCTACAACCCTTAAAAGTCCTAGCTGAAGCATGGGTTAGCTCGAAAGCCTACTGTTACGAAAGGTATCCTGACTCCTTAAGGCTTACGGTAAATACAGAGTTGACATCACGTTTTACAAACATTCACTTGTTTTATGAAAAGAATGCATTTTCAAAATCGTCAAGACAGACATAAGCTTTGCATTTTTGACATAACATTGTTTGCATATGACTATTTGTTTGAACAGCAGGAAAATTCGCACGATGAATACCTAGTGAACAAAAACACTCCCGATCAAGGGGCATGACGTGATTATTTTCCATCAGCTGGGGCAATTAAGTCAAGATTCGGAGAATCTCTCAAAAGGCCAAATAGCCTGGGGAAAATCTCCACCTGGGTCACTTGGGGCATTCCAACAACGAATCTTGCCTGATCAAACACCTTCTGGTAGCATGACAAAGCACTTCTAACAGGGGCAACTCCCTACTTTCTGAGAGCGTGGACATAGTCGGAAAAATACTACGCACAATCAAAGACCCGCTAGGTTGACATACCTAGGCAAAAATAAGGGCTTCCCGGCGAACCAAAAGGGTTCGGGCAAAATGAAGGGATGAAATGAAAAAATCTGTACACCCGGCAAGTCGAAAACCTGAAAAGGCGACTTGGGCAAAAATGGGTATCCCGGTGGACTGAAAACCCGAAAGGGCGGTCCAGGCAAAAATTAGGGATCAAAAGCGTACGACCATGTCCCGGCATCTCGTCACCTGCCTATCAGAAGAAGTTTTGTCCATCAACGACTATTAACACCTCAACAGGTCTTCCTCTCCCACATCAGAAACAGGGGCAATGAAGAGTGGTCTAAGCAGTCTGATTGTTCTATCCTCCAAAGCATCAGGGTAAGTTCCGTTGAAGAACATAACCAATACAGTTCAATACTCCCCCAAGAGAGTCCAATCCAGTTTCCCCAAGAAAATTGGAATCCATATCCCCAAGCAATAAGCTTATCCCTAGTAGATTCTGGAAGCTTATCCCCTCGCAGAACACGAACGCGTCTCCCGGCTTTATTCCAAGAGTTATTTCCTTAACAGGATATAACTGGGTTATCCTCAGCCAAAAGCCACGGAAAGAGCGTCCTCGACGAAGTCTTCTATCCCCAGCGAAGTCTATTCACACTTCCAACAACAAGACATCCTCAACAAGTTACTATCAACATTCAGCAAAGCATCTCTCTCCCCACAGAGTATTTCTTCCCAGCATGGTCGCTAGAATATCTTCTTCTCCCCGCAGAATCTTCCACTTGCCAAGATTGTTCCGCAACGGAGTCATCTTCTCCTACCGGTATTCTTGCAACTATTATCCCCAGCGGAAGCAAAACCTATTCTTCAACGTCAGCCCAGGAGTGACTTCCCGGCACCCGTCAAAGATTTATTTTCTTAAGACAAAAAGACATTCACAAACAATCATATCTTCATACATTGTAGCATGCATATGCATCATACTACACGAATCTCATTGATTTTGAAGACATACAGTTCATGCATCATGATTTTGCATACAATTATGTTTTGCTTTTTCAGGAAAAAAAGACCAATACAAAAATGACTACTATCAACTATCGCAATTTTTTCTAGATATAGTTTCAGATGGGAACCAGAGATGGTGACGTTCTGATGCTGCTTCCAGATTTCCTTCTAGATATAGTTTCAGATATGACCCAGAGATGGTGACGTTCTGATACTGCTTCCAGATTTCCTGCTAGATATAGTTTCAGATATGACCCAGAGATGGTGACGTTCTGATACTGCTTCCAGATTTCCTTCTAGATATAGTTTCAGATTTGACCCAGACATGGTAACGTTCTGATGCTGCTTCCAGATATCCTTCTAGATATAGTTTCAGATATGAACCAGAGATGGTGACGTTCTGATGCTGCTTCCAGATTTCCTTCTAGATATAGTTTCAGATGTAAACCAGATATGGTGACGTTCTGATGCTGCTTCCAGATTTCCTGCTAGATATAGTTTCAGATGTAAACCAGATATGGTGACGTTCTGATGCTGCTTCCAGATTTCCTGCTAAATATAGTTTCAGATGTAAACCAGATATGGTGACGTTCTGATGCTGCTTCCAGATTTCCTGCTAGATATAGTTTCAGATGTAAACCAGATATGGTGACGTTCTGATGCTGCTTCCAGATTTCCTTCCAGATATAGTCCAGATATGAACCAGATATGGCAACGTTCTGACACTTATTCCAGTTAAAGACATTTCAAGACCTTGTCCGGTCCAGCTAAATCGACTCCCAACAGATTTTTCTGATAAAGACTCAGCAGAAGTTATGGTCCCCTCTCCAACGGTGTGTGAAGTGGTAATTCCTTTTTCAGATGTTTCCCTCTCCGACGATGAGTGTGAGGTGATAGTCTTTTATGGTCCCCTCTCCGACAAGTGCGTGAGGTGGTAATTCCTTTTTCAGATGTTCCCCTCTCCAACGGTGCGTGAGGTGGTAATTCCTTTTTCAGATGTTTCCCTCTCCGACGATGAGTGTGAGGTGATAGTCTTTTATGGTCCCCTCTCCGACAAGTGCGTGAGGTGGTAATTCCTTTTTCAGATGTTTCCCTCTCCGACGATGAGTGTGAGGTGATATGTCTCCTATGGTCCCCTCTCCGGCAAGTGCGTGAGGTGGTAATTCCTTTTTCAGATGTTTCCCTCTCCGACGATGAGTGTGAGGTGATATGTCTCCTATGTTTCCCTCTCCGACGGTGTGTGAGGTGGTAAGTCCTTTTCAGATGTTTCCCTCTCCGACGGTGAGTGTGAGGTGACAATTCCTTTTCCTATGATTCCCTCTCCGACGACGAGTGAGGTGATTCCCTTTTAGATTATGATGGCATATGGTTCTCGTTCCGATCCTGCGAAGATGGTAATTCCCGCTAAGATTTTTCTCAACGAGCTTTGTTGAAGTTAAAATCACCCAAGGTTCTCTTACCATTCATGCTAAGGCAGTAACCATACCTGGTTCATTCATCAGCGTTTGAAGCTCCAGACTCAGCTCCTGTAACCAGTCAGGACATATCTATACCAAGCATCTAAAATCAGCTCCTGCAACGTGTCAGGTACTCATTTTGTTCTTTTGCAGGTATGCAGGTTCTCGCTAAAGAATCTCTTACGCAATCAATATCCAGATGGCATCTATAAGCCCATCATCCTATCCAGCAATCTCCAAATGGCATCTATAAGCCCATTCCCTCATCACACTGCCAACATGTGAGCGCAAATTTCTGGGCACTCTAGTGTCCAATCATCTTCTACCCTCGGATTACGAAAGGCACGTCAGCCAATCTGCATCCTCAGGTCTAAGAAGATTGAACAGGGGCAACTGTTGTACCCCAAAATTTGCCCTCCCATATTCTTCAAGAAATTGCCAAGCCAAGTCACAAAATTCCCCAAGGGTTGCACAATCCAACTGTCTCCTATACAATCAAAACTAGGGTTTGGGTTCTGATCAAGAAAATGAAGTTTTCAAAGGCCCAATCAAGTCTCACATGCCTACAAATGTGGTCAAGTATCCTCATATCAAGTTTCAAGGCATTCAGCACAAAATTGCACAGTCAAAACCCTAAATTGCACTACAGTCAACTGTAGGGGCAAAATGGTCATTTGACAGTCAAAAGTTCAAATTTTTGGTCAACATATCATTTTGAAGCCACAAACATCATTTGATCAATGCTTGATCATGATTCTCAAAATTTGGCTCAGAAATCATCAAAGATACAAAAGTTACCATATTTGGACAGCTGAAAAAGTCAACTGAAATTGACCAGGGCATAACTTTCACATGGATTATCAGAAAAATTCCATCCAAAGCTCATTTTGAAGAGAAAGACATTTCCTATAATTCATCTTCATATTCCAAGTCCAAGAAATGCTCTCACAAAAAGTTATCAATTTCAACATTATAGGTCATTTTCAAAAGTCAACAAAAAGGGACTTTAAGTCAAAGGCCATAACTTGAGATTGGTAAATCAAAATGACATGGGACCAAAGGCATTGGTTAGAGGACTCAATGACCTTTCCAAAATGTCCAAGAACATGAGCAAAGCTTAAAAATTGAGCAAGTTATGCCTTGTGTAAGTTGGGAAATTTTTGGATATTTTGAAAAGTCAACAATGGTTCAAATGACCTAAATTTGCTAATGGGCCCATTTTTCTTCCATGATTCATCATTCTAAGCATGTGTACGACCACTTGGCCCAAAGGGAAGTATTTTCTCATTTTTTATTTATTTATTTGAATTATTATTTATATTAATTCATTTAAATTATTTAAATACATGAAAAATATCAAACTTGCCTTAACAAATCTTTTTGTACACATTCTAGACTCAATATTTCGTGCATATGCCAATTAGGGAAGATTTGGTTTGATTTGATCATGATTTGCACAAAAGGACATGGAAAAGATATGAAACATAAATGTGAAAAATCAATTTGCAAAATCATTGAATGGAAGAGATTTGATTCAATTTTCTTAACCTAATAGCCTCACTACATAATCAGAAACATAACCCTAATGCTCATAGACTCTAAGCTGCGCAGGAAATACATTTACAAACTTGGAATTTTTTGTCAAAAAAGCAATTCTGAAAACCACTCTAAAGGACGATTCAAAGCCTAATTCCTTTTCCAATAGCTTCCTCAAGGTTCCCAGAAGCGATTCCAATCCCAAACATCCATCAACACGCAAAGAATTGGTAATAAGAACCTCTCCTGTACAGAGAAAAAGTCACAATCGTGTTTTTGGTTTTAGGCATTCTCATGGCATTCTAATCATAGATTCTGGTTCCTTATGATGTTCTGATACTGACCAATGCGTTTGATTGTATTTTTATGCCATATACGCGATTCCACCATGTTTATTTTCTAGGGTTTGCAGGGTGTCAATTTAGGGCTTTGGTAACGAAGCAAAATTAGAACTCCAGACCAATGCCATTCAACTAAGCGCATGAAGACGAAGATGATGGAACCCTCGCGCTCAATTTATGAGCGTTGAGGGGCTAGTCGCTATTTTTTGGAAACATGCCTAAAACCACGCGTCTAAAACCGTTGCCATACAATCTTGTTTCAGAAAAAAAGAAAACACGTGAAGAAGACGATCACGTGGAAAGCGTTGATTCGCTGTTTTGAATTTCGCGCGTTTTCAATTCATTAACGCGTTGCTTCTTTTATATTATTTATTTGTTTGCATATTAACTGAATGCGCGTGTAGCTCAGCTGGCAAGCAGGATTAGTAGTGGAGGTACATGACCTGGGTTCGAACCCCAGGTCTTTCACATGTTCATATTATTTTTCCATTAATAATCATATGCAGGCACAACCTTAAGGCACACCATATGCCTCAAAATCCAAAGGTCAACGCGTCCAAGGGATGCAGATCAAGGGCTCAGAACTGAAGAACACCATGAGGACTAGTCAACACGCGCATACGTGGCCTGGGAAAGTCAATGGATCTGCATAGTAAATGGGCCAGAATTTCACTAATAAAACCTCCAAATTGGGACTTCCACCCCCCCTGGTTTGCAATTTCCTTTTTATTTATTTTGTTTTCAATTCTTATTTTATTTATTTTATTGTTTTAATTTAACAAATTATTTTTACCATATATATAAAAATATCACAAAAAATCAGAAAAGATGACAAATATAATAAATATTTAATTTAATTATTTTCATAAATAAATTAACATGTAAATTAACTTAGTATTAATTTAGGTTGCAACTTTAATTCTTTTCATAAAAATATAAAAAATATAGAATTTAGGTTTAATAAATTTTATTCCTTTCAATTTTTCTTTTTTTTTCATAATAATAATATTACTTATTTTATTTTCACAATTAAATTGTACATAAATTAGCTTAGGTTTAATTTAGGTTATATTTTAATATTTTCATAACAAGCTTAAAAACCATTAGAATTAGGGTTAGTTATTTTCAATTAATTCTTTTTTCTATTAAATCTTAAAAAACACAAAAATACTAAAAAAACATTTTCTTTTAATTCTTAATTTTAATTCCATTATTAACTTTAAATTTTGCAAAAGGGTCCAACGCCCTCGTTTCGATTTAATTTCGCATATTTATTTTATGTCGTTTAAATAATTATGTACCTCTCCCGAAGCCTTGTAATTACTTCTTGCACTGTTAATTCTTTTAATTTCTTTTATTTTCCGTCAAATCGGGTCCTGGTTAATTTTGGCGATGTGGACCCGTGCCATTTGTAATAGCTTTAGATTTAATTCCCGCAAATATTTTTTAACTGTTAAATAAGCATGAAAGAATGTATGGCCTTAAATAAAATCAAGCGTAGATCACTTTAACATGACAAGACAAATATCAATGAAAATGACACACCATTCGCACACACCACCCCTAGGGTACGCCTCACTGTTGCCTTGCCTCGAAAGGTGATCGTCGAGTAGAGGACGTCTTAGTAAGTCCTCATGATCCGGGAACCTGGCATGAGGGTAGCTTCTAAGGTGTCTTCCCATTGCTCTGGTGATCACCATGTCCCTACAAACTCGAATTGACCCGAACACCTCCAACGGTGGTGCTACCTACCTTTCAATGGTGGGATGGCACTACTTTAAAGGACATTTACACAGACGAATTCCTTAGGGTAGGTAGGTTCTCATGGATACTTTCTCTCTTCAAAACAAACAAAAATCTTTTCACACCAACACATTTTCAAAAGCTTTCAAAACAAACTTTTCAAACACTCTGACGTACGAGTCGAACTGAAATTTTTCAAAGAAACTTTTTAAAACCCACATTGAAAAGCAAACAAACATTTTTGAAAACACATTGAGCAAGTATCTAAGAGCCCATGGATAACCATGGATAGAAAGGGTGCTAACACCTTCCCTTTCTATAACCTACCTCCCGAACCGAGAGCAATCTCTCTAAGGAATTTTTCTGTGCTTTTGTCCTTTCCATTTGGAGAAAATAAAAGACGGTGGCGACTCTTGCTTCCGCGACATTTCGCGAACCAGCGTTAAACAGTCAGTTCCAGATCCACCGATCACAACCGGCTTTGGTGCAGTCCGAAGTTGGTAGATACTCGATACTACACTCATTGAGGGTTGTTTTCTTGGAATATTTTGGTCGCTAGTTAAGTGGCTAAACCAAAACAATGAACAATGAAAACAATCCCGTGATATTGAGCTCCTTAGAATCCAGTTACTATTTATAGGACAAGTTTTTAAGCCAACTACACTCAAGAGGGTACTTACCTATGAGACCTCATGCAAGCCTGAAACTAGGGTTTGGTGTGATTTGCTTGTACATATGTTTTGTGCATACATCATGAACATCATAAAGCATCATATGCATACACTAACCATTTCAAGGGTTTAGATCTTCATCTTTGTTCTTGTTTTGTAGGTCATGGAAATTCCTCGCAGGAAAACTATCCAAGTCAACCTTGTGAGAATCCCTCCTCAACTCAAGGAGCTCACATCAAGAATTCCGGAAAGCTCTCCCTTCAGTAAAAGACATGGTAGACTGCTCAGCTTAGTCAGCACCAACATTGAAGAGGACATGTTAAAGGTGTTGTTTCAATTCTTTGACCCCCTTCACCACTGTTTCACTTTCCCCGACTACCAGTTGGTACCCACTTTGGAGGAATTTTCTCAACTCCTGAGAATTCCTATCCTTAATCAACTACCTTTCAACGGTACGGAAAAGGAACCAAAGCCTAAAGATGTTGCTCAAGCCCTACACTTGCAACCATCTGACATCAAGGGGCATTGGGAAACTAGAAGTGGTGTCAAAGGCTTCTTAGAAAAATTCTTGTTTGAGAAGGCACAAGAGTGTTGGAATTCATTGGACCTACAAGCCTTTGAAGAAATTGTGGCCCTCCTTATCTATGGTTTGGTCTTGTTCCCAAATCCTGACCAGCTTGTAGATGTTAACGCCGTCAAAATCTTCTTGTCCAGAAATCCAATACCAACATTGCTTGGGGACATTCTTCACTCATTTTACACACGAGCAATGAGAAAGAGGGGTTTTCTCATGTGCTGTACTCCTCTCCTTGCAAGGTGGTTTATTTCGCACCTTCCACAATCTGTCTTGAAGAATGACCAAGGCCTAAGGTGGTCACAACGGTTGATGACCCTTACTCACTCTGATGTACATTGGTGTTCTCGGTCCAAAGAAAATGTCATCATCGTCGATCGTTGTGGAGAGTTCCCTAATGTTCCATTGCTTGGCATTAGAGGAGGCATTACCTACAACCCTTGCCTAGCTTTGAGACAATTTGGATATGCACGGAGGGATGGCCCTCATGACATGTTGATTCCTGACCTAGTTTTTGACTTCGATAACGATGCGCAAGGACTTTGCCAAAGATTCATCAGAGCTTGGAGGATGCCTAACAAGGTTGACAGCAAGAAATTGGGGCACAAGAACTCCATCTCTCTTGAGCCTTATCTCAAGTGGGTACGAACCCGAGCCCAGAGTCTAATGATGCCTTATCCTCATGTTCTCCCTGTGATTAAAGAGCCCGTTAAGGAAGGAGAGGTTCCCTACACCATCCTATATCCTGACATGCCTACATCGTGGGAGGAGATGCAGAAGAGTTGGATCCAACTCAAGGAGGAACGGAACACTTTTGAAGCCATCTTCTATGCCAGTGAGAAGAAGGTTTTGGAGCTTACCCGCCGACTCCATGAGGAAGAGACCCTCAACACCTACATCGCACCAAAGAGGATGCGCAACGTCTTTTTACCTTGAGAAGTTTTTGTAATATTTGGCCCATGGGGCATTTATGTACTAACAAATTTCTTCTTATTAGTATGACGTGCGTTCTTTTTGTTTGCAACAATTTTGAACTTTCTAAATTCTTGAATGCATTGCATACATAAGCATACCATTCATCACGTGCATAAGCAGGTCTCCACACCAGGTTTCCTTATCTTTCTGCTGTTTATTTCAGTAAGATGGATCTCGAACAGACGGTCAAGGAATTGCAGTCTCAGAACGCACAGTTTCAACAACTCCTGATGACCTTGGCTAAGGGTCAGGAGGATCTAAAAACCCTGCTTGGGAATAAAGACCAAGTAAAAAAGAAGAAGAAGAGAGTCGGGGTGGCTACCTTGGGAAGAAGGTTTGAGGGTGAAGCCAGAAGGGTTCTTGAATTTCCTTCCGCATCCGAAGAAGAAAACAGTAAAGGAAAAGGGGCCGCGGTACCTTCCGAATCTGAGGCTGAAGAAGAAGAGGCTGAAGAAGACGAAGACTACTCAGAACAACAATACCCGTCGGCTGATGATAAGTAAAAAACTTGGAAGACAGGTTGGCAGCTATGGAGCTGCAGAGAGTCCCCGGTTTGGATTTCGAAGATTTGGGATTAATTGCTGGAATTGTGATCCCCCCGAAGTTCAAAGTACCAATTTTTGCAAGATATGACGGGCTGTCCTGTCCAAAAATGCACCTAAGGTCATATGTCCGAAGAATCCAACCTCACACTTCCGACAGAAACCTTTGGGTGCATTTCTTTCAAGATAGCTTGTCCGGAAATCAGCTAGATTGGTTTTACAAGTTGGAAAGGTCGGAGATACGTAGTTGGGAGGATCTGGAAGCTGCTTTTTATCGCCAATATCAGTATAACTCTGACCTGGCGCCAACCCGTACTCAGCTACAAAGTATGGGAATGGCCTCAGTGAAGGATTTAAGGAATACGCCCAGAAGTGGCGTGATCTGGCTGGAAGAGTGCAGCCACCTCTTTCTGATAGAGAACTTGTTGATATGTTCCTTGGGACCATGTCTGGTCCATTCTTTAATCATCTGATCGGTAGTTGTTCCTCGGGGTTTACTGAATTAATTCTGACTGGCGAGCGGGTAGAAGCCGGTATCAAGAATGGGAAGATTCAGAAGGATGCCTCTGCATCTACAATTGCTAAGAAATCATTTCCAGCGAAGAAAGAAACGGTTGTTGTGTATTCTCAAAGGGGAGCAGGAAGAAGTGAGCGCAGGCCGACTGTGGGGGCCGTAATGATCCAAAATACACCAAATGGTCAGCCTCGCAATAACTCGTCCAGACCTAAACAGCAATGGGGAGAACGGCCACCACGGCAGTTCACCCGCATTAATATGATGCCCGCGCAAGTTCTTCCACACTTGTTAAAGCTGAATCTCACAAATATCAAAGAAGCGCCGAAAAATGTGAATACGACCTCACCAGCCTACAATGCTAATGCCAAATGCGCCTACCATTCCGATAGCGTCGGACATGACACAAATAATTGTTGGGCGCTAAAAAATAAAATTCAAGACTTGATAGATGCAAAAGAGGTGGAGTTCGATGCTCCAGAGAAACCAAACGTGATATCTGCTCTGATGCCGAAGCACGGTCGAAATATCCATGCTATTGAGGAGGATTTGTATGTTTCTGATGTCAATGACCTGATAACTCCGCTGTTAACCATCAAGTTAAATCTGTTAAAGGCCGGGATTTTCCCGGGATGCAAAGAAGATTGTTACTGTTGTTACTCTCTGCCAATTGACTGCCCGTTACTGAAGAAAGGCATCCAAGGCCTGATGGACAGTCAACAAATTCTGTTTGAAAAAGTTTCTGCTATTCCAACCCCTACCGAAGATGTCTCAATTATCACCATTCACGCCAATCTTTCCAAGGCCGTCAGAAAGCCTGTTAAGATTACATCTGCTACAAAGTCTGTTCCTCTGAAGATAACTATGCCAGGGCCTGTCCCATACAGTTCTGAAAAGTCAATACCATGGAATTACGGTGGAGAGATCTACTACCATGGTATTAAACAAGTTGAAGTAACCGAAGGAAGCTCTGATGAAGAAAATGCCAGCATTGGAAACATTGCCGACACAAGCAAGATTACCCGAAGTGGGAGAATATTTTCTCCAGAGATTTCCCCCCCAAAGGAAATCTTTGGACCCTCATCCGCTGCCGAAGTTAGTCCTGCACCAATAAAACTTTCCGCTAGAACACCATTGATTGAAGATGCTGCTGTCCCTGTTGTTGTCCCTCCAACTTCTGCTGATAAGGGTAAAGGGATCCAAGATGAGCTCGTCAGGACGAAGGCTCAACCTTCGGTCATCCCGGAAACCTCTAAGAAAGAGATGGAGGAGATCTTGAAGATAATTAAAAAGAGTGATTATGACGTGGTAGAGCAACTGGGGCAAACCCCCTCGAAAATCTCCATGTTAGCATTTCTACTTTGTTCAGAGGTGCACGCCAAAGCATTGATAAAATTCCTGAAGACAGCCCATGTGCCCCAGGAAACCTCTGCCGACCAATTCCAAAACTGTGTAGCCAGTCTTACAGCAGACAACGGTTTAGGTTTCTCTGATGCTGACCTAACCTCAAAAGGAAGAAAACACAACGACGCATTACATGTGTCAGTAGAATGCCAAGGGACTACTCTGGCCCATGTTCTAGTCGACACTGGTTCTTCTCTGAACGTGCTGCCTAAGAAGGCCCTCGACCGTTTAGACTGTGAAGGCTTGGAGTTAAAGCCAAGCAATATCATTGTAAGGGCATTTGATGGGTCAAAGAGAATGGTACATAGGGAGGTAGACATTCCCATTAAGGTTGGCACAGAGGTTTTCCCCTCAACTTTCTATGTGATGGACATCCGTCCGTCATACTCTTGCTTATTGGGGAGACCATGGATACACAATGCTGGGGCAGTCACCTCTTCCCTACATCAAATGCTGAAGTACCCTATCAAGGGAAAGATTGTAACCGTCCACGGTGAAGAGGAGTATATGATCAGCCACCTGAACTCTTTCCGATATGTAGAGGTAGAAGGTGAATTCATTGAGACATCATTCCAGCACTTCGAGGAAGTCTCTCCTGAAGGGGAAGTAGCAAAAGTGGTAGCTGAGGTACCAAAGAAGATGGCCAGGATGGCATCTCTAAAAGACGCGAAAGCTGCATTGAAGGAAGGGAAGAGTTCAACATGGCGTCAGTTGCCAGATATTCCTCATAAAACAGACAAGTTTGGTTTAGGATTCACTGCCGCAGGGCAGAAAGCTATGCGCCGCTCGAAGGTTGAAAGAGCACCCATCAAGATCTCTCCTTATGGGATCAATGCTTTGGAAGGTGAAGACGAAGAGGCCAACATTGAAGATTGGATCTACCCAACCATCGAAGGGGGACTACGCAACTGGGAGGCTAAGGATTTTGTCCCCATTACTTTTATTAATCAGTAATTATCTATCAAACATTTCCTTTGGTCTGTAATAATTACTTTTGAACAATCCGTACACTACTTTTTCACCTCATGCCTTGCCCGAGGCATGTAGGTCTATTTGTAAGGGTTTTGATTATCTTCATATCCATATGCCATGTTTAATGATTCATTGGACGTTTTTCATTGATAAACTGTTGTGTTCATTTTCGTTCCCTTTTTGCATTTTTCTTGTTTAAGGATGGCTATTCCTTACACACACCCACACTCACAAATGCAGGTACCCATCCACTCTGGATTCTATGGGTGACTATTCTGCTATGTCCTTTAAAAACTCTGAAGATCTGGTCAATCAGGCTGAGTATGAAGATGACGAAGGTTGTGAAGTACCAGGAGAACTAGCCAGACTCCTACAGCAAGAGGAAAGGGCCATCTTGCCTCACGAAGAGTCGTTGGAAACTGTCAATTTAGGAACAGAGGAAGACCGAAAGGAAGTGCAAGTGGGTGCCAATCTGGAACCAAGTGTCAAGAAGTGCCTGATACAGCTGTTAAATGAATACGTTGAAATCTTCGCCTGGTCTTATGAAGACATGCCGGGTTTAGACACAGACATCGTGGTTCACCGTCTCCCTACAAGAGAGGATTGTCCACCGATCAAGCAAAAGGTCTGCCGAACGAGGCCCGACATGTCTGAGAAGATTAAAGCAGAAGTGATGAAACAATTCAACGTTGGCTTTCTGGCTGTTACATCCTATCCTCAATGGGTTGCTAACATCGTGCCAGTTCCTAAAAAGGATGGCAAAGTCAGGATGTGTGTAGACTACCGGGATTTGAATAGGGCCAGTCCCAAAGATGATTTTCCACTACCGCACATTGACATTTTGATCGACAACACAGCTCAGCACAAAGTGTTTTCCTTCATGGATGGATTCTCGGGCTACAATCAAATTAAAATGGCCCCCGAGGACATGGAGAAAACAACCTTTGTTACACAGTGGGGTACTTTCTGTTACAAGGTGATGTCGTTCGGACTGAAGAACGCAGGGGAAACTTATCAACGCGCCATGGTAGCTTTATTTCATGATATGATACATCATGAGATCGAAGTTTACGTAGACGATATGGTAGCTCGGTCACAAACAGAGGAGGAACACCTTGAACATCTAGAAAAGCTGTTTGCCCGGTTGAAAGAGTACAAACTCAGGCTGAATCCAAGTAAGTGTACTTTTGGAGTTAGGTCTGGTAAGCTTCTAGGGTTTATTGTCATCAACAAAGGCATTGAGGTCGATCCAGCAAAAGTGAAAGCAATACAAGAGATGCCTGCTCCCCGTACTGAAAAGGAGGTTAGAGGGTTCTTGGGGCGCTTGAACTATATTGCCAGATTCATCTCTCATCTGACTTATACCTGTGAGCCGATTTTCAAATTATTAAAGAAAGATCAGGTAGTCGAATGGAACGACGATTGCCAAGCTGCTTTTGATAAGATCAAGGAGTATTTTCTAGAACCTCCTATTCTGATGCCTCCTGTCGAAGGAAGACCATTGATCATGTACCTGACCGTCTTGGATAACTCAATGGGGTGTGTTTTGGGCCAGCATGACGAGTCTGGTCGAAAAGAGCATGCTATTTATTACCTTAGCAAAAAGTTTACCGACTGTGAGACTCGCTACTCACTGCTCGAGAAAACTTGATGCGCTTTGGTATGGGCTGCTCGCCGACTAAGGCAGTATATGCTGACTCATACCACCTTGTTGATTTCCAAAATGGATCCTATCAAGTATATCTTCGAGAAGCCTGCTTTATCTGGGAGAATAGCTAGATGGCAAATGATCCTAACTGAGTATGATATCCAGTACACCACTCAAAAATCTATAAAAGGGAGTGTACTAGCTGACCATCTAGCTCATCAAGCTATCGAAGATTATCAAACCATGAGATTTGACTTCCCAGACGAGGACATCATGAATTTGGACAACATTGAAGGTAACGGACCGTATGACGGACTCGAAAAGGGATCCCGATGGACCCTGTACTTTGATGGTGCTTCAAATGCACTTGGAAATGGTATTGGTGCGGTACTCATTTCCCCGGAAGGTTGTCACACCCCTTTCACGGCTCGACTCTATTTCAGCTGCACAAACAACATGGCGGAATATGAAGCTTGCATCTTTGGTCTCAAGGCTGCTATAGACTTGGGGATCAAATCTTTGATCGTATTTGGGGACTCGGCTTTGGTTATCAGTCAAATCAAAGGAGAGTGGGATACCAAACATCCCAATCTTATCCCATACAAAGAACATGTCCTGACATTGTTGCCTCATTTCGAGCAAATTACCTTCGAGCATTTCCCGCGAGAAGAGAATCAGCTAGCAGATGCTCTGGCAACAATGTCTTCTATGTTTAAACTCAATTGGGATAACGAGGCTCCCCAAATCACCATCGAGCGAATGGATGAACCTGCGCATTGTCACGAGATTAATACTGAAGAAGTAGTGGAACAACCCTGGTTTCACGAAATCAAAAGGTATCTCCAGACTAGAGAATATCCCGAAGGAGCTTCCGTAAATGACAAGAAGTTCCTAAGGAAATTTGCTGCCAAGTTCTTCCTGAGCAATGGCATCCTCTATAAGCGCAACCATGATTGTGTTTTACTCCGATGTGTTGACAAAGCTGAAGCGGAGTTAATCATGACAGAGATGCACAGCGGTACATTTGGCACCCATTTGAGCGGGCATACTATGGCTAAAAAGATCCTAAGGGCAGGCTATTACTGGTCTACCATGGAAGCAGATTGCCATCAGCACTCCCGTACTTGCCACAAGTGTCAAGTCTACGCTGACAAGATTCATATTCCTCTGGTTCCTCTGAACATGCTGACAGCTCCTTGGCCATTCGCAATGTGGGGCATTGACATGATTGGAGAGATCAAGCCCACGACTTTCAACGGACATCGCTTCATCCTGGTTGCCATTGACTACTTCACCAAATGGGTCGAGGCAGCTTCTTTCGCCTCTGTTACTAAAAATGTGGTTGCCCGCTTCATCAAGCAAAACCTCATATGCCGGTATGGTGTTCCAGACAGGATCATCACAGACAACGGTACAAAACTGAATAATACTATGATCACCGCATTATGCGAACAGTTCAAGATTTATCATCACAATTCATCTCCCTATCGGCCGAAGATGAACGGTGATGTTGAAGCTGCGAACAAAAACATTAAGAAGATCATTCAGAAAATGACAGTCACTTACAAGGACTTGCATGAGATGTTACCATTTGCTCTGTATGGATACCGTACGATGGCACGTACCTCAACCGGGGCAACCCCATTTTCTTTGGTATATGGCATGGAAGTTGTCCTGCCTATGGAAGTTCAGATTCCTTCTTTAAGGATTATGAAGGATTCTGGTTTGAGTGAAGATGATTGGATTCAAACCCGACTTGATCAGTTCAATTTGATCGACGAGAAGTGACTCGCTGCTGTGTGCCATGGTCAGACGTATCAAAAGCGGATGATCAAGGCTTTCAACAAGAAAGTCAGATGTCAAGTATATCAAGTCGGGGATCTCGTAATCAAGCGGATTATCCTGCCACAAAGTGATCCCAGGGGCAAATGGACTCCTACATATGAAGGACCATTTGTGATCAAGAGCATATTTTCTGGTGGTGCAATGATTCTGACCACCATGGACGGCGACGATTTGCTGCACCCTGCGAATGCAGACATAGTCAAAAGATACTACGCATAAAATGACCCGACAAGTCGAAAACCCGAAAGGGCGGCTTGGGCAAAAATGGGCATCCCGGTGAACCGAAAACCCGAAAGGGCGATTCAGGCAAAAATTAGGGATAAAACAAAAAAATCTATACACCCGGCAAGTCGAAAACCCGAAAGGGCGGCTTGGGAAAAAAGGGGTTTCCCGGTGAACCGAAAACCCGAAAGGGCGGTTCAGGCAAAAGTTAGGGAATTAAAGCGTATGACTATGTCTCGTCGGATCACTTTAAGGACAATCTCTTCATCAACCAGCTCCAAGCTTCTAATCAACCCAGTCATCAGCAAACGAAGCATTGAATGGACAGATATTCAGAGTTGTGAAGGCTATAGCAGAATGGAATCCCAGGGAATTGTTTCACATAGCCATCTTTCTTTTGTATAAATTTTTCAATTTTTACGACGACATCCTCTTACTAGGATGACTGTCTCCTTTGTACAAATATATACATAGAAAGTTAATACAAATACTTTTCCAAATACAGAAATTTGCGTTGTCTTCCTTTTCTCTTTTCTTTTGCACTTATGTTTTATTTTGAGAAACGTCCAATGTTTTGTTAAATAGGCATATGCATTTGAACATAATCATTTCCTTATGAATCAAGAAAGATGATTATTGTTAGGTTGAAGATACAAGTGGATATCCTGATACCCTTTCAGAAGAGATCTTCAGCAGAGTTAAATTCCAAATTCCCCAACCAGAGGGCCTTCCAGAACTCGATTCCCCTCAGAGTCAAGTTACGGAATCCCCAGTGGAGCCATAAAAATCTAAAAATCCAATCCCCAGCGGAGCTAAGATTTCCTGCCATCAATCCCCAGCTGAACCAGGCTAGTGAAATTTCTCCCCACAGAGATACCGACCACCAAACTGAAGATTCTCAGTCATGCCTCTCCAGCATGAGTCTATCAGATTCTGAACTTCCCCAGTAGAGATCTTTAGGAATTCTCATCCCCACAAGTCGCCAAGGAATGCCAGTTCCCCAGCAGTGGCCCTAAGATCTCTTCAACAAGTGAAGATTTTGCATTTCCCCAAGCAGGGTGAAGGCTCATCCTCAGTGCCTCACAGGATAATCAGATGTTCTCCAGAGAAGATCTCCTCAAGACAAGAATCTCCAGAAGATTGGTATACAACCCAAGCCCCTGTTTCTCCGGCAGTAGTCGACAGGGATGTCTCCTTCTCAGCAATCAAAAGTTTTGTCTTCCCCTGCAGCAGTCAATGATTCACTTTCCCTGGCAGCAGTCAAGATTCTTTATCTCCAGGATTCATCTATCCTCAGCAAGACAGCTCTTCGGCTTACATACGCATTCATCTACATTCATATCATAAACATTGATATAACATGTTTTGTATCATACATATCATGCAACATAACTTTGTGTTTTAGCTAACATTTCACCCTTTTCAGGATAAAATTAAAAGGCTATCATTAACAATTATTCAGATACAGTATGGATACACCCCAGATACGGCGGTCATTCTATTACTCATTCAGAATCTCAAGTCAGATACAGTATGGATACACCTCAGACACGATGGTTATTCTACTCATTCGGACTACAACAATCAGATACAGATTATATACGCTCCAGACACGGCAGCCATTCTATCTCTCGTTCAGATTCATTTATCCACCTCAAGGTTCAATGCATTCCGAACACGGATACCATTATGACCCTTACAACAGCAGCTTGATTCTCTCCAGTGCGTTCGCCACGGAAGTCATTCTGTCATTTATCTAGATCCCAGTTACAGTTTCAGATACACTTCAAACATAGAAGTTATTCTATTACTCATACGGATCTCAATCCTAGTTACAGTTTCAGGTAACCTTCAAACACAGAAGTCATTCTGCTACTCATACAACTTTCAACTTCATATACAGTCCGGATACGCTCCAAACACGGTTGCCATTCTGTCACTCATTCAGAATTTGTCCCCAGCATGCAATTGCTCCATACAGATGTTTCTCCGTTACCCAGATACAATACAGATACACTCCAGACACGACAATCATTCTGATATTCGTTCTACACTTCAAACACAGTTACAGCTCAGATACGCCCTAGACACAGAGGCCATTCTTTTTCTCATACAAACTCAGTCCTTAGATGCAGTTCAAATACATTCCAGACACGGATACCATTTTGATCCTCATTCTTCTGACCCGTCACACTACAGTTCAACAAACCTTCCAGATGGCATCTTTAAGCCCATCTCCGACAAGATTCTGTCACCCTTCAGATGGCATCTTTAAGCCCATCTTCAAATGGCATCTTTAAGCCCATCTTCATTGTTCTGATGAGTGCAAATTTAAGAGCACTCTAGTGTCCAATCTCCTTTTACCTTCGAGACGCGAAAGGCAAACCTGCCAATCTAACTCTTCAGGTGCAAGAAGATTGAATATGGGCAACTGTTGTACCCCAAAATTTGCCCTCCCATTTCCTCAACATTTTCTCATCACAAGACCCTTGGAGCTCAAGATCAAGTTAGGGTTTGCTCTGCTCAAGACTCCTCCTTGCACTGTTGACCCAAATTAGGGTTTGAGTTTGCACAAAGATGTTTTGACCTAAAGTGCCTAAGATGACTTTCATCTTTCATGTTGGACTCCCAAGTTTATCCATACCAAGTTTCAAGTCTTGATTCCAAACTTTGCCCAGTCAATTGGACAGTTGACCTAGAAATCAGTTGTATTGGGGAAAAAGTCAACTGTGGTCAATTGACAGTCAAACCTCATGATTTTTGACCCACATCAACATATTGAACTCATTTGAACCATTTGGTCAAGTTTGGATCACAATTCCACAAGAAATTTGATCAGATCACCAAAAGGGCAAAATGGTCATTTTTAGGGTTTTGACTGCACAAAGGCAATTTTTGACTGTTTGACCTAACCAATGGCAAACCAAGCTCATGTATGGACTCAAGGACCCAATGGAATTGTCTTGACATGTTCAACAAATTCAAAAGATCCCAAATGCACAAGGTTGGCAGATGAATTTCCTAGTCAATTGATCAATTTTTGACTGTATACTGAAAAGTTAAGCTTTGACTTTTTGGTCAAAATCAAGTGTCAAGATCCATTTTTCATCAAAACATGCCAAATTGTGAAACTTGTTCACCAAGAAATCAAAAATCACAAATTGGGGTTTGAAATGAAGAAATTTCATAACTTAGAAATTTTCTAAGTTATGAAAATTCCTAATTTTTTCCTAACTTTGTCCCACTTTTCCATCAAGATACATTTGGATTCAAGGAAAACTCAAAACATGAAAGTTGTAGTCCATTGCAAAATCTACAACTTTGATTCACAAAGTTTCCTCAAAAGAAGCTTTTAGCTCAAGTTATGATTTTTGGAACAAGGGTGCAAAACATTTTTAACTTAGAAAAATTTTGACCTATTTTAGGCAGGATTTTTGCCTAACTTCATGGCCACTTTTCACATGCTTACACTTGGAATTTCAATTTGCATTACAAAGATGGATTGTAGTACACATTCCAAGCTTTCCAAAATGTCCAAGAACTCATCAAACAACCTTATGGTTAGAGAGAATCGAATTTGGAAATATGGGAAAAACTCACTTTGTTCATGGCCAATTTACATGTTCATAACTTGTGCAATTTTTCAAATCAGCATGCATAAGCTAGTTACAGGCCTCTAATCCCATTTACACTCAATAATTAAATGCCAATCCATTGTGTGTTAACATTATTTTGTGCATTTGGACATTACATGAAGAATTAAGCCTTAATTGGAAAAAGCACTTTATCCATTTTTGTAAAGTATGGCTTTATGTCAAGTTTGAGAATCAAGAAGTACAAAGCCATATCTTTGGGAACAAGTTCAGGAGCATGTCACACTGATCAAGAGGGATAGTTACAGCACATTAGAGGGGCCTGCACAAGCTTGTAAAACTAACTTGCATTTTCTTGCTTAAGTTAGAAGTAACTTGCCATAACTAGAACCAACTCTCATTTTCAGCCAGGGGAAGCTTAAGCAAAGTTGTTGTACACGTTCCAAACCTCAAACCTAAGCTAGAGCACGAGCCAAATACCTTCCAAACATCATCAAACCTAAAAACACCCTCCCACTGCAGAAAACAGAGTGACCTCTGCAGTTGGACTTCCATAAGCCAATCCATTCGTGCATTCTTGCTAAATCCAGTTCATACACATTCCATATCACATATGCAAGCTATCCCAAGCCTTGGACACGACCTGTAACACCTCTAACCAACTTCACCATTTTCACATTTTCTGTTTTGCAGGTGGATTGCTATAGTTTGATTTTGTTGGTTTCAAAGCAAGTTAAAGGTTGGAATAGCATCCCTGAACTTCAAGCAAGCTATACCAATCCTCACCTTGCCTTGAAAGGACCTCCATTGTCAGACACGATCCAAGCTGAACAGGTAAGTTCATGGACTTCTATCTCTCAATATAGGAAGAGTTAGCTATAAGTTTGTGAATGAAAAATGTTCTACTCATGCCCCTGAAGCTATACATATCTTCATTTTTCATTTATATTGCATATGCTGAGAGTATTTTGAATCTGAATATTGACAAAAACTTAGGTTAAGAATTAGGGATGGAGAAATTCTCTCTCATTTCTGAGAGTTAAGTTGAGTTTTTTATATGTATGGAATCGTGGCTTGATGCTTAACATCTTTCATGTTGTAAGTTTGTGCTAAAAGTCCAGGAATCAGGAGATAGCAAGGATCGCGTGTTACTCTGTTTTGTTGTTCAGAGGTTGAAGACAACCTTTTCATGGGCTGGGCCTGGGTTGTGTTACTTTTCACACCTTTGCATTTCACATGTACCCCCCTGGCCCATTTTGAGTTATCTTTGATATTTTTGATTTTTTCCTTCTGATTTTATTTTGATATTTTTGTCTAAATATAAATAAACCTTAAAAATATTTTTTCATATTTTTTTTGCATTTTTTTGACATTTATTTTGTTTCATTTAGTTTGTATATAAATAAACATAAATATATTATCATTTAAAATAACTAAAAAAATAATATAAACATACTTTATTTTTTATTTTTATTTTATGTTATCTCTTGGAAACATTTTATAATAAAAATATACTTTTTTTATATATATTAAATATTTTATTTTTTTACATATAATATATATTTAATAAATAATGTAAATACATGTATATTTATGAATATATTTAGAGAAATACAAAGAATTAATGCATTTTTTTTTATTAATATTTTGACCTCAAAAATACTTTTTTTTTACAATATACCTTCTTTTATTTATTTTTGTACATAATTAATAAATATTACATAATAAATACCTTTTATTTATAAAATTAGGGTTTTCCCCTAAATGCATAAAAATACCAAAATTAATTAATTTTATTTTTGTTTATTTGATACATAAAAAATACTTTTTTCATACATATAAAAAACCATTTTTTGCATCTTGCACATTTATTATTTTTATTTAATTGTTGAATATTAAATAATTTGTATAATTCAATTTGGATGTAATAGTTTAGGTTTAATTTCTTGCTAAAATATCCCCATTTGAACATTTGTACCCCCCATCCCATATATTGTGTTGTAATAACTTAGGACCTTTTATTTTTCGCATTTAAAAGTTTTCTAATTATGCCATGATAGACTTAGGGTTTTGTATGCAAAAATCAACCAAACAAATAGCTTGACCTAATTCCAAGATAAAAGCATGAAAATGGACAACACTAATCACACTTGCACCCCTAGGGTACTCCACTTGTTGCCTTCAATAATGGGCCATATTGCATGTTAGGTATCTTTGGCAAAAACAAAACAATCAAATGATCATAGTCCCTCGATGACGCTTTCGAAAGTTGCCTAAAAATGATCAAGTCCCTTAAAGGAAAAATTGCCCAAATATACTTGGCACCATTGCAATCATGGTCTAAAAGATGACCCGCGCCCGTCCCGTCAAACATCCTAAGACAAGATTGTCCACCAAATACAATGGTGGAACAAAATTGTTAAAAGGGTTAAAACATAGTAAAGATCTTTGAGAAATTTAGGGTAGATAGCTTTTGGTTACTTGCCAACTTGCAAAACAAAAACCCTTTCCTATTTTTTCAAAACACACTCCACAACACTTTCAAAACAATACTTTCAAAACAACTTTCAAAAACATTGAAAACTTCTCAAAAGACATACACCTTTGTATACATCCAAACATGGATCATTGCAAAGGTTGCCACCACATTGGCCTCTTTTCAAAAAAATTTCAAAACCCACACACAAAGCACCATTTCAAACAATTGAAAATCAAGGCAAGTTGATCTAAGCAAGTAACTAAGAGCCCATGGATAACCATGGATAGAAAAGGTGATAATACCTTCCCTTTCTATAATCTACTGCCCGAACCCAAGAAAACATCTCAAAGGTTTTTGCTGTGCTTTTTAACCTTTCCTTAGGATAAAATAAAAAGTCGGTGGCGACTCTTGCTCAACCGAAACATTTGCGAAAACAAACGCAAAACCCTAGTCAGTTCTCCCACTGTATCATACATGGCATATGTTTGTCTTGAATTCATACATTCGTTTTCACTACTCTTATGCTTTCTTTATGATATTTAACTCTTGATAAAAAGCTGCAAGCCTTTAGAGGGAGGATGACGAAACAATACCATAATCTCATGCAATATGCTTTTGAACGGACCTTGCTGATGATGTACAGGCATTTCTTTCAATTCCCAAACACTGGAGTTATAAGGAAGATAATCCCTAGTCAACCCCTTCGAGACAAAGAAGTAGGAGTTTTCTGTTCTAAACAAATCGAAACCTTTGATATAAACCTGGGGCAGGGTAGTATCTCAGTTAATTCAAAAGGGTGCACATTGAAGTCGCAAACTCTCAGTTCATAATACAACGAACGACATCAATAAAAGAAAGCATTCCTTTGGAATCAAAAGACAATGGTGGTTCCCTATCACATAGGCAGTCAATATCTCAAGAGAGAAAAGCCCACCAAGCCAAAACCTGTAAAGGAGGCTTAAGAAAGCTGGGGCATCCCGCTGACTGTGATCTCGAAAACAGAGACAGTCAGGCAAAAGTTAGGGATAACAAATCAAAATCAAAATAGAGAGGTCATTACAAACCCTCAACAACATGAAAAATGTTGCAAAAAAAAGGAGATGATGACTGTCTCCCAAATTCATCTGGTGAACCATCACCCAAAAGTCGTTCCAAGCTCAAACAGAGTGCGACGCGCAATTAACTGAGCTTAGGGTTGAAGAACATCACGAAGAGCGGGTGGATACAAATATACTTTGAGCCTTTATCCTTTGTTTCTTAAACCGTGAACCAGGCCACGTTACAACCCCTCAAAAGTCCTAATTGAAGCTTGGGTTAGTTCGAAAGCATACTGTTCAAAAGGTATCCTGACTCCTGTAAGGCTTTGCTCTAAAATCTTGTGTTGATTTTGTCTTATGAAAAGTTTTCTGCTAAAAAACGCATTTTTCAAAACTTCGAGACAAACATAAACTTTGCATTGCTTGAATATCATTGCTCGCATTTGGCTATTTGTTTGACAGCGAAGAAATTCATACAGCGAACGTTCGGAGGAACGAAAACTCTCTCAGTGAGTAAAATCACTTCAAAAGGACGACACTTCCAACGACAAGTCTCCTATCAACAAGGGGCATGACATGTCACTATCCAGTTAACCTGGGGCAGTCCAGTCAAGGTCAACAGATCTTTCAAAGTTCAGTTAACCTGGGGCAGTCCAGTCAAGGTCAACAGATCTTTCAAAGTTCAGTTAACCTAGGGCAGTCCAGTCAAGATTTCAACAAAATCTCTCAATTGCAGATTAACTTGGGGCAAGTCTCCGTCACCATCACTTGGGGCATTCGAATTTCAATCTCAAGGGTTACGAACAGACCAATTTTCCCGGCAACATCACATGCATCTGATACTGGGGGCAGTGATGAAACCTCTCTAGCAGACCTGCAGCAATCATGGGTTTATTTCCCCAACATTTGTCAAGGATTTATTCTCCAACACAAACTACCTTTCAACAGCATTCTTAACATATGCAGATTGATCGATAGATTCCTTCATCTTGAAGTAGTAATCATCAAGGTTCCTTCATCCTTTAAGTAGTAATCATCAAGGTTCCTTCATCTTGAAGTAGTAATCATCAAGGTTCATTCATCTTGAAGTAGTAATCATCAAGGTTCCTTCATCTTGAAGTAGTAATCATCAAGGTTCCTTCATCTTGAAGTAGTAATCATCAAGGTTCCTTCATCTTGAAGTAGTAATCATCTAGGTTCCTTCATCTTGAAGTAGTAATCATCCAGTTTCCTTCATCTTGAAGTAGTAATCATCAAGGTTCCTTCAGCTTGAAGTAGTAATCGTCAAGGTTCTTTCATCTTGAAGTAGTAATCATCAAAAAATTTCACATCACCTGCTGGAAATTACAACCACCAACAGAATAACGGGCAATTAAAACTCCCAATTTATGACCCTCAACAAAATAAAAATCTAGAAATAGTTTCAGATGTGACCCAAGATTTGGCGACATTCTATAACTCATTCAGACTTGCATCCAGATATAGTTCAGATGTGACCCAGATTTTGCAACATTCCGTAACTTATTCAAGATTTCCTTCTAGATATAGTTCAAGATGTGACCCAAGATTTGGCGACATTCTATAACTCATTCAAACTTGCATCCGGATATAGTTCAGATGTGACCCAGACACGGCGACATTCTGATACTTATTCCAGATTCATCCAGATGCAGTTTTACACGGACTCATCATCAGGAAACCCTACACCGGTTCCTTCTCAAACTCAAAAGATTCTTGGAATCCCCAGCCAGAGAGCCTCACAGAATCTAATTCCCCTCAGAATCAAGTTTCAATATCCCCAGTGTAGCTAAAACTTCCAACTATCAATCCCCAAGCAGAGTGAAGACTCTCATTTTCAGTTCCTCACAGAATATTCGAATATTCTCCAGTGAAGATCTCCTCAAGACAGGAATTCCCCAGTAGATTGGCATACAACCCAAGCTCCAGATTCCCCGACAGTGGTCCCAAGACTTCTTATGATCAAAGATTCTTGCCCTCCACAGCAGCAGTCAAGGAATTATTTTCCCCGGCAGCAGTCAAGATTCTTTTGTCTCCAGCCATCCAGGATTCATCTATCCTCAGCAAGACAGCTCATCGGCTTACATACACATTCATTACATTCATATCATAAATATTGATACAGCATACATTGCATCATGCATCATGACATTACATACAACTAACTCTTCACCTTTTCAGGAAAGATCAGTCGACAGACAAAGATCATCATCTTCCGAGATTCTTTCTAGAAATAGTTCAGATGTGACCCAGACATGGCGACATTCTGATACTTATTCCAACTTCACCCAGAGATAGTTCAGATGTGACCCAGACACGGCGACATTCTGATACTTATTTCAGATTCAACCAGATGCAGTCTTACACGGACCCATCATCAGGAAACCCTACACCGGTTCCTTCTCCACTTCAAGACTTCTGAAAACAGTTTACGGATTCTTCCCAACAACGGATGTTAATCTATCACTTGTTCAGATGCAACTTTTGAAAACAGTTTACGGACGCTTCCCCACAACGGATGCTACTCTATTGCTTATTCAACTCCAACTCCTGAAAACAGTTTACGGATTCTCCAAACATGGATGTCAATCTATTGCTTGTTCAGACCCCCAGTTCAGAGATGTTCCAAAACATGGATACCTTTCTGATACTCGTCCACTCACCAAGGACATGCAGTTCAACATTTCCAGATGGCATCTATAAGCCCATCCTCCTCAACGAACACTTCCAAATGGCATCTTTAAGCCCATTTCAAGATGACATCTATAAGCCCATCCTCCTCAACAAACACTTCCAAATGGCATCTTTAAGCCCATTTCCAGATTGCATCTATAAGCCCATCCTCCTACAAGCAGTCACCAGATGGCATCTTTAAGTCCATCACCAAATGGCATCTGTAAGCCCATTCCCTCTACCATCACATCACCAAGTGCAAATTTGAGGGCACTATAGTGTCCAATCTCCTTTTACCTTCAAGAGGCGAAAGGCAAACTTGCCAATCTAACTCTTCAAGGTTCAAGAAGATTGAACAGGGGCAACTGTTGTACCCCAAAATTTTCCCTCGCATTTTTCCATAAGAAATCACAGCTTCAGACTTTTCCTGATTTTTTCACATTGGCGAAAGAATCAGTCAAACAGACTTTTCTTATCAGTCAGACAAAATTAGGGTTTTTCATTGATTTTTAAAGCAGTTCAGGCAGATTGCTAAGGTTTGTTTGAGTTGGCTCAGGTTTTGATCAGGCAGGCGCTTCTCTGACATTTAATCAAGAACTAGGGTTCTATGCGCATATTTCTCAGAAAGAATTAATTCTATAGTTCTTCTCAGTTTACTCTGAAATTTGGACTGAGTCATTTGGATTGAGAATCTGCAGTGTTGACTTAATCAGTAAAAGGAAAAGGCAGTTGGGCATGCGTTGATTTGAATGTGCATTGCTATGTTTAATTCGGAACGCTGGACGTTTATTAATTATTTATTTTTCTAAAGTCAGAATAATTGGATTTACATTCAATTGTTTTAATTTAAGAAATTCAAATGATTAAACAGACAGCTGAGAGGAAAAATATATCTGACAAATTTGGATTTTTATTCATCTTTAAATTATTTGTTACAGTTATTATTTGTACACTGTAAATTTATTTACAGAGGTTTACATTAATAATTTTACAATAATTCAAAGTAAAATAAAGATATTCCTAAGTCTTCAATTCTTAATCCTCCATTTGTTGCTCTCCAATGCTCCATTGAGTTTTATCTGCAAAACAAAGAAAAGAAAGAAAAGTCAAAGCAGATAAAATTAAAAGACAGACAGATAAAAAATAGATTCATCATTAAAAGCAAATGGCCGGAATCAGTTTGCCCTCTCTGCAAATCACGAGATTTCTCCCGGTTCATAAAGAGGGATGAAAATAATGCTTGCAAAAAAAAAGGGGTATGAATGCACAAAGTTATGATTTTGCACAAGTTCAAATTGTCAACCAACTGCATAGTTTCCAAACAAACAACATGCCTAACCAAAGTCCAAATTGGACAGCAAAATGTCAAAGCAACTAAGCCAAAGATATCAAAAGATATCAAAACATCAACAAGTACAAAAGGCTACCCAAAAGCTGTCAAAGAAGCAGAAAATATGGAAAAAGAGATAAGAGTTATGCAGAGGAAAGCAGCTATTGCAAGCATATTCAAAAGATTTCATCATTTTCAAGGCCATTGCTTTTTTAGAAAATAGTACATAAGCAATATAATAATGCTTAAAAACTGTGGAGAGAGAGAGAAGAGAAAAGAAGAAGGGCTTACAGGCTTAGGCATGAGGACAAATATATAAAACAGAACTGATCAGAACAGTAAGAAAGAGGTTACAGAACCAAAAAAACACAAACTCAAAAATATACATAGAGCTGCCTCCAAAACCTCAAGAGGCCCTAAAAAAACAAAAGCTTTTAACATGCTTCAACAGCAAGCCAAAGCCCAAATCTGTCCAGCCTCAACCTGTTGCAAGTCTAAACCTGCACCAAACTGAAGCCAAGCTTTAAAACCAGAAGAAGCACCTTACCTTCAAACCTTTTTTTTAAAACCTGCTGAAGCCTAAAGCCAGTTCAAAAAACCTCACCAAAACCTTACCTGATGCAAACCTAAACCTGTCAAAGGCCAAGAACATCAAACAACCAAACCTAAACCTGTCAAGATTCAACTGAACAATAAAAGAGCCCGCAACCCATCAAACTACCAAAGCCCCTGTAAAACCTTCACCTGTCAAACTCACAACACAAGCCTAAGCATCAGCCTGCATATGCCTTAAAGCCAGACCCTGTAACACAAAGCCTTTGTCCTAAACCTGTTAAGCCTTGAACCAAGTACCATAAGACCAAAAGCCTCTAAAAGCCTGTTGAAGCCTCTCCAGGCCATACAAGCCCATAGCATTCAAATAACACAAAGTTTATACCAGGGTCAGATCAAAGCCACCAAGCCCTCAGAAAAATTTTCATCATTGGGCTACCCAAACATACCAACAAGCATACAACACTCAAGTTCTCAGAACATCAATGGTTCATCACTGAGCAAATCAACCACTCGTCCAAAACCAAAAATCATCAAGGCAACTGAGGCAAAAGGTAGAAGAGGAAAAGGCAACTGAGGCAACCAAACATATCAGTCATCTCAAGGAAACTCAGAAGCGAGGCAAACAGAGAAGAAGAAAATATACTCAAAGGCATTTCAAGCATATCATCATCAAATAATCTCAGAGCATACAAGGCAACTCAGGATAAGAAAGCATATCAACATACAAGGCAACTTGAACTCAAACAATCCAAACCCTCAGATTTGTCTCATCACAGGGTTAGCGCAACAAGACCCAAAAAATCAATAACAAATGTTCAGAGGCAACTGAAGAAAGTGAAAGAGAAGAAGATAAAGAAGCATCTCAGATAAGCATCATTGAAAAGGCCATCATACAAGCATCCAAAGAGACAAGAAGAAGAAAAGAGGTAATAAAGTAAGGGTTTTCAGGAAGGTCGTCATCACAAAACCCTAAAGAAGGTAAAGACACAAACCAGGGAAACTTCCAAAGCTCGCGCATCATCAAGCCTTCGCCCTTGGCCATCTTACGCGCCTCCGATCCATCCTCCTCCGTCTCCGACCAAGGTATAATTCCTTTCCTTTTCATACACCTCGAATAAGCAAACAAATACCAACATATAAAATCAGAAACAACAATAACAACATAAAATCAAAACGCGAAATCAGAACATGCAAAAGGAATTAGTGAAAACCCTAACGCGACAGAAACGAGAAATCTACCTCTTAACTGTTGCCTGGATGCTCCATGGAGGGAAGAGGAATGGATGATGGCGCATGACAACCAAGCATGGAGGAGCGTTCAGTGGTTTGGCATGAGAGGTGAAGACGAAGAAGATGAGCGTCGCTTCTGTATCCACCAAACCCTAATGACACAGAACTATTGCAACCCTTACAAAACGTTCATCAATTTGCCTTGGGCCTTGCCCTTATCAGTGTGCCTAAGCCCAAGTGCATTTTAATGTGCATACCCCCCCCCCCCCCCCATTCCACTTCCTGCTTGTTTGTTTGTCTAGACCCAAACCATCTAAAGCCCATTTAGTTCTTTTCCTTTTTTTTATGTTATACAAACTAAGAGAACTTTTATTTATTTCCTTTTTTTTAAATCTTTTCTAAACATAATATTTTGTTAAATAAATAATACCTTTTTTTTTTCTTATATAAAATGTTCATAATTATTTCTCTTTTACTACATTTTAGAAGTGAATGTATAAACCTTAATATTATTCTTCTTAAGAGTTGAACAATTTTATTTTATTTTCCCTAATTAAAATGCATTAATATGTAATACATAAATACATAAAATTAGAATCACTTAAAACACCTTTTCTTTTATTTTATTAAAACTTGTTTTGTTTTGTACATAAAGACAAAAATACGAGAATACAATAATAAATAAATAGAAAATACTTAATTTTCTCATTAAGTTAACATTCTTCACCTTGTAAATAAATCATACACTTACACAAATACATTCACAATACACATTTTATCTTTCTTATACATTGATACATTTGCTTGTCCCATTTTACATTGCTATTGCTTTACATTTGAGATGGCGATTGATTCGATTTGGTTGTAATTATTTGGATACTACCCTCCTATAAGTCTCATCCTCCATTTGTAAATAATTGTACCCCCATCCCCGGATACTCATTTGTAATAGTTTAGGACTTTAAATTCCCGCAATTTACCGCTTTCAAATATACCATGGTTAGACCTAGGGTTTGTATGTACATAAAATCAAACACTAGATAACCTAATACAAAGACAAATGCATGAAATCAATACACAATCACACTTGCACCCCTAGGGTAATCCCGCTTGTTGCCTTCCGAAATGGGCCATGCTCGTACGTCGAGTTTCTTTGGCAAAACAATTCAAATGATCATAGTCCCTCGATGACGCTTTCGAAAGTTGCCTATCAAAATGATCATAATCCCTTCAAGAAAATTGCCAAAGACACTTGGCATCATTGCATTCATGGTCCATACGATGACCCGCGCTTGTCCCGTTAAACATCCTAAACGCAAGATTGTCCACCAAATACAATGGTGGAACAAAATTGTTAAAAAGGGTTAAAACATGAGAAAAATCTTTGAGTACAATTAGGGGTAGACAAACTCTTAGTGACTTGATCAAACTTGCAAAAACACTTGCCTACTTTTCAAACCACACTCCACAAACACTTTCAAAACAAACTCTCAAAAAAATTTGAAACATCTTTTCGAAAAGATACACACCTTTGTAAAAACACTCAAACACGAGTCATTACAATGGTTGCCTAAGACAAGGCATCTTCTTCAAAAACATTTTCAAAACACACACACACACACAGACACACCATTTCAAGCAATTGAAAATCAAAGGCAAGTGATCTAAACCAAGTAACTAAGAGCCCATGGATAACCATGGATGAAAAGGGTGCTAATACCTTCCCTTTTCATAATCTACCCCCCGAACCCACGAAACATCTCAAAAGGTTTTTCCTGTGCTTTTTTAACCTTTCCTTTAGGATAAAATAGAGAGTCGATGGCGAATCTTGCTCAACCGAACAAGTGCGAATACAAACGCAAAACTCAAGTCAGTTCTCCCACCGTATCACAGAACTGGCGACTCTGTTGGGGACAATTTCAAAAGTGGGGTTACCTTAACGTTTAGATCACCTTTACATTCTTGCTTTGATTGTCTTGTTTGCTTTACTTTTTGGGTCCTTGTTTGGGTTTGTTGTAAATCCTACACCCGGATTTGGGGCACATTTTAGGTAAATAGCAAAAAAACTGTGAGGGAACTGTGCGGGGTATACCGACACGGTTGAAGCAGTAAGTTATGTTAGTGTGACATATTTGTGAGTACCAGTAACCCTTGAGTTCAGTCAAGGAGAGTACGGGGCCGCTGAGTGATGTCATGAAGCACTAACGAACTCTTAGAACCTTAATTGACCATCTTAGCCTTTTTAGGGGTAGTGAGATGACCGACTTTGGTACAGTCCGAAGTTGGTAGATACTCGATACTACACTCATTGAGGGTTGTTTTCTTGGAATATTTTGGTCGCCAGTTAAGTGGCTAAACCAAAACAATGAACACAGAAAACAATCCAATGACATTGAGCTCCTTAGAACCCGGTTTCTATTTTAGGACAGGATGAGCCAACTAACTTCAAGAGGGTACTTACCTACAGACCCCATGCAAGCCTAAACCTAAGGACTTGTTTGCTTTGTGTGAATATGATTACCTGTATATACACTTACTTGCTTTCGCATACATGTACATGACATCATGACATCATACCATAGCATTTTCAATAACCATTTCAAGAATCTCGAGGGTTCTTTTGATGCAGGGTTACGTTGAACCAGACGTCTACCAAAGGGCAAGAGGTTTCTCCTTTAACAAATGCCATCAAAGGTCAAGTGCAACAACTTGAATCAGGGGCTATGACCCACTTGACATGGTGAGCTTGATTCTCGTGGAAAGACATCCACCGTGGCAAAGTTCTCCAATCAAAAATCGAAGTTCAAACTCTAACATTATCTTGTGTTTACCCCAAGAGATCCTTGAAAACATTGCATATATATCATACATATCAGTGCATAACAGGTTTCTCCCATACAGGCCTCCTTATCTTCCTACTGTTTATTTCAGTAAGATGGATATGGAGCAAATAGTGAAAGATCTCCAAGCTCAAAATGCTCAATTCCAACAAATGTTGCTGGCTATGGGTAAAGGGCAAGAGGATATGACGGCTCTCCTTCTCAAAGACAAGAAGAAGAAGTCCAAGAAGGCAGCCCGCATCTTGAATTTGAGGAGAAAGCCTAAATCCTTAGACCTTTCAACTCCACCCAGCATAGGGGCCAGTCTTGAAGAAGACCACAATGTGGAGATTGTTGAAGAGGAAGCTGACTACTCCGAGGAACAATACCCTCTCGCTGATGACAAGTACAAAGAGTTGGAGGATCGCCTCAATGCTATGGAGATTCAACAAATACCTGGCCTGGATTTAGGAGACTTGGGTTTAGTTCCTGGATTGGTCATTCCTCCAAAGTTCAAGGTCCCTACCTTTTCCATGTACGACGGAGTTTCTTGCCCTAAGATGCACCTAACGTCTTATGTCCGCAAGATTCAACCATACGCAACTGATCCAAGGCTTTGGATCCACTTCTTCCAAGAAAGTCTGGTAGGGGCTCAACTTGAGTGGTTTTATCAATTGAAGAGTTCTCGCATCCACACCTGGAAGGACTTAGCTTTTGCTTTCTATGAGCAGTATCAGTATAATGCTGATCTTGCACCAACTCGTGTGCAATTGCATAGCATGACCATGGGTTCCGACGAGAGCTTCAAGGGATATGCCCAAAAGTGGAGAGATCTGGCTGGAAGGGTGCAACCCCCTTTAACTGACAGAGAGCTAATTGACATCTTCATGGGGACTTTGACAGGGCGTTTCTTCAATCACTTAATCGGAAGCTCTTCAGCTGGGTTCACCGAGCTAATACTAACCAGCGAAAGGGTCGAAGCTGGCATCAAAAGTGGGAAGATCCAAGGAATTACATCCTCGGATACTCAGATAATCCCCTACAATGGGAAGAAAGAGTCCAATGCAGTGACTGGTCAAAAGAGTCGTCTTGATCAACATGTTGGGGCAATCCTGATCTCTGATCCCACGACTGTTCAACATAAGCGGGGCAAGAGGCGTAGGGTGAGATATCAAGAAAGGCAGTATACTGACATCAACATGCCTTTGTCTCAAGCATTACAACAGTTGTTGGAGTTGAAACTGATCACGCTGAAGGATCCTCCTCAAAATCCAGATACTTCCTCTTCCAAGTACAACTCAAATGAGAGATGTGCCTACCATTCTAATAGCTCTGGGCATGACACCGACATCTGTTGGACTTTGAAGAACCAGATTCAAGACTTGATTGATGCCAAGGAGATTAAGTTTTGACCCTCCAAGTGTGATCACTGCTCCTATGCCAAATCATTGAGAGCGTCTTTGTTTCTTTGAATTTCCAAGTTGTAATTTCTTGTTATTCAAACAATTAACGGTTAATGTCAAACTCTGTTTCATTAATGCATTGCATATGTTTGTCTTGAATTCATACATTCGTTTTCACTACTCTTATGCTTTCTTTATGATATTTAACTCTTGATAAAAAGCTGCAAGCCTTTAGAGGGAGGATGACGAAACAATACCATAATCTCATGCAGTATGCTTTTGAACGGACCTTGTTGATGATGTACAGGCATTTCTTTCAATTCCCAAACACTGGAGTTATAAGGAAGATAATCCCTAGTCAACCCCTTCGAGCCAAAGAAGTAGGAGTTTTCTGTTCTAAACAAATCGAAACCTTTGATATAAACCTGGGGCAGGGTAGTATCTTAGTTAATTCAAAAGGGTGCACATTGAAGTCGCAAACTCTCAGTTCGTAATACAACGAACGACATCAATAAAAGAAAGCATTCCTTTGGAATCAAAAGACAAGGGTGGTTCCCTATCACATAGGCAGTCAATCTCTCAAAAGAGAAAAGCCCACCAAGCCAAAACCTGTAAAGGAGGCTTAATAAAGCTGGAGCATCCCGCTGACTGTGATCTCGAAAACAGAGACAGTCAGGCAAAAGTTAGGGATAACAAATCAAAATCAAAATAGAGAGGTCATTACAAACCCTCAACAACATGAAAAATGTTGCAAAAAAAAGGAGATGATGACTGTCTCCCAAACTCATCTGGTGGACCATCACCCAAAAGTCGTTCCAAGCTCAAACAGAGTGCGACGCGCAATTAACTGAGCTTAGGGTTGAAGAACATCACGAAGAGCGGGTGGATACAAATATACTTTGAGCCTTTATCCTTTGTTTCTTAAACCGTGAACCAGGCCACGGTACAACCCCTCAAAAGTCCTAATTGAATCTTGGGTTAGTTCGAAAGCATACTGTTCAAAAGGTATCCTGACTCCTGTAAGGCTTTGCTCTAAAATCTTGTGTTGATTTTGTCTTATGAAAAGTTTTCTGCTAAAAAACGCATTTTTCAAAACTTCGAGACAAACATAAACTTTGCATTGCTTGAATATCATTGCTCGCATTTGGCTATTTGTTTGACAGCGAAGAAATTCATACAGCGAACGTTCGGAGGAACGAAAACTCTCTCAGTGAGTAAAATCACTTCAAAAGGACGACACTTCCAACGACAAGTCTCCTATCAACAAGGGGCATGACATGTCACTATCCACTTAACCTGGGGCAGTCCAGTCAAGGTCAACAGATCTTTCAAAGTTCAGTTAACCTGGGGCAGTCCAGTCAAGGTCAACAGATCTTTCAAAGTTCAGTTAACCTGGGGCAGTCCAGTCAAGATTTCAACAAAATCTCTCAATTGCAGATTAACTTGGGGCAAGTCTCCGTCACCATCACTTGGGGCATTCGAATGTCAATCTCAAGGGTTACGAGCAGACCAAGTTTCCCGGCAACATCACATGCATCTGATACTGGGGGCAGTGATGAAACCTCTCTAGCAGATCTGCAGCAATCATGGGTTTATTTCCTCAACATTTGTCAAGGATTTATTCTCCAGCACAAACTACCTTTCAACAGCATTCTTAACATATGCAGATTGATCGACAGATTCCTTCATCTTGAAGTAGTAATCATCAAGGTTCCTTCATCCTTGAAGTAGTAATCATCAAGGTTCCTTCATCTTGAAGTAGTAATCATCAAGGTTCCTTCATCTTGAAGTAGTAATCATCAAGGTTCCTTCATCTTGAAGTAGTAATCATCAAGGTTCCTTCATCTTGAAGTAGTAATCATCAAGGTTCCTTCATCTTGAAGTAGTAATCATCTAGGTTCCTTCATCTTGAAGTAGTAATCATCCAGGTTCCTTCATCTTGAAGTAGTAATCATCAAGGTTCCTTCAGCTTGAAGTAGTAATCGTCAAGGTTCTTTCATCTTGAAGTAGTAATCATCAAAAAATTTCACATCACCTGCTGGAAATTACAACCACCAACAGAATAACGGGCAATTAAAACTCCCGATTTCTGACCCTCAACAAAATCAAGATCTAGAAATAGTTTCAGATGTGACCCAAGATTTGGCGACATTCTATAACTCATTCAGACTTGCATCCAGATATAGTTCAGATGTGACCCAGATTTGGCGACATTCCGTAACTTATTCAAGATTTCCTTCCAGATATAGTTCAAGATGTGACCCAAGATTTGGCGACATTCTATAACTCATTCAAACTTGCATCTGGATATAGTTCAGATGTGACCCAGACACGGCGACAGTCTGATACTTATTCCAGATTCATCCAGATACAGTTTTACACGGACTCATCATCAGGAAACCCTACACCGGTTCCTTCTCAAACTCAAAAGATTCTTGGAATCCCCAGCCAGAGAGCCTCACAGAATCTAATTCCCCTCAGAATCAAGTTTCAATATCCCCAGCGGAGCTAAAACTTCCAACTATCAATCCCCAAGCAGAGTGAAGACTCTCATTTTCAGTTCCTCACAAAATATTCGAATATTCTCCAGTGAAGATCTCCTCAAGACAGGAATTCCCCAGTAGATTGGCATACAACCCAAGCTCCAGATTCCCCGACAGTGGTCCCAAGACTTCTTATGATCAAATATTCTTGCCCTCCCCAGCAGCAGTCAAGGAATTATTTCCCCCGGCAGCAGTCAAGATTCTTTTGTCTCTAGCCATCCAGGATTCATCTATCCTCAGCAAGACAACTCATCGGCTTACATACACATTCATTACATTCATATCATAAATATTGATACAGCATACATTGCATCATGCATCATGACATTACATACAACTAACTCTTCACCTTTTCAGGAAAGATCAGTCGACAGACAAAGATCATCATCTTCTGAGATTCTTTCTAGAAATAGTTCAGATGTGACCCAGACATGGCGACATTCTGATACTTATTCCAACTTCACCCAGAGATAGTTCAGATGTGACCCAGACACGGCGACATTCTGATACTTATTTCAGATTCAACCAGATGCAGTCTTACACGGACCCATCATCAGGAAACCCTACACCGGTTCCTTCTCCACTTCAAGACTTCTGAAAACAGTTTACAGATTCTTCCCAACAACGGATGTTAATCTATCACTTGTTCAGATGCAACTTTTGAAAACAGTTTACGGACGCTTCCCCACAACGGATGCTACTCTATTGCTTATTCAACTCCAACTCCTAAAAACAGTTTACGGATTCTCCAAACATGGATGTCAATCTATTGCTTGTTCAGACCCCCAGTTCAGAGATGTTCCAAAACATGGATACCTTTCTGATACTCGTCCACTCACCAAGGACATGCAGTTCAACATTTCCAGATGGCATCTATAAGCCCATCCTCCTCAACGAACACTTCCAAATGGCATCTTTAAGCCCATTTCCATATGGCATCTATAAGCCCATCCTCCTCAACGAACACTTCTAAATGGCATCTTTAAGCCCATTTTCAGATGGCATCTATAAGCCCATCCTCCTACCAGCAGTCACCAGATGGCATCTTTAAGCCCATCACCAAATGGCATCTGTAAGCCCATTCCCTCTACCATCACATCACCAAGTGCAAATTTTAGGGTACTCTAGTGTCCAATCTCCTTTTACCTTCAAGAGGCGAAAGGCAAACTTGCCAATCTAACTCTTCAAGGTTCAAGAAGATTGAACAGGGGCAACTGTTGTACCCCAAAATTTGCCCTCGCATTTTTCCACAAGAAATCACAGCTTCAGACTTTTCCTGATTTTTTCAGATTGGCGAAAGAATCAGTCAAACAGACTTTTCTTATCAGTCATACGAAATTATGGTTTTTCATTGATTTTTAAAGCAGTTCAGGCAGATTGCTAAGGTTTGTTTGAGTTGGCTCAGGTTTTGATCAGGCAGGCGCTTCTCTGACATTTAATCAAGAACTAGGGTTCTGTGAGCATATTTCTCAGAAAGAATTAATTCTATAGTTCTTCTCAGTTTACTCTGAAATTTGGACTGAGTCATTTGGATTGAGAATCTGCAGTGTTGACTTAATCAGTAAAAGGAAAAGGCAGTTGGGCATGTGTTGATTTGACTGTGCATTGCTATGTTTAATTCGGAACGCTGGACGTTTATTAATTATTTATTTTTCTAAAGTCAGAATAATTGGATTTACATTCAATTGTTTTAATTTAAGAAATTCAAATGATTAAACAGACAGCTGAGAGGAAAGATATATCTGACAAATTTGGATTTTTATTCATCTTTAAATTATTTGTTACAGTTATTATTTGTACACTGTAAATTTATTTACAGAGGTTTACATTAATAATTTCACAATAATTCAAAGTAAAATAAAGATATTCCTAAGTCTTCAATTCTTCATCCTCCATTTGTTGCTCTCCAATGCTCCATTGAGTTTTATCTGCAAAACAAAGAAAAGAAATAAAAGTCAAAGCAGATAAAATTAAAAGACAGATAGATAAAAAATAGATCCATCATTAAAAGCAAATGGCCGGAATCAGTTTTCCCTCTCTGCAAATCACGAGATTTCTCCCGGTTCACAAAGAGGGATGAAAATAATGCTTGCAAAAAAAAGGGGTATGAATGCACAAAGTTATGATTTTGCACAAGTTCAAATTGTCAACTGTTGTACCCCAAAATTTGCCCTCCCATATTCTTCAAGAAATTGCCAAGTCAAGCTTCAAAATTCCCCAAGGGTTGCACAGTTCAAGGGTCTCCTAAGCAGTCAAAATTAGGGTTTGTGTTCTGATCAAGAAAATGAAGTTTCTAAAGGCTCAATCAAGTCTCACATGCCTACAAATATGGTCAAGCATCTTCATACCAAGTTTCAAGACTTTCAGCACAAAATTGCACAATCAAAAACCCTAATTGCACTACAGTCAACTGTAGGGGCAAAATGGTCATTTGACAGTCAAAAGTTCAAATTTTTGGTCAACATATCATTTTGAAGTCACAAACATCATTTGATCAATGCTTGATCATGATTCTCAAAGTTTGGCTCAAAAATCATCAAGATGCAAAAGTTTCCTTATTTGGACAGCTGAAAAAGTCAACTGTAAATTGACCAAGGCATAACTTTCACATGAATTATCAGAAAAATTCCATCCAAAGCTCATTTTGAATAGGAAGAGATTTCCTACAACTCATCTTCATACTTCAAGTCCAAGAAATGCTCTCACAAAAAGTTATCAATTTCAACATTATAGGTCATTTTCAAAAGTCAACAAAAAGGGACTTTAAGTCAAAGGCCATAACTTTAGATTGGTAAATCAAAATGACATGGGACCAAAGGCATTGGTTAGAGGACTCAAAGACCTTTCCAAAATGTCCAAGAACATGAGAAAAGCTTAAAAATTGAGCAAGTTATGCCTTGTGGAAGTTGGGAAATTTTTGGATATTTTGAAAAGTCAACATTGATTCAAATGGTCTAAAATTGCTAATGGGCCCATTTTTCTTCCATAATTCATCATCCATGGCATGTGCACGACCACTTGGCCCAAAGGGAAGTATTTCTTCATTTTTTATTTATTTATTTGAATTTTTATTTATGTTAATTCATTTAAATCAAATTAAATATATGAAAAATGCTAACCTAAGTTTTCCAATCTTTTTGTACATGTTTTATCCTCAAGATTTCGTGCATATGCAAATAAGGAAAGATTTGGAGAGATTGGAGTTGATTTGGATCAAAAAGCACATGGAAAAAGATTGAAAAAATCTTTGAAAATCAATTTTCAAAAACCATCATTGCAAGAGATTTGGATCAATATTCTTAACCTAATTCACTACTACATATGCAAGGATCACAACCCTAATCAAAAAAACACGCGCAGCTGCTCAGAAAAACCATTATCAAACTTGGAAAATTTTGTCTAAAACTCAATTCTGAAAACTAACTTGTAGGTGGTTTCAAGCCAAGATTTCGATTCCATTAGCTTCCTTGAAGGTTACAGGACATATTCCAATCGTTCCCCAAGCCCCATACTCAAGAAAACGTAAGATCACCATGGAAGTTGGTGAAGAAAATTCCTGAATCGGTTTCTCTCATACATGCATTGTTAACATATTTTATTATTATGTTTGTGTTTATAATGATGTTTGCAAACTAATCATGTGTTTTAATTGAAGTTTCACACGTTATATGCCAAAATACCATTATCGATTTTTAGGGTTTACAGGATTCTGAATTGGGGATTCCTTGGTCTTGTAAAATTAGCAAACCACGATGCCAGGAATGGAATCAGCAGGGCTGGACGAAGAAGAGGCTGCCCTCGCGCTCAATTTATGAGCGTCATAGGGCTAATCGCTATTTTTTAATAGCTGGCCTAAGAAAACGCCATGAAAATCGTTGCTAATGTGTTCTTGTTTCAGAAAAAATAAAACCAGCGAGGAAGACGATATCGTGGCATACGTTGGTTGGTCAGTTTAAATTTTGCGCGCTTTAATCCACTAATGCATTAGCTTTGCTTGATATTATTTGTTTATTATATTATATACAAAGCGCAACAATTGGTTCAGTGGCAAGGCACAGACGCTAGCAACATCCATGACCTGGGTTCGAGCCCCAGGTCTTCACACTTTCAATATTATTTTCCAACTCATGTTCACATGCAGCGCCAATGTTGAATACCATGGTACACCTTCAGAACCCAGTGTACACGCGTCCCAGTGAACTCAATCAAAGGCGCAGACTGGAGGAATACCATAGGCTTGAGTCAACGCCTATGCATGTGTCCAGCAAAAGTCCAAACAGGCCAAAATAAATGGGCCAGATTTCTCAATTTTTTACCTCCATATTGGGGACTACCACCCCCCTAGGTTTGCCATATCTTTTTTTATTTAATTTAATTCTATTTCTTTTAATAATTGTTTTGTTCAATTTAATTAATTATTTTCACAAAATATAAAAAACCCATAAAAAAAATCAGAAAAGAATTAAAATAATAAATATTTTTATTTCTAATATTTTCATAAATAAATTTGCATGTAATTATTTAGTTTTAAATTAGGTTGCAATTTTAATTCTTTTAACAAAAATCTAAAAAACATAGAATTAGGTTTAATTAATGTTTTTATTCCTTTTTAATTTTTCTTTTTTATAATAATATTATTTATTTTATTTATTTTTATAATTAAATTTGTATATAAAAAATTAGGGTTAATTTAGGTTAAATTCTAATGTTTTTTTAATAAATTAAAAAATAACTAGAATTAGGGTTTGCATCTTATTTTAATTTTAATTAATTCTTTTTCTCATTAAATTCCTAAAATACTAAAAATACAAAAAAACATCTCCTTTTCTTTTTTTTATTAATTAATGCCATGTAACTTTAATTTTGCAAAAAGGGTCCAACGCCCTCGTTTCGATTTAATTATTAATTCGCATATTATTTCGTTCCGTTTAAATATTCATGTATCTCTCCCAAAGCCTTGTAAATAATTGCTCGCACTCTTTAATTCTTTATTTACTTTGTTTATTTATTTTCTGTCAAATCGGGTCCTGGTTAATTTTGGCGATGTGGACCCGCGCCATTTGTAATAGCTTAGAATTTACTTTTCCCGCAATATTTTTGACTGTTAATCAAAGGCATGAAAGAATGTATGGACAAAATAAAAACAAGCGTAGAACACCAATAACATGACAAGATAAATGCAAATGAAAACGACACACAAATCGCACACACCACCCCTAGGGTACGCCTCACTGTTGCCTTGCCCTTCGAAAGGTGATCGTCGAGTAGAGGATGTCTTAGTAAGTCCTCATGATCCGGGAACCTGGCATGAGGGTAGCTTCTAAGGTGTCTTCCCATTGCTCTGGTGATCACCATGTCCCGAACCTCGAATTGACCCGAACACCTCCAACGGTGGTGCTACCTACCTCTCAATGGTGGGATGGCACTACTTTAAAGGACATTTACACAGACGAATTCCTTAGGGTAGGTAGACGACTCTAGATACTTGCTCTAAATTTCAAAACAAATCAAAAAATACTTTTCACACCGACACCTTTTCAAAAAGCTTTCGAAAGCAATTTTTCAAACACTCTTGAGGACCGATACAAGAGTCGAACTGGAATTTTCAAAGAAACTTTTTAAAAACCCACAGTTGAAAAGCAAACAAACCATTTTTGAAAACACAATGAGCAAGTATCTAAGAGCCCATGGATAACCATGGATAGAAAGGGTGCTAACACCTTCCCTTTCTATAACCTACCTCCCGAACCGAGAGCAATCTCTATTAGGAATTTTTCTGTGCTTTTGTCCTTTCCATTTGGAGAAAATAAAAGACGGTGGCGACTCTTGCTTCCGCGACATTTCGCGAACCAGCGTTAACAGTTCCAGATCCACCGATCACAGAACTGGCGACTCTGCTGGGGAACAAAACTTAAAGTGAGGTGTACCTTAGGGCTAGTTCATAACTGTGTTTTCAATTGTCTTCTTTGCTTGCTTTACTATTGTGGGTTGCATCGGAGTTACATAGATCCTAACCCGGATCTGGGGATGCCCTGTTTAGGTAGCATAAGCTGTGAGGGACCTGTCCGGCGTAGACCGACACAGGTGAAGCAGTGGCTACGTTGGTGTGGCACCTTAGTCTGTACCGATATCCCTTGTGTCGCAACGAGGAGAATATGGGTCTTCTAAGGAGTCATTAAGCACCAACAACCTTAGAACCTTAATTGACACAACTTGGCCTTTAGAATTGTAGCAGTATGCTACGCCCATTGAGGCTAAACTCTCGTGATGGTTCTGGCCGCAAGAAAAGATTGCGATGCTGGAGTTATGACCGATTGAGGGTGGTCAATGATATTGGGATCCTCTAAGAACCCGGTTACTTTTGATTAGGACAGGTATGAACCAACAAACTGAAAGAGGGTAGTACCTAGACCTCATGCTGGCCTAAACTTTAGGGGCTTTCCTTGTGTGACTTGTGTGCCTTACCATGTTTGCCTTTGTATCTATATGTGGTGTGCTTTATCATAACATCATAGCATCATGAGCATTGCATGCATCCTGCATAAGGACTGACCATTTCAAAGACAAGAGGGTTTCATCTTTGCTCTGTTTTGTAGGACATTATGATGCCTGTGCGAAGGAATACTATCCGGTTCAACTTTGTTCGTTCACCTGAGTTGCTTGATGAGTTGGTTAGCAGAATCCCAAATACCACTTCCTTCATTCAGAGGCATGGTTCCCTTCTCAGTTTAGTCACTGCAAAGCGGGATCAACAGTTGATGAGTGTTCTGACCCAGTTCTATGACCCTCTGTACCAGTGCTTCACCTTTCAAGACTTCCAGCTGGTCCCTACCCTGGAAGAGGTCTCTGATTTTCTTGGTATCCCTATCTTGAATCAGACTCCCTTTACTGGTTGGGAAAAGACCCTCAGGCTTGAGGATGTTGCTGCAGCTCTTCCTTTGACCCATCAAGAGGTAACAGACAACTGGGTAACTAGAAGCGGAGTTAAGGGTTTCTTGGCCAAGTTTCTAATTGGTAAAGCTAACAGTTTCTGGAATGACCTGGACTTTAGGGCATATGAGGACATCTTGGCTCTCCTAATCTATGGGTTAGTCCTGTTTCCTAATCCTGATAACTTCATCAATGTCACTGCCATAAGGATCTTTATGTCTCAGAATCCTGTGCCCACTCTCTTGGGTGACATCTTGCAACAACTTCATGTCCGTACTACCCGAAGACGAGGAACCCTATGGTGTTGTATCCCTTTGTTGGTGAGGTGGTTTATTTCGCACCTCCCTAAGTTCGTACTGAAGAATCAAGAAGGAAGAGGTTGGGCTCATAGGTTAATGTCTCTCACCGATAAAGACATCATTTGGACTTGCAGAGGTTTGGATGAGATAGCTATTATTGATCGATACGGGGAATACCCTAATGTTCCTCTGATTGGTACCCAAGGAGGGATCTCCTACAATCCATGTCTAGCACTCCGCCAGTTTGGAAGAGCAAGAAGAGCAGGTCCCCATGAGATGTTGGTACCTCACATCAGTTTTGAGTTTCAGGTGGATAGTGACGAGCTGCGTCGTAGGTTCATCAAGGCTTGGGACAAGGTTCATAAAGCTGACCCACAGGAGTTAGGGCCAAAGACTTCTTTACCTATGGAAGCCTACTACAAATGGGTTCGCATCCGTGCTCAGAAGTTAGGTATGCCGTATGAAGCTGTCAGACCCGTCATTCTTGAGTGTCCTGACAAAGATGGTGTTCCTCCAACTGTCCTTCCTCCTCAGATACCTACTGATTATGAGACATTGAAGAGATCTTGGTCGCAACTGCGAGAAGAGCGGGATTCTTACCGAGAAAAGTTCAATGAGCAGGAATCAAAGATCCAGAAGCTGACGAAACAGTTGGAGAATGAGAGAGCTCTGAATGCCTACATCCGTACTGAGAAGAGGAGACCATGGGATCAATAAGGAGCTCCAGATATGCTTTTACAGTTTTATTTCCTTTTCAGTATTTCCTTTCATGTAACGCCTAAGGGCAACCTGTTGAATAATTTCAGTTTCAAAGTTGAATCTAATGAAGTGAGTTCCTTTTTGTTTACAAAGTTGATTCCCGATTGTCTTTGAAAACATAATTCAGACGCATTTCATACATCATGTGCATAGCAGGTTTTTCCTCTTTTCAGGTTGCTTACAGTTCTTCGCTGTTTATTTCAGCATCATGAATCCCGACTCTTCATCAACTGAGACCTCCATCAAGGCTCTTCAGGCGCAGAATGCGCAGTTTCAGGAACTAATCAAGGGTCTGGCCCAAGGCCAAGAGGAGCTGAAGGCTATGCTCCTGAAGAAGGAGAAGAAGAAGAAGAGAAGAACTGTTCTGTTCAACTCGGGCCGAAGGTTTGGTAATGCTCTGCAGCAGGAAGAGGCTGGTTCTTCTGTTGGCAAGAGTAGTCCTCAGGCAGAAGCAAGGGTTCCTAGTCCGGTAGTCTTCGACAACGAGACTGATTTTGATGAAGAGCAGTACCCTCCTGCAGAAGACAGATACAAGCAACTGGAGGATAGGTTGAAAGCTATGGAAATTCAACAGGTACCTGGGCTGGATTTCGGAGATCTGGGTTTGTCAACTGGTGTGATTATCCCTCATAAGTTCAAAGCACCATCCTTTTCTAAGTATGACGGGGCGTCTTGTCCCAAGCTGCATCTAAGGTCCTATGTTCGAAAAATGCAACCGTACTCTACGGATAAGAATTTGTGGATCCACTTCTTCCAGGAGAGTCTTTCAGGGACTCATCTCGAATGGTTCTATCAGCTGGATGGGACCAAGGTTCGTAACTTGGAGGAGTTGGCTACTGCTTTCTATAAGCAGTATCAATATAATGCCGACCTTGCCCCTACACGTACCCAACTCCAGGGTATGTCGTTAGGTTCAAGCGAAGGTTTTAAGGAGTACACTCAGAAGTGGAGAGACTTGGCTGGCAGGGTGCAGCCACCATTGACTGATCGAGAGTTGGTAGACATGTTCTTGGGGACCTTATCTGGGCCGTTTTTCAACCATCTTATCGGGAATTCATCTGCAGGGTTCACTGATCTGATTCTAACAGGAGAGAGAATTGAGGCTGGGTTGAAGTCTGGAAAGATTGCGAAGGGTGCGTCATCTAGTTCGGAGAAGAAACCCTTCAAGAAGGAGGCTAGTGCCGTATATGGTTCCAGGAAATCAGAGAGACCTGAGCGCCGCCAATCTGTTAGTGCGGTAATGATTGCTAAGCCTGCTGCCGCTCCTCGGCCAACCAATCCTCAAAAGGCCGAAAGACCCCGGAGAGAGTTTACCCGGTTAAGCATGACCCTATCGCAGATCCTGCCACAGTTGCTATCCACTAACTTAGTGACTGTCAGAGAGGCTCCAAAGTTTCCAAATACTGCATCTCCCAAGTACAACCCGAATGCTCGTTGTGCTTACCATTCAGATAGCCCGGGGCACTCTACTGATGACTGTTTGGCACTAAGGAGTAAGGTGCAAGACCTTATCGATGCAAAGGAGATACAGTTCGAAGCGCCTGAGAGGCCAAACGTAGTTACTGCTCCTATGCCTCAGCATGGGGTAAATGCTGTTGACAAAGATGTTTATGCTGTTTCTGTGGATGATCTAGCCACTCCTCTAAAGACTGTCAAGAAGAACCTGTTGCTGGCCGGTTTATTTCCGGGTTGCAGTGAGGGTTGCCTGTTCTGTGTTGTGTCCCTATCTGGTTGTCCCTTGCTGAAGTTAGGCATCCAAAACCTAATGGATAGCAAGGAGATTCTGTTTAAGAAGTCTGCGGTTCAGTTGGTTCCGGTGGAAGAAGTTTCTGTGGTGACTATCTTCAATAATCCAATCCCGGCTCTCCCGAAGAAGCCCATTCAAATCATGACTGTCGCACCCGTGGTTATCACTGTTCCGGGGCCCCTGCCCTATGTATCCGATAAAGCTATCCCCTGGCATTATGGGGCAGATGTGTATGTGAATGGGATTAAACAAGAGTTCAACGCTGGCGCCAGCATCTGTGATATCACTGGCCCAGCCAAAGTCACCCGCAGTGGCAGGCTCTTCTCGCCTGACATTGCACCGCCTGCTGCTCGAAGACCACTTCTTATAACTCCCAAAAGTGTACCTATTCCTGCTGCTGATCCAATTGTTTCTCCTGCTGCCGAGTCATCCAATGCTCGGGGCAAAGGAGTTGAAGTTGAGCCTGCCCAGATGGAGGCACCTATACCTGTAACTGCTGAAGCCTCCCAACAAGAAATGGAGGAGATTCTAAAGATTATAAAGAAGAGTGACTTCAACGTTGTGGAACAGCTGGGGCACACGCCCTCTAAAATCTCCATGCTCTCTTTATTGCTGTGCTCCGAGGCCCATGCTAAGGCCCTAATCTCATTACTCAAGACGGCCCATGTGCCACATGAGACATCTGCAGTCCAATTCACTGATTGCGTAGCAAATCTGACAGCAGACAATGGCTTGGGTTTCTCAGATGCTGACTTGATCGCGAAGGGAAGAGACCATAATGATGCTCTGCATGTCTCTATCGAATGCAGGGGCACTACCTTGGTACATGTGTTGGTGGATACTGGTTCTTCTTTGAATGTGCTACCCAAGAAGGCTTTGGACCGTCTAGATTGTGAAGGCCTGGAATTAAAACCCAGCAATATCATCGTCAGAGCCTTCGATGGTTCAAAAAGGATGGTTCACGGAGAGGTTGACATTCCGATTCGTGTGGGCTCTCAGGTGTTCGACTCTACATTTTATGTGATGGATATCCGTCCATCTTACTCTTGTCTATTGGGTCGACCTTGGATACATAAGGTTGGGGCAGTGACCTCTACCTTGCACCAGAAGCTGAAGTACCCCGTCAGAGGGAAGATCGTCACTGTGCAAGGAGAGGAGGAATATATGGTGAGCCACTTGAACTCCTTCAGATACATTGAGATGGACGGGGAGTTTATTGAAACCCCCTTTCAGCATTTCGAGGAGGTGCTTCCAATTACAGCAGCATCAGAAACAGCAACGGAAGAAAGTGTCCCTTTGAAGATGGCTTCCCTAAAGGATGCCCGGGCTGTGGTTCAAAAGGGTGAATGTGCTAACTGGGGCAGGCTTCCAGACTTTACTCAGAAGACTGATAAATTTGGGCTGGGTTTTACTACAGAAGGTCAGAAAGCTATGCGGAAGGCGAAGACCGGAAGACCTCCTGTATTCATTACAAATCCAGGAGTGAATGCTGTTGGGGAAGACAACGAAGTGGATGAAGCGGAATTCAATAGCTGGATCTACCCGACAACCGAAGGCGGATTGAACAATTGGATTGCTAAGGACCATACTCCTGTTACCTTTGTGACGCAGTAATAAATTTCTTTGTTTTTCTATTTTGTAATAAACAATAAATAAACTCTATGGCCCGGTGTCTTACCCGAGGCACCGTGGTTTCATTTGTGAGGGTATATAAATTGTCATTTCATATATCATAAATGAAAATCTTGGACGTATTTTCGCACTGCAAATCTTACGCTCCTTTTCTGTCTTTCTTTCCTTTACATATATTTCGAAACAGCTGTATTTACACACACACACTCACTCATACAGGTTTCGATCCACTCTGGATCTCACTGATAACAACCCTGCTACTGTCGGTTATGACTTCGAAAATCCGATCAACTTAGCCGAAGACGAAGGTGAAGATGATTGCGAAGTGCCTGGTGAGCTTGCAAGACTGTTGCTTCAGGAAGAGAGGGCAATTCAACCACACGAAGAGCCAGTGGAAACAGTAAATTTGGGTACTAAGGCAGAAAGGAAAGAAGTAAAGATTGGTGCCAACCTAGAGCTCAGCGTGAAGCAACGGTTGACTCAAATGCTGCATGATTATATGGAGATCTTTGCCTGGTCCTACGAAGATATGCCCGGGTTGGATACCGATATTGTGGTCCATCACTTGCCAACTAAGGAAGATTGTCCTCCAGTTAAGCAAAAGGTTCGTCGGATGCGTCCAGAGATGTCTGAGAAGATTAAAGCCGAGGTTATGAAACAGTTTGATGCCGGGTTTCTTGCAGTGACTTCTTATCCTTAATGGGTTGCTAATGTGGTGCCGGTACCTAAAAAGGACGGTAAGGTCAGAATGTGTGTTGACTACAGGGATCTGAACAGGGCCAGCCCCAAGGATGACTTCCCCCTACCTCACATTGATGTCCTCGTGGATAATACTGCTCAGCACAAGGTATTCTCTTTCATGGACGGCTTTTCAGGTTACAATCAGATCAAGATGGCACCTGAAGACATGGAAAAGACTACATTTGTTACTCAGTGGGGCACCTTCTGTTACAAGGTCATGCCATTCGGGTTGAAGAATGCTGGGGCAACCTACCAACGTGCCATGGTTGCTTTATTTCATGATATGATCCATCATGAGATAGAAGTGTATGTGGACGACATGATCGCGAGGTCCCAGACAGAAGAAGAGCACCTAGATCATCTGCAGAAATTGTTTGACCGGTTGAAACTGTACAAGCTGAGATTGAACCCGAACAAGTGCACCTTCGGGGTAAGATCTGGGAAGTTGCTAGGCTTCGTGGTCAGTGATAAAGGTATTCAAGTGGACCCTGCTAAGGTCAAAGCTATTCAAGAGATGCCAGTTCCTAGGACAGAGAAGGAAGTCAGAGGCTTTTTAGGACGTCTGAATTACATCGCTCGGTTCATCTCGCATCTAACTGCTACTTGTGAACCAATCTTTAAGCTGCTGAAGAAAGATCAGGTAGTACGCTGGAATGATGAATGTCATGCTGCTTTTGACAGAATCAAAGAGTATCTCCAAGAACCACCTATCCTTATGCCACCGGTTGAAGGAAGACCTCTGATACTATATCTAACAGTACTTGACAACTCAATGGGGTGTGTGCTGGGGCAGCATGATGAGTCTGGCCGAAAAGAGCATGCCATTTATTACCTTAGCAAAAAGTTTACCGACTGTGAGACCCGATACTCACTGCTCGAGAAAACTTGCTGCGCTTTGGTATGGGCTGCTCGCCGGCTGAGACAGTATATGCTGACTCACACTACCTTGTTGATCTCGAAGATGGATCCTATAAAGTACATATTTGAAAAGCCTGCTCTGTCTGGGAGAATTGCAAGATGGCAGATGATCTTGACAGAATACGACATTCAGTACACGACCCAGAAAGCCATCAAGGGAAGTGTATTGGCAGATCACTTGGCACATCAAGCTGTAGATGACTATCAGTCAATGAACTTTGAGTTTCCGGATGAAAGCATCATGATAGTGACAGATTGTGAAGTACCTGGACCGGATGAAGGACCTGAACCAGGATCCCGATGGTCTATGCACTTTGACGGAGCCTCCAACGCTTTGGGTAACGGTATCGGCGCCATCATCATATCTCCTCAAGGCACTCATACTCCATTAACTGCCCGGCTATGTTTCAACTGTACCAACAACATGGCGGAGTATGAGGCGTGCATCATGGGTCTTCAAGCTGCGATCAACCTAAGGATCAAGTTTCTGAGTGTCTTCGGAGATTCCGCTCTTGTGATCAATCAGATCAAAGGAGAGTGGGATACGAAACATCCGAACCTTATTCCTTACAGAGAATGTGTGTTGACCCTGATCCCCCACTTCACAGAGATAACCTTTGAACATTTTCCAAGAGAAGAGAATCAGCTGGCGGACGCGTTAGCTACAATGGCTTCTATGTTCAAAGTTAAATGGGACAATGAGGCTCCCCGGATCATCATCTGGAAACTGGACGAACCGGCATACTGTTGCGATCTCGAGACTGAGTTGGTGACTGAGAAGCCTTGGTACCATGAGGTGAAGAGATATTTGGAAACTCAGGAATACCCGGAGGGTGCCTCTATCAATGATAAGAAATTCCTGAGGAGGTTCGCAGCAAAGTTCTTCCTTAGCAACGGCATCTTATATAAGCGAAACCATGATTCAACCTTACTGCGTTGTGTGGATAAAACTGAAGCAGAAAGAATCATGGAAGAGCTACATGAAGGGACCTTTGGTACACATTCCAGTGGGCACACTATGGCTAAGAAGATCCTTCGGGCAGGGTACTACTGGTCTACAATGGAAGCTGACTGCTACCAATATTCCAGGACATGCCATAAGTGCCAGATTCATGCAGACAAGGTGCACGTTCCTCCGGTTCCCCTGAATGTTCTGACTGCGCCTTGGCCGTTCGCAATGTGGGGCATAGACATGATCGGCGAGATTAAACCTACGGCATCCAATGGACATCGCTTCATCCTGGTAGCGATTGATTATTTTACAAAGTGGGTCGAAGCAGCTTCCTATGCTACGGTAACCAAGACTGTTGTGGCACGGTTCATTCGACACAATCTGATTTGTCGGTACGGGGTCCCAGAGAGAATAATTACAGACAACGGTACCAATCTGAATAACAAGATGATCGCTGAGCTCTGCGAGCAGTTCAAGATACAACACCACAATTCTTCGCCTTACAGACCGAAGATGAATGGGGCTGTAGAAGCAGCAAATAAGAACATCAAGAAAATCGTGCAGAAGATGACAGTGACTTATAAAGATTGGCACAAGATGTTACCGTTTGCTCTACATGGGTACCGTACCTCAGCTAGGACGTCAACCGGGGCAACTCCTTTCTCTCTGGTTTATGGTATGGAGGCAGTCTTACCGATCAAAGTACAAATACCCTCTCTCCGGATAATGAAGGATGCAAACCTGAACGAGGATGACTGGATCCAGACACGACTTGATCAGCTCAACCTTATTGATGAAAAGAGACTTGCTGCTATCTGTCATGGTCAGACGTATCAGAAACGGATGATCAGGGCATTTAACAAAAAGGTCAGACCACAGGAATATCAAGTTGGGGATCTGGTAATCAAGAGAATCATCCTTCCTCAGAGTGATCCAAGGGGCAAATGGACCCCTACGTACGAAGGGCCATTTGTGGTTAAACATGTGTTCTCAGGAGGAGCCATGATATTGACCAACATGGATGGTGACGACCTTCCTCACCCCGCCAATGCAGACATAGTAAAAAGATACTACGCATGAAAAAAGACCCGCTAGGCTGACATGCCTAGGCAAAAATTAGGGCTTCCCGTCGAACCAAAAGGGTTCGGGCAAAATGAAGGGATGAAAATGAAAAATCTGTACACCCGGCAAGTCGAAAACCTGAAAAGGCGGCTTGGGCAAAAATGGGTATCCCGGTGGACTGAAAACCCGAAAGGGCGGTCCAGGCAAAAATTAGGGATAAAAGCGTAATACTATGTCTCATTGATCACTTTGCATCCAAAATCCGGTATCTACATCAAGTTCAGACGGCATCGATCAGTCAGCTTCACCGTCAACCAAGGTCATCAAGTGATGAGACGCTCGGAGTTATAAAGGCAATAGCAGAGTTGAAACCCAGTGGGATCATTCATTTCACACAGCTGTTTTATTTTCTTTTGTACAAAACTTGTATAAACTCTCTTGTTCGGAGGCATCCTCTTACTAGGACGCCAGCCTCTTGTACACAAAACGCCTATTTTCAGGCCATTCAAAATCAATACAGATACACCTTTCATTTAAACGTGCCAACTGTTTTTTCTTTTTCTGTTTTGTTTTGCGAAGAACGTCCAAGGTTCAATTTGTGATATATGCATTGACAATAATTTGCTAACTCATAAATATTTGCATACGAAACAAAGGATTAATTGCAGGTGACACTAGAAACAGGGGCAATAAAGAGTTGTCTAAGCAATCTAATTGTTCTGTCCTCCAAGGTACCAAGGTAGGTTCAGCTAAAGAACACGACCAGTACATCTTAATTCCCCAGAGAGAGAGTCAGCAGTCAGTGCATTCTTCTCCAAGCAGAGCCATCAAATCTTAAGGAAGTTGGGTATCCTCCAGCAGATCTCAACATTCCCCAGTAGCATACACAAGCATCCCTAGTAGTCTTGGCCTAAAGATTGTTCCCCGGCGGTATATCAAACATTCAGTGGAGTTACTTCCGATACAGCTCAAAACTTCCCCAGGAAAGTCCAATCCAGTTCCCCAGGAAGGTCGGAATCCATCTCCCCAAGCAGTAAGCTTATCCCCAGTAGATTCTGGAAGCTTATCCCTCGCGGAGCACGAACGCGTCGTCCGGCTTTATTCAAAGAGTTATTTCCTTACCAGGATATAACTGGGTTATCCTCAGCCAAAAGCTACGGAAAGGTCGTCGTCAACACAGTTCTTTCTTATCCCCAGCGAAGTCTATCAGCACTTCCAATACAGTAAAGACATCCTCAGCAAGTTACTATCAACACTCAGCAAAGTACCTCTCTCTCCCCACAGAGTATCACCCCCCAGCATGGTCGCTAGAGTATTGTTCTCCCCGCAGAACCTTCCATTTGCCAAGTTTATTCCTCAACGGAGTCATCTTCTCCTACCGGTATTCTTGCAGTTATTACCCCCAGCGGAAGCGAAAGCTTATCCTTCAATATCAGCCCAGGATGTGACTTCCCGGCACCCGTCAAGGATTTACTTTCCTAGACGAAAAACACATACATAAACATCACATACATCATTATAGCATGCATAACGCATCATATCACACAAATCTCATTTATGTTGAGAACATCATTGCTTGATCCATATCATACATTGCGTATGACTGACTTTTATCTTTCAGGAAAGATTCAGCTAAATTCTCAATCATATTTCAAGACCTAGACCGGTTCAGTTAATCGACTCTAAAGATTTCTTATCCAGTCCAAGGCCTTCTCTAGTCCAGCCAAATCGACTCCCAACAGATTTTTCTGATGAAGACTCAGTAGAAGTTATCAGGTTATAATTTCCTATTGGTTCTCTCTCCGGCGGTGCATGAGATTTCCATTTTAGGTTTTTCTTTGAGATTATATTTTCCTATTGGTTCTCTCTCCGACGGTGCATGAGATTTCCATTTTAGGTTTTTCTTTGAGATTATATTTTCCTATTGGTTCTCTCTCCGACGGTGCATGAGATTTCCATTTTAGGTTTTTTCTTTGAGATTATATTTTCCTATTGGTTCTCTCTCCGACGGTGCATGAGATTTCCATTTTAGGTTTTTCTTTGAGATTATATTTTCCTATTGGTTCTCTCTCCGACGGTGCATGAGATTTCCATTTTGGGTTTTTCTTTGAGATTATATTTTCCTATTGGTTCTCTCTCCGACGGTGCATGAGATTTCCATTTTTGGTTTTTCTTTGAGATTATATTTTCGTATTGGTTCTCTCTCCGACGGTGCATGAGATTTCCATTTTAGGTTTTTCTTTGAGATTATATTTTCCTATTGGTTCTCTCTCCGACGGTGCATGAGATTTCCATTTTGGGTTTTTCTTTGAGATTATAATGTCCTATTGGTTCTCTCTCCGACGGTGCATGAGATTTCCATTTTAGGTTTTCCTTTGAGATTATAATGTCCTATTGGTTCTCTCTCCGACGGTGCATGAGATTTCCATTTTAGGTTCTTCTTTGAGATTATAATTTCCTATTGGTTCTCTTCCCGATACTGCGAAGATGGTAATTCCCACCAAGATTTTCTCAACGAGCGTAGTTGAAGTTAAAGTCACCCAAGGTTCTCTTACCGTTCACGCTAAGGTAGTAACCATCCCTGGTTCATTCATCACCGTTTGAAGCTCCAGACTCATCTCCTGTAACCAGTCAGGACACATCTGTACCAAGCATCTGAAAATCAGCTCCTGCAATGTGCCAGGTACTCATTTTTCTTTTGCAGGTATGCAGGTTCTCGCTAAGGAATCTCTTACGCGATCAACATCAAAATGGCATCTATAAGCCCATCATCCTATTCGTCAACCTCTAAATGGCATCTATAAGCCCATTCCCATCACCACACGGCTACTATGTGAGCGCAAATTTCTGGGCACTCTAGTGTTCAATCATCTTCCACCTTCGGATTACGAAAGGCGCGTCAGCCAATCTGCATCCTCAGGTCTAAGAAGATTGAACAGGGGCAACTGTTGTACCCCAAAATTTGCCCTCCCATATTCTTCAAGAAATTGCCAAGTCAAGCTTCAAAATTCCCCAAGGGTTGCACAGTTCAAGGGTCTCCTAAGCAGTCAAAATTAGGGTTTATGTTCTGATCAAGAAAATGAAGTTTCTAAAGGCTCAATCAAGTCTCACATGCCTACAAATATGGTCAAGCATCTTCATACCAAGTTTCAAGACTTTCAGCACAAAATTGCACAGTCAAAAACCCTAATTGCACTACAGTCAACTGTAGGGGCAAAATGGTCATTTGACAGTCAAAAGTTCAAATTTTTGGTCAACATATCATTTTGAAGTCACAAACATCATTTGATCAATGCTTGATCATGATTCTCAAAGTTTGGCTCAAAAATCATCAAGATGCAAAAGTTTCCTTATTTGGACAGTTGAAAAAGTCAACTGTAAATTGACCAAGGCATAACTTTCACATGGATTATCAGAAAAATTCCATCCAAAGCTCATTTTGAAGAGGAAGAGATTTCCTACAACTCATCTTCATACTTCAAGTCCAAGAAATGCTCTCACAAAAAGTTATCAATTTCAACATTATAGGTCATTTTCAAAAGTCAACAAAAAGGGACTTTAAGTCAAAGGCCATAACTTGAGATTGGTAAATCAAAATGACATGGGACCAAAGGAATTGGTTAGAGGACTCAAAGACATTTCCAAAATGTCCAAGAACATGAGAAAAGCTTAAAAATTGAGCAAGTTATGCCTTGTGGAAGTTGGGAAATTTTTGGATATTTTGAAAAGTCAACATTGATTCAAATGGTCTAAAATTGCTAATGGGCCCATTTTTCTTCCATAATTCATCATCCATGGCATGTGCACGACCACTTGGCCCAAAGGGAAGTATTTCTTCATTTTTTATTTATTTATTTGAATTTTTATTTATATTAATTCATTTAAATCAAATTAAATATATGAAAAATGCTAACCTAAGTTTTCCAATCTTTTTGTACATGTTTTATCCTCAAGATTTCGTGCATATGCAAATAAGGAAAGATTTGGAGAGATTGGAGTTGATTTGGATCAAAAAGCACATGGAAAAAGATTGAAAAAATCTTTGAAAATCAATTTTCAAAAACCATCATTGCAAGAGATTTGGATCAATATTCTTAACCTAATTCACTACTACATATGCAAGGATCACAACCCTAATCAAAAAAACACGCGCAGCTGCTCAGAAAAACCATTATCAAACTTGGAAAATTTTGTCTAAAACTCAATTCTGAAAACTAACTTGTAGGTGGTTTCAAGCCAAGATTTCGATTCCATTAGCTTCCTTGAAGGTTACAGGACATATTCCAATCGTTCCCCAAGCCCCATACTCAAGAAAACGTAAGATCACCATGGAAGTTGGTGAAGAAAATTCCTGAATCGGTTTCTCTCATACATGCATTGTTAACATATTTTATTGTTATGTTTGTGTTTATAATGATGTTTGCAAACTAATCATGTGTTTTAATTGAAGTTTCACACGTTATATGCCAAAATACCATTATCGATTTTTAGGGTTTACAGGATTCTGAATTGGGGATTCCTTGGTCTTGTAAAATTAGCAAACCACGATGCCAGGAATGGAATCAGCAGGGCTGGACGAAGAAGAGGCTGCCCTCGCGCTCAATTTATGAGCGTCATAGGGCTAATCGCTATTTTTTAATAGCTGGCCTAAGAAAACGCCATGAAAATCGTTGCTAATGTGTTCTTGTTTCAGAAAAAATAAAACCAGCGAGGAAGACGATATCGTGGCATACGTTGGTTGGTCAGTTTAAATTTTGCACGCTTTAATCCACTAATGCATTAGCTTTGCTTGATATTATTTGTTTATTATATTATATACAAAGCGCAACAATTGGTTCAGTGGCAAGGCACAGACGCTAGCAACATCCATGACCTGGGTTCGAGCCCCAGGTCTTCACACTTTCAATATTATTTTCCAACTCATGTTCACATGCAGCGCCAATGTTGAATACCATGGTACACCTTCAGAACCCAGTGTACACGCGTCCCAGTGAACTCAATCAAAGGCGCAGACTGGAGGAATACCATAGGCTTGAGTCAACGCCTATGCATGTGTCCAGCAAAAGTCCAAACAGGCCAAAATAAATGGGCCAGATTTCTCAATTTTTTACCTCCATATTGGGGACTACCACCCCCCTAGGTTTGCCATATCTTTTTTTATTTAATTTAATTCTATTTCTTTTAATAATTGTTTTGTTCAATTTAATTAATTATTTTCACAAAATATAAAAAACCCATAAAAAAAATCAGAAAAGAATTAAAATAATAAATATTTTTATTTCTAATATTTTCATAAATAAATTTGCATGTAATTATTTAGTTTTAAATTAGGTTGCAATTTTAATTCTTTTAACAAAAATCTAAAAAACATAGAATTAGGTTTAATTAATGTTTTTATTCCTTTTTAATTTTTCTTTTTTATAATAATATTATTTATTTTATTTATTTTTATAATTAAATTTGTATATAAAAAATTAGGGTTAATTTAGGTTAAATTCTAATGTTTTCTTAATAAATTAAAAAATAACTAGAATTAGGGTTTGCATCTTATTTTAATTTTAATTAATTCTTTTTCTCATTAAATTCCTAAAATACTAAAAATACAAAAAAACATCTCCTTTTCTTTTTTTTATTAATTAATGCCATGTAACTTTAATTTTGCAAAAAGGGTCCAACGCCCTCGTTTCGATTTAATTATTAATTCGCATATTATTTCGTTCCGTTTAAATATTCATGTATCTCTCCCAAAGCCTTGTAAATAATTGCTCACACTCTTTAATTCTTTATTTACTTTGTTTATTTATTTTCTGTCAAATCGGGTCCTGGTTAATTTTGGCGATGTGGACCCGCGCCATTTGTAATAGCTTAGAATTTACTTTTCCCGCAATATTTTTGACTGTTAATCAAAGGCATGAAAGAATGTATGGACAAAATAAAAACAAGCGTAGAACACCAATAACATGACAAGATAAATGCAAATGAAAACGACACACAAATCGCACACACCACCCCTAGGGTACGCCTCACTGTTGCCTTGCCCTTCGAAAGGTGATCGTCGAGTAGAGGATGTCTTAGTAAGTCCTCATGATCCGGGAACCTGGCATGAGGGTAGCTTCTAAGGTGTCTTCCCATTGCTCTGGTGATCACCATGTCCCGAACCTCGAATTGACCCGAACACCTCCAACGGTGGTGCTACCTACCTCTCAATGGTGGGATAGCACTACTTTAAAGGACATTTACACAGACGAATTCCTTAGGGTAGGTAGACGACTCTAGATACTTGCTCTAAATTTCAAAACAAATCAAAAAATACTTTTCACACCGACACCTTTTCAAAAAGCTTTCGAAAGCAATTTTTCAAACACTCTTGAGGACCGATACAAGAGTCGAACTGGAATTTTCAAAGAAACTTTTTAAAAACCCACAGTTGAAAAGCAAACAAACCATTTTTGAAAACACAATGAGCAAGTATCTAAGAGCCCATGGATAACCATGGATAGAGAGGGTGCTAACACCTTCCCTTTCTATAACCTACCTCCCGAACCGAGAGCAATCTCTATAAGGAATTTTTCTGTGCTTTTGTCCTTTCCATTTGGAGAAAATAAAAGACGGTGACGACTCTTGCTTCCGCGACATTTCGCGAACCAGCGTTAACAGTTCCAGATCCACCGATCACATCAACCAACTGCATAGTTTCCAAACAAACAGCATGCCTAACCAAAGTCCAAATTGGACAGCAAAATGTCAAAGCAACTAAGCCAAAGATATCAAAAGATATCAAAACATCAACAAGTACAAAAGGCTACCCAAAAGCTGTCAAAGAAGCAGAAAATATGGAAAAAGAGATAACAGTTATGTAAAGGAAAGCAGCTATTGCAAGCATATTCAAAAGATTTCATCATTTTCAAGGCCATTGCTTTTTCAGAAAATAGTACATAAGCAATATAATAATGCTTAAAAACTGTGGAGAGAGAGAGAAGAGAAAAGAAGAAGGGCTTACAGGCTTAGGCATGAGGACAAATATATAAAACAGAACTGATCAGAACAGTAAGAAAGAGGTTACAGAACCAAAAAAACACAAACTCAAAAATATACATAGAGCTGCCTCCAAAACCTCAAGAGGCCCTAAAAAAACAAAAGCTTTTAACCCGCTTCGACAGCAAGCCAAAGCCCAGATTTGTCCAGCCTCAACCTGTTGCAAGTCTAAACCTGCACCAAACTGAAGCCAAGCTTCAAAACCAGAAGAAGCACCTTACCTTCAAACCTTTTTTTTAAAACCTGCTGAAGCCTAAAGCCAGTTCAAAAAACCTCACCAAAACCTTACCTGATGCAAACCTAAACCTGTCAAAGGCCAAGAACATCAAACAACCAAACCTAAACCTGTCAAGCTTCAACTGAACAATAAAAGAGCCCTCAACCCATCAAACTACCAAAGCCCCTGTAAAACCTTCACCTGTCAAACTCACAACACAAGCCTAAGCATCAGCCTGCATATGCCTTAAAGCCAGACCCTGTAACACAAAGCCTTTGTCCTAAACCTGTTAAGCCTTGAACCAAGTACCATAAGACCAAAAGCCTCTAAATGCCTGCTGAAGCCTCTCCAGGCCATACAAGCCCATAGCATTCAAATAACACAAAGTTTATACCAGGGTCAGATCAAAGCCACCAAGCCCTCAGAAAAATTTTCATCATTGGGCTACCCAAACATACCAACAAGCATACAACACTCAAGCTCTCAGAACATCAACGGTTCATCACTGAGCAAATCAACCACTCGTCCAAAACCAAAAATCATCAAGGAAACTGAGGCAAAAGGTAGAAGAGGAAAAGGCAACTGAGGCAACCAAACATATCAGTCATCTCAAGGCAACTCAGAAGCGAGGCAAACAGAGAAGAAGAAAATATACTCAAAGGCATTTCAAGCATATCATCATCAAATAATCTCAGAGCATACAAGGCAACTCAGGATAAGCAAGCATATCAACATACAAGGCAACTTGAACTCAAACAATCCAAACCCTCAGATTTGTCTCATCACAGGGTTAGGGCAACAATACCCAAAAAATCAATAACAAATGTTCAGAGGCAACTGAAGAAAGTGAAAAAGAAGAAGATAAAGAAGCATCTCAGATAAGCATCATTGAAAAGGCCATCATACAAGCATCCAAAGAGACAAGAAGAAGAAAAGAGGTAATAAAGTAAGGGTTTTCAGGAAGGTCGTCATCACAAAACCCTAAAGAAGGTAAAGACACAAACCAGGGAAACTTCCAAAGCTCACGCATCATCAAGCCTTCGCCCTTGGCCATCTTACGCGCCTCCGATCCATCCTCCTCCGTCTCCGACCAAGGTATAATTACTTTCCTTTTCATACACCTCGAATAAGCAAACAAATACCAACATATAAAATCAGAAACAACAATAACAACATAAAATCAAAATGCGAAACCAGAACATGCAAAAGGAATTAGTGAAAACCCTAACGCGACAGAAACGAGAAATCTACCTCTTAATTGTTGCCTGGATGCTCCATGGAGGGAAGAGGAATGGATGATGGTGCATGACAACCAAGCATGGAGGAGCGTTCAGTGGTTTGGCATGAGAGGTGAAAACGAAGAAGATGAGCGCCGCTTCTGTATCCACCGAACCCTAATGACACAGAACTATTGCAACCCTTACAAAACGTTCATCAATTTTCCTTGGGCCTTGCCCTTCTCAGTGTGCCTAAGCCCAAGTGCGTTTTAATGTGCATACCCCCCCCCCCCCCCATTCCACTTCCTGCTTGTTTGTTTGTCTAGACCCAAACCATATAAAGCCCATTTAGTTCTTTTCCTTTTTTTTTATGTTCTACAAACTAAGAGAACTTTTATTTATTTCCTTTTTTTTTAACTCTTTTCTAAACATAATATTTTGTTAAATAAATAATACCTTTTTTTTCTTATATAAAATGTTCATAATTATTTCTCTTTTACTACATTTTAGAAGTGAATGTATAAACCTTAATATTATTCTTCTTAAGAGTTGAACAATTTTATTTTCTTTTCCCTAATTAAAATACATTAATATGTAATACATAAATACATAAAATTAGAATCACTTAAAACACCTTTTCTTTTATTTTATTAAAACTTGTTTTGTTTTGTACATAAAGACAAAAATACGAGAATACAATAATAAATAAATAGACAATACTTAATTTTCTCATTAAGTTAACATTCTTCACCTTGTAAATAAATCATACACTTACACAAATACATTCACAATACATATTTTATCTTTCTTATACATTGATACATTTGCTTGTCCCATTTTACATTGCTATTGCTTTACATTTGAGATGGTGATTGATTCGATTTGGTTGTAATTATTTGGATACTACCCTCCTATATGTCTCATCCCCCATTTGTAAATAATTGTACCCCCATCCCCGGATACTCATTTGTAATAGTTTAGGACTTTAAATTCCCGCAATTTACCGCTTTCAAATATACCATGGTTAGACCTAGGGTTTGTATGTACATAAAATCAAATGCTAGATAACCTAATACAAAGACAAATGCATGAAATCAATACACAATCACACTTGCACCCCTAGGGTAATACCGCTTGTTGCCTTCCAAAATGGGCCATGCTCGCACGTCGAGTTTCTTTGGCAAAACAATTCAAATGATCATAGTCCCTCGATGACGCTTTCGAAAGTTGCCTATCAAAATGATCATAGTCCCTTCAAGCAAATTGCCAAAGACACTTGGCATCATTGCATTCATGGTCCATACGATGACCCGCGCCTGTCCCGTTAAACATCCTAAACGCAAGATTGTCCACCAAATACAATGGTGGAACAAAATTGTTAAAAAGGGTTAAAACATGAGAAAAATCTTTGAGTACAATTAGGGGTAGACAAACTCTTAGTTACTTGATCAAACTTGCAAAAACACTTGCCTACTTTTCAAACCACACTCCACAAACACTTTCAAAACAAACTCTCAAAAACATTTGAAACATCTTTTCGAAAAGATACACACCTTTGTAAAACACTCAAACACGAGTCATTACAATGGTTGCCTAAGACAAGGCATCTTCTTCAAAAACATTTTCAAAACACACACACACACACACACACACACACACACACACACACACACCATTTCAAGCAATTGAAAATCAAAGGCAAGTGATCTAAACCAAGTAACTAAGAGCCCATGGATAACCATGGATGAAAAGGGTGCTAATACCTTCCCTTTTCACAATCTACCCCCCGAACCCACGAAACATCTCAAAAGGTTTTTCCTGTGCTTTTTTAACCTTTCCTTTAGGATAAAATAAAAAGTCGGTGGCGACTCTTGCTCAACCAAACAAGTGCGAATACAAACGCAAAACTCAAGTCAGTTCTCCCACCGTATCACAGGATGAAATGAAAAAATCTGTACACCCGGCAAGTCGAAAACCTGAAAAGGCGGCTTGGGCAAAAATGGGTATCCCGGTGGATTGAAAACCCGAAAGGGAGGTCCAGGCAAAAGTTAGGGATAAAGCGTAATACTATGTCTCATTGAATCACCTTGTATCTGGAATCCGGCATCAACTATCAGGTTCAAATGGCATCGATCAGTCAGCTTCATCTTCAACTGAGCAGTAAAGTGATGAGACGCTTGAAGACATAAGGGCAATAATAGAGTTGGAACCCAGTGGGATTTTGCACATAGCTGTTTTGTTTTCCTTTTGTATAAACTCTGTTATTCGGCGACGTTCTCTTACTAGGACGTTAGCCTCTTGTACATAAACGCCTATTTACAGGCAAATTCAAAAAATCAATACAAATTCACTTTTCCAGGCAAATTGCCAATTGTTTTCCTTTTTCTGTTTTGTTTTGAAAAGAACGTCCAATGTTCACTCTTGATATATGCATTTGACACTAATTGCTAACTCATAAATACTTGCATGCGAAACAAAGGATTAATTACAGGTGACATAAGAAACAGGGGCAATAATGAGTTGTCTAAGCGATCTAGTTGCTCTGTCCACCAAGGTACCAAGGTAGGTTCGGATGAAGAATGTAACCAGGATACCTCCACTCCCCGGGAGTAAGACAAGACTCAACAATACTCTCCCCCGAGCAGAGTTAGTCTACTGTCAGCCTTAAGGAAGTTAGGTACCCCCAGAAGATCTCAATATTCCCCAGCGGAGTATACAGATGTTCCTAAGCAAGCATCCCCAGCAGTCTTAATATAAGATTGTTCCCCGGCGGAATACAGACACCCCAATGGAACCACTTCCCCTAGTGCAGTCTCAAAAGTTTCCACAGGAGAGTTGAATCAATCTCCCAGTAGATTCTTGAAGCATATCCCCAGTAGATTCTGGAAGCTTATCCCCAGTAGATTCTAGAAGCTTATCCCCTGCAGAGTACATACCTCTCCACGACTTTATTCAAAGGGTATTCCCCACCAGAGCTTATAACTGGGTTATCCTCAGCTAATTACCACGGAAAGATCGTCCTCAGCGAAGTTCTTCCTATCCCCCAGCGGAGTTCATCTAAATCCCCAACATAACTTATCAACGGAATCCCCAGCGGAGTTATCATCAAAACCTCAGCGAAGTATCTCTTCCCACAGAGTAATTCCCCGCAGAGTAATCTCTCCAACAAGTTTATTCCCCAACGGAGTCATCTTCTCCTACCGGTTTATTCTTGCAACCATCATCCCCAGCGGAAACGAAGAACTCTACTCTTCAAACATCAGCCCAGGATTCAACAAACTCCCGGCATTCGTCAAGGATTTATTTTCCTAGACGAGAACACATTCATAGACATTTCACATTTCATACATCCTGCTTACATACATAATGCATGCATGTACGCATCACATCACACGATCTCATTTTTGGGAACATCATGACATCATGCATTTCATACATCATGACATTGCATACAACTGATGTTTTGCCTTTTCAGAAAAAGGTCGATCCAAAGATGATTACTATCAACTATCGCAATTCCAGATTCGATTCCTGTATCTAGCCAGGGCATATCTGTGAGTGACTGATTGTAGATTCGATTCCTATATCCAGCCAGGGCATATCTGCATGAAGAGTTTAGAGATTCGATTCCTGTATCCAGCCAGGGCATATCTGTAGACGACTAATTCCAGATTCGATTCCTGTATCTAGCCAGGGCATATCTGAAGAGTTTGAAGATTCGATTCTTGTATCTAGCCAGGGCATATCTGTAGACGACTAATTCCAGATTCGATTCCTGTATCTAGCCAGGGCATATCTGAAGAGTTTGAAGATTTGATTCCTGTATCTAGCCAGGGCATATCTGTAGACGACTAATTCCAGATTCGATTCCTGTATCTAGCCAGGGCATATCTGAAGAGTTTGAAGATTCGATTCCTGTATCTAGCCAGGGTACGTCTGTGAATGATTGTTTGTAGATTCGATACCTGTATCCAGCTAGGGCACGTCTGTAAGCAACCTTTTGAAGTTCCAGATTCGATTCCTGTATCTAGCCAGGGCACGTCTGTGAATGATTGTTTGTAGATTCGATACTTGTACCCAGCTAGGGCACGTCTGTAAGCAACCTTTTGAAGTTCCAGATTTGATTCCTGTATCTAGCCAGGGCACATCTGTGAGCGACTGATTGTAGATTCGATACCTGTATCTAGCCAGAGCATATCTACATGAAGAGTGTGAAGATCAACATTTGTAACAGGCCAGGAAACCATCTTCTTTTCTCAAATACGTAAGTTCTCGCTAAGGAATCTCTTACGCGATCAACACCTCTGGATGGCATCTTTAAGCCCATCTCCACAACTATCCATTACAGTTCCAAATGGCATCTATAAGCCCATTCCCGACAAGGTTCTGTCACGTCTCCAGATGGCATCTATAATCCCATCCTCTTATCCACCATCTCTCCAAATGGCATCTGTAAGCCCATTCCCGCCATCACCTTGCTGACATTCTACTATGCGAGTGCAAATTTCTGGGCACTCTAGTGTTCAATCATCTTCCACCTTCGGATCACGAAAGGCACGCAAGCCAATCTACATCCTCAGGTCTAAGAAGATTGAACAGGGGCAACTGTTGTACCCCAAAATTTGCCCTCCCGTATTCTTCAAAGTTTTGACAAGCATCATCTCAATTTGCTCAAGTCTACTCAAGGGTTTCACAGTTCAAACACCCTCCTAAGCCAGTCAACTTAGGGTTTTGGTTCCTTCAAGGAAGTTGAGGTTTTCAAGGGCTCAATCAAGTCCCAAGTTTCAAGGCTCACAAGGTCAAGTTGCACAGTCAAAAACCCTAATTGCTTCACAATCAACTGCAGGGGCAAAATGGTCATTTGGCAGTCAAAAGTCAAAATTTTTGGTCAACATCTTATTTTGAAGCCACAATCATCATTTGGTCAAATCTTGACCATGATTTCACAAGAATGGCTCAAAAATCATCAAGATGCAAAAGTTTCTATTTTTGGACAGCTGAAAAGTCAATTGTAACTTGACCAAGGCATAACTTTTTCATGGTTCATCAGAAAAATCCCATCCAATTCTCATTTTGAAGGGGATGACATTTCCTACAACTCATCTTCACATTCCAAGTCCAATAAATGCTCTCACAAAAAGTTATCAATTTCAACATTATAGGTCATTTTCAAAAGTCAACAAAAAGGCATTTTAAGTCAAAGACCATAACTTGAGATTGGTAAATCAAAATGACATGGAACCAAAGGCATTGGTTAGAGGACTTCAAAACCTTTCCAAAATGTCCAAGAACATGTTCATATGATCAAAGTTGAGCAAGATATGCATTGGAGAAGTTGGGAAATTTTTGTGAAATGGCAAAAGTCAACTATCCTTAAAACTTCAATTTTTGACAAAAGGGCCCACTTTCTTCCACTTGATTCAGCCTTGTCATACCATCCACGTGTCTCATGACCAATTACAAGACCAAACATTTATTTTTTCATTTTTATTTAATTTTTATGGATTTAATTCATTTTAATCCATAATAATTCAAATAAAATCAAAAAAATGAATTAAATGGTATCTTTGAGTTTTGAATGGCTTTCATGTGTCATGAACAACCTACCAATTTAGTGCTAGGGCCATTTTAAGTATGAAAATTCAAATTTGAACAAAATTGGAAAATGCTTTTATGGTGGTTATGAAGAAATCCAAAAACATCATTGCAATGGATCATTGGCCCTTAATGTGACTTATTCTCATTCATACATACATATGCAAGTGTTCCAGACCTCATTCACGACCTAGAGTTCATTGAAACGGCCAAACCAAATTCCAAAAACTTGAAGAAAAGTTGAAAACTGAAATCAATCTTCCAGCATAATTCAAACACTTTTCTTGATTCCAACACATTGCTGGACCTTCCAGGAGCCTATTGCGATCAAGAACGAGCTCTAACACTCAAGGAATCATTCACTTCAGTCACACGGTTTGTCTAACTTTGTCAAATTCGAAACTCATAATTCTTGCACATTTAACATGATATAATTGTTGTTTTGTATTGCTAACGCTCTTCTGAAGCTAATGGTATAAGGCAATTGCATTTTGGAGCCCTGAATCACAAACCACCATGGATGATTTTTAGGTTTTCAAAGCTTTCGAATTGGGGGTTTCTCATATAGGAAAAATTAGGCTTGGAAAGACCCATGGTTGAAATCAGGAGATCAACACGAACACATCCCAACCCTCGCGCCTTTTTTATATTACGTATAGAGCTAATCTCTATTTTCTGCAGTTTCACTTTGTGGGGGTTTAAAACCCCCGCTAATTGTTTTCTTTTTACAGGCATTTAGTGAAGAAGATGAGACATGGAAGAGCCTGATTGGCTTGTTCAAAAGTGCGTGCTACTTTTTTCTTTTTTCAGCATATAACGCGTTTACTCTATATTATATTTGTTTCTCATCTTATTTACAAACGCGCATAAGTGATCTAGTGGTACAGGTGCTGGCAAATGATCACTGGGACCTGGGTTCGATTCCCAGGTCCCCCAAAGGCTTGTTAATATTTTTTCCAACATGTTCCTATGCAGTCTTCCAAATAACCAACACCATATGCCCTCATGCATCAACGTGCCATGTGTCCAGTCCCACAGATCTGAAGGCCAAGGAATGAAGGAACACCATGCTCATGAGTCAACGCATCTCCAGGCAGTCTCAAAGGTCAAACAAGGTTGGCTTCTTGATGGGCTCAGATTGCCAATACACCCTCAATTCTGGCCCAACACCCCTATGGTTCTATTTTTATTTTCTTTTGTTTTCTTTTCCTTTTTTTATTTTCTTTTAACTAATTTTTAATTATTATCATTATTGTTAATTAACCTAACAAACTAATTTTTTCCATAAAATTAAAAAAAAAACAAAAAAAAAACATTTTATTATTTATTAACTTATTTTGTAAATAATTGTAAATTAAATTAAATTAGTTTATCTAGTTAACTTTAATACCTTTTTACAATAAATAAAATAATTTAGACTTAGGCTTTTCTTTTGACATTTTTAATCCTTTTTTTTTTATTAAAACATAAAAACACAAAAATATCATTTTCTCAATTAATTAATTAATTAGTTATTAGTTTCAATTCCATTAATTACAAAAAAGGACAAAAATTTAATTCTTATTCAAAAAAGGGTTAAAACCCTTAAGACATTCCCGATTCCATTTTCTATTCGCGCGTATTTATTTTGATTATTTATGTAACTGTTTCTAGATATGTAATAGTTAATTAGGGCTTTATTACTTTCTTTTAATTTCTTGCATTTTTATTTTTCAAAACAGGTTTTGTTTTTGGCGATGTATAGACCCGCGCCTTGTAATAGCTAGATTTACATTCCCGCAATTTATTTTCCGCACTCCTAACTGTTAAAAAATGCATGAAAGAATGTATGAAAATAAAATCAATCTGTAGCTCACACATAACATGTACAAGATAAACATAACATGAAAACAACACACAAGCACATGCCACTCTTAGGGTACGCCTCACTGGTTGCCTCGAACGTGGTCATCAAGTATAGGGTGTCTTAGAGGTCGCTCTGTTGTCTAAAGATCCAGTTGCCTCGAAACGGTTGCCTCGGATAAAAGGATCTAGGACATTAGGGTTACTTCTAAAGTGTCCTACTATTGCTTCGATGACCACACTGTCCCTAATAATTGAATTGACCCGAACACCTCCAACGATGGTGCTACCTACCTCTCAATGGTGGGATAGCATTATCTAAAGGACTCTTACACAGCTTAATTCCTTAGAGTATGTAGATTTCTCTTAAGTACTTGCTCTTCTCAAAAACAAACAAAACAACTTTTCACACCTCACATTTTCTAAAAGTTTTCAAACAAATTTTTCATACACTCTTGAGGACAGATACAAGAGTTACTTAGAAATTTTTCAAACGAAACTTTTTCAAAACCCACACACATTTGAAAAGAAAACATCCTTTGAAAACATAAGAGCAAGTACCTAAGAGCCCATGGATAACCATGGATAGAAAGGGTGCTAACACCTTCCCTTTCTATAAATCTACCTCCCGAACCGAGAAACATTATCAAATAAGGAATTTTGCTGTGCTTTTGTCCTTTCCATGTTGGAGAACATAAAAGACGGTGGCGACTCTTGCTTACCGCGACATTTCGCGAAACCAGCTAAAAAACAGTCAGTTCTATTTCCACCGATCACACAATCCTTTTCATAAACAAAAAAATGCAAAAAATATTAGGTATGTTTTAGAGTTAATTTTAGCAGTATTTTTAATTAATTAAATTTGACTTAATTGAACATTTAGCATTTCCCAAAATAATATAAAACAACAAAAAGTTTTTTATTCTTTGGATTTTTAGAGGTTATATTCAGATTCGCGCGCGTTTATTTTATTATAACTGCCTACTGGTTTGTAATAGCTTAACTAAGACTTTTACGCTTTACTGCTTTATTCCCCCATTTTTTGGACATGTAAATAATCCCCCTCCCCGAAGCCTTGTAATAGCGTAGGATTTACAATTCCCGCACTTTAAATTCCTATACATATATTAACTGTTTAGATGTATGCTAACTAGGCTATGCATGACAAGATTAACTCTTAACTTAAAATCAACAGTCGCTCACCATGACATGCAAAGATAATATAACTGAAAATTGACACACTTGCACATGCCACTCCTAGGGTACACCTCACTTGGTTGCCTCGAACGTGGTCATTGAGTATAGGATGTTTTAGAGGTCGTCCTTTTGTCCCAAGATCATAAGTTGCCTCGAAACGGTTGCCTCGGAAAAAATGATCTAAGACATTAGGGTTACCGCTAAGGCGTTCTAACATTGCTTTAGTGACCACACGTCCCTTTAATCTAATTGAACCGAAAACTCCAACGGTGGTGCTACCTACTCCTCAATAGTGGGATAGCACTGTCTAAAGGACATTTGCACAGATTAATTCCTTTTTGAGTAGGTAGAGGTTCTTAAGTACTTGCTCATTTTAAAAACAAAACAAAACTTTTCGCACTTACACTCTCTTCAAAAACCAAACTCTTTTCAAAACCCACAATCACAAAGAAAAGCAAACTTTTGAAAACATAGTGAGCAAGTACCTAAGAGCCCGTGGATAACCACGGATAGAAAGGGTGCAAACACCTTCCCTTTCTATAATCTACCTCCCGAACCCGAGAAATGTCTCGAAAAGGAATTTTTCTGTGCTTTTGTCCTTTCCTTGTTGGATAAAATAAAAGACGGTGGCGACTCTTGCTTACCGCGACATTTTGCAAAAACAAACGCAAACGCGAACCAACATTCCAAAACAGTCAGTTCTCGTTTGAATCAACCGGCTGAAAATCATCAAACAATGAAGTCGCCATCGAACGTCTTTTATCCCACATGTAGGGAAAGGTAAACATCGAGAAAAACAGAGAAGGGAGAAGTTACGGTCTTGCGACCGAGATATCGGGTAAGGGAGTCTGTTACGCGAGGGGAAGGTATTAGCACCCCACACGCCTGTAGTACTCTATGGTATCCACTCTTGTTATCTATCTTATGGGTGTGTTTAATCTATGCTTATTGTTTACTATACTACTAAGGGAGAATGCATGCAAAAAAAGGGAAAATAATGTAGGGAAAATGAAATTATGCTCGCCTGGGCCCTACCCCAATGCCTACATATCCTTTTTGAGGAATCAGAGCTACCGTAGTTCGGCTCATATGTTTTTGTTTGTTTTGTGTTTTTTATGGACGAAGTTAATTCCTCCTTCTGCCGCAGCTCGACCTTTGGAGACTTATGCGTTGGCACAGAAGTAAATTAATCATGTCCTTACCTGAAAAGGGTTTAAAAGAAAAGGTGCTCGAGCGCACAAAAGATTTGAGTTGGTTTATATTTTGTTGTAGATGTTTTTGTGGACGAAGTTAATTCCGCCTTCTACCGCAGCTCGACGTTTGGAGACTTATGCGTTGGCACAAAAGTAAATTAATCATGTCCTTACCTGAAAATGTTTTTTTTAAGAAAGGTGCTTGAACGCACAAAAATGGTTTGAATTTGTTTTGTATTTTTGTTGCAGATAATGACTAGTCGACCTCAAGAGAGAGATATTAGCCATTTTTCTACTTAGTCATCAAAGGAGTCTTTGAGAATTGAACCACACCTATGCTTGAGATGAAGAACAATAAGATCGAGAAGAGACTCGCTTATCATTTCCCGCACTAAGCAAAAGCATGATTCTCATTAATAGTTTTAAAGTATTTTGAATTTTGAAAGAAAAAGAAGTTTTTGTTTTAAGTGTGAATGCAAAAGGGAAAGAAAAGTCAGAAGGAGACTAGCTTACTTCTAAACCTAATGTTATCATGCGTCGTTAGACCTAAAGTTAGAATTTTGAGGGAATTCTACCTAATGTTAGCATGTTTGAATTTGAAAGCCTAAAGTCTAATTTTAGTTCAATTAAATCTAAGATTAAATTTGAACCAAAATCTCCTAAGGAATCATGAAATAATATACGAACAAGTAAAATTAGGCAGCAAGTATCAAAATATCGCATACAATCCCTACCAAAAATCGCAAACGAAACACATGACATAAAAATGAGTAGAACTAATGATTAAAATTAAAAAGAAAAAAATGAGAGAAGTGAAAAGAAATCCCTTTTATTTACTAATATTGCCAAAGAAAATAAATCGCCAAAATTAATCGCAAACACAATCGAAATGAGTATTGGAAATAAGATCTCAGGAGGTACGAACCGAATTCACTATGTGCTGCAAAAAATGAAATGACATTAGGCCCCATCAAAAATAGACACAATCAGCAAAAAAATTAAAAATAATCATAGTCCAGGAATTGATTAGTTTGGCCCATGTCAACCATTCTTAATTTTATTAATCATCATATTATTATATTTATTTGTTGAATTAATAATAAAAAGAATAAAAACATGCAATAGAATACCGGTTCATAAAGAAAGAAATAAAACAAAAAAACAATTAAAACTAAAAAAGAAAATATAGGAAAATTGAAAAGGGTTTAGGGTTAAAAGAGAAAGTTTTTTCTCTTCTTCTCCGTAGAACAGCGCCGCCCCTCTTCACCTTCACTGATTTCCATCGTCTCAACCTCTTCCGATCCGGTTGCGATTTCCGATTCCATCTCCGCCGTAAATCCCCTCGTGACCGTCCTCAACCTCCTTTCTTCTCAATCTGCGGCGTCTAACATATCGCATCTTCTTTTTCTTCAGATTCAAACGGCGGCGAAGGAGTATGAGAGCGTGCGAGGCGTCTTTGACAACAACGAACAAATACAGAACGCTGGATGATTCTCGCTCCAGGTACGATTACCATCAGATTCGCTCTTCTTCCTTTTGTTTAAATCACAACTCGTAAACCTTCTTCCCATCCCCAATTTTCTTCTGCATTTTTGCTTTGCCGCTATATTGATGTAACTGTTCATTCTTACTGATATTGCGATTGCGTTTGAAAGGGAGATGAAGGAGGTTGAAACGGTGATGTTGTCGAAGCTTTGCGTGTGTTGCGGTTGATGATGCAGTTTTGACGAAGGTTCTCATGGAAAAGATGAAGGTGCGGAATCGGCTTTGCAGAGAGAGGACCGAGAATTTGTGAATTCTTCAGAAATCTTTTTGGTGAGTTTTTTTTTTGTGAAAATTCTATCTGTGTGTAATCTCTCTGAGTTTTTGTTGTGGAGTAATATCTCTGTTGAATAATTGTATCCCTGAGATTTTTTCTGTGGTTTGTAAAAATAATCCAGCTCTCTTTTGTGAATGATCCTCTATATGGTTACCAAAAATTAGTTATGAAGTTATTTAGGAGCTGTTTCAATCAATTAGTTTGAATCAGTTAGGAGGTTAGCAGGGTGGTTAACAGTTAGAAAAGCTGTTAGAAAAGTTTGTTAGGAAATTGGGAAATGGAAAGTTGGTTATAGTTAGTTATGGGTTGTTATGGTTAAGGAGGTTAGAAAATTAGTTAGAGGACTGCATAAATCTGTTATTTTCAGTTGGTTAGTGAGGCTATGGAATTATGTTAGAGGTTGGTTATGGTTAGAAACCGTTATAAGTTTTATTATGTTATTTTCTGTTGCAAGTTAGTTGTGTTCTGCTTGAAATTTGTTTGAAGTTTTCTTGATTTTCTGTTACAGGTTATGGAGTAGTTATGGAAGGAATGAACTGGCTGGAGTAATGCTGAGGTTGTTAGTCGCGCATCTGGATGAGGCATGAAGATTGATTATGAAGATCACGCGAATGGTTACGAAGATTAGAAAAATGTAAAGCTTAGAGCCTTAGGTTTTAGTATATGCTTAGAACTGAACCTGTAATGTCTAACATGCTGTATATTTGTAATATTTTTGGATCATGAATGACCTTGGCATATGATGATTTATTAGAATGAAATGCTTCGGACTCTAATTGGCCTTTGAATGAATTTGGATAAGATTTTATCGATACTTGAATAACATTTCGAACGGAACTTCAAGTTTGAAGCTTGCCATGACAAAAAGATCCATACTTTATTTCCATCACTCAGAAATCCATGTTTATTATTCTTTAATGTTCGAATGAATAATGAGAAATTTGAACAAGCTTTTGTTGAAAGATAATGATGAATGATGGATTTGGAAATGATTTAGTTTGGATAAACTTGGATAAAGGATGATGAATTTACGGATGAAGAGTTTGAACAATGTCGAACTTTGCGCGAACGCCTTTGTATCTTAGCCCTTATACTTTGCATCTTGCTTTCAAAAAACATCCTTATGGTCGAATGCTTACCAAACTTTTATAATGGAACCACTTGAATCGACTTCAAATCCAAGTTATCTTGCATTCTCAATGAACCTCTAATTTTAACTCTCCAAATTCGAGCCAGATTTAACTTGCATGATAAGTAACTGATATCTAACAGAGTGATGATGTTTTGAATCCACAAACCATATCTTGTACCATGTATCCCGAGCAACCAAAGTATCTCCCAAGCATCCTCAAACTCATAGACTCCTATCAGGAATCTAACCCTTGTAACGATGAAGATAAGTACAAAAACCTTAATTCAAAGCATTCTCATTTGAATCCGAGTCATTGAGAAGGTAGTAAACACTTGATGCTTTTGAAGGGACCTTAAAGATGGATGTCTTATAATATCCCGATGCAAGAAATTCTCGATGAATCATGCACACAAAAACCCTAGCTCCATAAGCCAAAGATTGTTAAGTAAATAACATAAATCAACCTTGAATGAAAGTGAGACTCTTAAAGCCAAAGAAGAACCGTACACCTCAAAATCTTTGATCCCATGCCAAGTTATGTTGTTAGCGAATGTATGCAATGTTAAATGACCTAATGGAGTTATGTACATGAGAAAAGTGCGAAAATGCGTAAACCAGATAAAAGTAGAAGGGTAGGACAAATTTGGGGTATTACAGCTACCCCTATTTAATCGTCTTAAACCTGAAAGTACGATTGGCGCGTGCCTTTCGGAAGTTCAAGGTGGAAGATGATTAAATACCAATGCCAAAAAATTTGTCCTGAGAGAGAGAGAGTAAGTTTTTTCTTTATTTATTTTTGTGTTATCTGCTGGGGAGAAGAAATTTGTTTTTTCAATGGAGGGATAGAGATAGAACTTGTAACGTGGAGCGACGCCAATACAAGACAAATGGTTGGTATGAAAAGACAACGGACGAGGTCTACGAGCGACCTGCGATCCTAAGGTGACACATGAGAGTGATTTGACAGAGAACCTAGCCGAAGGGCGATCTCAGATTCTAAGACAAAGTGTATGGACGGAACCTAGCCAAGAGGCAATCTCAGGTTCGACGATGACTTGAGGGAAGAACCTACCCAAGAGGCGATCTCAGGTTCGACGATGACTTGAGGGAAGAACCTAGCCAAGAGGCGATCTCAGGTTCGACGATGATTTAAGGGAAGAACCTAGCCAAGAGGCGATCTCAGGTTCGACGATGATCTGAAGGAAGAACCTAGCCAAGAGGCAATCTCAGGTTCGAAGAAGGGAACATGGGTTATGACATGATGATTGTTTAGATAAGCGACATGGATGAGCATCAAGAAATTTAAACACGGACGAGTGTTTGATTCAATACGGACGAGTATTGAAAGAAGATACGGACGAGTATCAAAAGTTTAAACACGGACGAGTGTTTGATTCAATACGGACGAGTATTGAAAGAAGATACAAGCGGGTATCAAAAGGTTAAACACGGACGAGTGTTTGATTCAATACAGACGAGTATTGAAAGAAGATACGGACGAGTATCAAAAGTTTAAACACGGACGAGTGTTTGAATCAATACGGACGAGTATTGAAAGAAGATACAGGTGAGTATCGGAAGTTTAAACACGGACGAGTGTTTGAATCAATACAGACGAGTATTGAAAGAAGATACGGACGAGTATCAAAAAGTTTAAACACGGACGAGTGTTTGAATCAATACGGACGAGTATTGAAAGAAGATACGGACGAGTATCAAAAAGTATAAACACGGACGAGTGTTTGATTCAATACGGACGAGTATTGAAAGAAGATACAGGCGAGTATCAAAAAGTATAAACACGGACGAGTGTTTGATTCAATACGGACAAGTATTGAAAGAAGATACGGACGAGTATCAAAAAGTATAAACACGGACGAGTGTTTGATTCAATACGGACGAGTATTGAAAGAAGATACAGGCGGGTATCAAAAAGTATAAACACGAATGAGTGCTTGATTCAATACGGACGAGTATTGAAAGAAGATACGGACGAGTATCAAAAAGTTAAACACGGACGAGTGTTTGAATCAATACGGACGAGTATTGAAAGAAGATACGGACGAGTATCAAAAAGTATAAACACGGACGAGTGTTTGATTCAATACGGACGAGTATTGAAAGAAGATACAGGCGAGTATCAAAAAGTATAAACACGGACGAGTGTTTGATTCAATACGGACGAGTATTGAAAGAAGATACGGACGAGTATCAAAAAGTATAAACACGGACGAGTGTTTGATTCAATACGGACGAGTATTAAAAGAAGATACGGACGAGTATCAAAAAGTATAAACATGGACGAGTGTTTGATTCAATACGGACGAGTATTGAAAGAAGATACAGGAGAGTATCAAAAAGTATAAACACGGACGAGTGTTTGATTCAATACGGACGAGTATTGAAAGAAGATACGGACGAGTATCAAAAAGTTAAACACGGACGAGTGTTTGAATCAATACGGACGAGTATTGAAAGAAGATACGGACGAGTATCAAAAAGTATAAACACGGACGAGTGTTTGATTCAATACGGACGAGTATTGAAAGAAGATACAGGCGAGTATCAAAAAGTATAAACACGGACGAGTGTTTGAATCAATACGGACGAGTATTGAAAGAAGATACGGACGAGTATCAAAAAGTATAAACACGAACGAGTGTTTGATTCAATACGGACGAGTATTAAAAGAAGATACAGGCGAGTATCAAAAAGTATAAACACGGACGAGTGTTTGAATCAATACGGACGAGTATTGAAAGAAGATACAGACGAGTATCAAAGGTTAAACACAGACGAGTGTTTAGGAAACTTGACTCATACGAGTGCTTAGGAATGGACACAGACGAGTGTTTAGGGATGGACACAGACGAATGTTTACGGAACCGACTACCAGACAAGAACTGGGTTTAGAACGGCAAAGTGTATTAATTTTGTTTGGCATTGAAAAGGTGAAGGTCACCGGCTAGAGACTTTGGGCATGATATCCTCCTGTAGGGATGTATTGTTGTCCTTGAATAATTCAGGTCTTTTTTGTAAGGTACCTGATCTGGCTTATGCTTTGTATGCATGTTTGAATTTCTTTTGACACAAAGATCCACTCTGATGGATCAGCTACGCGCTTTTGAGGATGCAATGATATGTAATGATAACTATATGCAATGAGAAGAAATAAACTTCATGGGGATAAGAGAAGGCTTGTTGGGAGCCATTGTTCATCACTGGGGATGTCAATACACAGATGTTGGAAGCCTGCAGCACCAAAGATCACTGGGGATACTGATAAGAATACACACTGGGGAGCTCTTGTAGACCAAAGATCGTTGTTGACGCTGACGAGGTTTGAATTGCTGACGAAGCGAGTCTTCAAGTACGATGCTGGATTCTGAATCATACCGTTGGGAAGAGATAACCTGGCCAGACTTCCAAACATCCTGAACCGTTGAGGGTGTGATATAAGTGAATATGCCGAAGAATGGATACTGAACACCATGTGGATCCCTCCGAATAAATGTCCCAAGTTTACGCACACTAGGGAATTATCTCTTGAATCACTTGGGGATAAGAGATGGGAATGGACACCTACGAGTGCCCCAGTTGAACCCTGCGAATGCCCCGGTTTAGCTTTGCGAATGCCCCGGTTGAGCTTTGCGAATGCCCCAGTTGAGCTTTACTGGGGATGCTCTTGATTAACTCCACTGAGGATGCACTTCCGCGTGCTGAGTTAAAAGACGATTCTAGATTTTCTGGATTCACTTGGGGAGTTAGACCCAAAGTTGTCTGTAGTAGATGGAGGCAGCTTCATGCACTGGCTAGGTCAGGGTGACCGTTATGGTGCTTTTAGCTTGATCGTAGTCTTGTACAACATAATTGACTTGAACAACTAAGTACGGATGAGGAATGCCCCTGTCTGGAGGATCTCTGGGAAGATCTAGGTTGAATAGAAGACCAGAAGGTTCGTGCCACAATACGATATGAGGTGGCCTGCCCCAATGTCTTGAGTTACGAAATAAACTGCTCTTGATTACAGCTTTCCTGGAGAGATTTGTCGAATCTCAACGTAACTGCCCCAGGTTGAATGAATTCTGAATAGATTCCTCAATGTGATAACCTCTGATTGATTGAGCTTGAAGAGATTTATCGACGTGATAGCCTCTGATTGATTTCTTTGAGGGAATGCCCCAGATTTGGCTGAACTTGGAGAGATCGACTCTCGACTTGATTGCCCCAGATTGGCAGTTTTAAGGGAATGCTCCAGATTGATGGAATCCGCTAACTTTAACACTAAAGGGTACTCAAGCTGTGAAGCACCAAGATGTTTTCTCTTGACAGAATCTCTGGTTTAACATGCCTCTGGATTAGTCATTTCTCTTGTAGCAGCTGACTCTTGCTTCAACAGGGTATTCAAGCCTCTCTTTTCTGACAAGATTGAGCTCTTCACCGATTGTTCATTGTGCAAAATTACTTGATGTCGATCAGTTGTTTTGTATGCAGAAGAATGTTTATTATGAGAATGATAATTCTAATGCAACACATATGTAAGTCTTGAAGTTTGAAAAAACTTTGAATGAAATAACGTCACAACTCTGTTGTGAACGAGTCACTAGCTAGAGAGAAACATTTGCAAATTCCTTTTTATGAAAGATAATGCAAGCATATGATGCCAACACAGATATTCAAACATACCTCTTAGGAGTCAGTTAAACACTATCTCGTTGTAGCAAGCTTTCGAATTGACCTATGCTTCAGTTAGGACTTTTATGGGTTGTAACGTGGCCTGGTTCATGGTTTTTAGAAAAAAGGATTTAAGGCTCAAAATTATTTGGTGCCCACCCATTCTCCATGATGTTCTCCATTCCTACGTTTAGTTGACCCGATACAAGCGTTCATCTCTCGAGAAGAGTTTGCAATATTTGAGGAACCACAGTGGTTTCTTGGACACGACAGTCACTAACTTCTGATTTTGGTGTCTGATCAGACGACCTTGTTCTTTGATGAGGACTTTCATTGGTAATCCTTTTCTTGCCTTTTAGGCTTTTCAATTTCTTTCTTGCTTTCCCTAATTTTTTCCTGGACAAATTCTTTTGAATTTCGATTTGGAAGTCCAGTGGGATGCCCCAATTTTTGCCTAAGCGACTTGTTTTCAAGTTTCGACTTAGCGGGGATCTTTGTTTCTTTCTTATCCGTATTTTTTTCATTTTGAACAAGTCGTTGATCTTTGTGTTGTTTTTGATTTGTCGGAAGTGATCATGATTGCCCGAGTCTTTAGTATTGTCATTTGTTGACCTCCTGATGTGCGAGAGATACCCATTGGGATATAGTCAATAGACGCACATTGTTGTTAGATGAAGGTTAACCATTGTGGTTTTGACTTTCCTCAACCTTTTGATGGATAACCATTGTCGTACCCTTGGATGCACACTCTTGATGAGTTTTGAATGCTTTATCAGATCGACTGAACACTACCCGCCCCAGGGTTAAAATGAGGGTTTTTCTGAACAGAAAGAAAACTCCTACTTCGAAGGCTCAAAGGGGTTGACGAGGGTCTATCTCCCTTATATCTCCAGTGTTTAGGGATTTGAAACAAGGCATGTACATCGTCAGCAGGGTCTTACTCAAAAGCGTACCAACCAGAGATTTTTGCGTTTTCAGATTATCGTCATCCTCCTTTGAATCTTTACCTAAGCATAAGACTAGGAAATCTGGCATCAATATGCAAGTAAAACATTTAAAGAGTGATAACAAATGGATGAGTAAAAATGAAAGGAATACTTCAAGACAAGCATACTTATTGCATTAACATTTTCGTTCAAAAATAGACAAGTTTCTATATACAAGCAATGTTTAAACAAACAAGCAAGAATGCAAATGAAAATGCAGTCAAAGAAACCAATGATTGCCATTGTTGAGGAGACTTGACTCCGTATGGATTTGTTGATTCTGACGACTTTCTGTAGTCTTGATGCTTGAGTGTGGGAGAGAATTCCCTTTCAGATTTGATGTGAACATAACAGTCTCTGAATTGATCCAGTCTTGGACTTGGTCTCTGGATGACATACCTTCTTCAATCGATTGGCCAGGTGCCCCAGTATAACTTGCATCACCAAGCATATCATGTCTTAAAGAAATAATAGACATCATCATCAGAGTTTCCATGACCTGGCTTATCTGAGTATTTAATCCATTATCTTCCTGCTTGAAGAAGTTTCTGACTATGAGCCAAAGCTTGCATGTACCACTCAGAGTTATTCCATAGCTGGTCCCTGAACACGTGCGGTGAGAAACCAAGTTGAACCTCTGAAGAAATCCCCCCAGGTCTGAATAAGAATCCCCAATCTTCGGGTACCTGTCATGAATGCATGAATATGCATGGGATGCATGAATGAATGCCATGTCATGTTCTGTCATTTCCAAGGAGTTTGCGTGCTTTGATTTTGATTTCACACAAGTAAGGGACGGAAGAGTTTTAGCACAAGGCTTGTAAATGTGATTCCTTTGAAATAACCGAACATGTATGTTAAGCATGTGGTTAGCCATGTTATGTATGCAAAGGCATGAGATCAAAGAGGATCAAGATTCCATCATTCCTGAATAAGATTGTTGCACTGCTCTGAATCGTGTGAGTATCATCAGATCAAAGGTCCGACATAGCTTCTGCATATATAAGAACCAAGTACCCTGTAGATCTCCCATTGTATGGGACCAAGGCTTCTGGAACATCGGATACTGTTGAGAATTTTCTGAATATGCTGGGAATACCAAGATTGAAGGCTTGAATGAACCTCCAGGTAAACAAGTCAGGAACTCAGAAAATAAATCTGAGAACCATACGGTCATCAACAAAGTATAGTATCTGCATAAAGTCATAACAAAAATCCAGAATATAGCCATCAGAACCAGTAGTCATTGTCTGAGCATAATTACCATCTGAACACGAGTAACCATCTGCACATAGTCACCATTTGTACCTGTGATAGAAATTCCCTCCCCACTCACGGGTGAAAACTAGGTCAGGGTAAGATAATGGCAACTCGAAAATCACGGGTTCGCCTGAAAGTGCTATGGGCTTGCCCACAGACGTGGGTGCCGATAGTAATTCATTTAAACCTCATTCGAGCGTGGTATATGACATGATTGCACTAATCGGACCACGTCCTATAGCCGTCATGCCCCCACTCTATTCCTAGTGTCCTAGTGCACTATGGCCTGGGTACTGGGCCTTTTACCTCAATAGTGACATCCCCACCCAACATAGAAAACAGAGTCCAGCATAATAGATAAGAAATATGGAAAGCCATAAAATGCAATGCAAACTTATGCTCAGATAAACATGTACAAATGAGTAAACTGAAAGCATAAAATAAACACCCTAAGGAAAGAAAACAAGAGCTAGGAGCGACTCCGGGATGGACCAGCATTTGGTCGACCTTTCCCCAGTGAAGTCGCCAGCTGAAACAACCGGCTGAAAATCATCAAACAATGAAGTCGCCATCGAACGTCTTTTATCCCACATGTAGGGAAAGGTAAACATCGAGAAAACCTGAGAAGGGAGAAGTTACGGTCTTGCGACCGAGATATTGGGTAAGGGAGTCTGTTACGCGAGGGGAAGGTATTAGCACCCCACACGCCCGTAGTACTCTATGGTATCCACTCTTGTTATCTATCTTATGGGTGTGTTTAATCTATGCTTATTGTTTACTATACTACTAAGGGAGAATGCATGCAAAAAAAAAGGGAAAATAATGTAGGGAAAATGAAATTGTGCTCGCCTGGGCCCTACCCCAATGCCTACGTATCCTTTTTGAGGAATCAGAGCTACCGTAGTTCGGCTCATATGTTTTTGTTTGTTTTGTGTTTTTTATGGACGAAGTTAATTCTGCCTTCTGCCGCAGCTCGACCTTTGGAAACTTATGCGTTGGCACAAAAGTAAATTAATCGTGTCCTTACCTGAAAAGGGTTTAAAAGAAAAGGTGCTCGAGCGCACAAAATATTTGAGTTGGTTTATATTTTGTTGTAGATATTTTTGTGGACGAAGTTAATTCCGCCTTCTGCCGCAGCTCGACGTTTGGAGACTTATGCGTTGGCACAGAAGTAAATTAATCATGTCCTTACCTGAGAAGGTTTTTTTAAGAAAGGTGCTTGAACGCACAAAAATGGTTTGAATTTGTTTTGTATTTTTGTTGCAGATAATGACTAGTCGACCTCAAGAGAGAGATATTAGCCATTTTTCTACTTAGTCATGAAAGGAGTCTTTGAGAATTTAACCACACCTATGCTTGAGATGAAGAACAATAAGATCGAGAAGAGACTCGCTTATCATTTCCCGCACTAAGAAAAAGCATGATTCTCATTAATAGTTTTAAAGTATTTTGAATTTTGAAAGAAAAAGAAGTTTTTGTTTTAAGTGCGAATGCAAAAGGGAAAGAAAAGTCAGAAGGAGACTAGCTTACTTCTAAACCTAATGTTATCGTGCGTCGTTAGACCTAAAGTTAGAATTTTGAGGGAATTCTACCTAATGTTAGCATGTTTGAATTTGAAAGCCTAAAGTCTAATTTTAGTTCAATTAAATCGAAGATTAAATTTGAACCAAAATCTCCTAAGGACTCATGAAATAATATACGAACAAGTAAAATTAGGCAGCAAGTATCAAAATATCGCATACAATCCCTACCAAAAATCGCAAACGAAACACATGACATAAAAATGAGTAGAACTAATGATTAAAATTAAAAAGAAAAAAATGAGAGAAGTGAAAAGAAATCCCTTTTATTTACCAATATTGCCAAAGAAAATAAATCTCCAAAATTAATCGCAAACACAATCGAAATGAGTATTGGAAATAAGATCTCAGGAGGTACGAACCGAATTCACTATGTGCTGCAAAAAATGCAATGACATTAGGCCCCATCAAAAATAGACACAATCAGCAAAAAATTAAAAATAATCATAGTCCAGGAATTGATTAGTTTGGCCCATGTCAACCATTCTTAATTTTATTAATCATCATATTATTATATTTATTTGTTGAATTAATAATAAAAAGAATAAAAACATGCAATAGAATACCGGTTCAGAAAGAAAGAAATAAAACAAAAAAACAATTAAAACTAAAAAAGAAAATATAGGAAAATTGAAAAGGGTTTAGGGTTAAAAGAGAAAGTTTGTTCTCTTCTTCTCCGTAGAACAGCGCCGCCCCTCTTCACCTTCACTGATTTCCATCGTCTCAACCTCTTCCGATCCGGTTGCGATTTCTGATTCCATCTCCACCGTAAATCCCCTCGTGACCGTCCTCAACCTCCTTTCTTCTCAATCTGTGGCGTCTAACATATCGCATCTTCTTTTTCTTCAGATTCAAACGGCGGCGAAGGAGTATGAGAGCGTGCGAGGCGTCTTTGACAACAACGAACAAATACAGAACGCTGGATGATTCTCGCTCCAGGTACGATTACCATCAGATTCGCTCTTCTTCCTTTTGTTTAAATCACAACTCGTAAACCTTCTTCCCATCCCCAATTTTCTTCTGCATTTTTGCTTTGCCGCTATATTGATGTAACTGTGCATTCTTACTGATATTGCGATTGCGTTTGAAAGGGAGATGAAGGAGGTTGAAACGGTGATGTTGTCGAAGCTTTGCGTGTGTTGCGGTTGATGATGCAGTTTTGACGAAGGTTCTCGTGGAAAAGATGAAGGTGCGGAATCGGCTTTGCAGATAGAGGACCGAGAATTTGTGAATTCTTCAGAAATCTTTTTGGTGAGTTTTTTTTTTGTGAAAATTCTATCTGTGTGTAATCTCTCTGAGTTTTTGTTGTGGATTAATATCTCTGTTGAATAATTGTATCCCTGAGATTTTTTCTGTGGTTTGTAAAAATAATCCAGCTCTCTTTTGTGAATGATCCTCTATATGGTTACCAAAAATTGGTTATGAAGTTATTTAGGAGCTGTTTCAATCAATTAGTTTGAATCAGTTAGGAGGTTAGCAAGGTGGTTAACAGTTAGAAAAGCTGTTAGAAAAGTTTGTTAGGAAATTGGGAAATGGAAAGTTGGTTATAGTTAGTTATGGGTTGTTATGGTTAAGGAGGTTAGAAAATTAGTTAGAGGACTGCATAAATCTGTTATTTTCAGTTGGTTAGTGAGGCTATGGAATTATGTTAGAGGTTGGTTATGGTTAGAAACCGTTATAAGTTTTATTATGTTATTTTCTGTTACAAGTTAGTTATGTTCTGCTTGAAATTTGTTTGAAGTTTTCTTGATTTTCTGTTACAGGTTATGGAGTAGTTATGGCAGGAATGAATTGGCTGGAGTAATGCTGAGGTTGTTAGTCGCGCATCTGGATGAGGCATGAAGATTGATTATGAAGATCACGCGAATGGTTACGAAGATTAGAAAAATGTAAAGCTTAGAGCCTTAGGTTTTAGTATATGCTTAGAACTGAACCTGTAATGTCTAACATGCTGTATATTTGTAATATTTTTGGATCATGAATGACCTTGGCATATGATGATTTATTAGAATGAAATGCTTCGGACTCTAATTGGCCTTTGAATGAATTTGGATAAGATTTTATCGATACTTGAATAACATTTCGAACGGAACTTCAAGTTTGAAGCTTGCCATGACAAAAAGATCCATGCTTTATTTCCATCACTCAGAAATCCATGTTTATTATTCTTTAATGTTCGAATGAATAATGAGAAATTTGAACAAGCTTTTGTCGAAAGATAATGATGAATGATGGATTTGGAAATGATTTAGTTTGGATAAACTTGGATAAAGGATGATGAATTTACGGATGAAGAGTTTGAACAATGTCGAACTTTGCGCGAACGCCTTTGTATCTTAGCCCTTATACTTTGCATCTTGCTTTCAAAAAACATCCTTATGGTCGAATGCTTACCAATCTTTTATAATGGAACCACTTGAATCGACTTCAAATCCAAGTTATCTTGCATTCTCAATGAACCTCTAATTTTAACTCTCCAAATTCGAGCCAGATTTAACTTGCATGATAAGTAACTGATATCTAACAGAGTGATGATGTTTTGAATCCACAAACCATATCTTGTACCATGTATCCCGAGCAACCAAAGTATCACCCAAGCATCCTCAAACTCATAGACTCCTATCAGGAATCTAACCCTTGTAACGATGAAGATAAGTACAAAAACCTTAATTCAAAGCATTCTCATTTGAATCCGAGTCATTGAGAAGGTAGTAAACACTTGATGCTTTTGAAGGGACCTTAAAGATGGATGTCTTATAATATCCCGATGCAAGAAATTCTCGATGAATCATGCACACAAAAACCCTAGCTCCATAAGCCAAAGATTGATAAGTAAATAACATAAATCAACCTTGAATGAAAGTGAGACTCTTAAAGCCAAAGAGGAACCGTACACCTCAAAATCTTTGATCCCATGCCAAGTTATGTTGTTAGTGAATGTATGCAATGTTAAATGACCTAATGGAGTTATGTACATGAGAAAAGTGCGACAATGCGTAAACCAGATAAAAGTAGAAGGGTAGGACAAATTTGGGGTATTACATCGTTCCCACCGATCACAGCAGGGATCGAACCCCTGACCTCCATTCTCTAACGCCTTGAATACTCACGTGGCCACCACTACGCCACTTTTGTTTTGTTGTACATTAATCAAACACTGAAAATAATATGTGAAACAAAAGAATATTGAAAAATAATAAAAAAATGTGCGCGGAAATTTGAATGGGCGAATCAGGTGGATCCACATATTTGTCTTCCTCCCTGCACCGTGGCTAAAGGTTTGAGACCCTATACCCACAGACAATGTCCGTAGCTATAACCCTGTCCACTCTCAAAATCTTCCACAGGCCATGGAAATAATATCTAAGGCCATGGTTGAGGTCATTTCATCCTCCTGATCATAATGGTACCACTTACGGAGGCCAATTGTCCCTGCAACCAAAAACCCTAAAACGAACTCCAAAACCCTAACAATGGTGATTCACGATTCAGTCCATTAAAACGCAATTGGCTATTATAGAAAGCTTGTAAACAATATGGTGATCAAGAATGTGCAATTATTTTACACTATAAGTGCAAGAATGATGCTAATCGAATTCAAGAATATGGTGATACCGTTACGGACTTAAAGTGTGTTGGAGGGATTGAAAACACTTGCTTTCGATTGCTTTCGCTTGTGGAGACTCCCTGGAAGTGATTGGGATCGTCAAAGAGTCTTGAAACTGCCTCTAAAGGGGATTTCGAACTCACACTTTTCTTGGTTTTTTCCCGAATCTGTTTTTTGTTCTAGCGCCTCTTTCTCACTTGTTTCTAGGTCTGCCTCGCCTCCTTATGTATCAAATAATGCATTAGGGTTGATCATTGTGTCCAAATCTTCCTTCTTTAATGCTATTGATATTTGATTTGATTCCCTTTGAAAACCTTCCAAATTTGGCTTCTTTTCAATCTTTTTGTACACATATGCATTTGCACGAATTTGAATGCTTTCAATCTGTAATTTAAGACCTGAAATAATCACAAGATCCTTTGTTATCAACATTTTGGATTTTATTTGATTTATTATGATTTAATTTAAATTAATTCAAATAAAAATCAAAATAAATAACAAAAATAATATATGGACAAGTGGCAAAGGCTAGAGCACGTGGGGTATGTTTCCAACTCAAAACAAGTGAAAACGATTGGGCCCATTTGGAAAAATTTGAAGTTTTAGGGATAGTTGACTTTTCGCAATTTTGCAAACATGGCCAACTTCAACAATGCATAACTCCCTCAATTTTGACTCTTTGGAGGTGTTATTGGACTTTTTAGAAAGCTTGAGATGTCCTATAAGCAACCCTTTTGGTATCATCTCATTTTGATATTCCATGCTCATGTATGAAGATTTGACAAAAAAGGTGTTTTGTTGACTTTTCAAAATGACCTATAATGTCCAAATTCATAACTTCTTGTGAGTGCATATTTTGAACTTGGGAGATGAAGATGGATTGTATGTAATTTCATACTCTTCAAAATGAGCTTTGGATGGGTCATTTCTAATAAAGTATGAGAAAGTTATACTTGGTCAAAGTTGGGTTAACTTTTCTTGCAAAACCCTAATTTAGCAACTTTTGAGTCTTGATGAATTATGAGCAATCCTTGATGAATCATGATCAACCCTTGATAAAATGATGAAATATACTTAAAAATTAGGATGTTGACCAAAAATCTTGAAGTTTAACTGTATGTGGGTCACAGTTGACTTTTGCTCTAGCATAGTCGATTTTTGAACCTTTGAGCAATTGACTGAGCAAACTTCCTCTGCAAGGCTTGAAACTTGTCACGGATGATCTTGAGAACATATTAGGACATTGGTGAGCATTTGGGATCACTTGGACTCAAGTATCTTGATGCAAAATGAAACCCTAATTTGGGGTAGACTTCCTTAGGAGGGAGCTTGTCTGGCCAACCCTTGGACTACTTTAAGCAACTTGGAGATCTTTCTTGCAATGTTTCGAGAAATATGGGAGGGAAAATTTTGGGGTACAACAACTATGCTCAGAAGTGGAGATTTCTGGCTGGAAGAGTCCAACCCCCTCTGTCTGATAGGGAGTTGGTTGATATGTTTCTGGGGACCTTGTCTGGTCCATTTTTCAATCATCTGATCGGTAGTTCATCATCTGGGTTTACTGAATTGATCTTGACTGGGGAGAGGGTAGAAGCTGGTGTCAGAAGTGGTAAGATACAGAAGGGTGCTTCTTCAAGTACAGAAAAGAAGCCTTTCAGGAAAGAAGCTAGTGCAGTTTACGGTTCAAGGAGCCAAAACCGACCTGAACGCCGCCAAGCAGTAAATGTGGTAGTAATATCAAGACCCACCATTGCTCCACAATGCAACAATCAGAAGAGAGTAGAGAGAGCGCAAAGACAGTACACTCGGCTTAATATGACTTTGTCTCAAATTCTACCGCAATTGTTGAAAACCAACCTGGTGACGCTGAGGGAAGCCCCGAAGAATTCCAGCACCACATCTCCGCTGTATAATCCAAACGCCCGTTGTGCCTATCACTCTGATAGCCCGAGTCATGATACGAACAATTGCTGGGGTTTGAAGAATAAGGTGCAAGACCTGATTGAAGCTAAAGAAATTGAGTTTGACGCTCTGGAGAAACCTAACGTCATAACTGCTCTTATGCCCAAGCATGGTCATGGAGTAAATGTTGTGGACGATGATTTATTTGTGACCTACGTGGAAGACATTTCTACTCCATTGATGACAATAAAGAAGAATCTATTATTGGTCGGTTTATTTTCGGGCTGTGGCGAAGGTTGCCACCTATGTTCCATCCTACCTGCTGGTTGCTATTTACTAAAATCAGGTGTTCAGCGCCTGATGGATAATAAAGAGATCCTGTTAGAGAAAATTTTGATTCCGTTGATTCCTATTGAAGATGTTTCCATCATAACCATTTCCGCTGATCCTTCCAAGGCTTCCTCGAGAAAGCCTGTTAGGATTACATCTGTTCCAAGAGTCGCTCTGTTAATCATTACTATCCCTGGTCCTATCCCATACACTTCGGATAAGGCTTTCCCGTGGCACTATGGGGCCAATGTGTATTATCATGGGGTCAAGAAAGACTTGAAGATTGAAAAAACTGATGCTGATATCAGCAATATTGTCGGGTCTAGCAAGGTCACCAGAAGTGGAAGACTTTTCTCTCCTGAGATTTCCCCTCCGACTGTTCAAAAGCCTGTTGTCATTCCATCTGCCAGTACATCAGCTACTGTTCTAATTCTCACTCCAGTTATCACCCCTGTCGCCGAGTCATCTGACACTCAGGGCAAAGAAGTTACAGGTGGGCCTGCCCGGATGGAGGCGCCTAAGAAGATCATCATAGAAACCTCTAAGCAGGAGATAGAGGAAATTCTGAAGATTATCAAGAAGAGCGACTACAACATAGTCGAACAGCTAGGGCAGACCCTGTCGAAAATCTCCATGTTATCCTTGTTATTGTGTTCAGAAGCCCATGCAAAGGCTTTAATTGCTTTCCTCAAGACTGCGCATGTGCCGCAGGAAACATCTGATGATCAATTCAAAGACTGTGTAGCTAGTTTAACTGCTGACAACAGGTTGGGTTTCTCATACGCAGATCTGACTGCTAAAGGAAGGAATCACAATGATGCTCTACACGTCTCGATTGAGTGCAGGGGCACTACTTTGGCCCATGTGTTGGTGGATACTGGGTCCTCATTGAATGTTTTACCAAAGAAAGCACTAGACCGTCTGGACTGTGAAGGTTTGGTTCTGAAGCCGATTAATATTATGGTTAGAGCTTTAGATGGGTCAAAAAGGATGGTGCACGGGGAGGTGGACGTCCCTGTTAAAGTTGGCTCTCAGACTTTCGCATCTACTTTTTATGTGATGGATATCCGACCATCTTATTCTTGCTTGCTGGGTCGCCCATGGATTCATAAGGCTGGGGCAGTGACTTCTGCGCTCCATCAGATGTTGAAATATCCAGTAAAAGGGAAGATTGTTATGGTACAAGGTGAGGAGGAGTACATGGTAAGTCATCTTAATTCCTTTCGCTATGTGGACATGGATGGGGAGTTCATCGAAACCCCGTGTCAAAACTTTGAAGAGGTCCCCCAGACTTTGGCGTCGAACGAAGTTGCTGTTAACAAACCTCCAATGAAGATGGCTTCCCTCAAGGATGCCAGGGCTGTTATTGATCAAGATGGGTGTGCAAATTGGGGACAACTCCCTGACTTCGCACGCAAAACTGACAAGTTTGGTTTGGGCTTTACTGCAGAGGCTCAAAGGGTTGTTCGGCGCACGCGGATTGGAAGACCTCCTCTGCACATCAGTAATCAGAGAGTGAATGCAATTGAGGATGATGAAGAAGAGTCAGATATTGACAGTTGGATTTACCCGACTACCAACGGTGGCTTGAACAACTGGACGGCGAAAGACTTTGTGCCCGTTTCTTTTATTACACAGTAATTGACTTTTTGTTTTGAGATTTGTAACAGACAGTTTGAAACTTTATGGCCCGGTGCCTTACCCGAGGCACCTTGGCTTTGTTTGTGAGGGCTTATTATTTGTCATTTTCATATATCATCAATAAAGCATTGGACGTTTTCTTGCATTACAAATTTTACGCTCCCTGTTTTTCTTTTCTATCTTGCACTTTATCAAAACAGCTATTTGTCTTACACAAACTCACATATCATAATACAGGTCCACGTCCACTCTGGATCCCACTGATAACGACTCTGCTACTGCCAGTTATAACTTCGAAAATCCGATCAACCAAGTCGAGGACGAAGGTGAGGATAATTGTGAAGTGCCTGGGGAACTTGCTAGACTGTTACTACAGGAAGAGAGGGCCATACAGCCGCATGAAGAGCCAGTGGAATCAGTGAATTTGGGTACAGAGGAAGACAAGAAAGAGGTCAAGATAGGTGCGAATCTGGAGCCTAGTGTCAAGCAACGGTTGATATAGATGCTACGCGACTATGTTGAGATCTTCGCCTGGTCTTATAAAGATATGCCTGGTTTAGACAGTGAAATCGTGGTTCACCGTCTGCCAACTAAAGAAGACTTCCCTTCGATGAAGCAGAAGGTTCACCGCATGCGCCCCGAGATGTCTGATAAAATCAAAGCTGAGGTCATGAAACAGTTTGACGCCGGATTTCTAGCTGTCACTTCTTACCCGCATTGGGTTGCCAACGTGGTTCCGGTGCTGAAGAAAGATGGTAAGGTATGGATGTGTGTGAACTATAGAGATCTGAATAGGGCGAGCCCCAAGGATGATTTCCCACTTCCTCATATTGATGTTCTGGTTGACAACACCGCACAGCATAAGGTCTTATCCTTTATAGATGGTTTTTCCAGTTACAATCAAATTAAGATGGCTCCCGAAGACATGGAGAAGACAACCTTTGTTACGCAGTGGGGAACCTTCTGTTACAAAGTAATGCCTTTCAGGTTGAAGAATGCTGGGGAAACGTATCAGCGCGCCATGGTCGCTTTGTTCCACGACATGATTCACCATGAGATTGAGGTTTACGTTGATGACATGATTGCAAGGTCCCAGACTGAAGAAGAACACCTTGACCATCTTCAGAAGCTATTTGACAGGTTGAAGACGTACAAGCTGAGGTTAAACCCGAACAAGTGCACCTTCGGGGTAAGGTCTGGTAAGCTGTTGGGTTTCTTTGTTAGTGATGAAGGTATTCAAGTGGATCCTGCAAAGGTGAAGGATATACAGGAGATGTCAGCTCCCCGAACGGAAAAGGAAGTTAGAGGCTTTTTGGGACGGTTGAATTACATTGCCCGATTCATCTCACACCTGACTGCTACTTGTGAGCCAATCTTCAAGCTGTTGAAGAAAGATCAAGTGATAAAATAGAATGATGAATGCCAGGCCGCTTTCGAAAGAATCAAGGAGTACCTCCAAGAGCCACGTATTCTGATGCCTCCAGTTGAAGGAAGACCCTTGATATTATACTTGACAGTACTCGACAATTTGATGGGGTGTGTGTTGGGGCAGCATGACGAGTCTGGCCGAAAAGAGCATGCTATTTACTACCTTAGCAAAAAGTTTACCGACTGTGAGACCCGATACTCACTGCTTGAGAAAACTTTCTGCGCTTTGGCATGGGCTGCTCGCTGGCTGAGACAGTATATGCTGACTCACACTACCCTATTGATATCAAAGATGGATCCAATCAAGTATATCTTCGAAAAGCCTACCTTGTCCGGAAGAATAGCAAGATGGAAGATGATCTTAACTAAGTACGACATCTAATACACAACCCAAAAGGCAATCAAGGGGAGTGTGTTGGCAGATTATTTGGCGCATCAGGCCGTGGATGATTACCAGTCTATGAATTTCGAGTTTCCGGATGAGAACATCATGTTGGTGACTGACTGTGAAGAACCTGGACCGAATGAAGGACCTGAGGAAGGATCCCGATGGTCTATGTATTTTGACGGAGCCTCAAACGCGTTGGGTAATGGCATTGGCACCGTAATTATATCTCCTGAAGGCTGTCATACTCCGTTCACCGCCCGATTATGTTTTAACTGCACCAACAATATGGCGGAGTATGAAGCCTGCATCATGGGTCTTCGAGCAGCTATTGACCTAAGGATTAAGTTCTTGAGTGTATTCGGAGATTCCGCTCTGGTGATCATTCAAATCAAAGGCGAGTGGGATATGAAACACCCAAATCTTATTCCTTACAAAGAGTATGTACTGACATTGCTTCCACACTTCGAGGAGATAACCTTTGAACATTTTCCCAAATAGGAGAATCAGTTAGCGGACGCGCTAGCTACTATGTCTTCTATGTTCAAGGTCAGGTGGGACAATGAGGCTCCCCAGATTACCATCGAGAGATTAGACGAACTCGCACATTGCTGTGACATTGAGACTGAAGAGGTAGCAAATAAACCCTAGTTCCACGAGGTGAAAAGGTATCTTAAGGCTCAGGAATACCCTGAGGGTGCATCTGTTAATGATAAGAAGTTCTTGAGAAGGTTCGCGATGAATTTCTTCATCAGTAATGGTGTCCTTTACAAGCGTAATCATGACTCAACCTTGCTGCGATGTATGGACAAGAACGAGGCAGAAAGGATTATGGCAGAGCTACATGAAGGTACTTTCGGAACCCATTCCAGTGACCATATCATGGCGAAGAAAATCCTACGGGCAGGATATTATTGGTCTACTATGGAAGCCGATTGTTACCAGCATTCTCGAACTTGTCATAAGTGCCAAGTCTATGCTGATAAGGTGCACATACCTCCAGTTCCTCTGAACATCTTGACAGCTCCTTGGCCTTTTGCAATGTGGGGCATCGATATGATCGGCGAGATCAGACCTACTGCGTCTAACGGGAATCGTTTCATTCTGGTAGCTATTAATTATTTCACGAAGTGGGTTGAGGCAGCTTCCTTTGCTACAGTAACCAAGAATTTCGTGGCGCGGTTCATCAGACATAATCTGATCTGTCGATACGGTGCACCAGAGAGGATCATTACGGACAAAGGTATAAATCTCAACAATACGATGATCACCAAGCTCTGCAAGCAGTTCAAGATACAGCATCATAACTCTTCTCCCTACTGGCCGAAGATGAATGGGACTGCTGAAGCGGCTAATAAGAACATCAAGAAGATTGTGCAGAAGATGACCGTGACATACAAAGACTGGCACGAGATGTTACCATTCGCTCTTCACGGGTACCGTACCTTAGCACAGACGTCAACAGGGGCAACACCCTATTCTTTGGTGTATGGCATGGAGGCAGTCTTGCCCATTGAAGTTCAGATACCCTCTCTTCAGATTATGAAGGATGCAGGTTTGAGCGAAGATGACTGGATCCAAACCCGGCTTGATCAGCTGAATCTAATTGACGAGAAGAGACTTACCGCTATTTGTCATGGTCGGACGTATCAGAAACGAATGATCAAGGCATTTAACAAGAAAGTCAGACGATAAGAGTATCAAGTCGGGGATCTGGTGATCAAATGCATCATACTTCTGCAAGGTGATCCCAGGGGCAAATGGACCCCTACGTATGAAGGACCATTTATGGTTAAGAACATGTTCTCAGGAGGAGCTATGATTCTAACCACCAAGGATGGTGACGACCTTCCTCGCCCCGTCAATGCAGACATAGTGAAAAAATACTACGCGTAATCAAAGACCCGCTAGGTCGACTGGCCTAGGCAAAAATAAGGGCTTCCCGGAGAACCAAAAGGGTTCGGGCAAAATAAGGTATGAAAATAAAAAAATATGTACACCCGACAAGTTGAAAACCTGAAAAGGCGGCTTGGGCAAAAAAGGGTATCCCGGTGGACTGAAAACCCGAAAGGGAGGTCCAGGCAAAAATTAGGGATCAAAGTGTAACACTATGTCTCATTAGGATCACCTTGCAACCAGACTTCAGTATCGACTATCAAGCTCAGACGGCACCAATCAATCTAATCTACCTTCGACCGAGTAGCAAAGTGATGAGACGCTCGAAGATATAAAGGCAATAGCAGAGTTGGAACCCAGTGGGATTGTTCACATAGTTGTTTTTCTTTGTTTTTCACAAATTGTATAACTCATCTTTCGGGGCGTTCTCTTACTAGGACATCAGCCTCTTGTACAAAAACGCCTATTTACAGGCCAACTTCAAAATCAATACAATCCATTTTCACAAAGAAATTTCAAATTATTTTTTTCTTCTTTTTTCTGTTTTGTTTTGCAAGAACATCCAGTTGTTCATTTTTGATATATGCATTTGACAATAATTGTTGCTCATAAATATTTACATGCGAAACACAAGACGATTACTCGTAATATCAGAAACAGGGACAAACAAGAAATGTCCAAACCGTACAGTTACTCTATCCACCCGGTACGGTGACAGACCCAGCTTAAGAAAATGACTAAAAGTATATACACTCCCCGCAAAGTAAAAAGTATCCAAAAACATCAGTGTTAGTTCTCCCCAAGCAGAGTTCATCTGTCACTAACAATGGAAGACCATCCCCAGTGGAGTTTATTTCTTCCACAGACAGAAACTTTATCCCTGATAGAGTTTGTCATCACCGACAATAGTAATTCATCCACCGCCAAGGTTATTTCTCCAAATCAGCGGATCTTCTGACAGAGTATCCCTTCCCCAGAGTCATTTTCTCGCCAGTTTATTCTCCAGCCGAGTTAGTCTCCCGCCAGTTTATTCTCAGATCATCTTCGATCGTTATCCCAGCGAGAATGAAGAATTCAGACCCTTTATATTCTCCAGCAGCAGTCCGGGATTTATTTTCCCCAACTAGAGAACATCACAAAAACATCACATCTCCATACATCATGGCACATGCATACGCATCATACAACACAATCTCATTTATTTTGAGAACATCATTTCTCAATACATGTCATGCATCATGGCATTACATACGACTAATTCTTTACATTTCGGGAAAAGATACAATCAAATTCTCACAAAGTTTAAGCCATGAAGCCCGGGTACAACCGGATAGTATCTTGATTACTACATTATATTGTGAAGCTCGGAGAATGACTGGATAACAATATCAGAACACCGTGAAGCCTGGAAACGACCAGATAGTGGTATCTCTTAAAAGCAAGTTGTGAAGCCCAGATTCGATCGGATAATAGTTTAATCCCTAGCAAGTTACTGTGAAGCCTGGATTGCGACCAGATAGCAGTACGAGACACCATGAAGCCTGGATTCGACCAGATAGTGGCATATCATAAACACAATCCGTGAAGCCCGTATTTGACCGGATAACACCTCAGCAGGTTATTATGAATCCTGGATTCGACCAGATAGCAATACAAGTTTCTGTGAAGCCTGGACTACAACCAGATAGCAGCCAAGAATACTACGAAGCCTTGAGTTGACCAGATAGTGGTATATCTTTAATGCAAGTTATGAAACCCGGATTCGACCGGATAATATCTTGATTCCCCCGAACACCATGAAGCCTGGATTCGACCAGATAATGGTATAAGACATCGTGAAGCCTGGATTACGACCAGATAGCGGTAAAAGACACTGAAGCCTGGATTACGACCAGATAACAGTAAGGACACTATGAAGATTGGATTTCGACCAAATAGCAGTTTACCCGGCCAATTACTAAGAAGCCCGGAGTCGACCGGATATTAGTAGGCCTTAAAATCAAATGGAAGCCCGGATGCGACTGGATAACCACTTGATTTCTTCTGAAGCCTGGATTTCGACCAGATAAGAAGTAAGGTATTGTGAAGCCTGGATTCGACCAGATAGCAGTACAAGACACCATGAAGACTGGATTCGACCAGATATGGTATGAAACATCGTGAAGCCTGGATTATGACCAGATAGCGGTACAAGACATTGCGAAGCTTGGATTTCGACCAAATAGCAATTTTACCTGGACAATTACTAAGAAGCCCGGAGTCGACCGGATATTAGTGCGCCCTAAATTCAAGTTAAAGATCGGATGCGACCAAATAACAACTGAATTCCTTCTGAAGCCTGGATTACGACCAGATAAGAATTGAGAAATTGCGAAGCCTGGATTACGACCGGATAGCAAGTTTAATCTCATCTCCCCAGTAAGTCACTGTAAAGCCTGGATTACGACCAAATAGCAGTCGATCTTATCACTATGAAGCCTGGATCACGACCAGATAGTAGTTCATTTTCAACTCTTCGACAAAGATACAATTTCCCAGTAGAATAACGGACAACTGAAGCTCCTAAAATTCAACTTTTCTCAAGACAAAGAACAACATTCCCCAGCAAGATCTTCCTCAACAACATGTATACAAGCTCTCGTTAAGGAATCTCTTATGCGATCGACACTTCTTCTGATGGCATCTTTAAGCCCATCTTCTGTCATAAATCTCCAAATGGAATCTATAAGCCCATTCCCGACATCACAACACAAGTACCACTTCACGCGAGTGCAAATTTTTGGGCACTCTAGTGTTCAATCATCTTCCACCTTCGGATCATAAAAGGAAAGCACGCCAATCTACATCCTCAGGTTTAAGAAGATTGAACAGGGGCAGCTGTTGTACCCCAAAATTTTCCCTCCCATATTTCTTAATACATTTCAAGTGAGGTCCTCAAATTGCTCAAGGAAGTCCAAGGGTTGACCAAACAAGCTCTCTCCTAAGGCAGTCTACCTCCGATTAGGGTTTCATGTTGCATCAAGATACTTGAGTCCAATGGACCCCAAATGCTCACCATTGTCCTAATATGTTCTCAAGATCATCCATGTCAAGTTTCAAGCCTTGCAGAGGAAGTTTGCTCAGTCAATTGCTCAAAGGCCTGAAAATCGATTGTGCTAGGGCAAAAGTCAACTGTGGCCCACATACAGTCAAACTTCAAGATTTTGGGTTAACATCCTCATTTTGAAGTATTATTCATCATTTTATCAAGGGTTGATCATGATTCAGCAAGGATTGCTCACAATTCATCAAAACCCAAAAGTTGCTAAATTAGGGTTTTGTAGGAAAAGTCAAGTCAACTTTGACCAAGCACAACTTTCTCATACTTTATGAGAAATGACCCATCCAAAGCTCATTTTGAAGAGGATGCAATTCTCTACAATCCATATTCAGCTCCAAAGTTCAAAATATGCACTCACAAGAAGTTATGAATTTGGACATTATAGGTCATTTTGAAAAGTCAACAAAAACACCTTTTATGTCAAAGCTTCATACATGAACATGTAAGACTAAATTGAGATGATACCAAAAGGGTTACTTAGAGGACATCTCAATATTTCTAAAAAGTCCAAGAATACCTTCAAAGAGTCAAAATTGAAGAAGTTATGCATTGGTGAAGTTGACCTTTTTTGCAAAAGTGCCAAAAGTCAAAAGTGCCCCAAATTGCATTTTTTGTCAAATGGGCCTAACCCTTTGCACTTTTTTTGAGTTGGTAGCATGGTCCACGAGTCCTAGATCTTTCCACTTGTCTTCATCTTATTTTTGCTATTTATTTTAATCTTTTAGTTTAATTAAATCAATTTAAATCAAAATAAATCATGAAAATATCCAAACCATTTAAGTCTTGAGATTTGGTGCATGTTTCAGGTTCCATATACAGCTAGCAAGTGAATCAAATCGTGCAAGGCCTATGTGTGCATGAAAAGATTGGTTTTGGCCTATTTTTAGAAAGATTTTCATGGAAATCAAATCAAGATCAAAAGCCATAATTGACAAAGATTGAATGGACTTTTGTAAACCTAATTTGATCAGTGATATATAGTGAACAAAAGCAGACAAAAAAGAGGGATTTTGGAGGCGTGTAGAAAGAGAAACAAACTTGAAAAAACTCAAAGAAAGTGGTGATCTGATTTTGCAATTCCAGACGTTTTCAAGATTCTTAAGCCATCCCATTCGTATCCTGGACATACAAGGAAGCTGTACCAATCAAGAACAAGCATTTTCCAGCGGTAGAACTCACTGTAAGTGATCCACGACCATGGATTTTTCTTGAAATCGAATCACATGATTTTGGCACTTGTAGCATGAATTACCTACATATTCTTGTTCCTTGAAGAATTTGCAAGTTGTTCATAACAATTAATTGCATTTTTTCTAACTCTATAGAGATTTACCATTATTAGGGTTCTTAGTCTCGTTTTAGGGTCTTTGTATACAGGTGAAATTGGTCCACAAGAAGGGCGCCATGATGCTCAGTAGGCCAAGGCGATTTGATATATAGCATTAGAATCCATTTATCGTGCCTGTATTTGATTTTGAAATGTGCAGGAGCTTTAGTGACGGGCATTTGTCCGTAGGTAAAAGTCTATGACTTTTACCAACGGAGAGAGGTTGGGGACGATGGCGTGGCACCATCCCATTAGCCCATTCAAATTTTCCCGCGGATGTTTTTTATTTTGTTTGTTTTGAATATATTGTTTAATTGTTATCTTACATACAACAAACGCACTTGGTACAGTTGGCAACAAGGTGATGGTTGAAGCCTGGGGACCTGGGTTCGATCCCAGGCCCCAGCACAAATGCTATTTTCTTGTTTTCTTATTATAGATTCAATACACCTCTGGTCCAAGCGTCCACCATACTCCTTCAATGCTTAGCTAGCCAGATGTCCATGCGCTGGATCCAAAGGTCATCATCTGAAGGTCTACCAAGGTCCCTAGTCAATGCACAGCGCTGGATCCAGGAAGTCAAACGTGGGTCAGTTTGTTTGGGCCTAAAGCTTGCTATCAACACCCTCCAATTTGCTGGTTACAGGCCCAAATTTTCCTTCCCTTTTTTCTCTTTATATTTTCTTTATTAATTCATTTAATTTAATTTTTTTTATTAACACAAAATTAATTCCTTTTTATCAAAAAATCATAAAAAATAATTTTTCATCAAATTAGATTTAGGTTTATTTTTTTATCAAAAATTAATTTAATTAGTTTATTTAATTTATTAGGTAACTTTAATTCCTTTTGTAAATAAATTAAAAATAATTAGAAAATTAGGGTTTTAGTTTAATTTAATTCCTATTTTCTTTTTCTTAAAAATAACCAAAAACACAAAAATAGGTCAAATTTAATATCTTCTTAATTTAATTTAATTAGTAATTAGGTTTTTGTATATTTAATTTAAAGCTTTTTTTTCTTAAAATAATATAAAAAAACAACCAAAAAATGTTTTTTTTTTCTTGTAATTAGGTTAGACGGGTCAAAAGCCTAACTTTTCTCGTCTTAATTCCTCGCGCGCATTTATTTATTTTTTACAATATTGATGTAATTGCTCACAGGATGTAATAGATTAATTAGGACTTTTCCCCTTATTTATCGTTTTGACGGGTTTTTTTGGCTATGTAATTAATACCCGAAGCCTTGTAATAGCGTAGCTTTACTTTCCGAACTTTAACTTCTGCAAAATATTAACTGTTAGATGTATGATAATAGGATTGCATGACAAGACTGTATGTAAACTTTAAAACGGTTAGCAAACCCTAAATGTGCAAAGATGATAACTTGAAATTGAATCACTCGCACATGCGCACTCCTAGGGTATACTCCCACTTCGGTTGCCTTCGGTAAACGGTCATTGAGTATAGGGTGTTTTAGTGGTCGCTCTCTTGTCTAAACAAAGATCAAATGTCCCATTCGGAAATGTTGCCTCGGAAAGGTTGCCTCGGATATGTTGCCTCGAATATGATCTTAAGACATTAGGGTTATTACTAAGACATCCTAACATTGCTTTAGTGATCGTACGTCCCTTTTCGAATTGACCCTTAAAACTCCAACGATGGTGCTACCTACTCACTAATAGTAGGATAGCGCTGTCTAAAGGAAACGAACATAGAACAATTATTTTTCCGAGTAGGTAGATGCTAGTAGGTACTTGCTCAAAACAAACAAACCTTTTCCACACTTATACTCTTTTCAAACAAAGTATTTTTTCAAAACAACTTCGTAACACTCTTGAAGACAGAAGCAAGGGTTAAATCGAAGTAAAACAAAAACTTTTCAAATCACACAAACACAGAAGCAATTTTAAATATGATGAGCAAGTACCTAAGAGCCCGTGGAAAACCACGGATAGAAAGGATGCTAATACCTTCCCTTTCTATAATCTACCCCCCGTACTCAGAATATCTCAAAAAAGGAATTTTTCAGTGCTTTTTTCCTTTCCAGTTGGATAAAATAAAAGTCGGCGGCGACTCTTGCTTACCGCGACATTTTGCGAACACAAACGCAAACCAACATTTTCCTAAAACAGTCCGGTTCTGGCCACCGTATCACAAAGATGATCACGTGGCAGCCACACACTGGCTCGTTTGAATCTTGGCACGTTTTCTGGGCATAATGCATTTTATTTATTTATGTTTTATTTGTTTATTATATTAACAACTAACCATCCTATCACAGAAGGCAAAGGCGTAGGCTGGTGAACCAAGAGGTTCTGGGTTCGATCCCAGAATCCCATGTTTTCATATTTTCTAATTTTTCTGTCCCAGATCCAATACATCTCCTTGCCAGGAAACTATCATGTACCCTAGATCTTATCCATCAGATCCATCATCAAACATATCCTGCGCTCCTGCCAGTAAAGCCCATGGTGCACCCTCAGGCATACTCAGCATTGGATCTCACGCATGCAATTGGGCTTGTACAAATCTGGGCTTAGTAAATTTCCAATCACGCCCCCAGGCTGGAAACAGTAACCAACCCAATTTATTTCTTTTTTTTAATTTTTTTTTTGTTTTAATTATTTGTTTAATTATTTTTACAAAACAAAATCATTTTTTTATTAAATAAAAAAAAATCACAAAAACATTAAAATCAGATTTTTTTTCATAAAATATTTTGTTTCATTAATTAATTAGATTAATTTAATTAGGGCAATTTAAATTCTTTTTTTTCATAATTAAAATCAATTAGAAAATTAGGGTTAATTTGCAAATAGTTAAATTTCTCAATCAAAAAAAAAATTCTTTGATTCCCTTTGAATTTAGACTTTGATTCCCGTATTTAATTCTCGTGCGTAATATTTTATTTTTTAATTCCAATTATTGTATTTGCTTTGGATTTGTAATAGCTTTTAATTAGGGTTTACCGCATATTATTTGCTGTTTAATCCCCAATTTTTTGGTATGTAACCCCCTCCCCAAGGCTTTGTAATAGCGTAGATTTACTTTTCCGCTTTTAATTTCCGCAACTATAAATTGTCTAGATGTATGGATAATAGGCTTGCATGCAAAAGACAAATGAAATTAAAACAGTAGAAAACCCTAATTGTGCAAAGATAATCAACTGAAATAAAACACATGCACATGTTCACTCCTAGGATTTATCCCACTTCGGTTGCCTTCGGTAAACGGTCATGAAGTATAGGGAGTTTTAGTGATTTCCCTCTAGTCTCAAATGATCAAAAATGACCCATTCGAATGTTGCCTCGAAAAGATCTTTAGGACTCTAGGGTAATTACTAAGGTTTCCTAACCATTGCTTCAGTGACCGTAATTGTCCCTTCGAATGTCCCTTTAACTCCAACGATGGGGCTACCTATTCCTTAATAGTAGGATAGCGTTGTCTAAAGGAAACGAGAAAATGAACAGTCTTTTTCGAGTAGGTAGAAACTCTTAAGTACTTGCTCAAAACAACAAAAAATCTTTCACACAAACACTTTCAAAACTGTTTTCAAAAACAACTTCGTCACACTCTTGAGGACAGATACAAGGGTTATCACGAAGTTAAACAAAAACTTTTCAAAGCACACACAAGCAATTTTAAAATGAGCAAGTACCTAAGAGCCCATGGAAAACCATGGATAGAAAGGGTGTTAACCCCTTTCCTTTCTATAATCTACCCCCTCCCCCCATACTCAGAAACATATCGAAAAAGATTTTTTTCTGTTCTTTTCCCTTTTCCTTTGTTGGATGAAATAAAAGTCGGTGGCGACTCTTGCTTACCGCGACACTTGCAAACAAAAAAACGCAAACTAGTATAACAGTCGGTTCTGTCACCGTATCACACCTAAGTTATATGATTTTTAGGTACCTGCTCAACGGTTACAATAAGTAAGCCAGGATTTTAGTAGCGTACCCAACAAGAAAAATGATCTTCAAAGAACCGGGGCAAGAAAACCTTTTGTACCTCAATTCTGGATGTGTCTTGAAACACTTGTGAGAACATCAGATTTGATGAATGGTGCTATTGGTCTAATGGATATGGAGGAAGGTATATTTGGTTTTTCTTACTTCGAAACAATTGTAAAAGAGGAAATGTAACAAATTTTTCAACATACAAAATTAGGCATCAGTGTTGTACACTCATACATACGGTAATGCGATCAATCTATTATTTAATTAGTCGAACAATTTATTTACACATTTCAATGAAAATAGTCTAATGTTTATTATGTTTTTATTTAAGGTTCTTGTATAAAAAATTGATGCGCGGGAATCAATTGTCAAACAGATTCCATTTCGTGTCTGCCTCCCGTGTCAACGGAGCGTCAATTGTTCAGGATCCAAATTCAGTAAGAAATCACTTAGTTGAGAGATTCATGGCCATCAGTATATAAAGCTTGTATCTTTTATCGTATAATACGATTCCTGTGGAGTTAGTACTTCATTTTAAGTTCATTCTAATATTTGTATCTTTTGTGTTGAAGATTTTCATCTAAACTTTTGTTTTAATTTATAGACATCACCGGTTGTTAGTTGCTATTGATCCTTTCAAAGAAGTGGTGTATTATCTGAATTCGGTAGATGGTGAATGGACAAATTATCCAGATATGAAGTTAATGATTGATACGTAAGTGAGATTGTTCTAAATATTCGTGTGTATTTGTATATTTAATTATTTCTGTGAGATTGTTCTAAATATATGTTTTTATTTTGTTAGATCAATACAAGTATTCCGCTCTCAAAGAGAAGCTCGAGTATCACGGTCTAAATCAAGCAACATTACATGGATCAAAGTGGAGGTACATTAATTTTCACAATTTTGCTTATAATAGTGATACTACTTGATAAAACAAGACAACTATACATTCTTATTTTTTTTTCTATGTAGTGTGCTCAACAACGTAATAATATAGATTGCGGATACTTTGTTTTGAGGTTTATGAAAGAAATCCTTCTTTTTAATCGAATAGAGATTCCAATCACGGTATGTGTTGTACCGCAAAATTTTCCCTCCCTTTTTCACAAGAAATCACAACTTCGGGGTTTTCCCTGATTTTTTCAGTTTGGCTCAAGAATCGGTCAAACAGACTTTTCTTTATCAGTCAATCCAAAATTAGGGTTTCCATTGATTTTGAATCAGTCAAACAGATTATTCTTATCAGTCTATCCAGAATTAGGGTTTCTATTGATTTTGTTGAGTTTGGCTCAGGAATTGATCAAGCAGACTTTTCTTTGACGAAAATTCTGGAATTAGGGTTTTTCACTCGTATTTCTCAGAAGAATTTGAATCCACAATATTTCAATTGACTGTTACATTGGTTTTACGCTTGTTCAAGATTGCTGTTTGTTTCTCAAAACCTAAACATCTGGGATAGGAGCTGAGGCTTTTGATTGAAAGTTTGAAGCATTGGTTTGATCAGTGAAGTGAAAGGTGTATGAATGTTTGTTTGTTTAACTGTACAAAGCATATGATTAATTGGAATGTCGGGCGTATTGTGGTTAATGCAAGGTTGCGAGACTGCAAAGTTTGTTGATTATTTATTTTATCTGAGTTGAAATTATTGGGATGCATTTCCAGTTATTTTAATTCAAGAGATTTAAATAATTAAATAGACAGTGCAAAAGAAATAAGGAAATATTTGACAAAGACTTTTTATTTATTTTAAATGTTGTTACAAATGTTATTCGAATACTGTAAATTTATTTACAGTGTTTACAATAATATTTATTACAATAAAAAGAAAATAAATATAAAAGTCTAAGTTCTCTTGAAGTCTTCTATATTCTACTACTTCTTCCATTATCCAACTGGTATTTACCTGCAAAGACAGAAAAAAGAAATCAGTGCAGATAAATTGAAAATTAGTTTTAAGCAGATAAATATAAAGTCATCATTAAAGCTTCTTGGCCGGAATCAGATTGTTTTTTGGTTTCATCATGTTTTACTCGTCCTCTTTGCAAATCACAAGAATATTTCTCTTCTTAGTTCACAAAGAGGAAAGTAAAATAATTTGCAAAGCATACAATCAATTAAATGCAAAGATACAAGGCACAAGGCTGCACACAAAGAAGGCACAAGGCTGCACAATGTCAAACTGAACAACAAACTGCACTAGTCAACCAAAAGCAAACCAAGTTGCACAAAAGCAAACTAAGTACACAAAGTTGTCCAAACCAAGTACACAAGCTGTCAAAAACTGTCAATGCAGAAAATATGGAAAATGCAGAGATAAACCAAGATACAAGCAAGCAAGCTTGTCAAAACATCTCGTCATTTTCTGGCCAAAAAAACAAGCTTTTCAGAATTAAAAATATATTAAGCAAAAGATGCTTTTATGGAGAGAGAAAGAGAGAAAGGAGCAGGTTTTGCAGTTTGGCAGGCTATACAGAGCAGGGAGAAAAACAAATAAATATAACAAGTTTTTAATAGTTCAGGGAGAGAGTTATCAAACGGCTGGTAAACATAAGCAAAACTCAGTAGCCCGCCTGACCAAACAAGCCTTCAAACTTGTTCAAGCACAAACCTACAGAAGCAAGTCTGCTTCCAAAACCCAATAAAACCTGTAACCTGCTAAAACCTTTAGCAAGCAAACCTGAACCTTCATCCAAGGTGCAAGCCAAACTCAGTAACCTGCCTAAACTACTAAAACCGCATAAGCCTCCAAACCTGTGACCAAAAACAACTGCAAGTTATCAACTTGCAAAACCTGCCTTCTCAAACACTAAAGACAAAACCCGCCTAACAAAAATCAAAGGTGTGCAAGCAAACCTTCAAGCAAGCCTGCCTTACCAAATAGGCCTGTCATAACCTGCAAAACTGCTTGTAACACAAGCACAACAAACCTACAAAACCTGTTTTCCAAAGCCAGCAACAGGCCTACCCTTTTCAAAGATACAAGCCTGTTTTAAAACTGGCAAAAAACTCAGAAGCAAGTCCAACACCCAGGCCTGCCTTACCAAGCAAGCCTTCGAGCCTGCCTAAAGCCAGTTCAACCTGCATAAACTGCAAACACCAAGAACCCTTCAAAACTGCAATCTGTCCAAGCTGCAGATTCAAGTTAAATTGGTCCACAAAGAGGAAGAAATTAGAAGTGAAAAGAACAAACAACAATCTTCAGAATAAATTCATCATCAGAATCAACAAAGCCCACAAAGAGGAAGAGTTTCGAAACAAGCAAGTCTCAGAGTATATCATCATCATCAAATACCAAACATCAAAACAACAATAAGCAGCATCTCAGAAAGATATCCAACATTCAAAGAAGAGAAAATCAGAAACAAGCATTCAAGCGTTCTCATAAATAGGGTTCATCACAAAACGATTCAAGAAGAAATCAAAAAGATACGAAGTACCAAATAAGCGACATCACGCTTCTCCCTCCTCCGGCCACCTAGAGCGCCACCGTTCCACCGTCCACTTTCCAAGAAATGAAACCCCAAAGGTATTATTTTCCTTTCCTTTTCTACATCTCACACAAAAACATCCATGATTAAAACACTGTGAAACAATAACATGCAATAATCGAATCTAAAAAACTCGTCAAGACGAAAACAATACCTTTTCCAACCACTGTCTCATGTTGTCGTGAAGAGGAGAGGGATGGAGGTAACACTCTGGCGGCTGGAGGGTGGAAGGATTAGCCATGGCTCTGTTTGAGAACGATGAAGAGGACGAAGACGAGAGAAGGAGCAGCGCCGTTCACGAACTACAAACCTAATTCTGAAAACGCAAACCAAACCCTAAAAAATTTGTTAAACATTGCCATTGGGCTTTTGCCCCTTGAACCAAACTAAGGCTCAATTACTTTCAGCGCCTGCACCCCCCTTTAGTCTAACTATGTTTTCTTTTATTTGGGCCAAATACGTTCCTCAAAGCCCATTTAACTTCCTTTTTTATATTTTTGAAAACCAATACTTTTTATTTTATCACCACATTTTCATAACCTAATTCTTTTTGTTAAATAAAAATAACATATTAAATTTTTGTATAAAATATTCTTAATAGCTCTTTTTAATATTTATTGCATTTAAAGGTATATAAATAATAGATTTTTAATAATTTGTCTTTGTTTTAAAACTTTTTGTTTAATTAATCTTTTTATATAAGTTTCTAAAAAACATTAACCAAAAATACAAATAAAATAATACATAATATTTTTAGGTTAGAATCTTCATTTGATCATTTGTAAATAGCTATACGCATCTCATACTTCTTTGATTTCCATTATCTTATACCTTGTTATATTTATACATTGAGGATGCGATGATTCGATTTGGTTGTAACCCACAATATTTGGGACATTATTCTGATGAGACTCATCCCCATTTGTAAACATCTGTACCCCCATCGCCGGATACTCATTCGTAATAACTTAGACTTTAAATTCCCGCAATTTATCGCTTTCCATATACTGTATAGTAATTAGGGTTGGTATGCGAAGATTCAAAATCAACCGCTAGATAACCTAATACAAGATAAATGCATGAAAATCAATACACCATTCACACTTGCACCTCTAGGATAACCTCGCTTGTTGCCTCAGAAAATGCAATCATGTCCCTCAAGTATGAGACACTCTAGAAAATGTCCCTTCGATAAACAAAGATCGTAGTCCCTCGACGACCCTCGATGTTGCCTTCGATAAAACGATCTTGTCCCTTACAAAAATTGCTAGAGCGTCTCACAAGTTGCCTTCAATGATTATATACGATGACCCGCGCCTGTCCCGTTTAACATCCTAACGCAAGGTTGTTCATCAAACACAATGGTGAAACAACACTGTTAAAAGGGTTAAAAACATAAGAAAGATCTTTGAGTAAAATAGGGTAGACGAACTCTTAGTTACTTGATCAAAAATCTTGCAAAACATCCTTGCCGTTTCAAGCACACTTTACAACACGACTTCAAAATAATTTCAAAACAACTTTCAAAACATTGAATTATCTTTTCAAAAAGACGCACACCTTTGTATATATTCAAACAAGAATCATTACAAAAGTTGCCTAGACAAGGCATCTTTTTCAAAACATTTTCAAAACCACACATACAAAGCACCACTTCAAACAAGTGAAAAGCAAAGGCAAGTGATCTAAAACAAGTAACTAAGAGCCCATGGATAACCATGGATGAAAAGGGTACTAGCACCTTCCCTTTTCATAATCTACCCCCCGAACCCACAAAAACATCTCAAAGGTCTTTCCTGTGCTTTTTGACCTTTCCTTAGGATAAAATAAAAAGTCGGTGGCGACTCTCGCTAAACCGAACAAGTGCAAAAACAAACGCAAATCCCAAGTCAGTTCTCCCATCGTATCACAATATGGATTTATAACTTAGGATTTATTTTAATATTTATCAGATATTTCATATAATTTATCACTTTTAACTAAATCATGCATATTATGTTTTGTTATGTAGTACTTTGATGAATGCAAGTGTGCTCATTACACGAAAAATCAATTGGAAGAAATCAAAGAGGAATTATGTGAATACTTTTTTCAGAAAAGAATCATATAAGGTATTGGAAGTTGAAAAGTGTTATGAAAAATTTTAATTGTGTTGGACCCAAGTTAGTTTAATTGACCGTGTTATTTTGTTCATACCTTATTTGCAGGACCAAGACCGTCAGCTCGTCAGATTTTGGCGATTTCAGGCTGAAACGGATTTGGCACATATCATATATAAGCGGATTAGAATAGAAGGTTTTGTTGTACTTGAGTACTATCACCTTTATACAAAATTCTTGGAGTTTGTTGTTCGAAATAGTCATAAGTTTGTCCTTATTATAGTGCATCCTCCTCGTACTTAGTAGCAAACATGTGAATTGAATTATAATGGTGTTTATATTTTGGTATCTAATGGAATATAATGGTATTATAATGGTATATAATGCCTTTTTTTATATGTAACGGCTTTTTTGTTGAAATAAAGGTTCGTTGAAATGTAAGGCTTGAAGTACAGGTTAATGGGATTATTCCCAAAAATATGTCTTCTAAAAAAGAAAGAATACGCAACGTTTTTACATAAAAAAATGCTTAAATTTACGTGAAGCAACGAAAGCGCGTTTTAGGAAAAAGCGCTGCTAAGCGCCTACTTTAGAAAACACTTTTCCTAGAAACGTGCTACCTAAAGATGCCTTAAAAATACATTAGACAGCGCTTTTGAAAGTGTTGTCTAAATGGGGTCAATAGAAAGCGTTTTTTTCAGGAAATAGCGCTGCTAGAGGACTACCTTAGAAAGCGCTTTTCCAGGGAAAAGCGCTGCTAAAGAATACATATGGCATCGCTTTTGCGTAAAAAAAAGCGCTGTCTATACCTACGGTAGCGCCACCATAGGCAGCGCTTTTAAGCGCTGCTAAAGGGCAAAAAAAGCGCTTTCTTAAGTCTTTTTTGGCGTAGTGATATAATTGATTTAGAACTTGAGCCTAGCCTTTTGAATGCCTGATTGACTTGCTAGCCTACTTAAAAGTCTATTTTATTTGAACATATGTAAATAAGCAATTCAACTAATGTTTTTATATACTAAGATATTAAAAAAATCAATGGTACTAAAGTTTGCTTGCATTAACTTTTCTGAGCTTACCTATTAGCAAAAGTATTATGAGACTATTTTTTTAAGAAAACTTATGAAAATAAATTATGACAAAGTTCATAAGGTGTTTTTAACCTGTTCTAACTAGTTCTTCAAAATAACTAAGTTTTATTTTTGTATTTTAATTCAAAGTACAAACTACAATATAATCATAATAATAATTATTCATATTTGTTTATATAGGTCGATCTGATAGGTTTAAAAGACTTTTTTTATGGTCGGAGACCTAACCTTTTTAACTAAATATATTTATAAAAAAAATCTAGGTGTAGAGATAAAAAATTGAGATTAAGCCATTGATTGACTTAACTCACAAAGTGAAAGTTGCCACCACACTTTATTGTTCCAAAGGAATGGGAAAAGAGCAATAAATTCCAAAAAATAGAGATCAAGGTAAGGGGGTTGATTATGCAAAGGGAAAGTATTAGCACTCTAAACATCTATGGTACTCCGCATGAACCTCTTTGAAAATCCGTGTATTTGGCTAAAAAGAAATATTTACAAAATAGATCGTGGAGATGAGAAAAGAAGTGATTCTTATAATTCTTAACTTTACCAAGCTTCCAATGAGCTCTGGTCCTACATACCAACATTGTGCAATATTGAAATCAAAACTCATGTAGTTCTGGTAAAAAAAGATTAAAATTTTGTGTGTTGGTTAATTTTAAGGAAAAAAAGTTTTAAAGTGAAAAGCCAAAGCGGCAAAATGATTTAAATTTGTTTTGTATTTTTTTAGTATTAAAGAAAGAAGTCATATCTTGATTAAGATTGGTTGATAACATGATTAAAAAAAGAATTTTGAAAAACACATGGACCTAAGTTCAAGTTTATTATGAAAGCGACTCAAGTTTGAAAATAAGAATCCTTTGAAATAGGGAGAAGATTTTGAAAATTAAAGAAAATTGGGAGGAGATGAAGAGACTATCCTAAAGCATAAAGTAAAAGCTAAGGTGAAGAGGATTATAACCAAACAAGAAGTCCATACTTGACATAATGAAGTCAACATAGAATTTTCATCCTTTAAATTAAATCCACAAGTACCAAATAGACCAAGGGCATACATATGAAAGTAAATCACAAGTAAGAAAGTATCAAAGAAATACAAGGTATTAAAATTCAAAGCGAGGTCTTAAATATTGATCCATGTATTATATAGATCACTTAAAGTCAACATAAAAACATCTACACACAGAAGGTTTCCCAATACAAGCATAATAACAAGACAAAATAAGGTCTAAAGGTCCCAAGGTCTCCAAGTATCAAGGCTTATAATCCTAAGTCCAAGAGGCCTAAAACTACAATATGCCAAGGATAATAATCAATAGTCCATAAAGATCCTTAAGTATTTTAATTTTCAAGTTGGATTATTAATGTTTTAAGAGCAAAATAACAAGTCCAAGTAGACAAAGGGAAAAAGGTAAAAGCATAAACAATACCCAGGTGGGCAAAAGGCAAAGTGCAGAATCATAAATAAGTTGCATGAAATATAAATTCTAAAAGTAAATGACATAAAGTAAAAGCATAAAATTAACGGCATAAAGTAAAGTTAATTATTAATGGTTAGTAAGTTAATTGTTAATAGTCACAAAGTATGACTAATGATGATTGAGTGATAATCTTGTAGCAAAGAATAATGAAAACTCATTAGAGGATTGATATAATCAAAACCTCCTAACAACAAGCTTCATAGGTATGGATCTAAAGATAATCAATCAACCATATTTGAACTTTCAAACATAAAGTTTGAGCTACGAATGATTATTTTCCGATTCGGGACAAATTTAGCACTATGTTAAGCAATCGCAGACAGACTTATGTATAAGTCAATACTATACGAGGCCGGTCAATAAAAATTTATATACCATACGTGTTAGAGATATGGTAGAAACCATACTCATAAAACATGTAGCACAAGTAAGAACAAAAGGTGATCAAGACCTAAGTGATGGAAGATAATTTTTCAACTATCCATAAGTTCAGATGAACTTAAAGTTCAAATTCCTTATCCAAATTGATTAAAAAAAAGAAAAAGAAATGGGATGAAGTAGAGATAGACAAGAAATTAAATCTCACATTTGAACTAGAGGATTAATCAAGATATCATTAAAATCATTCATCCATTTTGGTGGAGTTAAACTCAATGCCCAAGATTCAATAATGTTAATGAAGCTTATGACTAAAATCCATATGATCCAAGATCAGCCAGAATATACACAAAAATAAAATTGCAATTAAAAACAAAAATGTAATAAGAAAATGATTTTTTAAAATGGTTTTAAATGAAAATAAAAGTCAAAATATCAAACTACATTCAAACCTTCAAATAAATTATAATCAAAAGCATAGAAAAATCAGAAATACTTCAAAGTATATTAAAAAAAATATTATATTTTTTAGAAGTCAGAAACTAAATTTAAAATTAAAAAAATCAAGTGAAATAAACCAAAAATCATAAAAAAATAGCAAAGTCAAACTTAAAAATCAAACAAGGTCATAATAAGTTGTCAAATTGTCATTGAATCATTCCATAATTTTTCCAGAATTTAAAAGTCAAGAGAAACATTTTTGAACAAATTAAAATCAAATAAATATCTCAAAAAAAATTTAAATATCAAATCTCATCCAAAAATTATGAAAAAATATTCATTAAATAAGAAATGGTTCAAAGTATTTTTTTTTTTTTGAATTTTTTCATAATTTTTTGATAAAAGATGGAAAAGTTATGAATTTTTGAAGGTAAATCAAATTAAAATGAAAATTGAAATAAAAGATCAAGATCAAATTTTGAGTGGAAAGGCTTGTAAGTTTACAAGACATTATAGGTCATTTTGAAGCTCAACACTTAGAATTTTTCTAAGTACAAAATACCCGTGTGTTTTTCCCGATTTCAAACTCGAATAACTTTTTTCTCAAGCATCCAAATGCTACCTTTCTTGGCAAATTATGAAGTTTGTTCTGAGATCTTTCCGTTGCAAAAGAATGAGATTATAAAGCCTCCTTCATTGTGTGTCCCATGCTCTTGAAGTTGCTTCCATGAAACTGAGTTTTTGCTTGAAGTCAGATTTGGTTTTGGTTATTATGGCCTCTAATCACAAACTTGTTGCGCGTTTTTGCTTCTAATCATGCTTAACAACCTTCCAGAAGCAATTAGCACCTTGGAACGCAAGTTTTGGCTGAGTTTTGAGCATTCCATTTTCTCATCAGTAAATAGAGGATCATTCCTCACTCATTTGGACAAGCTTGGATAACCAAAGAAGCTCTGCCCGAACCTCACAAAACCTCTGAAATTTTCGAGTTCATTTTCTCCTTTAGAGGCTCTTTCATTCCTTTCTTTTGATTCAGTTAGCTTCATTGAAATTCTCTGAAGCTAACCATACTCTTACCACCAAGAATCGAGCACTGAATCAAGCTCACCAAGTCCAGTTTCAGAGCTCTGAAGTTGAGTTTCAATAGGTAAATTCCTCCATCAGTTCTCTTCAAACTTGCTGCTATAATGTAGCTCTCATCACTCTGATGCTCATAGCATCGCTTGTTTTTAACTGGAAGTGAGTTTTGATCATGAATTTTCAAATCCCTTTTCAATTTTTTCTTCTGGTTTTTTCCAAATCGACTAAGCTATGGTTAATATAAATTTTTCGCGAGCGTACCATTGTAATCGTCTTGAAGAGACGAAGAGAATGACACAGGTTTGAGCTCTTAATTTTATTGTTTATGGAATCACGAATTGGAAGTGACCGGAGGTTGAAGACGATGACATGTCATCTCTCAGCCAATGACATTTTGCCACACATTTTTTTAAATCTGTTTTAACTAATGATCATGTGTGATATTCGCTAGGGACCATAACATGCACATCGCGTCAGATCCCTTGGATTTGATTACTAACGCGTTTTGATAATGATCAGATGGTCCACATTTTTTTGGTTTATTATTTTATTTTTCTGATTTTTGTTTTAATTGTTTTAAACTTCAAAAATTCATAAAAAAATTTATTTCAACTTCTAAAATTGTGAAAAAATTATCAAAAATACTTCTAAAATTGTTTTAATTGATTTTTATTTTTTCACAATTTTATTTTATGATTTGGTATTTTTTAGGATTTTTATCTTTATTTGACTTGTTTTAATTATTTAAAAATGCTTTTGGATCTTTTAAAATTCTGAAAAAATTCTGAAAAAACTATGAAAGGATCTAACGACCTCTTGAAAAATATCGGTGATCTCATTTTATTTTTACTTTTGATTTTACTATTTTTCACAGATTTTGACTTATTTTGCTTATTTCTTTATATTTTAAAAATAGTTTCTGACTTTAAAAAATTCTAAAAAAATTTATCAACACTTGTTGACTCATGTTTGACGTCTGATATTTTTTTAGGATTTTTATTTGGTGTTTTAATATATGTTGTGTATTTTACCAATTATTTCCTTTTTATAAATCATTTAAATTTAATTTTTATATTAAACATATTTTGTTATTTTTTGATTGGTCCTGATTTGGAGATACTTGAGTATTATTTTGAGACAAGTTCCTCAACCTCATTGGATCTTGAATGTTGATAGGTTGAAGAACTAAATCCACCAAAATAGATGAATGATGTTGATGATATTTGAAATCCTAATTTTATCGGATATATTGGTTACGCTATCATTTCCCTCCTTCTTCATCTTATCCTTTTCTTGTTTTTACTTGTGCTACATGTTTTTAGAGAATAATCTACATATCATTCCTCTAACATGTATGATACATAAATTACATAATCAACCCCAATACCTAGATTCTTCCCCTCTTTTTTGGGTTTATTCGTTGTTTTCCCATTTCATTTGGAAAGAATAAAGTGTAGTGGTGATTTTTAATTGATCTGTATGAGTTAAGTCAATCAAATAGTTTAGTCTCAATATTTCTATCGCTACAGTAAGGATGTGGAATGATGGGAGATCTTAGGAGCAAAAATTGGAGTATAAACACTAGACTTAAAAGTCTGGCCTGGTCTGAATTTGAGTAGACTAGGTCGTAGATCCCTGTTAATTGATCTGACCTATTTTCATCCCTAATAATAATTGATTTAAATACCAATTATGACATTTGAATTATATATGGTTATGTGAAAACTAATCGTCTATAAGTATTCTTAAATGTGACTCGGTTACAAATGGACATGCATATAAATTATTTCAAAGATATATATCTAGACTAAATAAATATTACTCACTGGTGCGTACAGCAGTGTGTGGCACAGGATAAAAAAATTTAGGGTTAAAAAAATGTTTTATAATTTATTTCCTCTTATTCCAAGAGAATTCAATAAAAAAAATTACCAAAAAAAAAAATAAACAAAAACACAAACAACATATTATATTAGAGGTATTCGTGGTTCGGTTAAAATCGATTTTGAGACAAAATATTATTTGATCCAAAAATATATAAAAATATGCGGTTTGATTCGATTTTTGAATGACAAAAATTTTATTCGGTTTTTAAACTATCACTACTTACAAATTTAAAAAGAATATGCATGTCAATGCTAGTTATAATCATGCCAAAAAGGTAGAATATCTAATTGCTTGTCGAAAATATGCCACCAAGATTTACAGAGAGAAATCCAGAAAGTTTGTAAATATGTATCAATGTCTTAGTTATTGTAGAAACTATTAAGCAATTCTATGTTGAGATGGCTGTTAGACGGCATAATTGCAAACCTGCATTATATATATGACAAAGCTGCATTATATTAACTTAAGCAATTCTATCTTGAGATGGTTGTTTGGTATAATGCAGAGTTGATAATCAAAATCACAAATATCTGATTTATATATTCTTTCATAATGTATAATTGATAATCAAAATCACAATGCATATAATGCAGAGGCTGATTATTGCAAAGTTGCATTCAATAGTTCCAATAGAAACAAAATTTCAACAGATTTGATAATCAAAATCACAAATTTTATAATTAGCCTGCAACAGCTCCAGCTCCAGCTTGACAATTCTTTCACAATCGGTATAATACACACTAACCGCATGTTTCAAAAATCACTAAAACTATTAAAATTTATTAGGGAAAATGTTATTCACTAGCAATCGAATGGTTTCCTTC